>OY728127.1:1470732264-1471982264 GCA_963277665.1 Viscum album | reverse complement strand
AAAAAGCCATAGAATATATATCTTATCTATTTCCCAAATCAAACAATTGAGCCATCATCTTCTCATTAGATACAATATTAGGAGAAAACTGTACGATCTCAACAAAGCGATTTGAATACACCTTCACAATTTTCAATTCCTGCTCAATCTTGAAAAACTCTAAATCCTTGGAAAACACCATTGAATCTGGATAGAAATAGTCATTGAAAAGAACCATTATTTATTTCCACTATAAGCCCTCATTAATCATTACCATCACCATCATATCCCACCATCTCATGCTCGGTCCGTCCATCATGAAGGTGTCACACTTCAAAAATATCATGTATGGTATCTCCATGGACTCGAATATATGTTCTACCTTTACCAACCATTCCTTGGCATATTGAAGATTATTGGTGCCTTTGAAAATTAGTGTATTCTGGTGAAGAAACTATAGAAAATGTTTTCAAGGAACATCCCCATGGGGATCCACAGATGGATCCTAAAGGAGGGCTATTGGTGGTTCTTGTCCTAGATCCTGGATAGAGTGCACAATCACATCGACATGATTTGGTTCCACAATAGGAGTTTCTTTATGATGTTCAACAACACCATCTTACTTGGTCCAATTTTCATACCTTCACAGGGGAATGATGCAACAAAATATTAGTAGAGAACAAGGAATACATCACAATAAAACTCAAACAGAGAAACAATGTAAATTAGTTTCAATAGATAGAATAATGATATTTAGATTCCACTCTATCCAAATCAAAATAGGTGAAAGACTATAACTACTATAGAAGAAGAATTACACTAACCACCCCTAGTTATAGAAGGTTCATGACAGTGAGAGATGGGTAGGCCCTCAATCATAATTACCACCTATGTCCTAATAATATTTTCAAAAAATCATAATGAATTCAAGACAAAATCTCAATAGTCTCGTCTGACACCAATTTTTCACGAACCAGCCCTGGTACCCAAGTAATTGGATAATCGAGTTGGCCCTAACATAGCACGAAGGGTTTCCAGGATCCCCCAATTAAACGACTACCACCTAGAACAATACAACATGCAAGTGGGGAGAAATTTTCCATAAAAACTGTGTAAGACAAAGAAACATGGTATTATTCCTAACAAAAATAAATTCGATGATGTATAATATACCAGAAGTCAACATTGAATTAAATCTTAATGTACTAAAACCCACGTATCAAAATAGAGGAAAAACACCCCATTTTTTTATGTAAATAACTCACCTAGTCCACTATCCAATAGATAGATCTACTTCTAAGTGATCATATAACGTTGCTCGAACAGGAAAGAGATAATATACTAACAACTGAAGGCACATGTCCATTGTGAGATACAAATACTCATAGGGTCTCACCAAGGATTGCATAATAGTTTCTAAATATTTATTAACCAATATAATTATTTCAATTGTAAATGTAAACGCGTTTTGTCATTTTAATTAATATTTAAAAAGACCTGATATATAGTTCTAATGATGGAATTTGCATTAAAATAATGATTTAAAAATGATGGAATATTTGTAAAAAAAATGTATTAAATAAAAAATTTATATGAAATAGAATATTTAAATTCAAATGTTTTGTAATGATATTTTATTCATTGGCATACATTTATATCTCTAAAATAAATAACAAGTGAGAAACATGGTCATCATCTAAATAGGTATGATAGTGTTTTTAGATATAGGAATCAATAATATATATGTGATATTAGCTATATGGGTACACACATAACCCTTGACACTTTCCAGAGGTGACACATCACTATCCCAGTAGAGATGTGGCATGCTGCATATATTTTTTTAAACATTGTAATAGTGTAGAGTGCGCAAAAAAACTCACCAACTACCTATGTCTTTCAAAACATATTACACAATAAAAAATTGGAAATTTATTTTATGTATTCTTAAAATAAAATTAATTCCCATTCCCCTATTTCAAAATGAAAAATTTCAATTCAAAACAGAAACACGTTTTAATAAAAAAACATGCCTCTTTCAAAATATTAAACCACTGGGTTTCTATCAAATATTTTTAATCCATTTTAACAAGTTTTAAATCCATTGAAAACCAATTCCATAAATTTAACAATTCAATTTAATAACAAAATTCAACATTTGAATTAAAAAAATTCATCAAAACTACATTTTAAATCCTTCAACTTACATACAAAAACTACAAGTCAATGGAATTGGGGGTTTTAGAAAATTTCAATGAAAATTCCATTTCAATTCTACCAATTTATTATAATTGGTGTTTAACAAATAAATTGACAGAAAATTTTATCTATTTAATTTAAATAAACTGTTGAAATAAATCAAGAAATATAAGGTTGATCAGTTTGGAAAATTAGGACTAAACACCTACATTTTCCCAAAATGCAACACTCATAATGAAATCCACCAATGAGAACTATGATTTATAAGACCTAGAAACTAAACATAGAAATGATTTTCCACATAAAAAATCATTCATCCATAAAATTCAGGATGGTCTATAGAAATACCAAAAGAAGATAAAAAGACAATTTTGAACAATAAAGAATATTTCTTACTTTGGAATCACACCACAAGTTCATTGATGGTCGAAAAATAAAAGAAAGGATCTACAAGGGTTTAATATATTCACGATATCTTGGGGAAGGCTATGAGATGTGTGAGATAAAACTGGAGTGGAGGAAGGAAATGATCTTAGTAGTTCTTAGCATTAAAAAATGATTTCTGGATATTTTACAATGTGTAGTCCCCATACACATCATGAAATAGTTAATTCATGTAACCACAAAAAAACACATCACCTAGAATTAAAAAACTTATATTAAATTAATCAAGACATATAATGGATAGTCACAATGTGTAACCTTCATTGAGTGATACCTTTCACAACATGTATCCATAAATACTTTCACATCATGTAACCTAGTTACATGATGTTTTAACAATCTAAAACATCCAAAAAATGTTAGTTAAAGATGGGAGACAAAAAAATCTCTAACATTAGAATTATAGTTATCCTAAAAATTCATAATCAATCCCAACCAGTAAAAAAAGGAAAAAACACAACAAGGTTAATGGAATACCTATCAGATCGGTAAAGGGATTCTACATCAAGTGTAAATGGTAAGGCTTTTAGTAACATGAATGAAAGGCAAAGAAATAAACCGTTAACATTATGTATTTCAACTGTATGTTAATGGGTAACAACTCGGAATAATTCCCCACCAATAAAGGGTATATTATTATATATAATCCATGTTCATAAGGCCATGCTACAGTTATTACCACATCTAAAGTGGAATTAGTTAATTTTTTTTTGTATTAGGATTTAAGAATTATTCTTTATGTGTGTTTTAGAAATAATATTATGGTTATAATAATAATATAACCTACTAGGATTGTATTTGATTAGGTTTTCATTAATTATTTAAAATAATATGTTAAATGTTACCAATAATGGATATATTTACATATGTGATAAATTGATATGTTTTTTAAAATTAAATATAACAAAAAAGATAAATCATAATATGGTTCTGATGTTGAGTTAATAATGTTTTGTTGGGATGAACTGAACATTGAAATTGATGATGTAACTTAGAGAGTATTAGTGGCCTTAAATTTTTTTAGTGAATTAATTTTATAAATGATATGGAATATATTTGATAATATAAGATTTTAATTATGTAATTTGTGATAAATTTAATTTTGTAAGTAGTTATATTTCTATTGAGATTTTATGATGATTCTGTTATTGGAATTATTTTAGAGAATATGATATTAAGATATTCACATGGTTGGTCTATGACATTATGTGATGCTTTATTCTTAATGGGGAATTTTATAGTTAAGTATGTATAAAATGGATTATGGTGAACATTGGCGGTTTCTGTTAAATTTTTAGAGATTAATGTATTACATTGTTTATATTAAACTAAAATTTTTTGTTTGGAAATTTTTTTAAATTTGTTAAAAAAACTCTTTTATAGATATCATGATTCTTTTGAAGTTATATTTAGTTCTTCATGATTATAAAAATTCACCAAGGGTATTCATTTATAGGATTATTAAATGAAGTGTTTATTTATTGAAGCAAAACCATTGATTTAAATTGTACTAATTGAATAAAAAATCAAATAATAAAATTTAATGGTGTTCACTATAATGTTAGTAAATAAATCCCTCAAATATTGGATTTTTTTTATTTTTTTTATCTTATTAACATCATTTGTTATGAATGAATGGACTCTTTCAATACTATTTGGTTTATAGTTTTCTCTTTTTTATCTTTATCAAGTTCATTAAAATTTCTTGATTAATGATCTTTCTCACATTCTATAATTATTTAAATATTTATCTTTTCATATTAGTATATATTTTCATGCCACAATAATTTTCTCACATTAGAAAAACTACTTAATTGTTTTTCTAGATGCATATATTATTTTCCTTTCCCTATTCTCAATAGGCTATATAAAAATAGTTTTTATGATGTGGGTTTACCGTAATGGAATTTTAAAATATAACATCCCTTATTGGAAAAATTAATTTCAATTCTTCAGTAAAACATTTATATAGATACCATAGATTCTCATACATGGAAATTTCAATATATTTAAGGAATAATCATTACATTATAGTAGAACATACATGGGGACTATAATTGTTTTGGGCCACTGTAAACATGGAACGAAATATTATAATATAGTGAATGATCTTCAGTGTATCCCACTACTATCTTCCCTTTTTTAATCATAAAATACATATCCTAAACAAAACCATAATTCATAACATGGGGAAAGGAATCATAAGAAAGGGTTATCTCAGATTATTTGTAGGTATAAACTTAAGATTTATAAATATTAGTTAATATCGATTCATATGATAAGTATAAGGAAATGTGATAATGAAAAAAATGTTCCTTGTTCGTACTCAACATTTTATAGATCATAAACACGAGTCCTGGAATAGTGATTTGGAGTTCATAATACCTGAATCATATTGTAATAAAAGAACATCGTCCATGTGAGCATAAAATTATTATAAAATATTGATTTGTTGCTTACAAAAAAGATAGAGAATAATTTCTCAAGGATACCACCAAGACACCCATAAAATGTTATGATGGGTCTAACCACTCATGTACCTTCTTTGGTTTTGGGGCAACCTATAGTTTACCCTCTTTTTTGGGAATGACCTATCCACCCATTTGTCCATATCATTGGGAATGGTCTAAACACTATTTTACCCTAATTTTTGTATTTGGATAAAAAATGAATTGTCACAATGTTTGGATATGGGATAAACACTTGCCTACCCTCTTATATTATGTATAATTTATCATCACATAATGAATTGGAGTTTTATCTGGGCACACCTAGTAGGTATGTTAGAACAAGTGCACCCAACAAAATCTAAGCTTCCCATCATATAATATGGGACAATATTACTCAAGAAAATCTATTCAACCCTTTTTTTAAAAATTAATGGTCTTACATGGTGATATCTAGGACACCACATCATATAATTAATGTCAATGAACTGTAACATGAGTAAATCACAATTATATTGAATATAATTTTAAAAACACATATCCCATATAAGGCATATGTTAACCATGAAGTGAAAGAATATGAATGGTATCCTTGGATCATATCCCCCGTAAGGATTATGTAATAAAAAATGATTTAATATTAAATTTAAAATAATTACTAAGGATAATTTCATACAATTCTTGGGGAAAATATCATTTCCCATTTGAAAATTAATTTTTGTAACATTAATCATTTGAAAAATATTACTCATTGAAATAAACCATGTAATATTAAAAGGAAGTCATTAAAAATTATTTAAAATAATGTTTAAAACCTAAAATATTTTTGAAATAATTATTCCTTCCAAGTTAGTCCAAAATTACCTATACACAAATTTGAAATAATTTTTAGAAATCATGGGTTATGAACAAAGGTGATTTCAGACTGAAGAGAGAAATAATTTTATATTTTCATATAAAAAAATTATAAATGATATTAAGTTACAAAGATTAGAAAAATGTAACATGTACCTAATGATATCATGAATAACCATATGAGAATAAAATTCAGGATAATTATTAAAAGGTACCTCATTATACATCAGAATTGGAGACCTGATCATAAAAAATATCTATAAGTAGTGACACAGTAATATTAAACTCCTATAACTTTTGTATCACTAAATCATAAAACTCATAAATGAATAAATTAAAATAAGAATTAAAATATCATAAATTCAAGATATTACATGTAAAAGGGTAATTATATGCACCTAAAGAATCAATATTGGGGTATGACATAACATACATATCAAAAAATTAAAATTGTGAAAAAACACTTATTGGTTTGTTTATATTTAAACAATAAACCCCATGAAAGAGAGACCCTATAATTAATTATTAAAACCAATAGTTTTTTAGTGGTAATTCATAATATAAATTCATTTAATGTATAAATACCACATTAATGGAATGTATTTCTGAAAATTCTATCTGCCTCAAAAATGTAAAAAAATGAGGTGAGAATCTATTACCTTAAGTCTTGATATCCATTGTTCATGTTAAAACCAAATTTATAATAGATATATTATTATTAAACATATATTATAGAATAATAATTATATATATCAAATAATATATGATTTATAATTATCTTTTATGACCCATTTATTAAAAATTTCTTGATAATGTATCATTCTGTGTAATAATTGATTTTTTCATATATGTTCTGACATGTTATTTTTGATATTTTTTACTTGGATCATGGTTTCACAATATCTAGTATGTAAAACCAAATATTAATTTCATATGTATTAATTATCTTTTATGAACCATTAATTATGTATCTATTTGGAATTATAAGTGAATCTATTAAGAAGACATCAATTTAAAATGTTAAATTAAGATACATCAATTGTAATGTGAAACACTTTGGAATAGTCAAGGATGAAAACCTGACTTCCATATAAACTGAATTAAGGAAAACAATATTTCATACTATGAAAGGCAAAGTTGAAGAGGAGTTACTTAAAGAATAGAGATGTTGTGATGTTTAGACATGGAGTAATTTTCTAGCGAGTAGAAGATGTTCCCAATTCATTTCATCTTTGCCTCACTAATATAAGGTTGGTTGGAATCTTCCTTGTCTAACACATCATAAGAGTACCTGAATATGCTCAATAAGAATACAACATAAGAATATATACAATATAAGTATAAATCATAAGAATACATGAATATGCAGAATAAGTATTAATGTCACCGAGAAATGGACATGAATGAAATATCCGACTGAAAAAGAACATTCAAATGGACATGAAGCACACAACATAAGTTTATAAATCATAATATATAAATGTAAATGAATGAAAAGAACATTCAAAGTAGCATATAGGATGGGCGAGATCACATAAATTAGCCCCCTCCCCCCTCCCCTCTACCTGCCCAACCTCTTTACCCAACAACCCCCTCTCCCCTAGCCTCATCCTGCCCTCCCCACCCCTCCCCTCCATCCTGCCCAGCCCATCCCCTCCCCTCCCCTCCAACCTTCCCAGCCCCTGCCCCTCCCCTCCCCTCCCCCTTCCCAGCCTTTCCCCCTAGCATCCCCTCCCCCTGTCCTTATCCTCCCCTCCCCTTGACCAACCTTTTTCCCCAGCACCCCCTACCCCTGCCATCATCCTCCTCTCCACTCCCCTCACCTCCATACTACCCAACCCCTCCCCTCCCCTCCCCTCCAACATGCCCAGCCCCAGACCCTCCCCTCCCCTCCCCCCTGCCCAACATTTTCCCCCAGCAACCCCCTACCCCTGGCCTCATCCTCCACTCCCCTCCCCTCCCCTCCCCCCTGCCCAACCTTTTCCCCCAGCACCCCTCCCCTACCATCATCCTCCTATCCCCTCCCCTCCTCTCCATCCTTCCCAGACCCTACCCTCCCCCCATGCCCAACCTTTTACCCCAGTAGCCCCCTCCCCCCTTCCATCACCCTCCCCACCCCTCCCCTCCTCTCCAACCTGCCCTACCCCTGCACCTCCCCTCCCCTCCCCCCTGCCCAACCATTTCCCCCAGCATCCCCCTACCCCTTACATCATCCTACCCTCCCCTTCCCTACCCTTCAACCTTCCCAGCCCCTCCCCTCCCCTCCCCTCCAACCTGCCCATCCCTTGCCTATATTCTATAAAATTAACTGAAATGGATTTGGAAAATATGAAAAATATAATAGAAAATGATTTGTAAAATCTATGTATATCCTAGAAAATCAGTCTATATGCTAGAAAACAGAAACTTCCATACAGGTAATCTAAAAAAAGTACACTATATTTTAATGGTCAGTTTAGTGAAAGAGGGAATCTAGTGGGAAATCAATGCAGTATTCCAAAAGACTACCATGCATACATAAAAAATTGATTTAGGTTTCATCAGAAATTCTACAAGTGTAGGGGGAATTTGGCGATGGATCAAAGAAACAATTATCCCTTGGACAATGCTACAGTATTTTTTCTGTGGATTCTGTGGTTACAACTTTGGATGGAAATATACATGAGAAACTTATATTGGAAGAATTATTCAAAAGGCCTCCATTGGATTCTAGAAGTATTCTTTTAAGTGTAAAGATCCTAGCCTAGAGACCACCAAGTTTCAAAACTGAAACAACATTTCTCTTTGAAATAGGCAAGTTAACAAAAATCAATTTACTAAATGGAATAGATGATGAAAACAATATACTGACAGAAGTGATCATAATTATGGAATATTACTGATTTGACACATCGATTTAACACATATTAAATTCTATAAAAGCATCATGTGTAAATGTTCCTAATCATATTTCCAAGAACTCTCACCGGACACCACTCTCTATTGGAAATTGAGAAAATTCAGCCGACACAGCCTCCTCCTCGCCTCCCTACCAAAGAGGTCAGTGATTCCTCTCCTTGGCTGCCAGCAAGTTGAACAACTGTTTATTTTTGTGCATTGTTTCAAAAACTGGTTGCTTGGTGGATTGGTGGAATCTCCCTTCCCTAGGTTTTTGTGGTTTCTCTAAGTTTTGGAAGAAAAAACCAAAATGATTAAAATGATCAAAAAAAGGGTGAGAATCATGAAATCATGAGAATATTGAAATCATATGTAAATTAGAAAATAATAAAACAAAGAACCTTGAAAAACCTATACCTTCTCTTTGTGCAAAGGTTCCAAGAACTAATTCATATGTAGAATAAAATATGCAGTACCTAAAAATAGAAAGAATCAATAGAAGGGGACTAATCTAGATACAAAAAAATAAAAATTGAAAATAGAACATAAATTGGAAATATAGTTTTTGTTTTTGGAGGAAATTTTCAAATAATTTGGAAATGAATACAAGTCCTGCTTCTATTCCATTGTGGCCAGAGGATTAATTTTACTACAAAATGTCAGAACCCAATCTATAATTATATAATATTCTATGAATTGCATGTGTGTAATTTTCTTTCAACTAAGTGATTATTGAGAAGTGTTCCAGGAACAAAGGGTCATTGCAACATCTCTTCAGCTTCATTGTCCAGAAAACAAACTCTGCATATGAAAATTTAATTATATAGATTAATTATTAATGAATATTTAAATATGAAATTCCAATCTAAAAATGTAACAGAACAATGTATTAATAGTTGAAGTTAATGTTCTGGAAATTCACATTATGCTGGATAGTAACAAACTCAAAAAAATCAATACTGATTAATTCTCAAATCAATATAGCTAGAATAATAGAAAAGAATAAGATTCAATTGCATTTAATCGAAGCATACATAGGGAATCAAGACAAAAGTTTTCTTTTGAGTTCAAAGATATGGTAATTAAGATGAAACAGGAAAAAAATACCTCTATAGCCATCCATGCCCATTTATTTCCTAGCTTAGCATGTAGCTCGATTATGTGATGTTATTCTTCCAAAGTGAATGCACACATCTTCAAATCTGGTCTCAAATGATTTATCCATTGCAAAAAACAGGTTTTACCAAAGCAACAAAGCCCCGAGTGATTCTGGACAATATTCCAATTCCCTTTACCATGCTTACTATCATAATCCATTAAAATTACATATACAATAACTCCATGGACCATTCTTCAAAGAAAAGACTCCACCTGAGTTTCCCTCACTGCTAGCTTCTTCAAATGAAAGACATTAGTCGGTATTTCATCATGGATTTTTCATCAATATCATTCTTGATAACCATATTTTAATTTACCGTGGAATAAATTGAAAATTAAACACTAAGAATCAGCAAGGTTGAATAAACATAATATAAAGAAGCATTATATTCTGTCAATACTCTAGATCTCGATTCCCATTGATTAATGTAATAAAAAAACACAATTAAACACCAAGAAACTGCTAAGGTCAATAAACATAATATATAGAAGGGCCATATGAAATTTAGACTCAATCCATGGTCAATAAAACACTGCTATGATAAATTTTATAAGTTAAATTTTCAACATTGGAGGAAAAAACATGAAATCATGATGAATTTGTAAATGAAACCTCGATAATGTAGAAGCAAAATCAAGAATTTATATTTCAATATATATGAGGGTGGGTGGCTAGGTGGGTCAGTGTTGATCTTATATTTTCACAATGAGAACATAAAATTCGTATAATTAATTAAGAAGATCATGAAGACATCCAATCCATTATCAATTGACTGCAGAAAGAAATCCTGTGAACTTTATAGTGGTATGAAGAAAACAGTGCATGAATTTGAATTATTACTACATTTTCTTTGTAGAACTCTATATATAAGAGGACAAAGTAAGATCAGTCCATATGTACCATACATGTTATCACTAAAAATTTGAAAAGTAACTTGAAATAGATAGTATCAATAGTGGTTGTGAATTATTATATACCATTTATACCACATGAAGTGGCTATTGAGAGGGACTGACTTGCAGGCATCATCATTTGAGGAGTTATTGTTGTGGAATAAAATGTAATATGGTACAAGCTCACTATGTACAACTCGAATTTGGGATGGAACATGTACCAGATTCATAGTCACCATGCCGCACAAATGTCTCATGAAAATGAAATATCCGAGCCTGCACAAATTAAACAAATTAGTGAAACCTAAAATTAATGGTTAAGTGGAAAAGTACATGAATTTGACTTATTGAAACTTTTTCGTTGTATCACTCTATATATAAGAGAACAATGTAAGATCAGTCCATATGTACCCTACATGTTATCAAATCAAATATGAAAATTAACATGAAATAAATAGTAACAATAGAGGTTATGAATTATTACATACCATTTGTACCACATGAAGTGGATATTGAGAGGGATTGACTTGCAGACATCATCATTTGAGGAGTTATTGTAGTGGAATGAAATGTAATATGGTATAACCTCACCATGTACAACTCGAATTTGGGATAGAACATCCACCTAATTCACAGTCAGCATTTCACACAAATGTCTCATGAAAATGAAATATCCAAGCCTGCACAAAGTAATGAAATTAGTGAAACCTGAAATTAATGGTTACATGGAAATCGTGTATTATAACTCTATATAGAACTTACATATGATAATGAGCACATGCATATTTCGGCTACTAAGTCTAATATTGGGTGGCAGTTCACCTATTTCTTGTCAAGTAAGAAAATATGTATAATGAAGACTTCAATCCCACTGGTAAAATGGGAAATCCAATCTGTTTATAATGTATTCATAAAACTAAGTAATCAACAAAGCACAAAATACTAAAAAGAAATAATTTCAAAATCTATCCAACTGATATTACTGTAATCTGTTTAATTTGGCATTGTGCTGAAAATATGTATTAATCTCAATATCATTCTTATCCTATTGAATGATTTGGTCCTCAAACCATTTTAAAAGAACACAACTATCACCTTCCAAATCTAAAACTGATTAAAAATTGACCAGGATAGTTAGAAATTTTTGAATATAAGGAATTTCATTTAAATGATTAAAAACTGGGAAAACTAGGCTTTCCAAACATGTTCATCAAGTTCAATTTAATCCCACATATGACTTCAAACATTCAAATATCAAAAATAATTAATGAAAATAACCAAGATAATTAAAAATTTACAAATATAAGAAACTTCATTAAAATTCTAAAAAAATATAAAATTGGGCTTACAAAACATGTTCAGTGAGTTTAATTTAATCCAAAACAAAATAAAATAAACATAAGGAAATGCAAGCATGAAATTTTGAAAATAAAAAAGGAAACCATGAATGCTGAAAAAATACAGTAGATAAAGAACATTTTAAATGGAGATAAATAAACAAAACTACTCATAACTACCTATATAAGTCATATTCAATTATTGTCTTGTCGAACACAAGAAGCACATGACTATTGCTGAATCATTAACTCCTTGAGTTCTGAACAATATAAAATTGTTCAGTCCTTATCCATAAATCAAATCCATATGAACAATGAGTTGGTAAAAAACAAAAGGCTCAAACCTCCTTGATCCATAAGTGATGTGTATCTTATGTTTGTCCTCCTCCATGCTCATAAATAGAAGGAAATAATTCTATAAGAGCATGAATATTCATCAGGAATTTTGTTATTTTCTATGTGAGGATGAGAATAGTAGTTAGTAAAATTAGAAGCAGTAAATAAAACTAACATTAAAGTCACTTAAATGGGCATGGAACATTTAAAAACTACAACCTCACATGAAACTCTTAATTGTGAAAGAGAAATATTTATAGGAGACACTTCAGAAGAGATCAATATAGAAATAAAAGGAACACATGTGTGCATAAAACTCTTGAAGGGGGAAGAAACACTGTAAAAAATGATTAAAAATGATGACACCCACCCAACAAATAGAATGACAGTATTGTTTTCTGGTATTATAAAGCTTAAAAACATCATTCAAAATCAATAAAAATTAATAGTTTCAATTTAATTGAAGAACATTTAAAAAATGACCAAATCTGTATAATGCACAATTCACAATGGTGTTTGATAGAGAAATCAGAATCAAAGAAATGACTGAAAATTAAAAATATGTAAAAATGAATATGAAAAAAATAACCTTTATGTCGTGGTACACCTCACTAATTATCATCAAATTTATGTTTAATGAATCTCCCAAACAAATTCTTCATTTTATGCGAACCCAACTATTGAAATCAAAAGAATCCACACATCAGAAGTCCGAAAAAGAAAACATGGAGAAAAGTAAATCCACAAAGAGAATGAATCATCCCTACACCTCATCTTGAACTGTAGGAGAATATATTACATAATTACATTATGAATACATAACTAATAGATTTATATAATAAAAACAACACAGAAACATTAAATTAATTCATCTAGAAAACAAAAAAATAAATTAAATTAAGAATGATAAGAAGAAACATTCAATAAAACCAATAAAACATAACACATAGAATAAATCCATAAAGATATTGAATAATAATTTATAAAATAAAATTTTGTAATAATTAATAAGTATCTCACAACATATTTCTAGTTGTTCCCTTGGTAGTCTCCACATTTATTGCTGTTAATTCTTGGTGAAAATTTCAGTAATAAAGCCCGGTAAAATCATAATGATGTCAGTAATGTTAAAGTGAAATGTTATATTTATAAAATAATGACAAGTATTTTAAAGAATGAAAAATGAATAAGAATTATATAAAACCTAATCCCACTCAGTGAATTTGAATCAGTATATACAGACATAGAAATGTTCTATAGTGAGGACCATTATAGGAGATGTAGGGGGTTTCATTGGGTTACAAGGGAATGGATCACTAGGAATCCTGAAAATTGGTGGATAAATTAATAAAAATATTAAATTTATGTTCTATGTTGCAGAAATAAGTTCTGAGAAGAAATGATATTGAAATAAAATAGAGGTTATGTTACCGAAATTCTTCGAAGTAGTCAGCTGGAGCACAACATCAGCATTGTTATGTGGGAACCGTACAATGATATGAGGGGATTGGAGAGGATGAACCACAGTATAGGAAGACAAAAACATGTATTGGATAATTGTGGTGGTTTTCAGGAAGAGAAGGAAGAGGTGAGGTGAAGAGATACCTGAAACCGTATGTGAATTCAGGGAATAGCGTGAGAATGTCGAGGTTGAGAAAATGGTGTCGGAGCATGCAGAGGCGGAGCACGCAGAGGCGGAGCATGCGGAGGCGGAGCACGCGGAGGTAGAGCACGTAAAGACGGTGGTACCCGAAGGCGGAGGTGCGACTGTATAGGTTGAACTCCGCAATTGAACGCAATTCTGACGAATCCCTATGCACGGGAGGTGGAGGAGGTTAACAGAGTGACGAGAATGCTAGCCCTCGAGCTGGGAGAAGAAATTCTGGTAGGAAAGGACAATAGTGTGTGTGTGTGTGTGGGGGGGTGTGTTTGTGGGAGTAAATGTTTTATTAGGTGACGTGGGTGTTTGTGGAGGCGACAAGTCATGCTAGAGGAACCCAGGTTTAGTATATATAGTGGATTTCAATAATTATATTTATCTATTTTCAATAATAATTATGAAAAAAACATAAAAAATCTAAATAATTTAAATTATTATTATTAAAATTTTGAATCCATTAGTCCAAATTTCATATAGAAAATGGTATTGTTAAATTTAATTTTAATCCCACTGAGTCGATGAGAAATCAAGGTTTAAGTGAAAAAAGATCAAAAGATTACGATGTTTTCATATAAAATTTCAATTTTCAAATTATTCCACAAACCTAAATTTTTATAATAGATAAATAATTTAACTAACTAAAATTTAAAACCAATTTAAAATATAATTTTAGTTTATTAATAATTTTTGGTGAAATGACCATTCTCAATGAAAATGCAGTATTTATCACTATTAGTTAAAAAAATTATACAGTCATAAAAATAAAAACAATTCCCTCCATGATAATTTTGATAATCTGATATAAAATTATTATTTTTATCAAATTACATTTCTAAAGGTGGGGAAAATTCATTTTAAAATAATTTTTCCCTGAGAAGGAAACAAAAATTATTTTTAGAAAAATACATTTTGGGCATAAAATTTTATTTTTAATCATATTTTTTTCATAAAGAATATAATGTTAATATTAAATATATTATTGAATAAATAATATATACATTTCCTCAAAATAATTATCCGAAAGTGATTTCCATAAATCATTGATATAAAACACACGTGTTCATATTAAAATGATTTGTTAGAGAATGATTTCCTTTTATTTTTAATAGGGTTTAATTTTTATGTATAATTAATTGTACACCAAAAAAAACTATTCTATATACATGTGTAAACCATATTTTCCTAATTTATTTAATATTATCCATAACCTCCATTTCTATAACAATGTGAAAACATTAGATACTAATATTATAATAATATTCCATGTTTCATTTAAAATACACAATTCTTTTTACGAGAGACAAAATAAATGCTCCATATAATTAATGATAAAAATATTTTTCCATGTAATGAAAAATAAAAATAACAATAAATTAATTTTGAAAGAAATTTCACAAAATATATAGGTGTGACATTCTTCCCCACTTAAAATAATTTTTTCCTTTATAATTTATCTCAGTCATCAATGGGTTAAATTTTAAAATATAATTGATAATAACACAAATCATAAAATTGTTTAATAAATAATCCTTTTGAAAAAGAAAAATTCTACTAAAAATGTCATATGCAATAACACATATTAGGTTTACAAATGGGAGAACAATAATGTGATGTGATAACAATGAAATTGAGCAGAAAACTAAAACTCAATTTTAGATGGAGTGTGATAGAGATCATGTATAGTTGAATGTTAAAAATAAAAAAGACATAAACTATAGAGTCTTGAAAAAGGTCATTGTTATAAATATAAATTTTTATAATAGTAATAATTTTTTTTTCATGATCCATTCCATGTAGTTGAATAGTATTAATGAGAATATATCCATACTTGATTTCAGTCAATTTCATAATCATAATGTCATCTTATAGTTATGTCATGATCAATTTTGGAAACATCTCTAACACTAATAAATAAAGGAGTTTTTAATGTATGAAGGAATAATAGATCATAAGAACTGCATATTGAATGATATGTCATTCCATCAATATTTTTTTATCACTAATACACAATTCATAGCACATGTTATCCAATATAAAAATATATTGACATGTCAAAATAATATATTAATCTATAAACCCTAATTCAAAGATCAACATACACTATATCACAAATATTTTGACTTATGAACTTTTCAGTATAAAAAATAAATAATTTAAATACATTTATCAAAATCATATTAACATTAATCACCCATATATCATAATGTGGATATTGATTTTCACATACCAAATATGTGAATACCTTCATCGTGTATTCTCTTGAAGCATGGAAATATATTGAATTCCAAAAAATCCTTCTTAAAAATGTGCATTCTTCCAAAGAATATAAATGTCATTGGATATATTTATAAATTAATGAAATTATGTTAACTCTACCAATGATAAAAATAATTATTTTTTTAAAAAAAGTTTATCATTCCTGAGGTCATCAATAGTATTGAATTTACATTATCCATATCAATATACTCATTATCTAGGAAAAACACCATTTTCTCGACATTGGGAACATCTTAAGGGTTACCACACCATAATAAGTTTTCCACAAAATATTTACATTAAATTAAAACACGTTTTTAGGTCATTTCTACTAATGAACATATCATTGAATATATTGACTGAAAAACATATATTGAACAATCCCTATAAAATTAATAACTCTTGAATTCTAATACATGTACTATAAAATTAATCCACCCCATACATAGGCCGTTAAGTAGGATTCAGTATATTATTTATTGATACACATTAATTCCATGTGAAATATTAATAATACATTAACATTTATAAAAATATATTTAATCATGATTCTCACATTTCACATAAACAATACTATTAGAGTAGCACATACCATTCACAATTCATTTTTAGTATCCTTATCACCAATAGATAAATCAATACTCATACATCCTGGATAATTAATTATAAGATGTTTCTTATTATGACATAAATTTTGATAAGGTCCATACTTTTCAAATTAAATCATTTATCCATTTATAATACCATAGATAGACCAATATCCACATCCAATGAGTTAACTAAACATTTTATTTCTCCTCAAAATTTACTTTATTTGTGTCTTTATTCTCTACACAGAAAACATGTTATCTTTACTTTGATATATTTACCTGATATATTATTTACTCATTTTTGACATATAGGAATTTTAATATTCTTTCTCACATGTTTTATACTAAATAAAATCTCAATGAACTATTTCCATCAATTTGTTGTTGGGTCTGAGATTTAGTTAAAGAAAACATTTTTTATTATGTTTCATGTTAACTAATTAGGAGTAATAAAAATCCATTAAATATATTAGTCATCACTGAATCATTTTCTTTAGAAAATTTTCCATCACATTAAATTATACCATAGTTAATTATAGTTCCCATAATTAAGGAAATCCAAAATCAATCATGTTGGAAAAAATAATCACAATGTTAAATAAAATAATAATTAAAAAAACATGTTGGATGTCTAAATCATAAATCATTATTTATATTATTAAACCATTCTTTACCCTAGGGGATTTATTTTCAACTTATATTTAAATACTTCATCATGGGTTGTAATGGGTTTGGGGACTTCCAATGCTTATCCCCTATGGGTGTCAAGCCATGTGTGCAGAAAGTCCCATCGTCAATCACCAGTTTCTGATCGAGTCTTTATCAACATGGTTTGATTTTGGTTTTACCCCTAGGTACATCAATTATAGATCCACATCCACATTTTTTATTAGGAAAAGGATGTAATTTTAGAGAAATCACTAACATTATCCTTTAAAAAATTCCATGACTTTTCCCTATACTATAACTCTTTCTTAGGCATATGCATAGAGACACCTCTAGACAAATCCATATTATTATCCTTACTAATATCAGCAAAAGTTTCTCATCATATATTCATAATTTTAACTAAAACATTCCCTTAATACCAACTACAACATCTTTGGCTTTTAATACATGGATATTAATGAGCATTCATTATATTCCAAAAAAACAGAACAATTGACTATAATTGATTATTTATTCATGAATAATAGAATAAAATAATCTAATTTTTTGAAATGTATTCAATTTTTTCCAAAAATAACATACCATTTAGTACTATTTATAGACATACTATACATATAACCATTCATAATAACTTGGTGAGATGAAGCATATTAATGGGTAAACGTAGATTTCTAATAATTGTAAACATAAATCTATGATCATATGAAATAATAATATAAAAATAAATATACACGGTAATGAATAAAACATATAATGTTTATACCAAACCTTTCACATATCATAAACATGAGTCAGGAAATAACGATTGGTAGTTGACAAGACACTAATCACAATGGAATCTAATAACATATTCCATGAGATCGTAACATCAGAATAAAATATAGATATGTGGAATGCAAAAAATATTATTGAAACATATATAAACGATACCTAAGAAGGATTTTATACCATGTTAGTCTTGAGCTAACAAATTTTTTATCTTCTTTGGGCATGTGTTAACCACCCATGTACCATCCTTTTCGAGAACGGGCTAACCACCTGTTTTCCCTCTTTTATTTTTTTTGGATTTATAGCCATCTAAATTATTTTTTATCATATGGTAATAACCTATGAACAATCATTATTTTTCTTGTGCTCAAAATAATTATACCCCATCAGATAATTTATCTTTTGTCAATACCAATGTATTAGGGAACTATCTAGGCACACCCATTATGTAATCTATAATGGGCTCAGTCGATGAAATCTAGATGGGCCAATATTATAAAGTGTAATGATATTAAAATGTGATATCTACGAAACTTCATCATATATTATTTAATAGGATTACCCATCACTATTTGGGCCACCACCATCATATATGTAATGTCCGAGAACTACAACATGAATAATTCACGTAGAGCTTTCATATCATTATAAGAACTCATAAAAACAGTCATTATTATTTCAAAACATATTAACCACATGGAAAATAAAATATATATAATATATATAACATTGAAATATATTTAACCCATGGAAAAATACTGTTTTATATTAATATCTCTGAATCATTATTGACCCATCGAAATGAAATGACTGACCAAAACACCATTCCATCAAAACATAAAACATTTTGGGAAATAATATGAATGGTATCCTTTGAAAATATTCCAATGAATTAATATTTAATACCAAAATATTAAATCATAAATGGAAAATAATTTTAAAAGCATCATTAAAAACATTACATGATGAATATTAACATTATACATTGAAAAGAGTGTTTTAAAACGTAACTCAATTTGAAAACATTTTTACTATCAAAATTACCATTAAAACATATAGAATAATAATTAAAAATAAATAAAAAAACATTTTAAAACATAACTATATTTAAATAAATTTTTATTCTAATGATCTAATTAATTTTTATTGAAAATGAAATATTTTTTATTTAACATGGATTTTGTTAGAAAAACAATTTCGAACAGACAGTGAAATAAATAAAGATTTTCATAAAAAAATCATATATATTATAAGTCCCATTGAGTAGAAAAATTAAATATTTTAGATTAATATAAAACAAATAAATATATGATAATAAATTTCATGAGAAATATTTTCATGTAGGTCATGCAACTTCATAATTGAAGGAATTATCATAAAAAATACTCATAAATTGTGATATTGAAACATAATAATCATTCCTCAATTGTATCCTTGAATCCTAATACCAATGAATGAAATACATAAAATGAAACATAAAATATCATAAATAAAATATATTACATGATAATTGTTTTTTATATAAATCTCTTAAAAGTGTATAAGTGCACAGAATTATATACATATCAATGAAAGCAGATTGAGATAAAAATTCCATTACAATTTGTTATTATTTAAACCATAAACACCATGATAGAGATTTCAAGAAATATATATTCACACCAAAATTAATTTCATGAAAATAATAATAACACACATTCTTGGAATCTATATACACATCATCAAAGAAATATGTGGTGAATATGGCATGTGTATGATATATGTAAAAAGTGAGATGGGAATCCCTTAACTTATGTCTTGACATCCATTATAAACATTTAAATACAATTTCTACTAAATATATGTTTTATTTTAATATATTATAATTATATATATATATTCTCATATATGTTTTCCTTATGACCTTTTATTTTAGTTTGATTAATAACTCCTTGTAAAAGGTATGTTTCAGGTAAAAAACCATTGTTTTCATATATGTTTTGATTTGTTATTTCTTATAATATTTAAAAGATCATGGTTTCATAGTATCAATAATCTAAATAATTATATAATTATCATATATATTTTTGATATATGTATTTAGATTAATACAAAAAATAATAGAGATAGATAATGAAACACCCCATTCATCGAGAAGATAGCCCATATGTATGTGTTAAGATTGTTTCCATATTCATGTCACATTGAAAGAATGAAAAGTTATGGATATATATATTTTATAATTCTTTTAACATTTTAATTTCATAAATAAATAATGTGTTTATTAAATCAATCCTTTATACATTCCAAGTAATCATTGAATGAATTATATCGCTTCATGAAGCTTTTGTCAGCTGTACACAGAAACACATTATCATATTCTAAAAAAATTGGATTCTTTATGGTATATCTGATATTATAATTCTAAAATAATAATAATTTTATAAACTTCATATATAACATATATAACTATAAATAAATCATTATTATAAAACCTGAATGTTGGAAATTGATAAACAAATGAAATCAGTTTAGGACGTGGTTGCTTCCAATACACACAAATAATGAATTCATATCCCATTTTATGGATGTGTATTTAGTTTATGGTCATAACCAAACATTAGAAAAAATCATTATATCTTTGATGCTGTGTTTACTATATAATCATGTTATAATTTTAATTTGTGTAGGTATAAGAAGGAATAAAATAAAAATACTCAATTATGAAAATGGACACTTCTTTAGGTATCCTATTTAGGTTTTCACTAGATCATTAAATGGTTGGATTTTTTCCTAATATAACGCTTCTAGAATTAGGGGATGGATTTTAGGTAATATAGTTTTGAATGGGTTGGTAAATTAAAATTAATTTGGGGTTGTGAATTAATAGGGGATAATTAGTGCCCTTTTATATTTATGAATGAGTGGAATTTTTTATATACACAAAAGTATTCACCATTGAGATGTCTACCTTACTAAATATGTCTCAATAATGTAAAAATAATGAATGGGATGGATTTTATTGTATATAAACACCTCAACCTCCAAAAATAATCAAAATTTATAAAATTTTATTTTATAGTACTATGGTTTTATCAATTTTATCCTTATAGTTTTTAACATTGAATTTTTTTTCATTTTATTTACCTTGGTATATTATCATTTATGGATATAATTAAAATGATCTATATTAGATAATTTTTACATTAGTATTATAAAATATTAATTTAATTTAATTTATTTGAAATTATATATGAGTTTTAAATTAATTTTAAAATAAATGAATGTAATATGAAAAAAACCCACATCAACAAATATTTGGTTAATTAATTTTAATTATTTTCCCTAATTATAGTGGAAAAAATTATAATAACCATGATATATTATATAAATTGTAATGATTCAAAATATGAAATATTGTTCTAAACATTTAATTCTCACATGTGGTTGAATTAAATTTACGTTTATTAGTAGTGATGTAATGAAAAAAGGGTGTTTAAAAAGAAAATGATCAAAATTTCGTAGTCTTTTCATATAAAATATAAATATTAAAATTATTCCAACGACCTAAATTGTATTAATAGAATTATTAGTGAACAAATTGATCTTTAAAACCAAATTATTATATAATTTAACAATATTAATAACTTAATCAATCAATATTGTGTGAAATTAAAATTCAGTAATATTCACGGCTCATTTATGAAATAAATTTTTAATAAAAATCCTAAAAATTCAATAATATATATTTATTATATTCTGATATCAAAAATAATGTTTATATTATCAAATTAATTCAATAAAAGTGTAAAAAAAATTATATCAAATCTGTGTGCCATAAATAGGTAAAATTTGGTTTCTTAGAAAAATAATGTTCTTATGAGATAAATTAGATATATTTTTCTGTATTTTATATATATAATAAATGATAAATGTTAAAATTTTGACAGAATAAATAATATATACATATATTTTAAATAATTGTAACATCCCTTTACCATTCTAACAAGTACGCCTTTAATATTGTCATATTTTTTCACCTTCATTGACTGGGTATTGTTGAGAATGAATCAAAGGATATAGATAATGGTGAATTTGGAGATTTGTAGGATTGTTACTGATAACCAAATTATTCTATAGGATGCAGGTGGGTTACATGTTGTGTAATTAGGTTAGTGGTGTTTAGGTATTTCTGAAGGCAATTCCTGAAAGGCTTCACACTGTGATGATTAAATGTCATTACTATCCTTTACCAATAAGGACATATTTACTAGATGCTTATTAATACGAGGTGATTCATTTTTTGGTGGTTTCAGATATTTAATATTTCACAATGTAAAATTTAACAACTCATTTTTAAATACCCCGATTGTGTTTTATTAATTGGGAATCACAGATGATATCTTTTCTTTCCCCCACTACAGTTTCAAGTCCCTCAACCTAAACCCTTCCACATGTGATCAAGAATCTCTCTAACCCTTCTAGATCAATTATTTTGATGTTTGATCATTTTTTCTCTTGTAATGTGATTTTTGGTTAAGCGTTATCCTTAATTTTTTTTCAATATCACTTTATGCACCTTTGAGAATTCGATAGATC
The DNA here is from genome assembly GCA_963277665.1 of Viscum album. NCBI lineage: Eukaryota > Viridiplantae > Streptophyta > Magnoliopsida > Santalales > Viscaceae > Viscum > Viscum album. Next base: position 1,471,959,217 of record OY728127.1, on the reverse strand, counting down.
AACATGAAGTTTATGGATATATGCATCGTGATGTTGGAAATCATTTCTATTATGAGTTTTTTGGTATTATACACCATAATTATTATTGATGGGTAACATTACGAGTGTTGTGTTTCCTGATAAAGTATATGGTTCCATCCATATTAGTTAGGTGTATTAACCATTAATTTCATGTTATATTTCAACCAATGATTTAAACTCAATAGCTACAAATATTTTTGATTGACTTGATAAAACCCAATTCCAGTGAATTGGGATATTTGGAATGGTTTTAGCATGAAAATAGGAAATACCCCCCAATTCCATTGAATTGGGGTTTGTTTATGAATATTAGTTAATTTAAATTTTATAATTTAAATTAATGATTTGACCAAAAGTATATCAATTAAATTTTTGAAATTCATTTTGGAAATGAATTTTGAAATTTTTGGAATTTGATTTGAATGTATTTCAAACATGTAAAAATGGATACATTTTTGTTGATAGAAACAAGTGGATTTATCTTGTTAAAAAGGATGTTTTTATTAAAACCTGATTCAATTTTAAATGAAAAAATTAGAACTGAATAGCAAAATAGGATTCAATTGAATTTTAAGCGGTGTGAAATTAAATTTTTCATCATTGATTGTGTATGATAACTTTAATTAATTAGGTTGTTTGTGGGAAATTTGGACACACTCTACACTATTATGGTATTCTAAAATATAAATACAGAAAGAAACATCCATAATAGGATAATGATGTGTTTCCTTTGGCCAATGTAATGGGAATGTATGTATGTTCATATTGGTGTTATCACATAGAAAGTACAATGTCATATATCTAGAAATAATACCATTACAATTTATAATGTGACCATGTTGATCTCTTTTGTGGAATTTTAGAGATAATGGCATGACAATGGAATTTATATTTTTTACATGCCTTCTGTATTTATATATACTTTTTTATATAAATTTTTTATTTACTCTTTCTATTAGAAATATAAAACATCAATTAAATCCTTTGTTTAAAGTATTTTCCCTTCATTTGAACACTATATAATGATTTTTTAATGATTTTTTGAAGATTACAAAATTTTTTATTTTTTATATTGAAATCATTATTTTGGTTAATATATTGTTGACATCTATTATGGAATATATGGTGAGAACCTAATTCTCTTTTTTAGGTCACACCATACTTTTTCCTTCATGAGTTTTTATATTATATTATTATAGGTTAGGGAAAGGTGGAAGGATATCTTGGAGGTGGATCCTAGTGTTAAACCATGGCTATTGTGAGTTTTTTTCCATAGGGACTTGGGGAGTTTTCCGGTTTTGGTACTCGGGTTGTTTCCCTTTGTTATTGTTTACTCTATGATGTATTCTGATACATTACTAATAGTGTTCTTTATTTTTTATTCATAATGTCTTATCCTTTCTTACATCCATAATTGTTGTGGAAAAAATGTCCCCACATTCAATTATATGATGCCTGGTGCTAGTCGTCGACCTGTAGGGATCAGGAATGCCATTCAAGATTTTCCAAGCCTACTCGGTTATCTAGTTACCAAGGTACCAAAGATGTTCCTGAAAATAATTAACAAAAATTTATATGTATAATTATATAATATAATATACACTTCTGGATATATAATTATTGTTTTATAAAATGTCTTCCATTAATTTTAAAAATTGTTTTATTTTCATATTTGATTAATTCGACGCCAAAAATATATTTTATATATTAGTGTGAAAGATATTTTCAAAATTATTTAATATTATTCATAACCTCTATTAAAATAGATAGTTCAAAACTATCTTATTAAATAATATTATTTTAATAACATGTCACGTTTCATTTGAACACTCCATACGTGAACTGCAATGAAATTCCAATTTTGTGTGTAACATAATAAAAAAATAGTGTTGTGTGTAATGAAATATATCCAAAAGAATAAATTAATATTGAATAATACAAAAACATTTCTAGGTGTTAAAATATTACAATGGGGTATTTTTTACCACTCTATGAATTTAATAGAACACTATATTCAACAACATATAATGTGTTCAAAACAGAGCCAAAATAAGCCCCAAAATATTATTATTAAAATATGACCATTATAACAAAGAAGTTTAATTGGGGGAAATAAATAATATTAACCAATATATATATATATATATATATATATTACCTACCCAGTATAAATTCATTGATTAACACCCGGTAAATACGTACACAATTTCCAATAATGTTATTTTAGTCCAGAAAAATCATACAAAACTTATCTTTTGATATAGTTTGTGAGAACATTATTATTAATTTTTTGAAGTTCTAGAAATTATATTTTATAAAAATAATATCTTTTTATAAATATTCATATAAAAATTATCTAATGGTTGTTTTTATGATTTTGATAAGAATATGGATTTTCCAGGGAATAGTGACAAATATATATTTTCATTAAAACTGTATTTTTTATTCAAGAAATTCAAATGATACATTTAATATTAAAATGATTTAAAATTAACATTATTTCTATTATATTTATAATAATAATACGGTGTTCATTGTAATAAGTCTTATGATTGAATTTGGTATTAACAATTTCTAAAAAACATGTTTCCTATAATTTGTTTTGGTTTCATTTTAATTTTACATTAAAATTAATTAAATAATTTATTATAAATTGAGTCATAGAAAACAAAATTCCATATTTTTAATTTATAGAATCATAATTAGTTAATATTTAACTTATATTTTTCATTATCAATAGTAATAATACTAAATTATTTTCACCACATTAAGGGTAGATAATTTAAGTACGATTAAAAAGTATGGTAATTTCTAGGAAATGATACTGAAAATTTACAAAATTTATTTAATAAAATCATTTAATCAATAATCATCCACTATTAATTTGTATTATTTCTTCTTTTAATTTATATATGATTTGACCATTGATTTATATTATTTAATGAAAATTAAAAAATGACTATCACTTTATTTTATTATATTTAAATTATTTATGTTAGGATATGCAGAATCCATTTTAATTTCTAAATTAAAATTTAAAAGATAATTAATTTTATCACAATTGTAAAATATTTATGATTTTAAATGATGAAATTTTTTCCTTAAATTCTTATTAAATCCAGATACTATATTTATTGAACTAATAGGGAAATATAATAAATGATTTTAGAAATGTTAAAATTAAAATGATTTGAATGAGTTACTGAGTTATACAATTTTAAAGATTAAAATTAAATATTATATTTATTTTAAAACATTTTTATTCAATTACTTAGTTTTATTTTATTTTTAAATGTAAAATTAAATGAATAGTTTTAAAATTAACATTAATTTTATTTTATAAGAAATTACGTTTTATAGAATTATATAAATTTTATAAAAAAATATATTTTTCAAATTAGTTTGATTCTTTTTAAAAAATTCATCACATTAAATTTTATTTTTCATTTCATAGAGTCATTATTGGCCAATAGATATTAAAAAACATTAACAATATTATAATTGATGAAATGTTTAATTTGGGTTTAATACTATCAAATTAGAGTAAAAAACAACCAAAAGCCAGTAAATTTTTCTCAAAGGAATGTATTTTAGAATATTATCATATTATATTATAATTATATATGTTTTTTAAATTTTAATTTGGCTATAAATTTATATTAATTTAAAATTTTATAAATGTCATTGAGTTTCCCTCCACTATGTTATAAAAGGGCACATATAGTTCTCTCATCATTACACGTATGAAAAAAATTTGTTTCAACTATTACCTACCAAAATCCCTTCCATAAATCCCTTCAAACATTTTATTGTTATTATTTTTATTGTAATGAAAATATTTGAAGAGTTTATTTATAATCATGAACACATTATCAAAAGAAGAGGTATATTTCGTAATCAAGCGTTTTTGTTTTACTTCTCCCTCTACATCCAATTTTTTTTCTTAAAGCATGATTATATAATGACATCAGCATATACCCCATTAAAAGACATTAGTATACTAATGTAAGAACCTCTATCCAACTCTATATCCATTAAATGAGAAAAAAACTACCGTTCATGTGTCTGATAGACATCTACCTCGTGAAACAATGTAATTCATTTTCTATCATTACCTCACACCACTAGTTATAATTATGGATTTAAAGCACACCCAAATATATATATATATATATATATTATATTCATGAAATATTTATCATTATGTGTTAATAATTATCAATTTTATGTATTCCCACCATAATAAATATTTTCCCCTTTACATATTCTATATGTCTTCAGTGGTTTAAAAAGAATACACTTTAATGAAAATTAATTTCAATTTTTATGTAATCATTAAAAATTTAATTTCACTATAATAATTAATTTTTGAACGTTATATATTATCTCATTTTTGACAATGTGGACATTAAATTTCAGTAGAAACATTCTCAATCCCAAGCTCATTGGACTTAAAATTCCTTAAAAATATCCATATTATTACATCATGGATATGCATTTTGGAATAAATTTATAATATTTTAATATTTAATGTTATTTTATTTACTGTGGAATTATTAATAATCTATACTCTTAACTTGACACATAAATTTTTTGAGAAGTTATATTACATCTCAATTTAAGTAGATCGTGGAATATTTGAGGAATGCATTGGACATGTAGTGATATGTGGGACCTATGATTATATATCCCCTCGAGGAATAAAAATATCTGATGATTTAAAAAATTAATGTTGGAATAAATAGGTTTTTTGTGTAGACATACCTATCTATTAGACTATATTTTCACTAGGATTTGACGGTAATAATATCTTGATGTTAAAATAATGAAATGAAATATTATGAATTTTAATCATTGACAATTCATTTCATGTTATCCATGATATTAAAACATAAATATTATCCATTGATGCAATTTATAAAAAAAATATTGATTAAATAGAATTTTATTATTTATCCATATATATTTATCATCCTCAATTGATTAATGATAAATTCTTATGTAAATAACTCTTAGTGAGTATCTATGATCACCCTTTATTTTTTTCCTTATCTATGGGATATGAAGATGCATATTTTGAATAATATTTAAGAGTAAAGCATATATTTATATAATATATTGTATATTTCCAGTGTTTCTTAGAAATATTATTTTTATTTGGATCATCATGAATACTGAACTGACCGTTCAAGAAGTATTCTAACCCTTGTATACATTTGAATGTAATAATGTAGAAATCAATCATGGGTTACTGGATATGGAATGTTTTACCTTTTTTTGAAAATCATATTGAATGAATAGGACATAAGGAATTCAAGTAGTAGAATATGAAGAAATTTCCCATTGACAAGATGTGGCTCCTTCTGAATGATTAATTCAAAAATAGAGTGAATAATACACATAGTGTCTTTATAAAATTATTGAAAGAAATGTATTAAAATCCAATACTTAATAGTTTTTATTGATTTAACTATTGTTCCACATATTTTTAATGTAATGAATGACTAAAATGACCAGGATAATTGCATCGATATGATATGAGGAAATAGTACATCTGTGAAGATAACATTCAGAAATGATATTTGGGCCTTTCAGTTTATATCCACATATATGGATTACTATGATTCCACAATGAAATTATTGAGAAAATATATTTTGGAGGAATATAATGATTTTTATGATAGTAAAAAATATTTCTAGAATGAGGATTTTAGGATTAATAATGTGTATATTATGACTGGATGAACACTCATTACTATCGTAGTAGTACAATTAGATTGTCGAACAGAACATTAGAATAATATCTTCATAGGGTAATTTATTGGTAATAATTTAGGTAAATAGACATATTTAGGTCCCATATCTTATATTTTTAGGAAGACGATAAATATCTAAAATTATTATTTGAATTAGGTAGTGTATTCCACTTCCATAAAGAGAAAATAATTGAGTACAATGAATAGAAGATATAACATGATATAGAGCATGATCATTCTACAAGATTAATGGGTTATTTACATAGGGAATCATTTTATTCAAATAGGTATTTAGGTTATATTTTTTTGTTATGTACATGGAATTTTGGGTAACGTACATTTTGAATATGATGAATTTGTGTATACAATTGGGAATTTTTATGTGAACATTTGAATAAAAAGTGGAAGTGTACTTTTTTTAATTGATGTTAGATATATTTTAGGCCCCTATAAGAACCTCATATCAATATGATGGAAAGCTAATTAATTTTTTCTAATGATCTTTTTTGATATTTTTGTACAATCAGTAATGATTCCATAGTTATTTATCATGCGATAAAGAATGATACATTGTACATAACCAAACATACAAATGAGGATTAATAAATCCGAATAGATTTATCATTTCTTCTAAAAATGTGGAAAATAGTTTTGGTTTCATCTTTGAGAATAATATTAATGTTATAGAAGTTATTTTCTTTCTCATAGATGATTTAATGGACTAGGGAAGAAGTCAGATATTTATGTTAGGAAAAAAGTGTGCATTCATAAACTCTGATGGATACACGCCAGAGAATAAAATGTTAGGATATATGGATTTTTATGTGCTTGGACTATCCTCTTTTCACATACATAGAGGGTCATTAGAAATTGTGAAATCTATTTATAATGACACTATAATGGTTTTTTTTTACTTTTATAAAAAATTAGTATGTGTTAAATGTATATATAATGTTGATTGTTTTTTCTGAAAAAGAATATGAAATAAAGTGGAAATGTCTCCTGATATAAATGTATGGGTAATGAACTAGACATATCCTACAGAAATTCTAAAGAATAAGGGAATAATTCTAGATAATAAAATTTCAGAGACACTCTAAGAAAATGAAATTCCTAAAAGGATTAATCCAAAACATATATAGAATGTTTTTATTTTGGGATTTCCTCAAGAACATAAATGGAAATTTGGGAAAAGAACTTGCATATAGTAACTTTCATTGTAAAAAAATTATTTTCTCACTATGGGGTATAAACATCCTAAGGAACAATGAGCTATAAACAGATTAGTGGTCAACCAACATATGAGATTATGAATCTTGAGATATAGAAATAATTGTTATCAAGATATAGACAAACTTGAGGATAAATAAAATAATTGATTTCTTTTGGGATGTGGCGATGATATCTTTCATTATCACCCATGAAATGATGAATGGTAAAAATTCGTCTAGAGTTAAGATGGGTTTCTCAGTTTCATGACTCTGTGTAATTTTTATAACTCATCTAAGAGGTATGTATAGAATAGTTCAATAATTAATTTTCATGGGACTAGATAAATGATTATTGAGAAATATACAATATAGAATTTTTGATGGAATTATTAAAGGTGTAAAATCAATTTGATTGGATAACAAAGTACTATATATAGTAATATCAATTCATATATAGTTATGTTTTGGATAAACAAGTAGAAAACTAAGAAGGACTATAGAGAACATTAATAGAATGTGGACTACCTTATAGAGTGGTTCTTATTGATGAAGAAACATACTTTTTTAGAATATCTCCCAATATTAGGAAAATATGTTTCATATTTATTGATGATATGAATTAATGAATTCTATAATACATAGTGTAACTGTTCTGTTTGAAAGAATATGCTACTCTCAATGTTTCTAAATTGTAAGATTCATCAATTGGAGTTAAAATGAGTTCTTTAAATATTGAAAAAATTATTATTTTGTTTGAGAAACAATAATGATTGTGAGATCTATAAATCAAATTGCTATTACATTTAAAATTTTAATTCGAATAAAATAAAATATAAAAAGTATAACTTATCCTTAATTGTTTTTAGAAAAATGTTGGAATTGAAATGTCATAAAATTTATCATAAGAGGTGAAAATAAAAACTATTAAGAATGTTCCTCATATTGTAGAATTTTATGATGTACTCATTTATTATCAAGATGTGAAAGAATAATTTCTTCATGTGGGCTTGGATTAAGAAATATACATGGTTCAACACAAGGTTTATGAATTTAATAATGAGGTTCGTATGGTTTTCCTCTTATAAATATCTATTTGTTGAAAAAAATAAAGATCTATGATAGTAGAATAGAAATTTGTATGCTTAATTTATTTAAGCATGTATAAGTAGACCTGAGTCTAATAAATGATTTTATAATAACAAATTTTGTGATCAATAATATCTTATAGATTTTATTATGTGGAGGATATGATGGTTTCTAGTCCTAATAAAAAATGTATTGTGGAACATAATGGGAAATATATCAACATGGTTTTATTTAAAAAATCATTGGAAATATAAAATGGTTAGGGGGTGAGAGTTTATATGTATGGGAAAGATAACACATTGTATTTATCCTAGAATAAATACATTATTCATTTCATCAAATGATTCAGAATTAATGCTTTAAAATCCATATCAACAACCATTGTTGGACATTTCATTCTTATAAATACCTAAGCACCATTAATGTATGGATATTTTTATAGAATTGATATGGTTCTTTATCAATCATATGTTGTAAGTGTGAAGTATAAAGTTGTATGTTATTTAATAGATATTTTATTTATTGTGATATTTATTATTAAAATAATTTCAAATAATAGAAGAATCTATTGGGAATATATTATATTGATTTTATTATACATGAAAGGTTTATAAGATGAATCTTTTTTTATGGTGACGATGATCAATTGAAAGGTTTTATAGATGAATATGTTATTTGAAACACTGATTCATGAAAAATTACTATAGGTTTTTTCGTTACATTGAATGTAATATAGGATATTTTGTTGTATTCTTAATTACTTGAGGTTACAATAACTATAATATAATCAGTTTATTCTTTTATTATCTTCCTAATTAAAATGGATAACCATTTTTCAATTTTGTGTGCACTATTCTTTTAGCAGTTCAGTCATATCCCATAATTCATTAAACATAAAGACACTAATTTATTCTTCAATTTATCACTCACAATGCATTTAGTCATTTTGGATTAACTCCATCTTCTAGGATTTTTGATTATTTATCATCCATTTTTCGTAGAAAATTTTAATCATCAATATACAATTGAATAATAAACAAGACTATAGAAGATCTACTCAACTCTCCTAAAGATTTATCTATTTCTATTAAATCTATTTTTTATCTGAATTTTTTTTATCAACATTCAATGATTTCCATTGAGCTTATGAAATCTCTATGTAAGGTCACATGAGAGTCACTAGTCCTAATTTTGGTAAACCAATGCTTACATCTCATGAAAGTGGGAATTTTTTATTTTAGTGATCCCAATAATATACACATTAACTTTGGATGTTTTCTTAACAAATCCATCTTTTGATTTATCTATGACAAGTTCTATCCAAAGGACCTTGTAATTGAATATAATTGATTAAAACCAAATCATATAACCCATTTAAATTTTACATAGTCTAAAACAAAGATTATTATTTACATATTTCACCGAAAAACAATCTATACATTTTTCACAAACTTCTCAGTATTTTTTAATAAAAAAATATTTTATAATTAAGAAAACATTTAAGTTGTTATGCTTCTACTAACATAAAAAACTAAAAATTTTCTTGTATAATTTATCAAATAGTTGGGTAGGACATTTTTTTAATTATTCTATTGTGTTTATTTCTTTCACTGAAAAGGATGAATGAATTACTGATTTCACATAAATAAATTTATCTTTCTATGTAAATTTTCATTTTATTTTATCAACAACTATATTTTTCTATAGAGTTATGAGTACCATTATCTTTCACCTAATATCCTCCTTTTAATACATATTCTAGATGTCTTTTTTAATATTCACCATCATTATCTATCGAAATAAATATTAAATTAGAGCCACATTCCAAATCCACCAAGGAATTTCATTGTAAAAATGTACCAAAAGAAAGAGAAATATAAATATATAAATAAAAAAATAGAGAATATTGTAGAGTAAGGGGACTTGATAGAAAATCTTAAAGATAAACGATCCTTCAAGAAGATGAATCATTGTTGAACCACAAATTAAGAAGAATTATTAAATGTTCAATCCGATCACCTTGGTTAAAATGGTATTTTTTCATGTGGGAATAAGAAATTATAACTGAAAATATCTTCTCTGGATGATGATGTTGGTCGAAAGAGTAACTTCGTGAAAGTAGTGACTGATTCATATAGTTTATCATTTTATAATTTTAAAATACCTCCACCAAGTCATGTGATTAAGAAGGTATATTTTCTTATGTTTCAGCAAACCAAGTGGAGATTGTTGAAAGAGTAATCATATGCAGGTATTCGATCAATACACATGTTCTAATACAAAAAGGGAAAAATATCTGTAAATTTGACTATTTTTCTTAAATAATTTTTCATTTGTGTCAATTTTGTGAATGGATAATGAAGATGATGGGGAGGATATAATATAAGGTCTTAATCACTTATAATGTGAATAATATAAGGGAATAGAGAATGAGATATGTTTCTATCAATCTGGGAATATTGAACATACTAAAATGGGAAATAAAATTTTAATGTACTAATGTACAAAATAAACATTATTTGGTATGGATTAAATTTTTTAACTTGAATTATATATATTTATAATACAAGGAAATTATGGGATATTTATACTTCTATGGGAAATAAAATTTACACAGATAAATAGACAAAAAACTGATAATTTGGGAATTATTCCTAGTTATTGGTGTGGAAGTGGACATTTCTAGCACTTTGGTTAAAGAATATTTCCTTACCACCAGAGGTGAAATTATGATTCTTGATATTATATATGAGTGGAAACAAAAATTCTTCAATGGATGCATGTTTTTTGTCCATTTATTTTCTCAATGAAACATAGATAAGGAGTTATGCTTATGTAAAATGAAATCACATGAAGATTCCACATGTAGAAGAAAGAATGGGCAGGATAAGGTAGATTCTTTTGATCCTCAAATAAATTAGAAGGATAAAACCCCGAATTGTGACGAATGAAAGGTATTATTTTATAATACTAAACCGAAAAGTATGGTTTATAATGTTAGGATTATTGGACATCCCTAATATGGTATGCATATGAACTAATTAGATAATAATAAATTATTCTCTACTTCTCATGTGATACCTATAAAAATTTATTATAATGTCTCATTACATTCTACAGGTGTGGAAGATTCCCTTGTGATTGCAATCACACATGGGGATGAATGTACTATAAATAGAATAAATATTTCATAAAATCATATAGATTAAATAATAATTTTGGTATGGGATGGTTCGAAGGGGATGCATGGTAAAATGGGAAATGATGAAGCTATGTAGGATAGATCATCACACCCTCCTATTGGTGAATTAGGAATAAAAGAAGAGTATTTATATAGATCTAATCCAATAGGACCCTTCATAATTCTATATGAATATTATGATATAAGAATTAAGTAACATGTGATCAATGATCCCAATCATAGACAGTACAGTAATAAATTAACACCTCTTAATTGAATAAATTTGGATGGATGAATATAGTGATATATATCCCAATGAGTTGGTTGTTTCAACTCCCAATGTTCAAGTAGTTTACCATATAAATACTAAGGAATGAAAACCTAATGATGGATAATTTGAGTGTGGACAGGTTTGCATCAAAATAGAATTATGTGTGGGTAAATTTCTTGATACAAAGTAAAAAAATGGCAGAGGAACAAATGGAAATGGCCTTTGAGAAATGAAAAAGAGGAAACTCCCATGAAAAGGAGAAACACCCTTGTTCAATTATGTTATTATATTGGAACAGTCATGGTATTTAGAGAACACAATTGATGATGACCATAGAGATTATATTTTTTCCTATAAGTCTATGTTGATTGTAATTATGTATCCTAAAATGCACTTTGTGAAATAGAGGGATTCTATGTGGGAATATCTCAGATATAATCATGTGGCTCAACATCTATATTAAAACCATATGAATCATAATAGGGTCTTTAAGTACGAGAGCATTGAAAGGAACTCCTTTATTAAAAAATAAAAGTGGCTCTTAATCTCTAATAGCAGTCAATGATGTTGTATTGAGGTTTCTTTTGTATATGAATCCTCATTATACATTACAATATAGGATATTTGGTGGGAGTTTGAGGATTTATCTTGGACATCCACTAATAAATTTATTTACATCAAATAATTAAATACTATCCTGAAGATCGATGGAAAATCTACAATGAATTTCAACGTAGAAACTTATATGGACATATCCTCTTTAATTGATCAATGTCATCTTTCTGATGTACCGATTACATCTGATTATTTTACATGGAGCTAGTATAAATTTCATGAAAGGAGGTCAAGAAAACATGATGTAGTCTTTTTCAAATGGATGAAGTGAGATAGGAATTTATGATATCTAGGAACACTTCTACAAAACAACACTCATATTATAACATTATTTTTATGGAAATATCTATTAATATTTTTATGTATTTCCCATTTCTTTTATATTTTATAAATTTGTGATTTGTGACTCCTAGATATTGGGAAATTATTATGGAATCTTGGTAGATATATATACATTTAATCCCTCTTCATATTCTTGTTTGTAATCATATTTATATAAAAAAATATCTTTTGGAATTGGAGAAATAGTTCATTCCCTATGATTAATATTGATATTAATGATTTTGATGAATATATTAAAACATTTCAACTCAAAAATCAGCACTTGAACAGACCCTCAAGAGATAAAATTATATATATTTCTAGGATAGATGATCTTCTAACTATTAAATAAAGGTTTAAAAAAATTAACTTCCATGTAAATTGATCTAACTATAGTGATTGGAACTAAATTTTTTTTAATGGAATTCACAAGGAAAATGGATAAAATATTGTTTAATAGATATAAATATTGATTTATTTCATTACAACTGTAAAACAAATATTGAAAATGATGTGGTGAATTATTTCACTATTTTATACTCCACTAAAATAATGGACAACAACCACGAGGTTGTTGAGAACATCTCTCCATTTACTGATGACCAAAATAACATTTCTCTTATAATGGCCCTTTCCAATAAGGAATTTAGGGAATCCCTCTTCTTTATAATCAAGGGCAGTGCTGCTGGTATAGATGGATTTACCAATATGTATTTTTTTTATTTTTTGTAACATAATGAAAGATAAAATGACTAATTTATCAAGAATTTTTTACCCATTCTCATATTCATTATGGGATAAATTCTTATTTTATTACCTTAATTACTAGAAATGATACGGCGGATGGAATTAATGTTTTTAGGTAGGTATCTATTGGGAACACAATTCTAAGAGTGATTAAAAGAATCATGATGACCTGATTAGGGGGTATTAACATATATAAAATTCCCCAAATGATTTTTTTCTACCTAGAAGGGCATAAAGAAATGTATCTTCACTGCAAAAGATATTATTAAAATTTAGAAAGGGAAGAATATATAAGTGGCATTATCCCATGAAAATAGATACATCAAGGGATTTTGAAACCAAAAGTTGTTTTTTCCTTCTTTATTTTCTTAGAAGGGATGGATTTTCAAATAGTTTCATTAAACATTTGAATTTTATTCTTCAAACAAAAAGGATAAAAATCATGATTAATGGATCTCCTAGAGGTCATTATCAGTACATTAGATGGGTTAGACAATGAGTTCCCTCTCATGGATCATTTTTTGTATAAATGATGACAACATGAGTAGATAATTCACTGGACTATCTCGAATTGGAACTTATAAGAATATCAATGTTTTAAGGGAAAATCGTAACCCATCACACTTATTATATGCTAAAGATTTTATTATTTTTAGAAAATAATAAAATAATTCTATCTTTTCGATTAAACCCATTATTTCCCACCAAGAGGTAGCAGATAGTTAGTCCATTAATTGTAACATAACATTCATTGTTTTTGGGGATGATTTTTTTGTTTGTAAATAAAATAGAATCATAAAGGACCTCAGAGTTTTGAAAGGTTCCCAAAATTTTATTTATGTTAGAGTTTCTTTATTCTATGAAAAGGATCCTAGGGAGTAACATGATGAAATATTATCTGGAATCCTTAATCAGATACCTATATGGATGGGGAAGGCTATCTCTCAATCTATTACGGTGCGACTCAAAAAAATTTTATATAAAAGCTTTTGTATTCCATCATTCGGTATAGATGGACAAGAAGCCTCCCCAACGACATCCAATATATGATGAGTACTTTCATTTAGTCTTGATCTGGGAATGTATGATAGTTGATAACAGTTTCATATAAGGATTTCAATAAACCCATTAATATGGGATTCCATAGAATAATTGTCATTAAGAATTTATATGATTGACATGTAATGACCTGTAAATTTCAAGGATATTTCCCTAAAATTCTTTGGAATTTTATGAGTACACAGTTTTTGACGGCACCTGATTCCGAGGCCCGGTGTGCCTGGAATAATTTTCTGAAGTTTTGTTAAACTTAAATTAACGCGCGTAAGGCAGTTTTCCTGAAAATGTGTAATAACTCTTAAACGGTTACTCAGATCAAAAATATGAGGGCACCGTTGTGCTCAGGATGACGAGTTTACCCTAGATGTGACTGAAGTTTAGTCGGTGCATGCCTCCTGTGAGAAAACCCAAAAATGGCATAACCGTAAATAAAATAATTAAATACAGTTATTTTATTTTTCAAATGCTTATAACTCACAAATGGTAACTCAGATTAAAAATCAAAGACCACCGCTGAACTCGTGAGGGTATTCTTTCTTTAAGTAGATACTATCTTTGGCCGGTGCGGGCCACCTGAGAAAGTTAGTTTTTGGCCATAAATAAAATAATTAAGTGACAATTATTTTATTGTAAAATTTATAACTACTAAATGGAAACATGAATTGAAAATCTGAGAGTACCATTGAGTTATTTGGGGCGTGTTTCTCCTAGACAGGGCCTAACCTTGACCGTAGTGGGTCGAGGGTGACTAATAATAATTTTCCGAACATCTTTTCGAGTACGTTCAGTAAACGTACGACCAACATTTTATAACTTTTGAACTGGCGCTCAGAATCGAATTTTGAGGGCACTGTTGAATTTTCAGCGCTGTGATTCGCTTAGGAGAAGCTAAACTTTGGCCTAAAAGGGCCGAGAGAAAGAGTTATTTTTTCGGGCCTTTTGAGAAAAATAATAAAATAATTTAAATGAATTATTTTATTTTTCCTTCTCCCATTTTGGGTGGCAGGGTAGAAACAGGGTGGTGATGACGCACATCAATGAGGCTCATTAATGGGTCATTAAAATCATAGCGTAGCGAAGCTTTAATTACACCATTATGGAAACGATGCGACATGCTCCTTTATATTTTGGCACACCGAGAATGTGTGGGGAAAAGAAATTGGAGGATTCTCTGGTGAACCTATGACGGACTTCTGCCCCAGCGAAGAATGGAGAACGCTGACAAAACTTCTTCTTCTTCTTCAATGACTTTCGAATATCAGAGTCGGAAAGTGACGCCGACACCTTAACCCCCCTTGAGAACGAACACACAAAAAAGAACTACTAAGAAGTAGGGGTTTATTTTATATTCAAGATTAATTTGACGTTCTTATTTAATTATTGTCTGATTGTTATCAAAATAAAGGGAGGAGGTCGGACCGCACAAACATGGCCGATCCTCCTCCTCTTTTATTGTTGATCTTCATCGTGTCTTGAAACGGAGGAGATGTGGTGCCATCGCACCGCGCGGGAATGAGAGAACCGCTACCGGAGTGGGCTGCGGTGAAGGAGCTGGGCGCCGTCGCGCCGTGCCGGTGAAGCCGAAGGAGGCCGCAGCCAAGAGTTGGCCGCGATGGAGGTGTGCGATGCCGTCACGCCGTACCGGATCACCATGAAGGGCCGCAGTCAGGGCGGGCCGTGCCAGAGGGGCGCGACGCCGTCGTGCCGCGCCAGATGGGCAGGAGCTATGGTGGTTCAGAGGAGTGGCCAGTCGAGCCGGCCGCTGGCACCAATTAGAGGCGGGACCCTGCGGGTCCCGCGGTTTCAATTAAGGCCAGATGACCGTTTCTTCAATCAAGGGGGGGGGGGGGAAGCCCCCCCACCCCGCATCCCGCTCGGCCGACAGCCGAGCCACCAGCCACGCAGGCCGGGCCATGCCCAACTGGGCCAGACCCGGACCCGGGTCTTTTCGACCTGGTTCGGGCCGACCTAGGGGGTATTGGGCGAGGTCGGACCAGGCCCAAACCCCATGTTTTCGAATAGATCCGTTCAAACACCCATAACATGGGCTAAAGACCTCCGATCGATGCACCATCAGTCGTGTTGGGATCCTTGGATTGAGACGGTCATTTCGGTATATTACACTCAAGGTTTTGGAAAACATGGGGTATGACAGGGTTGGTTTGAACACGAAACCAACTGGGCCCGTGGAGCAGAAACACTTATAACTTGAGATTTGGACCTCCGATTGACGTGCCGTCGACTTTGTTGGATTCCTCTTAGTGAGACGGTTCTTTTGGATAACTCCAGTTGAGGTTTGGATGTAGCTGGAGTATGGTCGGGTCGGTTTTAACATAAAAACAAATTGGGCCCCTGGGACGGAAAAGCCAATAACTCTCAGACCAGGCGTTCGATTGACGCGACGTCTGTCACGTTGAGTTCCTGTTGGCAAGACGGAAAATTGTGATATATAAAATCTGGACTTTGTGACAATTGATGTATCGACCCCCTTGGCTCATGGAGCAGACAGTACCCCGAGATGGACTATCAGGTGGGACGTACCCGGAGAGGATGGACGGACTCGAGGAGCTGACGAGACTGACTGTACTCACCCTTCAGGTGGAAGTTCATAGAGGACGCCCTGGCGGTTGCTGCTTGTCTTTCAGTTATTGTAATTTACTTTTTAGTTGTACTGCACTTTCATTTGGGTTTGTATACTGGCCCATTTACTTTCCATCACTTACCTGTGTATACAGTTTACTTAGTGTTTACTTCAGTTTGCGTACTCTGTGGTGTTTGTTTTCTTTTATAAAGGAAATGAATTACCTTTAATCGGGATTTATGCCTTTGGTGCTAGTCGCCAGCCCCTGGACTATGGAAGGCGAGCTTGGGGTAGTCACGACACGGGCCCGGAGGATAGGTCGTGACAAATTGGTATCAGAGGGGTCGGTTCTACCACAGAACTTAGGACTCTAATAAATTCTTCTATGCGAGGAAATAGTGTTAAGGGTATTGAGTGTGGTTATCAGTCCAGGGAGTCCAGTGTTGTGTAGCGGCCGACGTATCCATACACTAGGACCCTGACTTCTAATTTCTGACTCAGTGCACAAAAACATTGATTGCATGTGTGTTTCCAAAGTTTTCTTTGTGATTAATTTGTGTCAGCTCATCAGGTATACTGTATTGACGGTGGAGAACCTAATTCTTTTCAGGATGGCCCCATGATGATAGCTAGCTAGGGATCCCAGTTACGTGCGAGATGGAATCTCACCGAGCTACGAGGCCTCGGTGTAGGGGCCCATTACAGCAGAAGCACCAACGGTACCTCTACCCGCCGAGCCACCGATGCCACAAGCCCCAGCAGCTGAGAGTTCACGTCGCCTGAGTGCACTGAACGAGTTTCAGTGTCAGAGACCACCCAGGATCAGCAGAGAGATGGACCATCAGGCAGCCGAGGATTGGATGGAGGCTATTGTTCGAGTCCTCATATTGGTAGGGACACCAGCTGACCTCATGGTGATCCTTGCGGTGAGTCTTCTGCACGCGATAGCAGGTAGATGGTGGAGCCTGATGATCCAGGTGCACGAAGAGGCATCTATCCTTTGTTCGGACATCGAGAGCCTCTTCTTCTCAGAGTTCTTTCCAGCCACCCTCCATGTGGTGTGCATTCAGGAGTTACTGCAGCTACGGCAGGGCAGCATGACGGTAGCCCAGTACTCGGGGAGATTTACTGACCTCTCGCGCTACTCCACAGATATGGTACGAGACCCATTCTTCTAGGCCCGGACCTTCGAGAAGGGAATGAGGAATGAGATTAGGGCTTCGATGATCTCCCTCAACATCTCGATGCAGGCGGAAGTGCTGGAGAGAGCCCTTCTAGTGGAGAGTTCTCTCGCTAAGCAGTCATCAGTGGCGATACCCTCCATAGGACGACCCACAACGGAGTCTTCTACAGCCGGTAGTAGACAGATGAAGCCAAGGACCAAGTGGGATAGACCATCAAATGAGAAATATCAGGAAACATGTTTGATTGTATGGGGCACCCGAAGGAGAGCCAGCCACACGAGGAGCAGGCAGTGCTATGCATGCGACGGGCAGGGTCATATGGCTTGAGACTGCCCGACCCACCCGACATATGAGAAGCATGCGGTAGGGGACTTCCCAGGAAGAGGTTCGACCGTGGTGTTCCGCAGGGAGTAGGCGGACGAGGCAGAGGAGCTGGCCGAACAACGGATGGTGGGCGACGCTTTGAGGCCCTACCACCACCACCACTAGGAAGACCACCCCGACAACAGGGAACTGGTCGATAGGGGAGAGCTCAGCTTTAGACAGCTGAGGCCTACGACCATGGAGCTCCGGGAGAAGATGGAAAGGAGCGGGACTAGCTCTAGACATGTAGAATTTTGTTTATGATGCTTCTAGATTTGTTGATGTTGTGTTTGTGGGTGCTTTGTGTCTTTTTACCTTGAGCTGTAATAATAAAAGACACTTGTTATTGTGACGTTTTCTTCCCTGTCCTTTTTATGTAGTGGATACTAAGAGGTTCCGGTTAAAACCGTTGACTTGACCCTCACTTTTGAGATTCCTACTGGAGGAGACCTAGTGACCACACACTACTGCCGACAGTGTGACTCGAACCTTGGAGGCGAGAGTAAGAGTTGGATCTATTGTTAGTAGCGTCGAGGCCTTACGATGTCGTCCATGGCATGAAATAGTACCATTAATGACAAGATTTACTTTATTAGGCAAAGGACGTTGTTCATCCAGGGGATGAGACCAGATCTCTCTTTTCGGTAGAGGAGGAATCTCAGCAGCTCATGTAGATCGTAGATGGAGAAGGGTGGAGTTGAGTTCTTAAAAATGGTTAGTCTCACCCATTGTTCGTCGAGCGAACGGTTTACGGTTCTCACAAACATAATAGTCTCAGGTGTATATTTTCTCAGAAGGACATAAACCTGAGATAGCGGAGATGGCTTGAGTTCCTCCAGGACTATGACATCGAGACAGTTTTTACTCTTGGGAAGGGGAATGTTGTAGTAGATTCTCTTGGTAGGAGATCGAGCATTCAACTGTTAGGAGGCGAAGACCATTGGAATTCGAGGATGGCTACCATGTTTTCTTATGGGTCTCACCTCAATGTGGATTACGGATATTCTGCCGCAGCAACAAGTTATCTCCGCACTTCATCAAACCTTTACAGGTTCACAGCAGGGTAGGCGAGGTGGGTTACCGACTAGCCCTTCCACCTCAGCTACACCGGGTGCACGAAGTCTTTCACGTATCTCAGGTGAGGAGATATGTGCACGAACCGACGCATATCATTGACCACAGGGAGCTAGACATCGACGACGGGGTGACCTTCACAGAGGTTCCAGGGGAGATCGAGGATCGACAGGAGCGGGTCCTTCGTGGATGGTCGATTCCTCTAGTGTTCATTCGTTGGCTGCACAGGAACCTCTAGGAGAGAACTTGCGAGTGGGAGGATCAGATGCATGCTCGATACCTCCTTTAGTTTCCCTATTTTGTGTTATAGATTTACGGGGACGTAAAGCCCTGAGGTGGGAGTAATGTAAAGAACTGTAAATTTCGAAGAATTTTTTTTCCTAAATTATTTGGAATTTTACGAGTACGCAGTTTCTGACAGCACCTGATTCTAAGGCCCGATGTTCCCGGAATAATATTCTTGAAGTTTTGTTAAGCTTAAATTAACGGGCTTAGTCATTTTTCCTGAAAAAGTGTAATAACTCCTAAACGGTTACTCAGATCAGAAATCTGAGGGCACCGTTGTGCTCAGGATGGAGGGTTTACCCTAGGTGTGACTTAAGTTTAGTTGGCACATGCCTCCGGTGAGAAAACCCAAAAATGGCAGAACCGTAAATAAAATAATTAAATAAAGTAATTTTATTTTTCAAATGCTTATAACTCACAAATGGTAACTTGGATTAAAAATACGAGATCACCGCATAAATCGTGAGGGTTTGATTTCCTTAAGAAGATACTAACTTCAGCTGGTGCAAGCCACCTGAGAAAGTTAGTTTTTGGACGTAAATAAAATAATTAATTGAAAATTATTTTATTGTAAAATTTATAACTTCTAAAAGGTAACTCGAATTGAAAATCTGAGAGTACCATTGATTTCGTTGGGGCATGTTTCTCCTAGACAGAGCCTAACCTTGACCACAGTGGATCGAGGATGACTGGTAATAATTTTCCGAACTTCTTTTCGGGTACGTTCATTAAAAGTACGAGTGGTGTTTTATAACTTTTGAACAGGTGCTCAGAATCGAATTTTGAGGGCACCGTTGAATTCGAAGCACCGGGATTCGCTTAGACAAAGCTTAACTTCGGTCGGCAATGGCCGAGAGAAAATGTTTTTTTTTGGCCTTTCATGAAAAATAATAAAATCATTTAAATGAATTATTTTATTTTTCCTTCTCCCATTTTGGGTGGCGGGGCAGCGACTGGGTGGTGACGATGCTCATTAATGAGGCTCTTTAATGGGTCATTAAAATCATAGCATTGCGATGCTTTAATGACACCATTATGGAAACGCCGTGACACACCCCTTTATATTTTGGAACACCGATAATGTTTGGGGAAACAAATTGGAGGATTCTTTGGCGAACCTCTGACGGACTTCTTCCCCAACGAAGAAAGAAGAACGCCGACAAAAAATTTTCTTCTTCTTCGATTCCTTTCAAATATCGGAGCCGGAACGTGACACCGACGCCTTAACCCCCCTTGAGGAAGAACGTGCAACAACGAACTACTATGAAGTAGGGGTTGATTTAACGTTCAAGATTAATGTGACATTATTCGTTAATTATTGGCCGATTGTTATCAAATAATGGGAGGTGGTCGGGCAGCAAAAACACGACCGATCATCCTCCCCTTTTGTTGTTGATCTTATTTGTGGCATGAAACGGAGGCGACGCCGTGCTGTCCCACCGCATGGGAACAAGAGAACTGCTACTGGAGCAGGCTGCAACGAAGGAGTGCGACACCGTCGCGCTGTGCTGGGGAGTCCAAGGGAGGACGCGGCCAAGAGTGAGCTGCAGCGGAAGGTCACGACGCCGTCACACGGTGCCGGAGCACCAGGAAGGTCCGCGGCGCCGTTGCGCTGCGCCGGATGGGCAGGAGCCGCGTACTATGGCTGTGGCGGTTTAGAGGAGCGGCCGGCCGAGCCGGTTGTCGGCACCAGCTGGAGGCGGGACCCCTTGGGTCCTGCGGGTTCAATTAAGGTCGACCTTAACGGTCAGCTGTTTCTTCAATCAAGGGGGGGGGGGAGCGACCCCCCACCGCATCCCGCTCGACCGAGAGCTGAGCCTACGACCACGCGGGCCGAGCCACGCTGTACCAAACTGGGCTGGACCTGGACCCAGGTTGGGTCGAACCGGTTCGGGCCGAACCATGGGGTATTGGGTCGGGTCGGACCGGGCCCAAACCCCCATGTTTTCGAACATATCAATTCAAACGCCCATAACTTGGGATACAGACCTCTGATTGACGCACCGTCTGTAGCGTTGGGATCCATGGATTGAGGTGGTAGTTTCAGTATATTTCACTCAAGGTTTTGGAAATATTTTGGTATGACCGGGTTTGTTCGAACACGAAACCAAACGGGTCCACCGAGTAGAAACACTTATAACTTGAGCTCCCGACGTCCGATTGACGTTCTGTTGACATTGTTGGATTCCTCTTAGTGAGAAGGTTCTTTTGGCTCACTATTCTCAAGTTTTGGATGCAACTGGAGTTTTGTCAGGTTGGTTTTAGCTTAAAAACCAACTGGAACCTTGGGAC
This sequence comes from Viscum album, assembly GCA_963277665.1. Classification (NCBI taxonomy): domain Eukaryota; kingdom Viridiplantae; phylum Streptophyta; class Magnoliopsida; order Santalales; family Viscaceae; genus Viscum; species Viscum album. The sequence continues at coordinate 1,471,937,170 of OY728127.1, read as the reverse complement.
AAAAAAGCCAATAACTCTCAGACCGGGCGTCCGATTGACGCGTCGTCTGTCGCATTGAGTTCCTGTTGATGAGACAGAAATTTTTGATACATCAACTCTGGACTTCGTGATAGTTGATGTATTGACCCCCTTGGTTCGTGGAGCGGACACTTCCAGAATTGAGCGTGCTGTGTGCGGGAACCCTAGAGCTGGCTGCGACGAAGTTGACGACTTCCGTACAAGGATCCACAGTGGGTTCGATGAGGAAGACTATCATGCTAGGATCCTCAGTGGGTTCGAAGAGGATGAATACTGTCCTAGGATCCTCAGTGGGTTCGATGAGGACGACTACCATACTAGGATTTTCTGTGGGTTCAACGACGATGCCTACTGTACTGGGATCCTTCGTGGGTTTGACAATGACGTCTACCGTGATGGGATCCTCCGTGGGTTCGACGACGATGACTTATGTACTAGGATCCTCTGTGGGTTCACCAGCATTTTCGACTGTACTTGGATCCTCCATGGGTTCAGCAGTGATGACTACTATACTTGGATCCTTCGTGGGTTTGGCAGTGACAACTTCTGTACAAGGATCCTATGTGGGATCGACAGAGGAGATGATTCAGAGGCTACATCTAATCACCTCCACCTCTCTTCAAGAATTAGTATACCTGTGTGAGATGAGTCTTGAATTTCAATCATTATCTTCGATATGATTGAATTTTTTTCCTGTGTGGATTGGGTTGTGTTTTCCTATGTGTATTGGGTTGAATTTTTATGTGTGGACCGGGTTGAACGTGAGCTCATGATTTGGAGCAGAAATGGAATTGATGACTTAGGTATATGTATGGTCATATACCTAAGTAGAGTTGGTTGATACTTATATTTGTATCTTTCCTTTTTGGTTTATCCTTTGTGGATTCTAGGAGACCTTTGGGGGTCTCATGGTCCCTACTAAGTATCATATACTCTCCCCTGCACAGGCTACGCCAGCACTATTATGTGTTTGTTGTGGATTATAGACAGCGCTGATCGTGGCTGAGGCTTTAGGATCGGACGGTACCCAGAGGTGGACTATCAGGTGGGACGTACACAGAGAGGATGACCAGACTCAAGGAGCCGACGATACTGACTGTACTCACCCTTCAGGTAGGTGTTCCCATAGGACACCCTGGCGGTTGCTGCTTGTCATTCAGTTTTTTTACTTTACTATTCAGTTGTACTGCACTTTTAGTTGGGTTTGTATACTGGCCCATTTACTTTCCATCACTTACCTGTGTATACAGTTTACTCAGTGTTTACTTCAGTTTTCGTACTATGTGGTGTTTGTTTTCTTTTATAAAGGAAATGCCTTCCCTTTTATTGGGATTTATACCTTTGGTGCTAGTCGCTAGCCCTTGGCCTATGGAAGGCAAGCTTGGGGTAGTCACAACACGGGCCCTGAGGACGGGTCATGACATGACTCATTAATTAGTTAATATTAAATCTATATATGTAAATATATCTTTTATGCATTTTTTATCATGTATGTTCATGATGAAGCTTTTTAATGGATACACTCATTATATATCTTCATATATTTGGCCTTAACTCATTCACTCCATCACTATCATTTTGAAGAATTCAAAATGGATGCCTAGTAGGCAGTCCAGTATAAATTATTGGGATTATCCCTGGCTGTAAAAACCTCTTAACATGGGAAACATCACTCCCATCAAAGATGATATGACTATAGTAGAATTATTTATTCATAATGAATGTATTCATGAATTTATTACTCCTCATTCCAATCTACATATTTAAATTTAACATCTAATGGAAAATGAAATAACGATCTGGAGGGAAAAAAGAAATTGGAATTTTAATATCAAAGTGTGTTATAATATTCATTATGATGGCTTCACCCAACCACAAAAATGGTTTCTTATATTCAAGGTATATTTTATCCCACCTTCTTGGTTTCAACATAATTGAGGAATATGGAAGAATCAGCTTCCCACTTATGATTATTTTAAGAAATATGAGCAGTTTATAAACACATATTCTCTTAATTGTTTGATGGATGGAGAAACTATGCAGCTTGTATTTTTTAGAAGCAATTTTTTCCATAAAATTCTTATTTATATAGATATATTTTTAATATTTTATAGTGTATGCATATGACTATAGATGAAATTTTGACTCATATCACTCAATGTGTATGAAGTGAGCATATTCTAAATCATATACTTTCCACCACTTTAGCTACTTGTAATGTGGTATGGACATCCAAAAATTCCTCCTTGTTTGATTTAATTCAACATTATTCTCATGAAGGTTCCCTATAGATTAACAAAGAAATGTAAGATACTATAAGAGTCCATATTGGATCTATGGAAAATAGTTTATAACAAAAACTTTTTGGGGCTTCTTGGAAAGGCCGAGGAGTCCTCTAATGATCATAGTAATCCTTATGATTCAATATATCTATCCATTTTATAAATCTAATGTTGAAGGAATATTATCCAGCATGACAAGGATATCAGTTTTTTGGGGTTTCTTTCCCTAACATTGTGGCTTTGTAAAAGGTTTCTTCTACTACTTCATAAGGTTAGATATTTCATATGAATTTGAATTATGGACTATTATCTGTGCTACTAAGAATTTTCTCATTCATAATTGGATAGTTTATGTATTGAATCATATTATTAACTCATTTTTAATTCATTAAAATCAATAACTAGGGAAAATCCATGAAGAAATCATTATCATTGGATTATATTTCTTAAACAGGCTAGGTATCTCAACCTAATAGTCACAGATGTCTATGGGGAAGAAACTTAAGTAGTTTATGCACTTCCAAATAGAAAAATCATGGAGATGAGTAATATGTGGTCATTCAGGATGCATGAGTAATTTTCACCATTAGTGGAGAACTACATGAGGGGAGTGTACACTATCACTTTTGTAAATACTACTTGTAATTCATTTTTTGTACTCTAACATTTATCTTAAACGTTTATTGTGATTTCATGTTTGGACCCTAGAGTTTCTTGGTAAATATAGTCAGAAATTTATTATAACATATTAAATTAGAATTAAAAATTAAAAAAATTCTTCTATTAGATCAAATTGGTTATAGTACCCTCCCTTTTGAGTGAATAATATTCATCTCCAAGGATCCTTGATTTTGGACATCCAGGTTTAATGAAACCCCCTATTTCTTTTCTAGAACACAACTATCAACAAATATAACACTTTTGAAATGGTGCATAAATATTCCCATATATAATAATAAATCCATGTTCTTATCACTAATGTCATTGATGCAATAATACTAGACACCTATATATTTGAAGTATGAAATTACAACCATTTTACTTCCATCTTAATTTCTAATAATATATAGTGTCCCATCCTTTAATCCTTAACAAGAAATCATAGAAATTTGAGTCACATTATAAACTCCATTGGTAAAGTTTACCAAACATAAGGTGTAGTCAACATACTCCTTAATTGTACAGTTCATTCAAAGAAATGAAATGTTCAAAACATTCACTATTCCCAGGAAAAATCTATTATACATCGGGATATTTATGTCTCCTTTTCCAATCATGTCCAATGTTTCATCATCTTCAAAATGGAATTTTCAATGCATTATATTATATATATATATATGGAAATTTATATATAATACATTGATGAATGAATTTATTTTAAGTAGTTTACTTCCCATAAATTCAATATATTATGAATGATTTGTAACATATTATATCCTTAATCCAGTCATTAAATGTATTTTGAGTTTTTGAATACTTAAAATCCAGGGCGTTATATGAAATTTCTAAAATTCCATTCATAATTTACCCAGATTATAAAATTCTAGATTGTGTGACCTAGACGAGTTGAGAATACATGGATCCATTGACAATAAATATATTTGTATTCTTATTGATTCCATATATAAGGTGTCTCTTCCACTGCAATAGTTTTTAGGGAAAAATCCAATGGTTTTGTATGTCTCTACATTGGAGTTCATTATTGAGGGAAAATTATTAGACAAATTCATACACCAGATAAATAATTATATTTCCATTATATATAATAAAAAACATACAATTAAATTATTTTTTCATGGATAAATGAATGAATATTTCCTACACATTGTAAATGAATGTAATTATCACTTATTCATACTAATTTAGGGTCATGCTATTGATTTTCACGTAGTCAACCACAGAAATATATTTTATAAAACTATAAACCAAGAAATGTAATATTATATGAAATTTTATTAATTTCACTTATTCTTCACAAATATCATCTAGTGGAACCATTAGTTCTGCTATCGTCTTTTTATCTAAAATTATCAGAACTACATTTTATACAAATGAAAGCCTAACAAAACCAAAGGAAGTCCATTAAATCATTCCCCATTCACTTTTGTCAATATATTTTGTCTTCTTTATACCCATATAATCTATGGACACTTTTATATGATGATTTATTTTATCTATATGTTACAAAATTTATAGTTACTTCCATCAAAATAACATATTCTATCTTTTCCATTATCCACTATAAATATAATAGATAACCTTATAAAATTGATATCAATAGTAAAATGAGGTATGATTGAATTTTTATTAAGTTATTGAATGTGTATAAACAACTATTATTTTATAAAACATATTATGAATGGAACATCGGTGCAATCAGAACGAGAAAAAACATAAAAATAAAATAATATCACACATAATAGGGAAACAAATATATCAAAATAAATTGATTAGAAAATCCCCATGACCTTACTATTTTGTAATATAGGAATAATTGGAATCCTACTAACCAAACTAAGTTACACTGATCACATACTATCTAATAATTCTTATATATATGAAACCATTGAATGTAAATTAGACACACATGAACATCCATCATACTTCAACAAGAAAAAACCACAATCATTTATATTAAATTCAGTATAAATAATTTTAAATAATTGTATTTAAAAATTTATTATAACACAAATACTTTTTATACAATGTCCACATTAGTATCTAGTCCCACCAATACATTATTCAGGTAGTCATAATTTCTAACATGTTTAATCACAAAATGTTTTTTCACCCCACCTTTTGATTTAGTAAAACTCTATTTCTATGTGGCCCCACTATATCATTTATTTTATCTAGTAATCCAATATTTAGACTAACCTTCAACATCTTAGATGTCTATAACAATCTAGTAAATACAACTCCATGTTTATGTGATCAATTTTCACTTCTTTAATCAAACAATTGTGAACATCCAATGTTTATCCTTTCATTAAATTTAATCTGATTTATTTTAAGAGTCTTGATAATCAAATTTGTTCATTAATATTTTTATATGTGGTTTCTATATTTATGTGATAAATTATAAATAGTTTTTTGATTGAATTTAATGCGATTATTAGGTTTTGTTTTATTTTATTTTATTTATCAATTTTTAATTTTTGTTATATATAAGAGGATGTAGTTTATAAATATATTCTAATGGATTAATATTCATGACAGATTTTTCATTTTAATTTTGGGGAGAAATGATATTTATAAAATACTTGAGGTAATAATAATTCATGTATATATATAATGTTCCACCTCATTTATATTAAACCATTTTTTATAATTATTAGTTTCTTAATTTTGGGATATTGTTCTTATATTGTTGTGTCATCTCAACAAGGGTTTCGAGGTTCCTCATGTTGGGTTATTATAAGTACTATTTTTTTATTATCATTTAATTTTTTCTATAATTTTTATTCTATGGAATCTTCATTTCATAGTGAGTATCTCAAGAGGGGTGAATTATGTACCCCAAAAAAATTACTTTCTAAAATAGTGTATTATGAAATTCTGTAGATATTTGAAAATGACCCATGATATCAAATGAAGTAGTATGATGTAGATCTTTTTTTTAAATATTTCTCTAAATATTTATTATAACTCAAATGAATAATAAATTATATTATTAAACCCATTGAAATTTTCTTTACTTGATCCATGTACTATATAAGAAAAAAAATGATAATATATCAAAGAATATATTTTTTTTATAGTTAAAAAAATTTTATTTTTAAAGAAAAAATAATATGATTAATAATTAAAGAATAGAGCTGAAAGAATTAATATATAAGGATAAGTATTTTGTTGATACGTATTCCCCTCCACTAGGTGATCATCTTTCACTACGAAATTTATATAAAATAAAAAACTTTTTCCACAACCTGGATTGGGTTTTAAAACACTTTACATCTATCTAGGTCACACATGACCTCTGCAATAGTTATTCATCGGAGTTAAGAAAATTTAAACACAAGGACCTCTAACACTCTTATCCATCAAAGAAATAAGACAAATATCTTGAGAAGATATCGAATATCTACAATTTTAGCATTAGAGAATGTGTGTGTATATAGAATAGTGTATATCACACACTACTCAGAATGTAACAACTGTAAACCGAGAAGTGAAATATATAAGAGTAGATTTTAAAAGTGCTCAGTCTTTAGAAAATCATCTGGTGTCTATTGATTTGATTCAAAGATGATTATTAAGTTAGTTCCATTGAAAACATTAAGAAAACAAGGAGTTGCAGACTCTTGTTTATTTACTAGAGGAATAAAGAAAATGTGAGTGTGTCCCTACCGAATGATTGTAGTAGGTGAGCTCTGTGTATGTTTTGGATGTTCGATCTCTCATGTAGGTATCAGTTCCCAACATTCGTTATTGAATCTCTTTTTCACATGTTGATTTCCCAAGGGATTATGATGATATTTTTACTAGTTACAATAAGAAGAATATACAGATCTGATGCATCCTCATACTACAAGACCTGACACTCTCTTCCATGCTCTATATCGATCATTTAAGAAACTATCATTAAAATGTTAAATGGAATTAAATTTAATAAATATATCTATTAGAATAATATGATAATTTTAAAATGATTAATGGAGAGAGAGGTATTTTAGACTAGAAAAATCACACTCTAGAGGACTGATAATTACGGTATGTTAAATGCGGTATGATACCGGTGGTATGATACTAATGGTATGATAATGTAGGTATCATAGACATAGCTTAAATTATAGTATATTGGAGGCATCTCACCAATAGATGTCTTCTCTAGCTGTGTGATGTTTGATGCTATCTTAAACCTAGATAAAATTATGTGATTGTGGTATGAAATTGGTGGTGCTTCATATGAATGTATATCATACTAATCCATATTTTATTTTTAATGTCATGACATCCAAATAGTGTATCTACTGAATATGTCTTATACTTTTTCATTTCTTTAGTTAATGTATATGATATCCTAATAGTGTGATATCTTGTTGTTGTCTTATACAATGTGATATTTTTGTTCTGGCAGGGAGTCATGGACAAATGTGTCTCATACATAGATAATTTTTTCACCATGCTCCGAATATAGATTAAATATAGAGAAACATGACACTTATTAATAAAATTAGAATCATGATTTTGTTATAATTAAAAATATGAGGTCAAAAATCTCCCCATTATTGATGATAAAAAATCATGGAATCAATGAATTAATAAATGTAAAAATATGGCATTGGATATTTTATAATATTTTTAAAAAATCCAATTTATGATCAAAATATAAAAAGGAATTCTCATTCAGAGTATGTGTATATGATGTCAACAAAAAATAAACTAGAAATGTGTTTGTTTTGAATGTAAGTACCATGAATAGAAGGATTCAAAATAGATAGTATAAATGAAAACATGAAAAAACACTGTAATAAATCATATATTCCCTATGGTTTTTAAATTTTCCATTAAAATTATCCTCTTCTTAGTGTTATAAAAATGTTAAATAATATTATTATGAAGAATTGATAAAAAAATTAGGGTAAAAAATATTAGATGAATTAAAAAGGATTATGGAAAAGTTATTACATCCCAAGTCCAATATGAAAAAAAAAACAATCTCTACCAATAGAAGAAAGGATCAATAATTATAACTGGGGTTAATCAGTTCTTTCTCATTATCCTTGTATTCTACATAATAATTATCAAATACAGTAGGTTCAGGTCAAGGTAGAATAGATAGAACACCTGAAGAGAGACCTTATATAGTACAAGGATGATCAACCACAACTATAACCGGATAGAGTAGTCATAAGTCTTGAGAAGGAGACATTGAAAAAGGATGCGACTTGATAAGAAATGATTCTATAGAATCTCAAGAAACTCTTGGATGGAGAGACAAATGAGGAGTAATTAAGACAACTTCATTAGAAATAATTTTTTTTCCAGGAATATTAGGAAAAGTATGCATGATATTGGTTAAATCCATTATGATTTAGACACCACATTCCATATCACTAAGTAAGTCAGATTTTTCTTCCGTAAAATATTTCAACCCTTTGAGCATCTGTTTGATCTACCTCATGTGTTTTTCCCAATCCTATGTCAATGGGGGCACTCTCAAATTTGCCTGATTGATTTTAAAATTTGAATCTATTTCATTATTGTTATAAATCCAAGAGAAATAGGAAATGATGAACTTAGTAATAATATCTTTGTGAGCATTAATATCTTTGGAATACTTCCGGATCATCATATGATCATTCCCTGTTACATTCTCAAGCATCATCATAATTAATAATGGAATCAAATGTTCTCCACTAGAGGGACCACAAGAGGCAGCTGAAACATCTAATCTTACTGCATATGGGATGACATAAACATCAAGCACTAAAGGAAGTGGTGTAGAAAGAAACGTATCTAATGATGAGTCCCCAATAATTTTATGTATTCCAGTCAAGGAATCATTAACATCAGTTCTTGTTTCACCAATTAAATACTTGAGGGTGTCTAGTTTACATATTATCATCTTATTCTCAATCTCCACCACATAAATGTTATGTTTCATATTTGTTTTAATATGTTTAATAATTACTTGAACTTGTTCCTAGAATCATTTTCATAGATGAAAATATCTTGAGGACTTTGATTCTTCAACATCAAAGAAAAACCAGACATTACAATTTTCTAAAAAAGCATCCATGTCATCCTTAGTGAATACATTATATGGAATAGAAATAGGTGAAGGAGAAGGTTCAAGATTTGGAGTTCTAGTAGAATCTAACTTTTTCAATATCCCCCCAAAATCTACTTGAGATATCAAGGATCTCTTACAATCTCATTCTATATGAATCTTTGGTCTATCAAGAAATACAATACTTTTACTAATTTTTCCCAATTCATCAATCATTAGATCAATACATATTTTATAAACATTATATGAAACATGAGAAGAGGAAATAGGGACCACAACATTAGGTACAACCCCGGTTTTCTCAACATTTGTAATCTGTTAAAATATAGACAATAAAACCTCTATAATTTTTTTCATTTAACATTTGAGAATCTGATCTCTATAGCACATCACTAGTAGACTCGACTTCTCACTCTGTACCACCTATACAAAAATTTGGATTCCATAAATCCACATTATCATCCAATGAATAATTATCAACATTTTAATTAGCTATCTTTTCATCTCCAAATTATTTCTCAATAAGCTCTAATTTCTCTTGTACACCAACATGTTTTCCTTCAAAAACTATCAAGAATAACTATTACATTGTAGAGTAATATGAAATGGTTTGAGAAGTTGCAAAATTACTAGCCTCAACTTTATGAACAAGTGGAGCTTCCTAAAAATTTTCAACAGTTTTTTATTTTCCCCTCAAGTTGTGAACCATTAAGCTCTAGAGTAACCTCCATATCATTTATTTTCATTCATCCACTTGCTCAATTTTGGTCACAATATTGAACATCAACATTTTCACTTACATTATCATCTTGTTCTTCCTTGTCATCCAATTAATTATCATCCTCATTATCTTTATATCACTTTTATCTTTTATATTTATCTTCTCCTGAGACCTCAGTCCCTTCATGATCACTTTTATCCAATTTTTCTTTTTTAGAAGCTTCCGAGGTCAACATAGAGATCCAAAGGAAATGGTAGAATAATTGGGTGGTAAATTAGTGTCACTGCCTAAATCAACATATGGTTCCTTTTCTACATCTCAAACAATATCTTATTCCTTATCATCATCATATTATTCCACTACATCATCATGATACATGCCTTGATCAGTATTATACTTAGGTCTGGTAATGTGATCAACAAGATTATACTCAGCATACAACTTCTTAGAATCAACATCCCACTATATTTTCCAAAGGTTCCAACTAATTTTAATTATTGATCAAGTAGCACATAAATGTCAGATACCACGAATGTCTATAATAGACTCTTTATCATCAGGTTCTTGGACCTTGGACTTCAACATGGTGGAAATCATGCTCCGCCAAATCAAAGAATTGGATCATGAGAATGTATTGGTAATCTAAAAAATATTCTACAAAATACATATAAAATGATTAATATTCCAATCTTCCATAATCATAGATTGAAAATTCCCATCCTACTACTTTATTGTATAAAACTCTCCCTTCATTGGGAAAAGCATGTTCTGCAAAAATTAAAAGCAACATACATTCTCCATCCATATGAGAAGAAACATTCCTTCTAGTTGGTCCATCACTAATCATCCCAACTAGATAATACTCATACATAAAAAATCACTAACTTCTGTAATTCTAACATGGTGTTCAATATATATTCCACCATGAGGACCACCTAAAAATTTATTTTGTTTTTGACAAAAAAACACATATTCTTTAACATTACTTCTAATTAAATCAACACAATATTTATGAAACTAAAATTATTTATTTTTATAAATCAAATAGACCATATTAGGGTTAAAAAGTATTTTATATGATGAAAAACACTATATCCTTCCCATATTATGATGTACATTTATTACCACTAACTAACTATATAACATCCACTTGGATTCAATATCATTTTCCCGATACAACTATTCTATTAGCATGGTTAGGAATTACTAATGATATTGGAGAAGGTGCACATTAATATTTCTTTAAATTCATTGAACATTTAGACATAGAATGAGAAATCTAAAAATCAAATTTCATTTATGGAATTCACATTGGCAAGAAAAGATTCGATGATGGAAGGATAGGATTTGAAGTGTGGGATGGAAACTGTCACCACATGGCCTATACTAGGGCATGAGCCTTAACTACCCCAGGAACTCCTCCATTGGCTAAGGGAAGGGGTGAAGTTCCAAAGGCATCAAAAACTCATGAATTCCTTTACCTATGTACATGTACACACACAATTATCCAAATTAATGAAAAATAGCAGAGGGAAATGAAAAAAAGATACAACACTGCTAAATATATAAAACAAAAATATGCATCGACCGCTAAATCATACAATTACAAAAAAATTAAGACGAACAGAAAAGGGGAAAATAGAAGTCCAAAATGACAAGTACCACAAACTAGAAATTTACAGATATGTAAAATAACTGAGATATCCTTGCTTTGAGATCACATTAAATGACCACTGCATGCTTTCCAAGAACCCCATATTCCTACTCTACTGTGATGTCTCGATCAACCAATCCGTCTACTACAAGGGCACACTGAGTGTAGGAAAAGGCCAAGAATGGGTGACTATAAAAAACATAGTAGGATGCCCATAAGGATCAAGGGAGTAGCATGTAATGTTCTAAATAAGAAAGCAAAATATAGAACAATGTACAGTAAATGGGTGTATCTCAAACCAACAAATAAGTGATGCAATCTCATCTAAACATGAGGATCGTGGAACAGTTAGAAGATGAACATATTGTCGATTATTTTCTACCTATATTAAGAGATTCAACTCATCCAACCATGAGAAGATAATCACAGAATGAATGCAGCATACAATGCGCATCTTCGACTCTTCTAGAAGGGGATCTCCATTTCACTAGAACAACCCAATAAAATATTATCTAACACTTACATACATAATCACCATCAATTACAAGCTTCCCACATGACTGTCCTAAACTGCAAGTCAATGTGGATCAATAAGCACACATCGATATTATCCTCTTTGGGCGGGTCTGTCTCACCCACACGATTTCAGGTCGCATCACAAGGACTAGTCTTGGTGGGGAAATCAACCCTCCTTTTTTAGAGTACAAATTCACATCATGCACATTTTTTCACTATTCTACATAGTCAAGAGATCATGTAACAAACTCTTGAAACCACTATGCAACTCCGCTAGTGGGTATGCTCAAAAGAGTCATCGGCGAACCCACTGCCATGCCCAACTGAAGGGTAATCCCTAATGAGTAAATGACATACCTCACTAAATATCCTTACTAGAGGGTATGTAATAATAGAGAAAACGATGAACCTGAATTCCCACCCCTAAGGGATGGTATGCCCCGAATGAGTAACCGGAGAACCTCACTTCACTATCACACTGGATGGTAATCCCTAATGAGAGAACGTAGAACCTCAATACCGAGCCTCGTTGGTGGGTAATCCCAAAAGGGATAATGGAGAACCTCACTACCCAGCCATGTTAGAGGTTAAGCCAATGCATCTTTGGTGATTATAAAAAAACCACTGCCATCAATATTTTCATCAAGCATTGCCATGGATAGGCTTCACGCCCAGAACAATAATCATTTCTTCTGATAGGCATCACACTTGTAAAATCTCTCATTATACCTAAGAAACCACTATATAGGACACCATTGTGTTTTGAAGAGAATAAAACTTAGGATAGGCCACTCACATGACAAAATATGATTTTAGAAGATATAGATATGATTGATAGAAGATTCATAATGTGGTACACGACACATGCGAGGCCCACATGATGTGTGACCCCACTCATTATCTTGTTATGCCTCAAGTAGTACTTCACTACTAAACTATGAACTAGTACCCACATAACCTGTGACCCTGCCCCATTGTCTCTTTGTGCACCTAGATGTACTCGGGTACCAAACTAGGAATTGTAACCATAAGGAATTACAATGTACTACAAGAGTACATGGAACATATAGAGAAAAGGATGATGAGCGCACATTTCTCATCACTGATCAGAATGATTAAAATGTAATTCTTCTAACATCCCTCTAGAAAATCGACCTAGATAACAAAACAGATCACAATATTGTGATCATTGAGAAAAAACACAAAGGATCAACAATTCATTTTCTAAAACGGACTACCAGTGATGAAGATACATACCACCACACTTTTCAAAAATAGTTCCCCATGGGGACTACTCCGACATCCTGCCACACATCAAACACATCAAACCATTTCAATCCCCTCAGAAAAACAAACAGTAATGACTGCTCATTCATCGAAAATAGACAACTGGTGAGAAAGGTGATTTTCCCAACAAACACCAGATCAGTCCTCGATCAATACTGATCACAAAAAGGCTATACACATCCAAACATATCATACCATTGAAATTCATGTGGAAAAACATGCAAGGTAGAATACTCAATCATCCAAAAAGGATACCTGATGGAAAAGTAATATTCCACTACAAATGCCTGAAACAGTACTCATGGGGCATGCACCATTCTATTTTTAAGTGAACAATATCATCCTTGAAATGTATTCCTAAACACTAGGGTCACAACACATTAGACAGTGCATTAATAAGATGTCAGACGCTAATGTTATGCCTTGTACGTTAATCTTCAAACAATAATAATTATATTATTATTATTTTAAACATAATTTTTTGTATCACTGAGCCTCTAGCACAAGAAAAAAATATCTCAAAATAACCTCCAAAGGTCATCCCTAAAACATGGATCTTTTTTCAATAGACAGAATGCAATATAGACCCCTTGTAATGAAAGATACATGGTTTTTATTAATAACTCTAGTTTGAACTGGCATAAACCAGCCCAAACCTACCGGTCTGTCTCAAACTAATGCCCATTTCCCAAGGTCTACCATCTATCTGCATATCTTCCTCCATCTACTGCCATCCACCTCATCTCTACCTCTGTCCAAGGTGCTCCATCACAACATCGTTGTGTTCCGTCGTGCTTTCCACCACACCCGATGCTGTGTCACCACCTGCTGGAGGCTCCCTCACCGGAACCCACATTAGAAAAAATTTATAGACTACCGAGATCACCCCAGTAGTCCAAATAAAAATCTGGGACATGATCTGAGAATGTAAAGAGGAGGCCTTAAAAGCATTGGCCTCCACTCAACAATCTGTCACCATTTCAGTGTGGAGAAAAGTAATCACCGCCTCTACTCACCGCTGCACTTCCCCAGGAAACTGAAACATGACCCCGAGCATAGATTGGAACTCATCAGGTTTAGCGCTTAAAAAATATGGGTTTAACTCTATGATCGGTGGAAATTTGTGCAAGATGAAATGTTTTTCGATGAAGAATGTGAATGAAGGAAAATTGAAAATTGAAACAGACAATTGTCTTTGTTTGAGTGGCCATCGATAAATGATTCCAAAGTAGTGAAAATGAACAGAAGTAAAAAATAATGACAAAATATTCAACTATGGGGTTTTAGAATCCGAAATACAATTGTTACCTTGAATACAAATCTGATGTTATTTTAGATGTGCACTGATATATTAATGTATGATGTTTCTTTACAATCTGATGAAATTCAGAAATCAAATCCCCATTGGTCAGAGCTTCTCCATCTGAGAGTGAAAGTGGGGTAACTGTGTCTCATTTATTTCATTCTATATTTATAAGAAACATCTCATAGACATGAAATTTGAACCTCCTGATCCCTCACAACTAATGTCTCTCCAAGGGTAAAAACCATGCTAAGAACTCAATGGTCATCTCAGATTTCCATTCTGAGTCCCTGTTTCGTTGTCATTCGAATAAGCTTTTCAAATAAATAAATTTTATTTAATTATATTATTTACATCTTTTTCATTAGTGATTTTTTCTATAAGAGGCATGATTCGATAAAATTTATACCCCTCCTTGGGTAAATAGCATGTCACGTACTCAATTATGGAATCATATTTCTAATCTCTATTACCGTTGGACAGTTCTTTGGGTCTGAGCTATTAAATGAATGAAAAAATAAATTAATTCATCTATTTAATGTAGTGCTAATTACTAAGGGGTCTAAATGTCCCGTGAAAATGTATTTCATGATGTAGTTTGGGTAAAAATCATTTTTTAGACCCATACATGGTCTAAATTTTTTGATCTGATCAACCATTTAAGAGATATCCCAATTCTATTGTGTGAATAGTTAAAAAATACATAATATTGTTTAATAATTGTTTCCCAAAACAATATGACTTTGAATTGAATGGCGTATCTTTTCATAGCTCTAGAAATATATGTAGAAATATATCAATGTCATATAGGGTGAAAATCAGGTCACTACATCATTCCATCCATCATGATTTTTTTCCTCAAAAAGAAAAACTAGTAAAAGAAATTACAAGTACTGAGCTCACACCTAGCTCTCTCACTCCTAATAAAAACAAGTTTTTTAACATTCTGGCATAAAACAATAAACAAGGTGACAATTAATCCTTATAAGGTATGATCTTTTCGATAATGTTCATATGAACACACACGTATCTCATCATCTGCAACATGTGGAAGCCATCGTACACCACTCTAGAAATTGGGGGGGGGGGGGTGGAGAGTAGGTCATGGATATAGGAATCCTCAAAATCTCTTTATATGGACCCAAACATCACAAAGAAAAAAAGGGATAGTTTATATCCATATCCAAACCTCTACATCCCGCATCGCACCTGGAATCACCTTTCTCCCTAGTATAGGGTCCTACGATTTCCTCTTTCAGAATATTCATCTGGTGAAACACCAAAGGATATCTGGTTAGACAAGATTTCATAATCAGTGCATCAAAACCGATACTCTCTTACTTGCTCAAGAATCTAAGGATTCGACATCATCAAATGAAGGAAATTATACCCTCTAGCCCCATAGGGTCTGCCGCAAGGAAGAAAAATGCTAAAAAATAACCCATATCTGGAAATCACGGGATTTCATGCTAATGGAATCTACAAGAATGCAATAAATTTCTAGAGCATTGACTACCTTGAAGTCACAGTCCAACAGAAATTCAATCCACCATTTCCACCTCTAGTTCATGTCCCTCTAGGTGAAGATGCACTTGAGACACTAGTCGACTAAGAAAACCACAAATCGCTCTCCTATATGATAGCATCTCAACATTCTCAAGGAGAAGAGAACCGCTGCCAGCACCACATAGTGATTCATGTAGTTATGTTAATGGGGTTTCTGTAACATTGACATAAACTTGATAACTATTGTATCAAGATTGACATTGAGCAGTCAAGGTACCAACAAACATGGCCTGTGAGTAAACTCATCCAACCGCACGATTCATGACACAGAAATCACATCCCATACCCCACACGTCTCTTCCACTCTTGGTAGGAGAGTTATTCGAAAAACAAGTACTCTTCCAAACCCACTAGTGGAGCTGGAAGAAAATGGATGTCAAGCAGCAAGAATCCCCTGGAAAACACAAGGCATTCTTTGAAACTCCACTACACAAACTCACCAGGGACACATAATTCAGAGGGATTCATCCACCACACCTCGATACTATACACTTAGGGTGGCACTGACTCTCCCTCATAGTTTTTATCGCATCAAAAAAATGTGTCTTAGTGGGGGAAGAACACCTCTTTACAGTGCATTAAATTATAAAAATAGCAACACCAACTCGGGGTTACACCGACACACCGCATCACCTTCAGTAAATCGTTGAGCATGTAGTTGGAATTAAATAGTACCTCGATTAGTGTCTAACAGGTTATACTAAATAAGTTAAATAAGTCAAAAATCATACCTCTTATCATCTCAGGTGTTGCACGATTGTATTGATCTGTCGCATGTAGCTACCCGAAGCCACAACAGCCAGCTCCCTGAGCCTCTTGTGGTACACCTAGCTATGGTTGAAGGACCCCACAACATCGGCCAGCCATCGCATTTCATCCGTCTCTTCTACCGGCACCACCTCCCTAGGGACCACCCTGTCCCCTACTATGATATCCCTGACCATGAAACTACCTCTACAATGGTGGTGCATCTACCAACTACATGGGATGCTCGGGAAATATAGTCAGGTTGTCTTGTGCCACTTGACCTCGCCAGTCACAAGCACAGCACTAGCCCTCACAGGGCTGTCCTGATGCTCTACATTGTCCCTGAACAAGTTTTAGAGTCTTATCAATGGGTGGCCTTCTATGTCGAGCACCTTCCAACTGATGTCTACAAGCTATGGTAGACCTCCCAACTATGCTGTTCCCATTACCAATCTCAGTCAACTAGCACCCCTCTAGCATAATTCTCTATATCACCAGTGCCTACTCTAGCACCCAAGATAGGTTAGGATGAACAAGGGATATATGCCAGTTCTAATCTCCTCTATTGAGACCCTACTCAATATTCTATTCCTGGAGGTTGTAATCATAGACCACAACCAAAGAGTACCAAGTATGGTTGGTGAACCTAGTCGCATAGTGAGTAAATTTCATCCCTCTCCTCAGAATCCCAAGTAGCTCCAGAAATCATAAATATCATAAGAAGGTGGGTATTACTCACAAAACAACATATGGAAGTCATACCACAATATTAATGACTTATATTTCATCTAAGTATCCCAAATATACCAATTCTATGCTGCTCCATGAAAAAAGACTAGTTGTCATAGCCCCTATCTGATCTCTCGGTGTCCGAACGAGACTGAAGAGGTGAACCACCGACTCTAACCAACCCTT
The DNA here is from genome assembly GCA_963277665.1 of Viscum album. Classification (NCBI taxonomy): domain Eukaryota; kingdom Viridiplantae; phylum Streptophyta; class Magnoliopsida; order Santalales; family Viscaceae; genus Viscum; species Viscum album. The sequence goes on along the minus strand of OY728127.1, from coordinate 1,471,919,425 downwards.
CACTACATGAGGTTCTGGTGTACCACATAACCTCATAATTCTATCTCACTGGATCTTGTTAAGTGCCCTCAACCTACGCTCCTCATCGGACTGCGATGCTGGTACTAACTACTTCTCCATAGGTGGAGGTGCACCTAACCACCCTCTTAAATAAATGATAATCATATGATAGATCCTAAACTGAGGCCTCATTGCTCGCGTAATTTCCATCACAATCCATATCTAGTATAAAGGATGGATTTCATCACAGAGGAATCTTGAATTGGATCAAGTTGTACCATATTCAAATAATGATATTTCTTCATCAACTATTATGGGGAGATGACTAAAGAAGGACTATTGAAGACTCTATCCTATAAGATTAATGTACCATTACTCACTGTAACAAGTTTCTCAGTATGCTGAGTCAATAAGGAGGTAATCAAGGTCTTGGTGAATGGCTATGTCGCCCACCACACCATCACTGGACTCCCTAGCATGAAAGACTCTCTTGAGACACGTTGAAACTATTTCCCTAAAAACCAAAAAATTAATTTTTAGCGATCTTTTGAATAGTTTCCCTAAGAACTGACCACCTTTGATACAAATTTTTCATGAACCTACCCATATCGGGGATCGAGCTGCAACTACCCCATGAATGCCTAAATAGGCATGTGGTTAGAAACTAGCACCAAAGATATAACCAACTCGATGAGGTATTTACCTACGTACATTTACACACACACACACCCACCCAATTCAATGAAAAAGTATAGAGGGATGGTAAAAAATATACAACAATGCTAAATATATAAACTGCCAACATGAATTGACCCTAAAATAGTACAAGGGATGAAAAGTAAAATGGAATAAAATGGGAAAAAATACATGCCCAAATAGAAAAGTTCCATACCCCAACAATAGGTGGAAAAGTAAAATTACTGACAGAGCCCCTCTACAGGATACAAATAAATGACCACTGCATGCGGTTTAAGAACCACGTAGCCTAATTCTACTCTGAAGTCACGATAAACCTATCATTCCTATGCAAGGGAACACAGATTGTGTGAAATTCCCACATAGCGGGGAGTATAAAATTACTCAGTAGGATGTTTTGAAGGCATAAGGGGGAACCAAATGAGGTACTGAAGGGGGAATCGAGAGATAGAACAATGTACAATAAAAGAGTACAACTTAAACAAAAAATGAAGTGAAGTAATACTATCAAAAAATGAGGGTCTATAAATGTTGATAAGATGAACTTATTTTTGAGTATTCTCTACCTATATTAGGAGATTTGACTCTTCCAAACATGAAATGATTAACATGGAAAGCATGCGGCATACCCTCTACGTCTTCACCTCTCCTAGAAGGACAATAACCAAATCCCAAGGAGTGGGTACTACAATACAAAAAGTTTATATGCTCAGTCAAAGAATCCCAATTTATATATCAAGGGAATCTCCATATCACTAGCTCAGCCCATGAAAAGGGTATCCAATAGTTCCCGAAAGAACCACCATCGATTCCTAATATCCCACATGTCTACGATGAACTGCATGTCGAAGGGGATCAATCATTGTACCTTGATACTATCTGCTTTGGGTTGGCGTGCCTCGCCTTAATGTTTTTAGGTATAGACAATAGGATACATCTTGTTGGGAAAAGTGCCCCTATTTCTTGAGTGTCAAAAGTCACATCAAGAATGCCTCCTCAATATGTTGCACAATCGAGAGATCATGTCACAAATTCATTCACCCACTAAATAGGCCCATTGGAGGGTATGCTCCGAAGTTTCATTAACAAACCCACTGCCCAACCTTTATAGAGGGTATGGAAAAATGATTAAGTGATAGACATCAATTCCCAACCCCAATAGATGGTATGTCCAAAAAGAGAAAATGGATAACCTCACTTCCCAGGCCACTAGAGGGTATGTCTTGGAAGATTAACCACTGAACCTAACTACCCAGCCACACTTTAGGTTATTCCCTAAATAGAGAACTATGATCCAAACTACACTGTGATGCTGAATGGTATGCCCGAATGAGATAATGGGAAACCATACTACCTAGACATTCTAGAGGGTAAGTTGGTACTACTATTGTGATTCTAAAAACCTCATTTCCATCACTGTTTTAATCGAGTGCCACCTCGTATTTGTGAAACACATATAACATCAAGTTTCACCTCGGATATGAATCACAGATAGAATATCTCTCGTTATACCTTAAAAACCACTACGGAGGACACCATCACATTCTATGTGGATTGAGACTCCGGATAGGCTACTCACAGGCCAAAATCCCAATTCAGAATAAAGATATATTGGAGATAAAATATTTGTAATGTGTTACACTACATGTTTAGGGACTACACGACAAGTGACCCCACCTCATCTTCTGGCCATACACCTAGATATATTCAGGTGATAAACTATGAACTAGTTCTCACATGACATTTGACCCCAAGTCATATTCTGGCCATGCACCTAGATGTACTTAGGTACTTAACAATGAACTTGTACCCACAAGTTATTCTGGTGTACTCCTAGAGTGCATGGAACATCTTGACAAAAGGATGAGAAACACACATTATTCATCACTGATCAGAAGGTTGAAAAAGTAAATCCACCTACATGCATCTTGAAAATGATCCAGGATAACCAAAAAACAGACCATTGTGGAATCAACTATTCATTTTCCCAAAATGTACCCCTGGTGAAGAAACAAAATTCCACCACATTGAGCACAAAAACTGTCCTGTGGGGATCACGCCTCGATCCCAAAACTCATCAAATAGATCACACTATTTTGATCCCCTTGGGAAAACTCATTGGAATAACTGCTCATTCTTCCAAAATAGAAAACTGGTGAAAAGGGTGGCTTTCTGTTCAAACACCCGATAACTTCTTGATTACTACCAATCACAAAATGGCTCTGCACATCCAAACAGATAATAACACTGTGATCATTGTGGAAAAACACACAAGGTAGACTACTCGGTCATCCAAAATGGATACATAATTGAAAATTCACATTACACCACAAATGCCTTAAAGCAGCCTCATGGGGCCCGCACCACTATTTTAGATTAAGCACTCAAAATTGATTTTGAATAGTCTACCTCATCTCTTGGGTCACAACGCCTCTAAAGGTGCATCAATTGGACATTGGATGTATAAGATACAGAAGGTATGAGAATTGTTAAATAATAATTATTATATTATCATTATTATTTAAAATCAATGTCTCATATCACTGAGCCTCGAGGCCAAGAAAAATTATCTCAAAATGGCCTAAAAATCACAGCTACAAAACATGGACTATGTTTATGATCATTTTGGTGAGAACATCAAATTAATTGTTTACTTTTTTACTAAAATTTCTATAATATATTAGGAACCCTAGGTCGTATCTCGACAGAGCCATAGATCATTAATTCTAAAATATGCTTGTGATTATTAAAATAGAACGGGAATGGGATTTTTGAAAACATGGGGTGTTATGATTTAATATTCCAAATGAAATAGGAAATCGATAAAAAAGTGGATGTTAACTAAATTAATTAAATATAATCAACCTGGGGAAATCATGTGATTCTCAACCATCATTGTCTCAAGATATAAGGTTATAATCTTTTAATACCAGGTTTGTAACACCATGAACCAGAATTTTACTGAGTTTTACTAGGATACATCATATTGTTCATTCGGAAACACACAATGATTCATCGGATACCACTGATGATTTGGTGATTTTTGTTCAACTTAATAAGAAAAACTCACCCTAGAAACATAAGATGAACTCGATTCACTCTATAGGATTGTATTTTATTTCAATTATTTACCAAGAAATTAATGTACATGGACATGATAGTGTTTATGTGAGTTCCATTAAACAATATGAACCTCACAAAAACTATAGTTGTTATGGGGAAGAAGAAGTGGGGAAAAGTGTGTGAAACATCCCAAAAATGGGTACCCCTAAACATGATCATATGAGTTGAGCATGACATACCCATTCATAACTCAATAAAATAAGAATATAAGATGATGAAAAACGACATAACAACATATAATTTAAATTATAACTCAAATATTACAAACATGATGCTTAGTATTTACATCATGTCTCTCCTTAGGTGATCCCAATAAGTTTTGAAATCCATTGGAGGTGAGGAAGAATAAGATGTTCAAGTAGAGGATTCCATAACCTCCAGAACGTCTAGGGATGATGAGAAGACTCCTTTGGGACTCCAAAATGGAAGAACCTTATCTTTTATTCATCCTCGTGATTTTATAATCTGGTTTTAATATTTTTTGGATCTATTTGATATATTATTACATGGAAAACAATATTCCTTTGTTTCTGTCTTCTTATTGAAAATTCAATAGGATCTTATAGAAATTGAATAACCAAGGAAAATCCTTTCATCAATTTTGGATTATCTTTCATCCATGTTATCCTCATTAATAATAATAAATAATTCACAACCACTAACACTTATATAATTAAACTTAGGTTTCCTATTATTCCATATCTCATAAGGTTTATTGTTGAGGGTATGTTTAATCAATACTCTATTGACAAGATAGATGGTTGTATTGAGATATTATGCCCAAAAATAAATAGGTAGGTCAAAAAAATTAAACATAGTTCAGGCTATATCTTGTAAAGTTCTATTTGTTCTTTAAATATCTACATTCTTTTTGGGTTCCTAGGATAATAGAGTTACGAGTGTAACTATTTTGTAAAAAAATGATTCAAAATCATGGTTTTCAATCTCAAGACCATGATAACTCCTTATAGATTTAATCCTAAGTCCACTATGATAATATACAGACATATCATACCTTGTAATTTATGATCAGACATCAATTTGGCAAGATTGAAAATATACCTATATATACCAAGATAAATCATCTATATGAACCTAAAAAATGTTCTTCCCATTAAATCTAGATACTCTCAAATGTCCAAAGAACTACATGTGATCCATCTCGAGAAGTTGAGATGTTGACACTTTTTTATTTCATTTAAAAGTAACATTGTTCTATTTCCCTTTTGTTTAGAGGATATAAACTTTATCAGTTGGGAAATCAAGACTAGTTAGACCCCTAACTAACAATTTCCATGTTAGCTTCATATGTTTTTGAATGTTGCAATTTCTTATTATCCTATTAAAACGCCAGAAATATTTATGAATGTCACTAACGAATGATTTTTTTTGAGAAATTAATGAATTTAAATATATAAAATAAACATTATCATTTTCAATGTCATAAAAATTAATGGATTTTTGGAATAAAGAATCTAACAAGAATAATTCTGAAATTTAAAATAAAAAACCCCACCACATAACAAAGATATTGAAAAATGATTATACATTATACTATCAACATATAAAACATTATAAATGAAAATTGAATTTTTATAACTAATATTGACTATACAGATGATTTTTCATTTTTTATTATCACCAAGTGCGACATATACACCAAAAAAGTTTATAATACTCTTGATGAATGAATCATATCCTTTTTTAAGTTTTCAACACCCACTGTCCTTATACCTTAAATTTCAACTGGAAGCCTTATTTCATTTTCCAAAAAAAAAACACATTTAAAAAAGTAATGATGTTGGTATGAAAATCTATTTGTGTCTAGAAATATTATTTATCAAGACATTTGGAACCCTCATTAGTCTAATGGGTTTCCTATAAATAGATTGAATTTTTTTAAATAAAAACTATGTTATGTATTATCTAAATTTTATTAGCAGTAATGCTTTCATGTATGTTTTGAGGAACAAATGTATTTATATATTTTATTCTTTGTCCTAGCTCATATCATATTCTAGTAATATATTTTAGAGAAACTTGTTTTCATAGAATTATTGTAAGTCATTATCTACCATTTGTGAACTTTTCATGATTACTCTTCATTTTGTCATTTTATAGTTTAAACTATGTGATTTATTCAAGAAGTTGAGATGTTTTCACCTCTTCTAGAGGTAATTCAAATTTTTTATTTATAGTTAGTGCATGATTCCTTTGAAAAATTTATACATATCACTTAACTCATTAATTCAATCCATTATAATATTTAAATATAAATATAATTAATAATTGGACCTATTGTCATCCTTTTTTTTCATTATCAAAATTATCAGACACATGGTTAAACAAAATAATTGAACTCGTAATTAAATCATGCACCTCACTAAATTTAGTCATAGAAATGAAGTTTTATTTGGGTGGCCTCTTTTCAAGTGATATACTTGAGTGACTTGAATTATTTTCAGAAGAACATCGGGTGGATTTAAAATACATTTTTTTCTCCTATACTTTTGTTCATATTTCTTTTTTTCACATAACCTATGGAAAATAATATATTTTGTGATCGTTCTATTTAAATTCATAGTAGAAAATTTACTTATGGTCATCATCAATTTTCCAATCATTCATTAAATTTCCTCTATTTTCATACTTACCTTTATAATATTGATTTGATGAAGAACTAATTCATCATAGAGATCATTTCAAATCTTATAGCTAGGTGATCCATCCCCTCATCACTATCATAGGGTCATTATCTATCATTAGAACTGGTATCTTTTGTCTTTTCTGTTTCTTTTTACATTGGTTTTCTTGGTGTAATTTTCTTGAAAAATACTGACTTTATTTTTGGCTCTTCATCATCTTCACATTTTACCTTTATTTCATCTTCCTATATAATATTATTTCTATTCATCTATTTCAGAAGTCTTTTATTTATGTCATAAGATCCTATTATTAAAACTCATGTGCCTCTCCATCTATATGGAAGGCATCTCAATAACCTACTAATTTGATCCTGGTGATATACTGGTTTCTCATTCACGATCCTTGTGATTAAAAACTCATTAAACAAGAGATACATGTCTAAAATGGGTTCATTGGGCATCTTTTTAAAATAATAATATTCAATATTTAATGTATTAAGCCTCATACCTTAAACATATGATTTCTCTATATTGGAGATAGACATAGTGTCCAAAATTTAACAAGTAGTTTTACAAGAATTTGTTATACTAATTTACTCATATCCTAAGGCACAATAAAATGAATTAATGGAATTATAATTATTATTATATACAAACATTTTTTCATCATTCCATGTTCTTCCTGATGTATCAGGTATAAAATATTCATCTTTTATTGAAGACCATATATTAAAACCCTTACATTTTATAATAATTTTCATTATAATCTTCCATTGAGAATAATTTTAACCATTAATGAAAGTTGGTAATTTAATAGTAGAACCTTATTGAATATTGTTCAATTAAAGATGGTAGAATTATTATATTATTAAAGAAAAACCAAAATCACAGTTAAAATGATTTGAAATACCTTAAAACCAAATAAAGTAAAAGCATTGATATTAAATGTTGGTCAGTGTGAGTATATCAAGAGGTTAGTAAATTGAATATTAAAAAAAATCTTATCTAAAATAGATTATTTTGAAATCTCCTTGATATTTGAAAATTTCATAGTTTATTAAAATAATTAGAATGATATAATGATAAGTATTAATTAATATTTTCTAATGATATAAAAGGTCATAGATTTATAGTATATAATATTCTTAAATCCATTTAAATCAGTTTACAGGATATAAGTACTCTATGAACAAAATTTTTGATAAACAATCCATGTATATATTTTGATCATTACTATGATAATATGTGTTTTTAAATAGTAATAAATGTAAATTTTTTTTGAACAAAATAAGATTGGATGAATAAAATATGTTCATTATCATGGCCAATCATAGTCCTCTCAAAATGGTGGTAACCTTTCACCCTGAATTTTATTTAAAATAAACAATATGTGCCACATCATGGATTTGGATTTACAACAGTTTACAACTCTTGAGGTCACACATGACCCCTTCCAAAATTATTTGAGAGTAAAAAAAGTGGACACATGAGGACCTTTAACACTCTTATCTATGTGAGAAACAAAAAGAAAAGCATGATAAGATATTGAGTATCTCCCTATTTAGCACATGAGACAATGAGCGTGTATAAAAAAGAGAATATAAAACACTACTCAAAACATAATAAGTATTAAAAGCGCCGTGAAATTATATAAGAGTAGAGATGTTAAGTGTGTAGTCTATTTCATAGAAGGCCGTGACACCTGATTTGATTCAACAATGATGCTTGAGTATGGTTATCTTGAAAAACATAAGGAAAATAGAGTGTCACATAGTCTTGTTTATTGAATGGATAAAGGTAACAAATGTGAATTGGTAGTTTGGATTCCATGTAAAATGTTTTCATTGGGTGATATATATGTATGTTAAGGTTTTCTGAGCTCTCAGCTTGGTATTAATTCACTATATTCATTACTACCTCAATTTTGGTGTGTTATTTTCACAAGGGAGTACAAATTACTTTTTATCATCAGGAGCAAGTAGAATATCAGGATAGGAAGCTTCCCCATAATTTATAGTTGACATTATCTTCAATTCAATCTATCGATTATTTAAGAGAAAATAATTAAAATATTAAATTCCATTAATATAAATAAAAATAGCTGTTACAATGAAATGATAATTTTAAAAAGATATGTGATGATAGAAGTGGTGTCTTAGACTTGTGGTATCACGCTTTGAGTATATGATACTCCTGTTATCTTATAAATAGCCAAAAATCTACTATATTGGCAATTTTGAATCTAATAGTTTCTACTCTAGCATTTTGAGTGTAATGAACCAAACATTTATTAATGAAATTTATCCTTTCTTGTAGTAATGTCAAAATCACATTAGGAAAAAAAATTCCACACCATTCTTAAATGAACTACTATGTGACCTTTAAACATAAATTTATTCACATGTGAGTTTTGACTTTCAGAAATTTGTCAAACATAGTTGTGATCAGTAAGATGTTGGGAGTTCGATAGGACAAAAAAATTAGTTGAACAGTAACATACCCTTATAAATTGTAACATACTCGTATGAGTAGTAAATCATCCAAAAGAATTGTATCTTCACCCATGAATTTATAAATAAAATTTAGTCATCTTCTAAGCTACAATACGCCCATAGTAAAATTATTGGTATTTTTTATGTCATAAATATTTAATTTTTAGTAATTTCTATAATTTAAAATGAAATTTATTTTAATAATTTTTTTTTCCTAAATTAAGAATTTTATGTCTTTTGGTTTTATGATACATTTATAATGACTTATATAATTTTTAAAATCCTTATAAAATATATTTATATTTTAAAATCTCTATTTTCAAGTTAAATATGATTTTAATTAAAAAATAAAATTTCCATATTTAGGGTAATTATTATTATAAATTGAATTTCATTTTTTGATTCTGCACATTGAAAAAAAAATTTGGGTGTATTTTTTTTGATTTTGCTGATATATATTAATTTTGGGTCAATAGTGAATTTCGAAAATTTAGAAAAATATGCTAAATAAATGAATTTATGCCTCATTCATGAGTCATGTCTGATGTAAAGGGAAATTGGATCGAACTCACATCCAGTTTTTACTATTTTTAGTCTCAAATATCCTCAATATTTCTTATCTTATTTAGAAATAATAAATTAATGACCATAATATTGAGAAAAATCTCCATCTGTCCACTATAAATACCACCCGTTGAACCTCACTTCATCACACCTCTCAATCTTCAAGTGTTAAATAAATTCTACCCCAATCCCCCCCCCAAGATCCTTCCCCACGTCCACCATCCCATGGTCTCCTCAAAAAACCAAATCCTCTCCCCTAAAGAGGCTATCAATGTAGATAAAATCTAAAGTTAAATTCATCTTTCTATTTATTCTATTTTCATTCAAGTTACTTTCTTTTCTTTTTCTTTCCTCACCTACATTCAACCAAATTTTATGACAACTCTAGTAACATACATGTACTAGAATTCTATTATGCTAATGGGATATTTCACAATAATCTCTCATTACCTCTCCTTTTATGCTATAACATCTCAATATTTTTTAGTATGTTGTCTATTTATTCTAATTTAATAGCTTATAATGCACACAATACTGACTTGGCTTGCGTTATATGTGAGATTTATTTTCTTCGAAGCAACACATTAGTATTATAATTATTTAAATGTTATATTTATGTAATTATTAAATAATTTAATATGAATAGTAAAAAATATATTTTATATTATATTTATAATGTTTTCATATAAATAAAACATATTAATAATTAAATGTATATGATTTATTACAATAGTTTTATATTTAGAAAAACTATTTCATTAATAAAGCTATTTTTTCTACCTTTTTTAAAAAATTATAAATTAATTTTAGAGACTATTAAAAATTAAATATGGTAAAATAAACTTCATTTTATAATTCAAAATATCAAAATTATCTTAGGGTGATTTTTTTGTATTTTTCTGAAAATATTCAATTTTTTTATGAATAGTGAAAATTACTACATAGTTCTTCAAAACCCACTTTTTAATTTAAATAATTATTTTTAATTAAAATTTATCTTAATTTCAAAAATAGATACACAATACATATTTAAGTCCATTATATTTCATTTGAGTCATTTTATAATAAGAATTGATTTATAAAATTTTATTGAACATTGAATGCCTTTTACCCTCTAGGAAAATTTGTAAATCTGCATAAAACGTAATTGTAATTCTTGTGTTCATTGAATTTAAAAAATATGATAGAAATTGTTTTCATCATTATGTAAAATTTTTTTCAATATGATGAATGTAACAGCTGAGATTTTATGAGAAATATTTTATTTTTATGTTATATGCATCACCAAAGGAAGATTTCACTACACACAACACTGTCTTGGCTTGTGTTACATGCAAGAGCAACCTTCATCGATAGCTTGCATTGTATGCAATACCGAGTTTCGCTAAAAATTGATATGTTATTAAAATATTATATTAACTAGCAGTTATGAATAGTAATACCCACTTTTTGAAATTTTATAAATCTTATCTTTTAAAATGGACTTCATTTTTGGATTTCGAATATCGAAATTAGCCTAGGGTGAATTTTTTGTATTTTTCTGTAAACTTTCAATTTATTATGAATAGTTAAAACACTGAGTTACTGGTTAAAAATGAATTTTTATTTAAATAATAATTTTTATTTATATTTATTTTAGGTCAAAATAGATACATAATACCTATATAATTTCTATGTAATTCACTGGAGTAATTTTATAATAATATAGATATATAAAAAATTTATAGAACTTTTTATCGTATTTTACCCACCTCCCAGGAGCATTCACAATTGTACATAAAACTTAATTTTACGAATTTTGTGAGTTGAATTTTGAATATACGAGAGACACAGTTAATATCAAGGAATAAAATGTGGTTCAATAAGATAAAAATAATTTTTTTCGAAGAGTAACTTTTTACTTTTATTTACCTTTTTTAAAAGTAAATAGGGTAATTAAGGGTAAAAATGATATTATTATTACCCTAACACATGTCCTAATTCTATTGTATAAGTTTAATTCGACCAAAAACAACCTTAGGAATAAAATATTACCATTTAGGTCCATGTGGATTAGATTAGGACACTTATTATTATTTTATTTAACGAATAGTTAAAAGAGTTAAAATCAATGTTTAATAACTAAAACATTTTTAATAAAGGTCTATACATAAGATAAATTCGACAATAAATATTCATTAGAAAGATAAAAAGATTTCCTACATAATGGTATTTTATTTATAATTTTTATATATTAAATAATTTAATTTCTATATGACACAATGATAATGTCGTAATTGCCTTATTAATGAAATATTAACATAATTGATATTATAAATACCCAAATAAATGTAATTAGAGACTTTCTAAGAATTAAACTAATTTTATAGGTTAATATGACATGTTAGTATTGATTTAATTAGATTTTTTCGAACTAATCATGCTGTTATGATTTTAAAAAAAATCAACTACCAAATAGTGTCAAAATTGAGATAAAATATTTTTCAAAACAAATATTATATTATTAATTTTTAGTTATTTCTAAAAATATAAGGATCTGCCAAATGAATTATATAATGTTATATATAATAATACTTAACCAATTTGCGTTCTTTTGGCTTGTTATAGTAAGTTTATTAACCATATAGTGTAAGAAAACAAGAAGACACGGTAAAAGTCGAATTATTTAACTTAGAATTAAATCTAAATGATAAGGTTAAAATAGTAACCTAAACATGTATAAAACATATTGGTTGAGAGGATTTTGACCCATACCCACCTTATCTTATAAATAAATCAATTTGTAACTATTAATAACTGAATATGACTTTATTATAACATAATATTTTATGTTTTTCCTAAGGAACCCCTCTCCTCCCTTATAAAAGGGAACCTCCTCCCTCTCCTCTTTACAAAATTTAGAGCCTTAAATCTCGGCCAAAACCTAGAAATTTTCCCTCTAAAAATACTTATAAACATTATAGAGGTTATGTTCTTCTTAAAATACCAACTTTAGTGCCATAAGAGGAGGTTTAGAAGAGGCGCGTCAAAGAAGAGGTAATATCCTTTACCAATTCTTTCAAATTCAATTCTTCTTGTACTTATTATTATTTTGTTGAATCATAATAAATTAATAACATTTGTATCACTCATATAATGATATTTTATTATAACTATGAGACGACCCTATTTCACCTTCTATCCATCCTATGAAAATCAAAATCACCGCGCGTGCATACATACGGAATACCGTCTCCATCCTATGGTGTAATCTGTTTTCCAACAACACCTTACATGGATTAGTTTAATGGTGTAAAGAATAGATATATATGGTTATTATGACATGATCCTATTTCTGATATTTTCTATCATTCACTTCAATACAATTTCAGAAACATGGGAATGATATCATCGCTTGTGCGTACGTACGACCTATCATCTCCACGATGTGATGTAACTCGTTCTACATGATCTTCATCGAATAATGATTATATAAATGAATTTAATGAATAAATATGATATATATAATACTAATAAAATTATGTAAATGATGTATCTATAACCTAAAAATAATAATAATAATTTATTCAACAAAACACGCATAATAACATAAAGCAATAAACACCCGAATAACAAGTAGCAATGAAATATTATTTATAAAAAGATAAGAGTATGAACATATATGATATCATAACAATGATTATGATTCCGGAATAAGTAAATGACATTATTTAAATCTTTATACAGGAGGATCGGACACGTACAAAGCATATCAGACCTAAGGTAAGGGAAAATCTCACAATCTCATTTCTATCCGAGATTATTTTTACTTTATAATTTACTAGGGAATATTTATCATCCACAAACATGTTTCATCAATAAGTAATATTATTTCTATCCTCCTACAATTTTTTAAATCCAATTTTACTCATTGGTGAGTTTTTAGTAAAAGATATGAAATGAATCTTTTTTCGTTTTTAGTATGAGGCACTTTTTGACTTTACCAGCCAAAGTATGAGAAAAATGTTTTTTTAACTTATACGAAATGAATGGATTTTTATGATTTAATAGAAAATTATATCCATTAAGCTTCCTTTAAAAGTTTTCAAGTTTATTTTTAATCAACATCTTTTATTTTAAAATAGTATGACATGTTAAGAAAGGAAAAATGTTTTTGATGTAGAAAGGATATTTTCCTCAAGAATGAAGTTCAAGCGTTTTATCAAAATTATTTTCAATCTATGTTAATATAGGTTTTTGTTTCTATCCCTATTTTTAAATTTATTTGTTTATGTTATGATAGAATTATTTTTATGATGTTATTTTATCTTTTATGGATTTTTTATGATGGCATGATGTTTAAGAATCCTGTTTTTATTACATGGGTTATGTTATGATGTATGATTTATGATTTTATGGCACACTTAAGAATGGTATCATTATGAGATGGGTGGGACCTATATCTCCCTCCAATGTATTGGGTAAAGATTTATATCTCATGAGATAGACATGGCTGGAACGGCAAGTTAATCTAGTATAGTGATACAAGACTGAAATGTGGAGTGAACTCGGTTCAGAAATGTACTTTGTCCACTAGGATAGTCTTGGAAATGAGTCTTTATTACTAAGAAATGATTCTCTATGATTATGTGTTTATGCCAAAAAGTTTCATGTTTTATGTTATGATTATTGGGATTACATTTCACGAACTTGATTTATCCCACGTTATGATATTATGATCTCTTTTGTAGGTTATGTTTTTCAAAATGTTATTTTCTTGTAAATATTATATGATTGATATTTCCTTTGTTTACCCTTACTGAGAATTTGAGCTCAACCTTTTGTTTTTTTCTTTTCCCCAGGTCAGGAAGAAGGGTATTAAGTAAGATATGCCAAAAGGGACTCTAGATATGACAAAAAGGGAGATAGTGTAGATGATTTATGAACCAGTTGTTTATGTTTCCCACTTTCTAAAGACACGATACCTATAAGGTCCTTTGATTGTTTTGTTATATGTTGTAATAAGTGTGATTTAATTTTGTAGTAATAAAAATGTATGTAATATATGGGTTGTTATTGTTGGTATCAGAGGAAAGGTATAGTCAACCTTTGGAAACTAGGATGTGAAATCCTTAGTAATAACCCTAAGGATATGTCTAAGCATAGAATACAATCTTAGTGTTTTAAAAATGGATATGGGTAACCTATGATAAAACCTAATGTGTGAAATTTTATTACTAATTAATTTTTTCCTCTTATAATAAGTGTTTCTCACACTATTCTTCTTGGTTTTAGTCAATGGTTGGAACCCGAAGGAACTGTGTTAATGCGGAATGCGATGGGCAATGCAATGATTGTCCACCTGAGCAACCAAACATTATGGGAGCTAGAACGAAAAATTATGTAGCGATGCTCACACAACTTTCTCAAGATATGAATCATGTAGGACTTCCAAACGAGCGAAGGAAGGAGCAGCATTCTATTGAATCATTCATGAGGCAGCGTCCACCCTCTTTCAGTGGGTCTACTGATCTATTAGTGGCTGAACAATGGATCAGTAACATTGAAAAGATATTTTCAGTTCTACAATGTTCTGAACATGATAAATTCATCTTAGCAGTATATTGTTTGGAAGGTGAAACTGATCAATGGTGGAATATTATCAAGAATATAATTCCCCAAGATGAAATTGAATCCATGGAATTGGATGAGTTCAAGAACTTTTTTTTCAATAAGTACTTCCCTTGTATTCTTCGAACAATGATTGAGAATGTGTCTCTTGAACTAAACCAAAAGGATGATGAATCTGTTGGTACCTATGATGCAAATTTTATAAGACATGCAAGGTATACTTCCAGAATAATTATCCAACCTGAGAGTAATATCCATCGATTTTTTTGTGGCATAAAACCAAGTCTTCAAAGGGTGTTAGCCATAAGGGACTTCAATAGCTACGATGAAATTGTTCGATGTGCTCTCAAGGTTGAGATGGAGATTGGAATAAAACATCAGTCATATGGGTTTGATGAAAAGAGGAAAATTGAATTCAAAGGGAAATCTAAAGACCACACTGAAAAAATATGAGTTTCCCCTCATGCTCAAAGTGTGGAATGAAACATGGAGGGAATTGTATTAAAGGTAAAATTAAATGTCTCAAATATGAAAAAGAAGGTCATCGGGATTTTGAATGTCTCAATGATGGGAAGAAGATTTCTAGTGATCCGAACAAAGAAAAGGCTACACAGAATTCACCTCCTACACTTCAATGTTACAAGTGCAAGGAAATGGGGCATTATGCTAATCAATGCCCTAATCCAAGGGTTGTTGATGATGATCAACATCAAAAAACTCTTAAGGCCAAATACAAAGGAAAGTCACATGCAATTTCTATCAGTGATGTGGAGTACGATAACGAAGCGGAGAAAGGTACACTTTCCATCCACTCTAAAGTAGAAAATGTTTTATTTGATTCTGGATACACCCACTCTTTTATTTCTGAAGAATTTTCTAAGGGTATCACCATATTACCTCATCAATTAGATGTTGAGTTAGCTGTGACAACTCCCAATGGCACAATAGTTGCATCAAAGTTTACAATTCTTCTCCGATTGACGTTTGTGGGAAATTGCTTCCTGAAAATCTTGTGATCCTTCCTATAGTAGAATTTTTTGTGATCCTTGGCATGGATTGGATTTCTTTATATGGCGCTCATATCTATTGTGAAAGAAGGGAAGTCACATTTCAAATTCCTGATCAATCAACGATCATCTATCGATGCAAGGATAAATATAACCTTCTAGTGGAAATTTCTTCAATCTTATGGGTCATGATTATAATAAATGATGGTTATTTATATCAAATGGTTGGATTAAAAATCATGATTTAGAATAAAACCATTGTACGAGAGTTTGATGATGTCTTTCCAGAGGAATTGTCAGGTATTCCACCAAATCGTGAAGTTGAGTTTTAAATTGAACTCATATCGGGTGCTATGTCCATTTCAAAGACAACTTATAGAATGACCCCAATTGAGTTATAGGAATTGAAGACGCAAATCCAAGAGAATCTTGATAAGGGATTCATATGCCCTAGTGCATCACCTTGGGGAGCACTTGTTCTGTTTGTTAAGAAGAAATATGGATCAATGAGACTCTTCATTGATTATCAAGAACTTAACAAGATCTCTATCAGGAAAAAATATCCTCTCCCATGCATTGATGACTTATTTGACCAACTAAGTGGAGCTCAATAATTTTCCAAGATTGATCTTCATCTATGGTATCATCAATTAAGGTTCAAAAGGGTGGATATACCAAAGACGACTTTTCGTACAAGGTATGGACACTATGAATTTATAGTGATTCCATTTGGTCTTACTAATGCCCCTGCTATCTTCATGGATCTAATGAATAGAGTCTTTAGAGACTATCTTGATCAGTTTTTGGTAGTCTTTATAGATGATATTCTTGTCTATTCAAAGAGAAAGGAAGAACATGAAGATCAATTGAGAATTGTATTAAAGACCCTAATAAAGGAGAAGATTTATGACAAATTTACCAAGTGTGAATTTTGGCTTCAAAAAGTGTCATTTTGGGGTCACATAATCTCAAAATATGGGATATATGTGGATCCAACAAAAAAAAGTTTATCGAAAGTTGTTCAAGACCAACAACAGTAACCGAGATCCGAATTTTTCTTGGTTTGGCTAGATATTATCGACGTTTTGTGAATGATTTTTCACGATTATCTAATCCACTCACCATGTTGACTCGAAAAAGGAGTTAAGATTGTTTGGATGGAGGAGTGTGAAGAGAATGTCAAGGAGTTAAAAAGAAGATTATTCAGTCCACCTGTTCTCACACTGCCTTGTAGTGGAGAAAGGTTTGTGATCTACAGTGATGCATCCAAGAAGGGATTGGGGTGTTTTCTCATGAAAAATGATACAGTGATAGCTTATCCCTCACAACAATTGAAGATACATGAGAAAAATTACCCAACTCATGATTTGGAGTTAGTTGTAGTAATATTTAAATTAAACATTTTGAGGCATTATATTTATGGTGAAATTTGTGATATTTATTTTGATCATAAAAGTTTGAAGTATATCTTCACACAAAAGGAGATGAATATGCAACAAAGAAGACGGTTGGAGCTGATTAAGGATTATGACTGCTCAATTCATTACCACCCTGGGAAAGCAAACAAGGTGGCAGACACATTAAGTTGAAAAGAACATGCTAGCTTATCCATGATGAGGATCACAAAAGATCCAATATTAATGGATTTATAAAGTATAGATCTTGTAATTATAATAGAAGGGGAATAATCTTATATTTATCAAATGAATGTTCAACCATCTATACATGTGAAGATTAAAGAGGCATAGAAAGAATATGTAGAGTTATAAAATAAGGTGAGAAATGTTCATGAATTCCACTTTGATTGTGATGAAATAATAAGGTTTAGGAATCAGGTTTGTGTTCCTCCCATCTTATAATTAAAGAAGTAAATTTTGCATGAAGGTCATAGTTCTTCGTTCTCTATTCAACTTGGAAGTACGAAGATGTATAGGGACCTAAAGCAGTACTTCTGGTGGGATGGCATGAAAATAGATGTTGCTGAATATGTCTCTCGATGCTTGGTTTCTCAATAAGTTAAAGCAGAGAGATAGAAGTATATGGGGAGGTTACAACCATTAACCATGCCATAATAGAAATGGGAAAACATCACTATGGACATTGTCACTGGACATCCTAAAATATCCAAAGGCAATAATTCTATCTAGGTTATAGTTGATCGTCTTATGAAGTCAGCACACTTCATTATTATTAGAGAAGATTTTCCATTGATCGTATTTACAGGATATATGTAAAGGAAGTTGTAAGATTGCATGGAGTACCACTTTCCATTATATCTGATCGGGATCTGAGGTTTAACTCGATGTTTTGGCGATGTCGTCAGCATACTCTAGATACAGAGTTGAGTTTCAACACTTCTTATCATCCTCAGATAGACGATCAGTCTGAGAGAAAAATTCAAACTCTAGAAGACATGTTGAGAGCCTGATCTATGGATTTCAAAGGTGGTTGGGATCAAAAAATACCTTTGGTGGAATTTTCCTATAATAATAACTTTCACACCTGTATTCAGAGGGCTTATTATGAAACTCTATATGGAAAGAAATGCAGAACTCCAACTTGGGGGGCTGATGTTGGGGAAAGAAATCTATTAGGACCTGATCTTGTTAAATGAGATGGAAGAAAAGGTCAGATCTATTCAACAACACATAAGAGCAGCTCAGAGTCGACAAAAAGGTTATGCCAATAACTGAAGAAAAGACCTAGTGTTTGAAGTGAGTGATAAAGTGTTCTTACGAATATCTCCTTGGAAGAGAGTAATGAGATTTGGAACGATGGCCAAGCTGAGCCCTAGGTATATTGGTCCTTTTGAAATACTTGATCATGTTGGGAAAGGATCTTATCGATTGGTGCTTCCACCGAATCTCTCTAAAACTCATGATGTTTTCCACGTATCTCTGCTGAGAAAGTATATACCTGATCCTTCACATGTACTCAGCTCAGAAGTTGTACCGCTGGAGCAAGATCATTCTTATGAAAAATAGCCGATAGAGATTCTGGATCATAGCGAAAAATTCCTACGGAACAAGATCACTCGCTTGGTGAAATTTTTATGGAGGAACCACCAATTAGATGAAGCTACATGGGAACTTGAGGATATGATGAGGGAGAGGTATCCTCCTCTGTTTGTTACAAAGTGACAAATTTCGAGGGCAAAATTCATTTTAAGGGGGGTAGAATGTAACACCCAAGATTTTATGAGAAATATTTTTCTTTTATGTTATATGAATCACCAAAGGAATATTTCACTACACACAACACTGTATTGGCTTGAGTTACAAGCAACATCAACCTTCCTCGATAGCTTGCATTGTACGTAATACCGAGTTTCGCTAAACAACGATATGTTATTAAAATATTATATTAAATAGATTTCATGAATAGTATTACCCACATTTAGAAATTTTATTAATCTTATATTTCAAAATGGACTTCATTTTAGGATTCAGAATATTGAAATTAGCCTAGGGTGAATTTTTGGTATTTTTCAGAAAACTTTCAATTTTTGATGAATAGTGAAAACACTAAGTTACTTGTTAAAACCGACCTTTTATTTAAATTATCATTTTTTTAATTTACATTTATTTTAGGTAAAAATAGGTACACAATACCTATATAATTTCAATGTAATTCATGGGAGTAATTTTATAATAATATATATACATAAAAATTTTATTGAACTTTTTACCGTCTTTTACCCACCTCCTAGGAGAATTTGCAGTTGTACATAAAACTTAATTTTACCACTTCTGTGAGTTGAATTTCGAAAATCCAAGATATTCGGTTAATATCAAGGAGTAAAATGTGGTTCAATAAGATAAAAATAATTTTTTTAGAATAGGAACTTTTTACTTTTATTTACCATGGTTAAAAGTAAATAGGGTAATTAAGGGTAAAAATGATATTATTATTACCCTAAAAAATGTCCTAATTCTATTGGATAAGTTTAATTCGACAAAAAAAACCTTAGGAATAAAATATGACCATTTATGTCCACTTTTATTTGATTAGGACACTTATTATTATTTTGTTTAAAGAAGTGTTAAAAGAGTTAAAATCAAAGTTTAATAACTAAAACATTTTCAATATAGGGTTATACATAAGATAAATTCGACTATAAATATACATTCGAAAGCTAAAACGATTTTATACATAATATTATTTTATTTATAATTTTTAGAAATTAAAAAATATAATTTATTTATGACACAATGATGACGTACTAATTACCTTATTAATGAAATATTAACATAATTGATATTATAAATACCCAAATAAATGTACTTTGAGACTTTTTATGAATTAAACTAATTTTATATGTCAATATTACTTGTTAGTATTTGATTAATTAAATTTTTTCGAACTAATCATGCTGTTATGCTTTTCACAAAAAAATACCAAATAGTGTCAAAATTGACAGAAAATAGTTTTTAAAACAAATATCATATTATTAATTGTTATTTTATTTATAAAAAACTATGGTTCGGCCAAATGACTTAGTTAAGGTTATATATATTAATAATTAAATACTTGGGGCTCTTTTTTCTTGTTATAGTATGTTTATTAACCATATAGTGTAAGAAAATAAGAAGACACGGTAAAAGTCAAATTATTTAACTTAGAGTTAAATCTAAATGATAAGGTTAAAATAGTAACCTAAACTTGTCTAAAAACTATTTTTTGAAAGGATTTAGACCCATACCTACTTTAGATTCTAAATAAATCAATTTGGAGCTTCTAAAAACCAAATATGACTTTATTATAAAATAATATTTTATGTTTTTCTGAAGGTACCCCTCTCCTCCCTTATAAAAGGGAACCTCATCCCTCTCCTCTTCACAACACCTTGAGCCTTCAATATTGGCCAAACCCGGAAAATTGACCTTATAAACATCCATAGAAACAAAATAGAGGTTTCGGTCTTCTTAAAAGACCATATTTAGTGCCCTAAGTGGAGGTTTAGAAGAGGCACATCAAAGAAGAGGTAATATCCTTTACCAATTCATTCAAATTCATTTCTTCTTCTACTTATTATTATTTTGTTATTTCATAATAAATTAATAATATCAGTATCACTCATATAATTATATGTTATTATAACTATTAAACAACACTATTTCACTTTCTATCCATCCCATGAAAAACAAAATCACCACGCGTGCGTACGTACGAAATACCGTCTCCACGCTGTGGTGTAATCTGTTTTTCCAACACCACCTTACATGGATGGGTATAATGGTGTAAAGAATAAATATATATGATTATTATAAATGATAATATTTCTGAGATATTCTGTCATTCACTTCAATACAATTCCACAAACATGGGAATGATATCATCGCTCCTGTGTACGTATGGCCTACCGTCTCCACGATGTGATGTGACTCGTTCAACATGATATTCATTGAATAATGATTATATAAATGAATTGAATGAATAAATATGATATATATTATAATAATAAAATTCTGTAAATTATGTATCTATAACCTAAAATGAATAATAAGAATTTATTCAACAAAACACGCATAAGAACATAAAGCAATGAACCCCTGAATAACAAGTAACAATGAAATATTACTAATAAGAAGCCAAGAATATGACCATATATGATATCATAACAATTATTATGATTTTTGAATAATTCAATGACATTATTTATATCATTATACAGGAGGTTCGGACACGTACAATGCATATTAGACCTATGTTATGGGAAAATCTCGCAATCTCATTTTTATCCGAGATTGTTTATACTTTTGAATTTACTGGGGAATATTTATCATCCACATCCATGTATCCTCAATATGTAATATTATTTCAATCCTCCTAAAATTTTTTAAATCCAATTTTACTCATTGGTGAGTTTTTATTAAAATATATGAATGAAATCTTTTGTCATTTTTTGTATGAGGTACTTTTTGACTTTTCGGGCCAAAGTATGATAAAAATGTTTTTTTAACTTATACAACATGAATGGATTTTTATGATTTCATAGAACATTATTTCCATGAAGCTTCCCTTACAAGTTTTAAAATTTATTTTTAATCAACTTATTTTAGTTTAAAATAGTATGACATGTTAAGAAAGGAAAAATGTTTTTGAAGTAGAAAGGATATTTTCCTCAAGAATGGAGTTCAAGCGTTTTATCAAAATTATTTTCCATATATGATAATGTACGATTTTATTTCTATACCTATTTTTACATTTATTTTATTATGTTATGATGGAATTATTTTTATGATGTACTTTTATCTTTTATGGATTCTGTTATGATGGCTTGATGTTTAAGAATCAAATTTTTAGTACATGGGTTATGTTATGATGTATGATTTATGATTTTGTGTCACACAAAATAATGATATCATTATGATATGGGTTTGAACTATATCTCCCTCAAATTCATTGGGTAATTATACATATCTCATGATATAGACATGGCTGGAATGGTATGTTAATCTGGTTCAGTGATACAGGACTGAAATGAGGAGTGAACTCGGTTCAGAAATGGACATTGTCCGCTAGGATAGTCTTGGCAATGAGTCTTGACTACTAAGAAATGATTCTCTATGATTAGGTGTGTATGCCACAAAGTTTCATGTTTTATGTTAGGACTATTGGGGTTACATTTCACTACCATGATTTATCCCATGTTATGATATTATGATCTATTTTGCAGGTTAAGATTTTCAAAATGTTATGTTCTTATGAATATGATATGATTGGTATTTCCTTTGATTACCCTTACTGAGAATTTGAGATCACCCTTTTGTATGTTTTCTTTTCCCCAGGCCAGGAATAAGGGTATTAAGTAAGACATGCCAAATGGGACTCTAGATATTATAAAATAACAGGGATACAGTGTAGATGATTTATGAACCAGCTGTTTATGTTTCCCAGTTTCTAAAGACGCTATACCTATACGGTCCTTTCATGGTTTTGTTATATGTTGTAATAAGTGTTCTTATATTTTGAAGTAATAACAATGTAGGTAATATATGGGTCATTATAATCAAAGTATGTTTTTGAATTGTAACTTTCAAATGTTATTCACCAAAGTTAAAATTAAATAGGGTAATTAATGTAAAAAATAAAATGATAATAATATAAAATTACCTCAACAGAAGTCCTAAATCTATTTCTTAAGTGTATCAATATGAAGATAGACCTTGGGGGGAAAATATGATCCTTTTTTATCCACTTTGGTTACATTAGGGTATCTATTTTATTTTATTTAAAGAATGTTTAAAATTGTTAAATTCATATATTAATAAATAAACCATTTTTAATATAGGGATATACATTAGAAAAAATCCACTATTAATATTAATTATAAATCCAAAATATTTCCGACATCATGTTATTTTATTATTAATTTACGTACATAAAATGATTAAATTTGTTTATTACACAACAATGATGTAGTATTTTTCTTATTAATAATGGAATCAAATAAATGATATTATAAATATTAAATAAAAACAACTTTATAGTTTTGATTCCATACACAAATTTTATGGAAGATATTGACGTATTAGGTATGATTTTATTACTTTTTTTCAAAAAAATAATTTTTTTTAGAGTTTAGAAAAATCAATTACTAAATAGTGTCAAAATTGACAAAAAGTGTTTAAAAAAATACTATTTTATTAAATGATATAAAAATAGTAAAAATCTATAGTTCATCAAAATTACATAGATAATGTTACATATTTCATTAGTTAACAACTTTTGGTTCTTTTGTATTTTATTGTAACTATATTAACCATGTTGTATAAAAATACAATAAGTCATGGTCAATGATAAACTATTCAACTAAGGGTAAAATAAAAAAATAAAGATATTATGATTCTATAAATATTTCTAAAATAAACTTTTTTGAGCGTATTTGGACCCATAATCATATTATGTTATATATAAGTCTATTTGGATCTTTTGTAAACCAAAAATCATTTTATAATAAATTAATATTTCAAGTTTTTCCTTAAGTGCAATAATCTCACTTATAAAAGAGAACCTCCAATTCTCCTTAAAAAACACCTAAAATTCCCTATGGATCATCCAAAACCTATAAACATATCCTCCCAACTTCCCAAAATTCATATTAGAGGAAAACATTTGGAAAAAATCCATTATAAGGAGTCTTTTGTGGAAATCAAAAGGATACTCTTGAAGAAAAGGTAATCATTGTATCAATTCTTTCATTGATCATTTCTTCTTCTACATACACATAATATGTTGTTACAATACTAAAATCATAAATCTAGAAAATAATATATGTTAAGATTTTTTATGATTATGGGACAACCATAGTCCACTTTTCACCCATCCTATGAAAAACAATACCACCAAAACGTGTGTGTAGACGGCTTACCAACTCAACATTGTGGTGTAAATTTATTTTCATGTACCAATTATTTATATGGGTGTAAAAATTCATATAATGGATTTAAATAATAAATATAACATGATATTTTTCTTTAAAATTCAAATTCCATCCAATTCCATATAATTTAACTATTAAGGAAATGACATCGCTGTTGGTGCGTACGTACAGCTTACCATCTCCATGATGTGATAAGACCCATATTTATTATTCACCTTCCAAGAATTACTATAAGAATAAATATTGTTAATAATTATGAAATATATTGAATTATAATTCTACTAGAATGATATATATATATACATATATGGCATTCACTTTCTTCCAAACGATACGAAAATGGAAACGATGATCATGAGTACGTACGACCTACCATATCCCTGAATAGTGTATTACATTTCATATATTTATTTATTATATATATATATATTTTTTAGGATATATAAATCATATTATTAATTCAATAATTAATTATATAATGATCTAAGTAATATGATCAATAATAACATGTCAAAACACGTATGATAAACAAAGAGATTATTACATGAAATGTAACATTAAATTGGGATTGTTAATTAACATATAATATAAATTCATAAAAGAATCATATATGATATCATAAATATTATTATGACTATTATATAAGTTAATAATATGTTTAAAAATATTATAATGGAGTTTTAGACTCGTACGGAGAGTATGGGACATAAGGTCAGTGTTAATTCCTTAATCTGATTATTATCTGAGATTGTTTATATATTAGTATTTATTTGGAAATATTTATCATCCATGCCTATGTTTAAAAAAAATGTTTTCAAGAAGAATATTTTATGGTATTTTGGAGGTGACCCTTTACCTAGATTATTAGTTTAAAATTTTTAATGATTTATTTTTATAAATCTATTTAATTATTGTCCATGTTTTGAAAATGATTTTAAGGATTTATTTATATGGACATTATTGTTTTAAATTGTTAATTTTTTGAAAAGTATCAAAGTGCTATGGAAATATTTTATTCAAAAATGTCTATTAAATTAATTGTTTTATAAAATATGTTACTTTTAAATGATTTTATGAAAAAATGGATTTTGCTATCAAAGAGTGTTACATATCATTTCCAACTATGTTATCATCCTGTACTAGGTATTATTACGGAATAAGGTTGATTTATTATAGTGAAATCATCCATATTGTATTAAAGTATTTATTATTTGTTTGAATATTTATGTTCTATTTTTATACCATTCATGGTTTATTATTAATGTACTCATTTTATGATAATTTTAGTATGAATGTTTATGTTATCTTCCAATATATTCATATGAGGAATGCATTGGACTATGTAAGTGGTGGGAGGGGCCCGCTATAACCACTCTATGCATCGATAGGTCTCACGAGACAAACTAGTGTCATGGTAAATTTACATGAAAAAATTTATATTTCGAGTCCTGGAACGAGGCCTTGACGTTGTGGTTAGGATATTCGCCATTATGTATTCCATCATTATGAGATTAGATATTGATATTACAAGTGATTATTTGAAAAGTAGAATATTTATGTGATTAAGTAAATGGAATTATTTGACTTAATGTTTCGATATTATGCTTATTTTTTTGTTTAAAGGGATTGTGTTTCAATTTTATAACTTGCTAGAACGGTTTAAAATTATTTATGATATCTTCTACAATGTTATTTATCCTTACTAAGCATCTGAGCTCACCACTTTCTTATGTTTTATTTTACAAGGATTCCAATTAGTGTATTATTATTTATATGTAGGTTTAAGTTAGGATAATAATAAAAATATCAATGGAATATATATATTGTATTTTATATTTTTAATTTTAACGTAATGTTCATGTGTGTAATCTATTTTCTAAGACAGCTAAATTGATTGGTTCTTCCGGATATGATTACTTGTTTCATTTCAATTTTTTAAAATAATTCATCGTCTCTGAGAATCTAGGTTCACAACATTACATTTTTATCCTAGGATGTTTATCAATAACCATGGAAACTATATTTATATAAACTCTTATTATGAAACATTACCCTAAGATAGACTTTGAGGATTAGTAGACATGACCATACAAGAATATTTTGAATGTAGGGATTATGTGGGTATTCTAAGAAATACATCCATGTCTAGATAAAACAAGTGGTTGTGGTTTTGGAATGGATGTACTTAGGGGTGAAAACTATTACAAAGTGTTTTGTGCCTAACATGGGGAAACCAGGTACACGACAATGTGCCTTACAGCACCCTGGTTTTACACTCTTGGGGGGATATTCTTAAGATAATTCACATTTTTATTTCAAACCATTATGTATAATTTATGATTAAATATTTCTACAAAGAATATATTTTTATGATAATGAAATTATATTTGAATATATTTTTTTCCAATTTTTTTATGTATTTCAGTAGTTTAGAATCATGAATTATGATTAATTTCTTAATAAAGTTTAGGAAATTATTTAGAAATGGTGCCTAGTAGAAGGAATTACTAACCAACCAATGGAAATGTTCCAATGAGTAAGAAGGATACTATATTTCATTGTCTAAAGAAATCATTTAGAAGGAAAATATCCTCCCATGTATTCTCATTATATGAGGAATTAGTATCATGTGTTCATAAGATATGTAAATAATTATATGAGTCCTATGGATTTGAAGTGAAGACAAAAAATAATAGTACTGAAGAGAGAAATATAGATAATGGGAAGAAGGTGACGAAGGATTTTCCCATGTGTGAAAACTATGGAATGAATCACCCGGGGAAGTTCTAGAAATGACTGCGTGTTTTTTATAAGTGTGGAGAAAAGATTCATCGGGAAAAAGAATGAAAATTGAACAAAAAAAAGAATAATATTCATTTTTTCAACTATAGTGAAATGGGGAATTTCACAAATAAATATACTAAGCGTCGCAGAAATATATCATAAACGAATCAAAGGGATCAAGGTTAGGAATAATGATGTTACTACAATCCACCATAAATAATTAATGTATTTTTATTTCTAGGATGAATAATTATATCGTCTGAGTGATCTATTAACTATGTACTAGTTATGAGAATTATAGAAAAAATAAGGATTGTACTACATTAATAATTAATTGAGTATTTGAGATTTTATGGTACTAAGAAATGTGACTCAATGGAAGGTCACAATTTTTGGAAAATACATGGTCGAGGGAAAGATAATCCTTAATATGGTCCTGATACTGAGGTAGTGGTTTTGGAATAAGAGATGATTTATTTGGAAAAATTATGTTAGATATTCATTAATACCTTGGAACAAATTAATGTTTTGTTTATTCCATTATTGTGGGAGTTTAAAACAATTTTATATTTAAAGTCTATATCTAGTATTTTATAAGGAATAAGAGAGAAAGAATATATATAATAATGTTTTATGGAAATTCGTTGTGTTACCATGTTTTAAGAGAATACATGATGAAGGTATTCACATGTTAATGTGTTGAAAAAGGGATCTTTAGAATGTATTCCTCCCATATAAATTTATGTACTATGATTTTAGACACAAGTATTTTGGATAAGTCTAAAGGTATGAATGGAGTAAGTTGGGAACATGATATTTTGTTTGACGTTAAAGTATAATTTTTTGGATAATTTTACCTAACCTTTTGGATTTTAGTAATAATATAGAAAATTTAGGAAATAATTGTGGGCCTTTGATTTATCAAATGTTCTTTATGTGTAAAAAATTCATTTTTGAACATTCCTTTCCTAGTGTAAGGGATGAAGTGAAAATAAATCGAAGCACAACAAAATGATGTGATTTTGATTTTGAAAGGTAATGAAATCTTGTGTGTTTTCTTGAGTTCTTATATTGATAGTAAATTCACCCCACCTCTTCAAAAAAATGTATCTAAAAAATTTGTTATGCTAATACTGTATGTTTTTTGAACCAATGATACTTTAAATCATCATATATTAATGGCTTTTAGGCCCTCAATTTTCTATTTTTGGTTCACATGATTCTGATTGATAAACTCAGTAACTCCCTATAAATATTAACATTTTTCTCCAATCATGTGTCTCTAATTTCCACCAATGTTCTCTTATTCAAAATACTAATTTGGTGGTGAAATTTTCATTTCCCTTTCCCCTTTATTAGAAATAAATTGTAATAATCGTATTTTCCGATGTGGGTTTTCCAAAAAAAAATTTCTATTTTCTCCCATTTATTTTCGTAGAATAATTTCACATAGAAAATATTCATTTTATTGAAGAATTAGAGAATGTAACTCCCCATGACTTCATATAACATTTTCTATTTAATGTAATTTAACAGTTTATATTCCCCGCAACACCAACTTGTCTTGCGTTGCACGCAAGATTGAGTTTCTGTGAAACAACACATAAGTATTAAAATTATTTAAATGATATATTTATTTATCAATTAAAAATTGTAATATAAATATTAAAAATTTATTTAAAGTTTTATTTAAATTTTTTTCCCATAAATGAAACATATTTAAAATGAAAGTTATAAGCTTTGTTAAAATAGTTCTATAATTAGAAAAAAAATTTCTTAAAAGAACAACTTTTTAATTACTTCTATGAAAAATAACAAAATTAATTTTAAAACTTATAAAAATTTAATTTGGTAAAATAGACCTTTTTTCTTAATTCAGAATATCAAAATTACCTTATGGTGAATTTTTGTTATTTTTCTAAAAACATTCAATTTTTGATGAATAATAACAAATACTACATAGTACCTGAAAACCCAATTTTCATTTCAATAATAAATTTTAATAAAAATTTATCTTAAATTAATATATATATACATAATACATAAATTATTCTAATTTATGTCATTTAATAATTTAATAATAATATTAGATATAAAAAGTTTCATTTAACTATTTAACATCTTTTACCATCTTCTAAGCTCATTTACAAATTTTCCTAAAACATAATTTTATCACTTCTATGATTTTAATTATAAAAATACAATAGACATGTTTTTAATAAGTATGTAAAATTATATTGAACAAGAATAAAATGATTTTTTTTTGAATGGTGACTTTAGATTTTTATTTACCATGGTTAAAATTTAATAGGGAAATTAAAGATGAAAATAATATTATAATAATATAAAATTACCCCAAATCATTTCCTATTTCGATTGGATAAGTGTTTTTCGACCAATATAATCCTTAGGGAAAAAATATGATCCTTTTTGATACACATGGGTTATATTAGAACATTTATTTTATTTTATTTAAAGATGAGTTAAAAGTGTTAAATTCCTATTTTAATAACTAAACTATTTTTAATATTGCAATATACATAAGAAAATTCCACTATAAATATTAATTAGAAATATGAAAATATTTTTACATCATGTTATTTTATTTATAATTCTTAGACATTAAATAGTTAAATTTATTTATGATATAATAATGATGCAGTATTATTCTTATTACGCAAGGAATCAAATAAATGATATTATAAATATTAAAATAAATATAATTTGAATGTTTTATTATGTTACACAATTTTTTTGGATGAAATTGACATATAAGGTATGTTTTAAAGCCTTTATTCGAAGGAATCAAGTTGTTATGACTTTAATAAAAATCAATTATTAAATAGTGTCAAAATTGACATAAATGAGTGAAAAAAATACTATTTTATTAAATGATATGAAATTACTAAAAATATATAGATCCTCCAAATTAATAAGATAATGTAACATTTGTAATTAATGACCATATTTATGTTATATTGTCATTTTATAGTAACTATATCAACCATGCAGTATAAAAATACATTAATACATTGCAAAAGTTGACTATATAACTAAGGGGAAAATGTAACATATAAGGTTAATATGGTGACCTAAACATGAATTAACAATATTGGATGAGATGATATCATCCCATCATCATATTAGTCCTGAAATCAATAAATATTTATCTATTAAAATCTGAAAATAATTTTATAATAAATTAATATTTCAAGCTCTCCCTAAAGTTCCCCTCACCTCTCTTATAAAAGGGCACCACTATTCTATTTAGTTCATAGATCCAAATCCCTTTGTCTCAGCCAAACACTATACAAATATTCTCCCAACATCCCCCACTTCATCATAGAGGAAAAAATTTGTACATATATCCATCTTAGGGAGTACTTTGGTGAAAATAAAAAAAAAGACACTTGAAGAAAATGTAATCGGTTTACCCCTTCTTTTAAATTTTATTTCTTCTTTTACATCCTCTTGTTAAGTTGTTACAATACTAAAATCATAAATCTAGTATAAAATATATTCTGAGATGTTTTTAAGATTATGGGACAACCATATTCCCCTATTTACCCATCTTATGATAAACAATACCACTATGTGTGCGTACATACGACTTGTCGTCTACATGTCGTGATGTAAATTGTTTTTCTTGTACACTTTATTTATATGGGAATCATGATCATTATAGTGGATCTAAAAAAGTAAAATAAAATGACATTGTTTCTTTAAAATTAATATTCTATTCAATTACATACCATTAAACTATTAAGTAAGTGATTCCGTTGCTCGTGCGTACATACAGCTTACCATCTCCACGACACGATGATACTCATCTTCCTTGTTCAACATCCAAGAATGATTATAAGAATAAATATTATTGATAATTATTAAATATTTGACATTATATTTATTCTAATATGAAATATATATATATATATGGTATTCACTTACTTCCAAATTATACAAAAATATAAACAACATTCATGCTTATGTAGAGCCTACTATCTCCTTGAACAGTGTATTCCATTTCAAATATCAATTATATATATATATATATATGATATATAAATAAAATTAAACATTCTGGAAGTTAATAAATAATGATAAATTTAATATGACCATGAATAAAAGTCAAAACACATACGATAAACAAATTGAGTTTTACCCGGAAGGTTGTAATAAATTCGATTTGTTAATAAACGAGTAATATGAAGTCATAAAAGAATAATATATGATATAATAAATATTATAATGATTTTGATAGAAGTTAATAATATGTTTAAAAATATTATATTGGTGTTTCATACTCGTACAGAGAGTGTCATACCTAAGGTAATGGTTAATTCCTCAATCTCATTATTATCAAAGATTTTTTATGTGTAAGTATTTATTGGGACATATTTATCATCCATGTCCATGTTTCATAAAAATGTTTTCTGAAGGATTATTCTATGTTTTTTTGGATGAGACTCCATAAATAATCATCATTTTTAATGTTTTAATGATTCATTTTTCTAAATACATTTAATTAATGTTTATGCTTTTAAAATGCTTTTAAGGATTTATTTATATAGATATGATTTTCTAAAATATTAATTCTATTAAAAATATTCAAAGTGGTATGGTAAGACCATAATGAATCAAATTCATGTATTAATGTCAATTATATTTTAATTTTATTAATCTAATATCATTATATAGGAAATTAATGTGAATAATGTGTCAGACACAAGGTAAAGAGAAATTCTCGAACCCAACTCTCTTTCATTATGTTTTTGCTGTTCAACCCATTTTATGTATAGATGTAACTTACTAATCATTTAATCTTCATTATCATTATTTTTCTGGGATATAAATTTCTTCTAATTTATTTTATAAAAAATCCAATTTTTTCCAAAAGAACTATTCATTCAAATAAACATACCCTTTTTTACTTCTCGATGATTGTTTCACTCTTCAGCCAAGGTTACTGGATCAATGTAAAGAATGATATTCCCTCTTTATTTTGGGAACCAAATTATTATGAATTTATTCCTTATGAGGTGATACCCATTTTATTCCATGGGTGATTTTATGTTCATGTTTGATATATTTTACATATATCGTGCATGATAATGGAAATGTTATGATGTGACAGGTGCACCCTGAATTATATAGCTCATTATGAATTTTTGAATGTGACAGGTGAAACCACATTTATACATTACTCCAATTCATTAGTTAATGTGATGAATCTCATGAGTTAATGTGAAATGATGCACGAACATGATTCTATCATTGTTCACAACTATGGGTGGTAATTAACCACAAATAAATGATGTTTCGTTTTAATACATTTCCACCATCCATACATTTATATAAATGATGTTATGATTATACTCACCTTATGATACATTTTAACATGTTTTTATCATTCATGTTACTGATATTTTAGCTCTTCCCTTTTTGTGTAAATCCTCAAGTGACTACTTATACTAAAAAGTACACAAGGGATGATAAGAATCTAGATATGATGTAATTAAATTAATCTTTATGCTTTATGTTGGAAATGTTATGTATGGTATTAGTTTTAACAAGACACTAAACCATTAAATCCTCATTGTGTAATTTTTTTATGTATTTTTTATTAAAATTATTTCAATGTAATGTAAGAAAAGAAGGGTTCTTATAATGAGGTATCACGGTGTCATATACATAGTCAAAATTCACAGTTGGTAGTATGATACTGGTGGTGCTTCATCTAGTGATATCTTATAGTTTTCCAAATTTGTGTTCTGATGGCATGATATCCTGACAATGTGTAACACTTTGTCTATTATTTAGTCTAGCATTATGATATTCTGGTGGTGTGATATCTGGGAACAATATTATATATAAGGATATTTTTTATCCTGGTGAGTCATGGAAAATGGTTTCTCATAAATATATAATTTTCTCACCTGGCTCAGAATATGGACAACTTATATTGAAATAGGGAACTCAATAATAAAATTAGAATCATGATTTTTTAGTTATTAAAACTAGATGGTCAACATAATAAAAATTAATCACATCCCACAATTCACTCAATAAATTATCTCTCATAATATACCCCATAATATAGGATATGAAATTAACAGGTCTACGGGTGTGATAAATAAATCCAATTTTTTTTAATGTCATCATAACAAAAAACATGACAATATACAATTAATAAACTCCAATAATTATTTTTATAACTATGAAGTTAAATAGAAATGAAAGACATGTTTATGGAAATCATGGATTATTGACACACATTTTAATCTTCACGTTTATATATTTCATTTTAAATAATTTTTTTATTAATTAAACTACCTAAATTTCAATTAAAAACATCAAAATCAATTTATCACATAATAATGTAAATAAACATAATTCGTTTTTTTCATTTCTATAAATTCATTTAAAATTTAATAAAATTATTCTATGAGTACCAATCAACAAGATTGTGTAATGATTTTTAAATTTAATATTTAATTACATTAGAATAAAAAATGAATTTATAAGACATTTAGTATCCATTAAAATATAATTTAATTAAAAAAGAATAATTCTATTTATATTAAAAATAAATATTTATATTGAAAATATAGTATTACATAAGTAATTTTTACCAACCATTATCCCAAAAATAATCCAAATATGATTCATGTTTCTATATCAATGCGACATATAGAAAATTGTATTTTAATTGATGCAAAAATAAAAAGAGTTAATATATTAATGAGACATTGAAACTTCCCTAATTTGAAAAATCCTAATTGGATCATGTGGATGGATCACTTTATATATAAACCAATATAAAGTGATAATAATATATTTGAAAGAATATACTGGTTATTTTATATCTAAAATAATAAAAATTACTTAAAAACAATGGAAATTTAGATAAATATTAAAAATATTATTGGGATTCATAAAAAAGTCACTGCATTTAAAATATTCATATATTCAATGACTATATAAATATTCATAGTTAGAAGGTGAGTGTGGTGTATTCTTATGAGAACATTAATGATAATTTTCCTCAGGGATAATTAGTAAATATAATTACCTAAGTGATCATAAGGATATTTTTAGAAATCCATACCTCCTAAAAACTATAATATTCATCTATAAAAGCTAATTTCAAATTATTAATTTTTTTAACAATTTTTTCATAAAATGTGAAAAACATTGGGGATGAAAAACATATATAGGTTTCCACCAACATGTCTAAAATAACCAAATCACTTTCTCGCTAAATTGTGAGATATAATTGATTAGGGAAAGGGGAATATTAGTGAATTCATCCATATAAATTCCTAATAGATGGCATCCAAAGCCATTTTTTATATAACATTCATAGGAAAATTTAGATCTTATTAAAATTTCCTCATTTTAACCCCCATTAAATGAATTTAAATCAATCATCAATTTTAAATCACCACCTATCAATAAAATTATAATTTAATTTTTACTAAATATATTTGATTAAAACATAATATATATATATATATATAACTATATACTTCCCTCATTCTGATGTTAATAAAAAAATCAATGAAAATTACAATCAATTTTAGTAGAACACCCCCATCCCAGTTCTCACAAATATAACCTATGTGGGAATCAACAAAAGACCTCTTAGGTTTTTCATAGTATGCTAGAGGTTACCGATCAGTAGAGAGAGTCTATATTCAACATTGGAAATATTATTTTGTCTATATAACATTCATAACAAATTAATAAATAGCCAATAATGATCCACAATCCACATATCAAAATATGAAAATATGGGATCACATCAAAATAAATCCCATAAAAATAAATATACACCATTATATAATAATGAAATAATGTATTTATATAGTCATTAAACACAAGAAAACCTCACACTATGCTGATAAAAAGTATAAATTAAATTAAGCAACTTAACATATAAGGAAAACCGAATAAAAATAATTATCCCCACCACAACATGTCATAAAATTGTTTTAGAATTTATCTAGTAAGATCCATTGTGGAACTGATGAAAAAACCTGAATACTAGTTCGAAGGTTATCACAGGTACCTATATAACCATGTCTGGTCTAAAAAGTACATCATAGTAGGATCTCACCTAGTTTCCCAAGAATGTGCCATCATATAAATATTTATACATAATAAAGATAAATTTAATGACTATATAATGTACAGAAGAATATATGTCCGGTTTTCATGATCAAACCGAACTATCATGTCCCCCAACCTATCCTCAATCATCCATTTATAGAAGAGGATGTAACATTGTTTCACAAACTCCTACCATAAATTATAACATAGGGTATTGTTTTAAAAAAAGTCTTATCCTCTTTCATCTAACTCAATATGTGGGAATTTACAAAACATCCACCAATTTCTTCTCACTCATGGTATGATTCATAAGAAGCCTCAAACACTTACCCTCACATAGGATAGGACATCATAAGAATCTTAGACCCATATAATATTGAATATAGTAAAATTTATATAGAACATTTATCTCTAAACTATTTTGTAGGTTGGTCCTCATAACATATATATTACTCTAAAATATCCCTAAGATTATGCCCTCGAATCAAATGCCAAGCTTTACCCACTAACATTGTGTGAGACTTATAGAAATCTCCAACCTCCACTATCTCATTTAGGGTAGGGTCATGTACTAGTTCTCATCCACCAACCACTCACTCTAGATCAGGTCTCCTACATGATTATTTTAAACAATTACAAATGATTCATGAATCATCTCTTGTTATAGTGACAAAATAAAACATTCCATCAAAGTAACACCTACCTCCACCATTGTAAAACATCACCCTGGAGAAGAAGAATATTCTCAATCAGTGAATTACATGACCATGCACTAACTAAAATCTATTCACTCTTCTATACTATAAAATCCTGTAGACATTAGCAACTGAATGAATCTACTGATACGCAAAAAGTACTATATTTTTTTCATACCAATGGAAACTCATCCTCAAAACATTGGATAATAATTTTCTCATATCACTTATATCTCATCAAAACCACAATTTTAACCATCTAAATAATCTTGGTGACACTAAAAAACTATTTTTTATGAAGCTCTTCCCATATCCTCTACCATGGTCATCTTCAAAAAACTCTGAAGGACTTATCTCTATAATTCCACAAGGATGGAACCCTCCTATAGACATAAATACATGATTCAGGGGGACTACCATGATCACATACACAAACAAAACCCTAATCCACCCAAAATAGTGTGATCATAACCATCTGTTAGACATTTAGTTTTCTTAAACACCCCACAAGAGCCAACCCCTATAATTAATTCTTTACTAGAACCTTGAAGACTCATATTATTCTAATGAAAATTATTTTTAGGCCATAAAACCAATATAAAGATCTTTGTTAACTCAATTTCAAACATTATCACCATGGAAATGTATTTTTTTGGGATGAAAACTTTATTAACATTCATTACAGAACATTCATTATGGTGTGAATGCCGCAAGACACCTAACTCCTCACTATAAAACTAATAGTCCATATCAAACATACCAGAAAAAACCCCATAAATAATTCAAATTTATGAGTAATGATGAATATAGTTTGGTATTACAAGAAATCAATACATATTATACACTAAATACAATCCTCAATCCATTACCAATCCATTATTGGATAATGCCATAGTGAACATCATCAATTCATGATGACCCTATCTCATGCCATGATTCCAAATAATTAATTAAAAACCATAAATTTAATTTATAAAATTTAACAGTAATTAATTAATTTAAATAAACTCACTTATTAAAACTGAAACATCAAAACCATGTCATATGATCTATAGAAGGTAAAAAATACACCCTTGGAACCATTACAATCCAAATCTATATCAAAGAACACCAATTAACCTTAAAATTAAATATTATTAAATAAATTATTCAATAAAAATAAATAAGATTTATTACCCTATTGAATGTGAATAGGAAAATGACTCTTTTTATTTTATAGGAACCTATTATCCATCACATGAAAAATCTATTTCATTAGGATGATTTGAGCATTATCCAATGGAATCATTAATAAATCCCTAACCCAAGACCCCAAAGTACCTATATAAATCCAATGAGAAGTGAATTTTTGAATTAAGGGGAATATCATAAATCAATATCAATTTATAACCACCACATTAGTCCAACCCATCAAGGGGAGGAAAAGGTAGATTTAAAGGGAGAGAGATTCAGACAAAATATCATCCATGATGCATCCATTAACATAAAACCCTAAGAGGGAATAACATAGGAATATAAGTTATTACTATCATATTTATAGAACATATCATGGATAACTAGTTATATTTTTTGATAGGCAATGGTAGTTGGAACTCTACTAGCCACCCACTAATCTTCCATCTACTGTCCAGTGGAGACATTTAATGAATTTCACCGATTAAAACTATACCATGTATTTAGTCCCCCCAGACTAAGTACCCAGTGGATACAGTGAATAATTTTCGTAGCTAGGACATAATGACTTAACTATTATTCTCTCCCAACCTCTAGTACCACCACCTAATCCTTCGAGCATACCCAAAAACACATCCTAGACATGTTTTAAATACTTTCACTCCAATGTTAATCATAATTATTTATTCAACCTATCTCCTTCATCCAAACTAAAATATCCCTTTAAATTATTACCCATAATGATAATTGATATTTTAAATAACCTCTATTATACATATTTTCCACTAGATGTACTCATAAATTTCTAAAAATTTCCCATCCATTAGAACTTAATACCAATATTTTTAACATAATTCCATACCTAAATGGACAGAATTATACTTCATTATACTCATCTAAAATAAAATGTATTTTTTTTATAAATCCATGGATTAATATTCAACACATGAAGCTACATCATAAAAATAATCCCAATAAAAATTCTATTACATTAAATGTAATTATGTTTAAAAGTATAATCCATTTATCCACTTCCCAAACCATCATAAAATAATTTGTATTATTATATGAGTTCCCCCACCTTAATTCAATCATTATTTATTAATTTAATGTATTATTTAATGATACAAAAAAACAAAATCAACAATGGACAACATGAAACATGATCAGAATATCACAGTAATTTTATCAATCCATCGAACCAACCATCATTCTATCTCCACAATAAATGATATATCCTAAATAAATGTCACAACTATACAAAATATACAATTTCCCATAAATTATTTATTTCATCTAACGAATCTACCCAAGAGTTAGAACATATTTTTAAATTAATTAATTTAAATGAAACCGAACTGAATTTTCAATCATGTTAAATATTTTAATAGGAAATATATAAATAAAAAATATAATGATTTTTATGACATCATGATAATGCTTAAATGAGGATCATACATAATGTGACATAATTTTTATTCCCCATTATAAGAGTATTCTTAAAATGATGTTGTTAATCCAATATACATGATCTCTAATACACACACCTAATTGATTACAATACATATTGACCAGTCTGTATCAATCCTCATACAACCAAAAACCAAAATGAAATTAATACCACATACTTATTCAAGGATAGAGAAAATGCCTATTTTAGTGATCACCAAAAATAATATAAAACAAATATTACAATTCATAAGTGAAAATTTTATTCCTCCCCACAAGTGTAATTATATAGATAACCTCCCTAGAATGGTTATAGTTAACCCCTAGTATTCTTATCTATTTGATACAAACTATCTATGCTCTTCTGATTCTAGAAAAACCCTATCAAGGACCATAATGAGTTGTACTAAACAAAATACATAGATTCCCCAAATGATGTTTCATCTTTCCAAAGAATAAACACCTCTAATACTCTTTATAACATTATTTAGCTTAGAATATAGGAATATAATCATTATTATCACTCCTTTACATATGATAAATTGGAATAATTGAATCTCATTCCAATCCACAACCAGAGGAGATCACATACCATGCTAAATAAATTCTCAGGGCACACCAACAGGAAATTAGGACTATGGGGATCCTGCCATAATATAGTCACCACTAAAACACTCGATTATTATAGAACCTATATAATTATTAATGATCAATAGAGTACCCATTTCAATAAGCCACATTACAAATAGGAATCGAATGTGACTAGAAATAACTCACCCTCACATGGAAAGATTATTCTCATGAAAATAAACATTAATAAAAAATATCCTATTTACAGTTCATATTGAACCTCATAATAAAATTATCATTGTTTCATATTTCATAAACTATATTGACCTCACCAAAACCAATAGTGGGTATAAATTTTCAGACTACCCAACCATACAACCAGATGGATTTTTCTGTAATTCACTTAACATCAATCAGAGGATCACATTCCAAATCAATTATCCATACACAATTTAAAAGTCATCATGAATTACAATAATCAGTATTAGTTCTTTCATTTCCATTTATTCATGGATTCAAACCATTTCCATGGGCATCCAAATGGTTTCACCTCAGTCAAACATTATGATATAATAACCTAGTATCTTTATGTGGTCCAATAATTTTTTACAAAACTATATCAATGGATATATTATAAATATGAAATCTCATAAATATATTAATTCACTGTAAAATATTACATCCAATTATCTAATTTATCTATCTATTCACTAAAATATTAAATTATTGTACTAGTATGAAGATTATATCTTCTCAATATCTATATATGTCCAGTGACTGTGTCATGAAAACATTTCTATTTTCATTCTTATATATTGAGAAACATACATATATAAAACCAATATTATTATATCATAAATAATTTATTATTATTTTTAATATATTTATATAGTTTCTATTCATTCTATAGTTATCATTAATGGAATGAGCTATATGGGATAAAACAATGATTAATATTTATATCATTTACTATTTTTGTTTACATTTATTTTTTTTATTTTTTTTAATTATCCATATTATGTTTCCCTTATATATATTATAATATATTATATTATAAAATAAAAAGTTATATAAATTATTCAGTAATTTCAATCATAAAAAGTTA
This sequence comes from Viscum album, assembly GCA_963277665.1. Taxonomy (NCBI): domain Eukaryota; kingdom Viridiplantae; phylum Streptophyta; class Magnoliopsida; order Santalales; family Viscaceae; genus Viscum; species Viscum album. The sequence continues at coordinate 1,471,879,014 of OY728127.1, read as the reverse complement.
TTTATTTTGTTCATTTAAATTTTATACTAAAACATTGTTTGTTAATAATATCTAAATTTGATATAAGTGATTGGATTGAGGACTATGTCGAGAGTTTTTATTTTATATTCTTATTTCTTTTATTGTTATTTTTTTTATGATTTATCCAATTTTATGTACATTTTATATATTTGAAGTATTACTACATTGACTATTTTTTAGAGAATTTGGTATATGATAAATATGACTATGATTAGATGAAATCATTAATTACATATGTATACAATTATAATCTCTTATGAGTGACTAAAAAATTAGTTATATTTTGTTTCATAATATTACATCAATATTATAGTCTCCCAAATGTTGATAATATGATATAATTACTACATTATGTACTTTAGTGTATATGGAAGACTAAATGATGTTTGACTAAAAGACCTGACAAGATACAATTTGGGAGATCTAGGATGGTGAAGTTCAAATGGCATAAAATCATTGGTTTTTTGTCTTATGGGTTATAGTATATGTAGATGGGATTGTTCAAAACATATGATAAACATAATTATTGTACTTCAAGAACATTTTTCCAATAAAGATACATATCATTGGGGTTCTAATATGGTGGTTTGAATTTTCAATATTATAATAAAGCTAGAATTTATGTTTTATATATTTTTTTTACAAATTTTACATCCTACTTCAACTCGCATGTCCGAGATGGAATGCCATGTGACCTCATGTGAAACTCCCCATATGAAATAGTCTATTGAAGAATAGTTGGTTCATAAATATGATAGTGGGGAGTCATTACAATTTTCATCCATTCATAATAGAGTATAATATTGAAAAATATAAAACAATGAATAAATAATAATAGTTATGTGCATATACAAAATAACCTAAATAGTTATAAATATATCTCCAATTTTGGTAAGAGTACACAAAGTATAATAAAGATGTAAAAAATGTTAATAAAATAAAAATCAACTATACTGTACACTGGTGATAATAATGGTCTACTATATCTCCACTAATTGAATATCCACAATATAGAACCTGCTCTTCATCGGATCACTGGTCATGAAATGTATATTCACAATAAATTTATCAAGCAGGGTGTACGTACAAGACTCAGTTGAAAACCACCAACCTATCATTACCAAAATTTAAAAATATAAATAATAATATATATTTTAATATAAGTAAATACTTAATAAATATACATTTTTCAATTCTTCATGTGATGGACAAGCTTCCATAAACCCCGAACCCACTAGATTTTTCTCAATACTATAAAGGAAGCTGAGAAGTCGCATAACTATATCAAGGTATCTAAGCTCACCACACCCAACTAGTAGTTTTCATAGGAACATCGCATATTCTATAATGTCAAAATATCACCCAACCCATTCAATAAATTTCATAGGAATGTTGTATGTTCAATCCTGTCATAAATGACCCACATATACTTTTAATCAATCAAGAACCAAGTCCATATAGTTCCATGATTGGTATCTTCTAGAAATACACTGTGATTTTTCCTATACAAGGTTATACATAACCACCGTTATATTCATTAATACTGCATCATTTTAAAAAACTAGTTACTAATGTTTTATCCTGGACAGAGCTATCCAACACGGGATACAATTTATTATCAATCATGTATTCTGTCATAGTTGTTATTCATTATTAATATCATTATTTTATTATTAATTTATATTAATTATTGATATATTACTCTAAATGAGGAGAATTTTCTACCTGATATCTGACATAGAACCTCTATACATGTTGGTAGACACTTATGTATTTGGATTGGGTCTTAGGTTCTTCTATCCTTCGGAATTAGACCTGGTGGTTTTGGTTTGGAAGAAACAAAATATTATAAAATTTTAGGATTTACTAACTTTTTCATCCATTTTATTTATTATTAGAAATTCTAGATAAGAGTATTATGGTTCATACTTATGTAGAATAACTCTAGAAGTGCAAGTCTATCACAATATAGTGGACCTATGAGTTCCCATAAAGTAGTAGAAACAATAATCTGCAAAAACTATTGAGTGAAATGACCTTGGGTGATGCACATAATGTTTTTATCCAATTTATGAGTTTTAATATGCATTCATCCATAGTGACTAGGAATGAAGTTTCAGAAGCCATGTATATACATGTTGTAGTGCCGCATTGTAGTTGCCAAATTAATATCTTGATTTGTTTTATATGTTTGGAAACATTTCACTTTATGTGATATATCTGTTTTCATGATATTTTTATATATCATTATTTTCATTTATTAGATGAACTTAGCACATTCTTCTATTAAATTATATATTAAGTCTATGACTAATTTTCATGGACATAAACAATGGTTAGTGTTATAAGGGGTATACCTTAGTAAAAGGTAGACAACTAGGAGAACATTTTTTTTAAAATAGATTGGTTAAGAGAAACATTATGTGATCTCTTAGAATAATTATGGTTTTCCTAATGGCGTTTCTTTTCTGATGTGTTTCCTTCTCAATTTAAGAGAATTTTACCTAATACAATATAATAGAACTCCTTGGGAAAGAGAAAGAAATAATTCTATAAGGTAATAGGTTTGTTCTTTGAAAATATATTTGGAGGATAATTCTATTAAGTATCCTTCAACAGTTTATATGTGAATATGGATTCCATAATGCATTAGCTAGAATTATTTAACATAGTGTCTAACCTAGTCCTTGGGGTCCATAGGTACGGGAAAAAATTTAATGACATTATTTTCCATAATTTTTCAATCTATCATGAAACATATTGTAGAGACCCGAAGCATAACGTACATGGACATTACATTACTTTTGCGGAATACCTAGTACATAACAAAAACACACACACAAGAATCTTAATAGTTTAGTGTCTTTGGAAACTCGGAATATAATCTTCTAATCGTGGTGAAATATCTTCAACATCTCCGATAAAGATCTTCCTTTTTTTATACCTAAAACCATTCTTTATATCCTGGTGAAAAGAAAACATAAAAGGGTGAGCTCAAATGCTCAGTAAGGGTAAACAAAAGAAATATCAATCACATCATATACATAATAACATAACTTTTGGAAATCTTAACCTGTAAAAGAAATCATAATTTCATAACATGGGATAAATCATAGTAGTGAAATATAATCCCAATAATCATAACATAAAACATGAAACTTTGTGGCATACACACATAATCATAGAGAATCATTTCTTATTAGTCAAGACTCATTTCCAAGACTATCTTAGTGGACAAAGTCCTTTTCTGAACCGAGTTCACTCCTCGTTTCAGTCTTGTTTCACTGAACTGGTTTAACCTGCCGTTCCAGCCATGTCTATCTCATGAGATATAAAATCTTTACCCAATGCATTGGAGGGAGATATAGGTCCCAACCATCTCATAATTATACCATTCTTATGTGTTCCACAAAATCATAAATCATACATCATTGCATAACTCATGTAACAAAAATGGGATTCTTAAACAACATGACATCATAAAACAATTCATATAAGATAAAAGAATTAAAAAAAATAATTCCATCACAACATAATCAAATCAATGTAAAAATTGTGATAGAAACATAACCCTATATTATCTTAGATGGAAAATTATTTTGATAAAACACTTGAACTCTATTCTTGATGAAAATATCCTTTCTACTTCAAAAACATTTTTCCTTTCTTAACATGTCATACAATTCTAAACTAAAAGAAGTTGATTAAAAATAAACATGAAAACTTGTAATGTAAGCTTCTTGGAAATAATTTTTTAAAAATCCATTCCTTCCGTATAAGTTAAAAAAACATTCTTCTCGTACTTTTGTCGGAAAAGTCAAAAAGTACCTCATACGAAAAACGAAAAAAGTTTCCTTTCATATTGTTTACTAAAAACTCACCGAAGGGTAAAATTGGATTAAAAAATTGTAGGTGGATGGAAAAAATATTACATATTGAGGAAACATGGATGTGGATGATAAAATACACCCCAGTAAATACCAAAGTACAAACAATCTCGGATAAAAAAAATGAGATTGTGATATTTTCCCTTACCTTAGGTCCGATTTGCTTCGTAAGTGTCCAAAACTCCTGTATAATGATTTAAATAATGTCATTGACTTATTACAGAATCATACTCATTGTTATGATATCATATATGTTTCACTTATGATTTTATATTACCCGTTCTTTTGTAAATTCCATGTTAAAGAGAGTTTTGGGTAAAATCGTTTCATCTGTCGTCCGTGTTTTGACTTGTAATTATTAATATGATTACTTAGATAATTATTACATAATTAAAAAATATAAAACATTATTTATATATATATTCAGAATATATATATAATAGATCAGTAAATGGAAATAAATACACCGTTCATGGAGACGGTAGGCCGTGCGTACGCATGAACGTTGTGTTTGTTTCCTCATGGAATTGAATGGAATTAAGTAGATGAAATAAATATATATACAAATAAATCCAGTATCATTATTATGTCATATATTTGATGATTACTTATTATATATACTTTATAATCATTCATAAATGGTTAACGTGGAGAATGAATCTCATCGCATCGTGGAGACGGTAGTCCGTACGTACACACGAGCGATGTTATCGTTATAATGATCGTGGAATTGTATTGGAGTGTATGTATAAAATTTCTGAATCAATATCACTTTACAAAAACCATATATAGTTATTATATACACCATTATACCCATTCAAGTAAGGTGGTGGTGGAAAATAGATTACACCACGGTGTGGAGACGGTATTCCGTACGTACGCACGCGTGGTGATTTCATTTTCTGTAGGATGGATAGATGGTGAAATAGGGTTGTTTCATACTTATAATAACATATCAGTATATTAGTGATACTGATGTTATTACATCATAATTAAACAACCTAAGAAGAAGAAGTGGTAGAAGAAATAAAGGTGAAAGAATCGGTAATGGAAATTACCTCTTCTTTGTATCGCCTCTTTGAGACCTCCTTTTAGGGAACTAAAATTGGTCTTTGAAGAATACCAGGACCTATAGGATGTTTCTAGGGATGTGGAGAAGAGAATTGGGTAGGGGTTGGCCGAGCATGAAGGCTCTAAGTGGTGTGTGGAAGAGAGGGAGGATGTGACCTTTTATAAGGGAGGAGAGGGGAACCTTTGGAATTCTTAAAAATATTAATTTATAATAAATCTAACCCCACTTAAAAACCACCAAAAATGACTCATATTCTAAGATTATATGATATAGGATTTTAATATCATCAACCAATCAAATTTAGACTTGTTTGGATCTTATTTTAATCCTTATCATTTTGATTTATCCTTATTTAATCTATTTAAGTTTATTTGTGGTAATAAAATTCTAAATTTTAAATTATAACAAATAATTAATTATTTGTTGTGAATTTTCCATAACCTTTTACTTTATAACATTATAGACTATATAAATATAAATTTTTAATTTTTAATTATTTTTGTGATTTTAAAATTTTTTTATAATATGTTATTTTTATAAAATAACAATAGTGTCAATTTTGACACTATTCATTTATTTGAATTTATATAAAATATATACAGAAGATCTGTTCTAAATAAAAGCTTCAATAGATTCATAAAATGTATTATGTATCTATAAAATTAGTGGTTCACATTAAATAGTTCATATAATATTTAATTTATTATTTTTAAAACCATTTATTTGGTTTATCTCTTAATAAAATAATTACAACAATAGTTTTGTATAATTATTTAATATACTGATTTGTTGCATAAAAATTAAAAATAAAATTATATGATAAAGATAAATCTATTAACTTACACAATAATACTTTTACTTGAATTTATCATCTTAAAATCACAATATTTAAATTGTTATATTTATTAAATTATGAAGGTGACTACTTTGGAATCATTTAAAATAAAATAATATAAGTGTCATAATCACTTTTATAAGGCTCCAAACGATTATATATTAGGTAATTAGATGATTAAGGTGTAGATATACACTAACAATAAGTTTTGGTCAGGTTTGTGGGCCTTTTAATGGGTATTATTATTTCAATAAAAACTATATTACTTGTTTTCCACTTAATAAATAATTTCTCTATCATTAATGTATCACCATTAATGACAATTATTTAATCCCTAAAAATTCTAAATAAATTATCATGATGTAGATAATTTTATTATATTTTTTTAGACTGTTAATTTTCGAAGTTTTATGATGTTTATCACTAAATTAAAATTATTATACTTATAAGAATTAAGAGAGTGACATGTTGTCACTTTCTTTGGTTTTAATAATAATTAAATTATTTTCATGGTCAAAAGTCCATAAAATGAATCTAATCTGACCCTTAGGTTATATGGGTCTACTTTTAGCTATCCAATAGAATTTTATCATGTGTTAGGGTAATTTTATAATATTATATTTACCCTTAATTACCCGATTTACCTTTAACTATGGTAAATAAAATTTACCGTAGTTACTATTCATAATTCCCAAAAATAAAAAGTAGATTATTAACATAATTTGGACCCAATGATTATAAATATGGAATCCATTTTTACAAATTCAATACACAAAATTTGCAGAAATTAAATTAAATTTTATCCCGTTGTCGAAAGAAAACGGGTTTTTCTTTAAAACATTATAAAAGATTGAATTGATTTAACCTACGAATTTAATGTAAAATCAATGCTAATGACATAAATTATATTAAATGGTAAAAATATATTCTATTTATACTTTAAAACCATTCAATATTATAATGTAACCATATAAATTATTGCGATGAAAAAATTTGTTTTTAATTAAAATATAGCGTGTTTTTACTATTCATCAAAATATGAAAGTTACCAGAATAATATGAAAAATTTATCCAAAGTAATTTTTTATTTCTTGATTCCAAAGAAGAATTTTATTTTGTCAAATTGAACTTATAAAATGTCAAAAACTATATTTAAAGTGGGTGCGCCATCAAAAGGCAGCGAAACTGCATTTTTTTGAAAAATACTTATTTTACCCGAAAAATTTATTTTGTTCTTATACCATGTTCTGGAAAAGGTGTAAGATGAATAATAATTTTATAAAATTAAAAATTTAGTTAATACTATTCATAAAGGCTAGTTCATAATAATATTATAATAATATATCATTGTTTAGTAAAGCCCGATATTGCGTACAACACATGCTATCGAGGAAGGTCGCAATTGCGTGTAATGCAAGCCAAGTCCGGGTTGCGTGTTGTGAAAGAATCCTTCGTTGTTTCGTATAACATAATACAACCATATTTAATTTATACATTTAATATATATATATATATACTCAATGTTGTGTAGAATAACTATTATCAAAATTGTGTGTAACACGATCGAAGAATAGTGTTGCGTATACTGCAAGCTAATACGGTGTTGCGTATAACCCAAGGTAATCTTGGTGTAGCATACAACACAAGACATTAATGAAATTAAAAGAATATTTTTCATAAAATCTCAGGGTGTTACATTCTACACCCCTTAAAACGAATTTTGCCCTCGAAATTCGTCGGGGTTATAAATGGTTTACTACTCGAAAGTTTGTTTAATAGAATCCCACATTGTAAAAAGGAATACCAAAACATGGCTTTAAAAACTAAAGTATGAAATGTAACGGTTTCCCAAATTAACTCATCATTGGGTTTCCACGTAGGAGAACATAGGTGAAAATATGGATATGAAAGAAAAATCTAACCATCAAGTTCTGATGGAGAGTGGTAGAGAACATGGCTATGAAAAATCCAACAATCACAAAGCTATTGATTTGTGATGATTTAAGATACCATCTGATTCATCGGATATAAGGGAACTAGGAAATAATTTTTGGTTTTCAAGATCATTTCCCTAAAGTTGATGAATTAAAAGAAATACTTTCATGATTTTAGTACAATCTCACTATTGTTCGTGAATTGAACAATTTCCACTTCATCCCTTAAAGAAATGAAGTGGAATTTGTTATTCGTGATGTGTTAGCAGATCATGTGATAGAATGATGGGTCATTCCATCTCTTTCAAACAAAAGGTTAGCAAAAGTTATAAGTCCATCTTATGGTTAGATTAATCGTATATGGTTCCAATAATGAACTTATACTTCATATATCATACTGCTTAATAAAATAAAACTAGTTTCTACTAACCAGGGACTTCCTGTAGGCCAGTGGTAGGCGATAAAGGCCAGTCACACTTTGTTTGTGGGTTCGATTCCCACAGCCTTGTCCAATGCGATGGGATGTCGCCCGTCCTGCAGTTTGTCCTTTTTCTAAAACTATAATACTATAACATCCCCTCAATAATATCGAAAAAACTTCTATCCTTAAACAATACTAACTTATGTCCAACATAATCCATTCCAATATTTAGGATTATCCATAATACTGCAGTCCACTCTCATAATATAGTGATCACGATTACCAGAGATTTAATACCATCTTTGATCCCCATATATCAAAAGATATGTCTTGTTGGTCACATTCCAAACATTCTAAGGCCTTAATCATGTATTCTCTTGAAAAATGAATACCCATTGAACCTTAGTGAAAACATGAATACAGTTAAAAGTTAACACTTTCCAAATACCAAAATCCTCAAAATTATATATACTCAAACCGTGATATCACTTAGTCTTTATATCAATCATGAGCTCATGAATACTGTCAAACATTTCATTTTCTCCTTATCCCTTCATGATGCGCATATCATCTTCTTTCCAAAATATTTGAATCACTTTTCATGGTTATCGATACCTTAAAATTATTGAAAACCACAATAGAATAATACAAAAATATTCTAATACACAATAAAAGTACCTCAACAACATTATTCTTGAATACCAATACATAAATACTTCAATCCATCCTCTTCAATTATTTTCCTAGAATAAGTCCTTCCTTGATTTAGAAGTAACTTTTTAGGTCAGGGAATTGAGTTGGATAATGCCCATGTTCTCCACAAATAATACATTGAACTCCATAACATTCTGTCACTCTATGACCCTTTTCTCCACACAGATAACATCGGTCCCTCAATTTGAGGTATTCCTCAAGGATCTTCTTCCCTTCTTTAGAAATCTCAATCTTCCTTTCTTTATGCTCCTCAACATGCGAACATGTATAATAGTCTATCTTCTTCTTCTTTTATGAATTAGGCATACCACTAAATTTCACCTTGTTAATCATATATCGTGATGACTGATTCAGCATAATCATAATATCTTTCTCTCTAGGGATTACACAATTTTGTTGTTCATAGTCACCAATTTGTCCATTGGATTCAATGTTAACCAAATTCCTTTTGGTTCCCTCCATTAACTAAAACACAAAAAGAATCTCGTGAGAGGAAAAAATCAGTCAGGAGAAAACAACATAGTAAAGGGGGAGTACCCTCAATATCTAACATCTTAGGTTAAATTCTAAGATCGTTAGTGAAATTCTAGGACTATAACCTATACGTATACTTAACCTTAGAGACATCCCTAGACATATCTTAGAAATATCTCTAGGGATCTCACTAACGTTTTGGCATCCTAGTTTCCAAAGGTTGACTAAACCATTCCTCTGATACCAACTGTAGAGACCTGATGCTTAACGTACATGAACATTACATTATTTTGCGGAATACCTAGTACATAACAAAAAGACACACACAAGGACCGTAATAGTTTAGTTTCTTTGGAAACTCGGAATATAATCTTCTAATCGTGGTGAAAGATCTTCGACATCTCCTATAAAGATCTTCCTTTTTTTATACCTAAAACCTTTCTTTATATACTGGGGAAAAGAAAACATAAAAGGGTGAGCTTAAATGCTCAGTAAGGGTAAACAAAAGAAATATCAATCACATCATATACATAATAACATAACTTTTGGAAATCTTTACCTGCAAAAGAAATCATAATTTCATAACATGGGATAAATCATAGTAGTGAAATGTAATCCCAATAATCATAACATCAAACATGAAACTTTGCGGAATACACAAATAATCATAGAGAATCATTTCTTATTAGTCAAGACTCATTGCCAAGACTATCTTAGTGGACAAAGTCCATTTTTGAACCGAGTTCACTCCTCGTTTCAGTCCTGTTTCACTGAACCGGTTTAACCTGCTGTTTCAGCCATGTCTATCTCATGAGATATAAAATCTTTACCCAATGAATTGGAGGGAGATATATGTCCACCCATCTCATAATGATACGATTCTTATGTGTGCCACAAAATCATAAATCATACATCATTTCATAACTCATGTAATAAAAATGGGATTCTTAAACAACATGACATCATAAAACAATTCATAGAAGATAAAAGAATTCATAAAAATAATTCCATCACAAAATAATCAAATAAATGTAATAATTGGGATAGAAATAGAACCATATATTATCTTAGATGGAAAATAATTTTGATAAAACACTTGAACTCCATTCTTGAGGAAAATATCCTTCTACTTCAAAAACACTTTTCCTTTCTTAACATGTCATACAATTCTAAACTAAAAGAAGTTGATTAAAAATAAACTTGAAAACTTGTAATGTAATCTTATTGGAAAAAATGTTTTAAAAATCCATTCCTTTCGTATAAGTTAAAAAAACATTCTTCTCGTACTTTTGTTGGAAAAGTCAAAAAGTACCTCATACGAAAAATGACAAAAGATTCCTTTCATATCTTTTACTAAAAACTGACCGAAGGGTAAATTTGGATTTAAAAAATTGTAGGTGGATGTAAATAATATTACATATTTAGGAAACAAGGATTTGGATGATAAAATACACCCCAGTAAATACCAAAGTACAAACAATCTCGAATAAAAAAAATGAGATTGTGATATTTTCCCTTACCTTAGGTCCGATTTGCTTCGTAAGTGTCCGAACCTCTTGTATAATGATTTAAATAATGTCATTGAATTATTCCAGAATCATACTCGTTGTTATGATATCATATATGGTTCACTTATGATTTTATATTACCCGTTCTTTTGTAAATTCCATGTTAAAGAGCGTTTTGGGTAAAATCATTTCATTTGTCGTCCGTGTTTTGACTTGTAATTATTAATATGATTACTTAGATCATGATTAAATAATTCTAGAATATAAAACATGATTTATATAAATATATATATTCATAATATATATATAATAGATCAGTAAATGGAAATAAATACACTGTTCATGGAGACGGTAGGCCATACGTACGCAGGAACATTGTTTTCGTTTTCTCATTGAATTGAATGGAATTAAGTAGATGACATACATATATATACACATAAATATAGTATCATTATTATGTCATATATTTCATCATTAATTATTATATATACTTTATAATCATTCATGAATGGTTAACGTGGAGAATGAATCTCATCGCGTCGTGGAGACGGTAGTCCGTACGTACGCACGAGCGATGATATCATTCTCATGATCATGAAATTGTATTGGAGTGTATGTATACTATTTTAGAATCAATATAACTTTTCAATAATCATATATAGTTATTATTTACACCATTATACCCTTCCAAGTAAGGTGGTGGTGGAAAATAGATTACACCACGGCGTGGAGATGGTATTCCGTACGTACGCACGCGCGGTGATTTCGTTTTCCATAGGATGGATAGATGGTTAAATAGGGTTGTTTCATACTTATAATAACATATCTGTATATTAGTGATAATTATTTTATTACTTCATAATTAAACAACCTATGTAGAAGAAGTGGAAGAATAAATAAAGGTGAAAGAATCGGTAACAGAAATTACCTCTTCTTTGAAGCGCCTCTTTGAGACCTCCTCTTAGGGCACTAAAATTGGTCTTTGAAGAAGACCAGGACCTATAGGATGTTTCTAGGGAAGTGGAGAAGATAATTGGTCAGTGTTTGGACGATCTTGAAGGCTCAAAGTGGTGTGTGGAAGAGAGGGAGGAGGTTCCCTTTTATAAGAGAGGAGAGGGGCACCTTTGGAATTCTAAAAAATATTAATTTATAATAAATCTAACCCCACTTAAAAACCTCAAAAAATGACTCATATTCAAAGATCAGATGCGATAGGGTTGTAATATCATCAATAAATAAAATTTAGACATGTTTGGATCTTATTTTAATCCTTATCATTTTGATTTATCCTTATTTAATCTATTTAAGTTTATTTGTGGTAATAAAATTCTAAATTTTAAATTATAACAAATAATTACGTATTTGTTGTGAATTTTCCATAATTGTTTAGTTTATAACATTATATACCATATAAATTTAAATTTATAATTTTTAAATATTTTTGTGATATTTAAACAATTTTATAATATGTTATTTTTATAAAATAACAATAGTGTCAATTTTGACACTATTCATTTATTTGAATTTAAATAAAATATATACAGAAGATATGTTAGAAATGAAAGCTTTAATAGATTCATAAAAGGTCTTATGTATCTATAAAATTAGTGGTTCACATTAAATAGTTCAAATAATATTTATTTTATTATTTTTAAAACCATTTATTTGGTTTATCTCTTAATAAAATAATTACTACAAATTTTTTGTATAATTATTTAATATACCGATTTGTTGCATAAAAATTAAAAATAAAATCCTATGATGAATATAAAGCTATTACCTTACACAATAAGACTTTTAATCTAATTTATCATCTTAAAATAACAATATTTAAATTGTTATATTTATTAAATTATGAAGGTGACAACTTTGGCATCATTTAAAATAAAATAATATAAGTTTCATAATAACTTTTATAAGACTATAAACAGTTATTTATTAGGTAATTGGATTATTAAGGTGTAGATATACACTACCAATAAGTTTTGGTCAGGTTTTTGGGCCTTTTAATGGGTATTATTATTTCAATAAAAACTATATTACTTATTTTCCACTTAATAAATAATTTTTGTATCATTAATGTATCACCATTAATGATAATTATTTAATCCCTAAAAATTATAAATAAATTATCATGATGTAGATAATATTATTATCTTTCTGGAGACTATTTATTTTCTAAGTTTTATGATTTTTATCACTAAATTAAAATTATTATACTTATAAGATTTTAGAGAGTGACATGTTGTCACTTTCTTTGGTTTTAATAATAATTAAATAATTTTCATGGTCAAAAGTCCATAAAATGAATGTAATCCGACCCTTAGGTTATATGGGTCTACTTTTAGACATCCAATAGAATTTTTTCATGTGTTAGGGTAATTTTATAATATTATATTTACCCTTAATTACCCGATTTACCTTTAACTATGGTAAATAAAATTTACCGTAGTTACTATTCATAATTTCCAAAAAAAAGTAGATTATTAACATAATTTGGACCCCCTGATTCTAAATATAGAATCCATTTTTCCAAATTCAATATACAAAAGTTGACGAAATTAAATTAAAATTAATCCCGTTGTGGAAAGAAAACGGGTTTTTCGTTAAAACATTGCAAAAGTTTGAATTGATTTAACCTACGAATTTAATGTAAAATCAATGCTAATCGCATACATTATATTAGATGGTAAAAATATATTCTATTTATACCTTAAAACCATTCAATATTATAATTTAACCATATGAATTATTGCGATGAAAAAAGATGTTTTTAATTAAAATATAGCATGTTTTTACTATTCATCAAAATATGAAAGTTACCAGAATAATATGAAAAATTTATCCAAAGTAAATTTTTATTTCTTGATTCTATAGAAGAATTTTATTTTGTCAAATTGAACTTATAAACATGTCAAAAATTATATTTAAAGTGGGTGCCCCATCAAAAGGCGGCGAAACTGCATTTTTTGAAAAATAATTATTTTACCCGAAAAATTTATTTTGTTCTTATACCATGTTATAGAAAATTTTTAAGATGAATAATAATGTTATAAAATTCAAAATTTAGTTAATACTATTCACAACAGCTAGTTCATAATAATATTATAATAATATATCGTTGTTTAGTAAAACCCGTTATTGCGTACAACACACGCTATCGAGGAAGGTCGTGATTGCGTGTAATACAAGCCAAGTCAGGGTTGGGTGTTGTGCAAGAATCCTTTGTTGTTTCGTATAACAGAATACAACCATATTTCATTTATACATTGAATATATATATATATATATATATATACTCAATGTTGTGTAGAATAACTATTATCAAAATTGTGTGTAACACGATCCAAGAACAGTGTTGTGTATACTGCTAGCTAATACGGTGTTGCGTATAGCACAAGGTAATCTTGGTGTAGCATACAACACAAGACATTAATGAAATTAAAAGAATATTTTTCATAAAATCTCGGGGTGTTACACATATAGTCCCCAAAATACTGAGGAATGGATTGAAATTTTTGACTGAGTTATCTTAATTTTTGAGACAATCATGTATCATCATTTCAGGCTTTGATAAAGATTATATCGGGTGCAAAACCAATTTGATAACCACAAATAACATAGCTCAAAATTAATTGAATGATATCAAGGTGTAACAAGATGAATTAGAGATGTATCCTATGGCCCATGTTTTGATTTGTTGGTGAAAATATCTCTTTGTTGAGTGTTTTTTATTTTGATGGACCAGAAAGTAATATTTTATAGCATTACGTTGAGGGATTTAAATTTGAGAAAAAGGAACTATTTTTAGTATCTTTATAATTTTCATTTTTAGGTGATGTACAAAAATTAAAATGTAATGTCCTATTGAATTCTATTATCCATAAGACAAGGGATAATGAGGACCTCGGTGAGAGGCCATTACAATAGAAGTGGAAATTTTTGAGATTATATATGACTAAAATGTGGTTGGATCTAAGGATTAGAGATATTTAAAAATATCCCCATTAGTGATTACATAATTTCATATAGACCTAGTGGATACATGTTAGGAGTATTACCCAGAGTGTGTTATAGTTTTTGAATATCGTGTTGCAGGTTACCTGATACCCAGATGGTTAACGGATGGAGAAGATATTATCATGGTAAAAGGTAGAGATGCAGTCCATGTTTCCATAATAGAGGAGATAATGAGATATTATTATACTTTGATATGGGGGTATATCTGGGATTCAAAAATAAGATCAATGACATCTGGAATAAGTTCTCGTGAACTATAATGAAGAGGGATATCACATTGTTTGTGTATTGTGTAACGTCCCAGTTCCGGGTTCCACTCAACGGGTGCCCCGAACTTGGTTCACCACATGAGATCAAGCACATTTCTCCAAATGCTAGAGGCTGCTGGCTAGCAGCGAGGGCCCAGGTCTAATAGTGGGGAAACTATGCCCTCATTTTTCAATGTGTAGTGAAACCGAATATAATAAAAAGAATACAACAACAACATAAGTAATAAACCATACACATTTAATGTAACAAATGTAGTAAAATATAACCAATCAGTTTTACAGATATGATGCAACATGCCTCAAGTTCTACGAAAATAGCCAGAACATGTTACATAGCAGTACAATTCAATAAAGAGTACAACAAAATAGAACAAAGAAACCGGTAGCATCACGAGCCTAAGACCAGTCCCATGGTTCCCTACTCCTCAGCAGAAATCAAGTACCTGTATAGGGACTCTTGCCCCTATCCACAACTGTAGCAATATAATCTGTTTGAGCCAAATAGAATACCCCAAACAGGGTGTGAGAAATAAATCCCAGTAAACACCCACCAAAGGCAGATGCCCAACTGTGTGTAAACATGCAACAACAGTGTGCAGTGGTAAATTGCTATAAAGTAAGCAGTACTGAATAGTAACTAACTTAACTAGTTATATTGCCATTTTAATATCCATTTAATCATTTAATTTAAAATATTACCACAGTGAATATTCTAGGTAAGCAGCCAATGTCCTCAGACACGTAAACCCCTACCCTCAAGTAAAGATAATCCAAACACAAGAATCTTCCCATAGGCAAATGGATATTGCCCATGGGAGTAAAAAGTGTCGCCCACAGGCATAGAATCAACTGCCCATAGGCACGAAAGAAGTTTCCCACATGCTAAATAGTAGAGTGCCCACAGGCTAATCAAAACACTGCCCTCAGGCTAAAACAGGTAACCGGGCCATTCCCAACATGTAAAAAAATAGTGTAAAATAAATCCCTCTCAAGGAAATTCTATAATCATTACTTTAAAGGCATACCCTCGGGTATCCTGGCCAAATGACTAAATAGAGGAACGCACCCCTGGGATGGTTCTGGATCCAAGAAATGATCCCAAACAGTAGTTTAATATCACAATTAATTACCTATTTGATTCTAGGTAGTTAAAATAGCCATGGAATCATCCAAACGACACCCCAACATGGGTTCGTGGCACAACAATACACAAAAACGCAAAAAAAATGGAATATAAACACCAAGCCACCTACCTTAAACGCCCCAGATCAGTATACTCGAATGACGTTCCACGAATCGTCCTAGAACGAGGTAGATTTTAGGTGAAAGAAAACTCGCTTAAATGCAAATAACTTCTCATAGGGGATGATTTGGAAAGAACTACACAAGGAGATGGGAGGGCTTACCCGTGTCGTTCCAATGAGATCATCCGGGGTGGAAACAGATTCCCAAGGCTTGATCTGGAGATCCTAGAAGATTCAGTTGTCCCCTCCTATGCTCTTGTCCAGTTCTAAGCGTACCCTATGAACAGGGTTGGATACTGCCCATTTTAAGTGAAACAAAATACACGACGTGTACTTTTGAGTACATGGAATGTACTTCCTTCATTTAACTGTTCATCTGGCGGCACCGCCAAACTGTTCATCCATCGACATGAGTACACGGCATGTATTCCCAACTACACAGCGTGTACTACTGCCCAGCTGGTGGCTGCTCCCACCACCTTACTGTTTCGCCTACAGACTGACTACACAACGTGTACATACCCACTACACGATGTGTAGTCAGTTTTTACACCCTTCATCACCGACACTGCGACACGCCCTGTGTACTCATCCCACACGACCAGAATACATGGCGTGTGAAAAAGTACATGGTGTGTACTTCCAAAATTTAGGATTTCCCCCCATTGTCGTTATTTTCTCAAAAACACATAAGGAAAAGAGAAAATAAAAAACCTGTTCCTCAAAAATAAGAATCAGGTTCTTAAAAACGTCCCCCCTTCAAGAAATTCATCCCCAAATTTCCCTTCCATGGGTGGAGAAGATAAAACTCAGAAAAACTTTGGCCACTGAGCATGTACGTCGGTCTCTCTCTCCCTAGTTTCGTCCTGCACTCGGCCATGCTTCCATAGCACCCGTACGAGAGGAACTGACCGGCCTCGGAGAACCTTCGTTCTCCTATCTACGAAATGAATCGGATGCCCCTTAAAGGACTCATCGATCTGAAGCTCAACCTCCTTGGGATGAAATATGTGATATGGGTATGAATGATAGCAGCACAACTGAGATACATGGAAGATGTCATGCATGGATCGGTACCTCTATGGTAACTACAACCGATTGGCAACCAGCCCGACTATCTCTAGAATCTCAAATGGCCCTATAAACCTCGGTGAATGTTTACCTTGTCTCCTGATCCGCCTGTGTCCCAACCTCAGTGAAACACACAAGAAAACCTGATCCCCAACCATGAACTCCAAGGGTCATCTGCGGCGATAATCATAACATTTCTGACGAGACTTTGCGGTAGCCATCCACTTCGGAATCAACTGGACCTACTCAAAAGTCTTCTGAATGAGACGTGGTCCCAGTAAAGCTTCCTCACCTGCCTCTAACCATCACAAGGGTGATCGGAATGACCTACCATATAACGACTCATAAGGAACCATCTCTATAGTTTCATGTAAACTGTTTATATGCAAACTTGACTAGGGGTATATGCTTTTCCCAAGAGTCCCCAAAGTCTAGGACCCAAGCATGCATCATGTCCTCAAGCACCTGTATCGTACACTCTGACTGGACATCGGTCTGAGGGTGGTAAGTTGTGCTCATAAGCAACTGTGTACCCAGTTCCCTTTGAAAACTTTGTGAGAAACGAGACATGAAACGGGCATCCCTATCTGAAAAAATATAACGAGGGACCCCATGATGACGTATGACCTCTCGAATATAAAAATTTCTGAGCTCGTCAACTCCGAAGGTCTCCCTTATCTGAAAAAGTGAGCTACCATTGTGAGTCTATCCACAAGAACCCACACGACATCATTCCCCCGAGGTGACCTCAGCAACCCAGTCACGAAGTCCATCGTGACATCATCCCATTTCCACTCCGGGATGGGTTACTGTTGTAACAGTCCTTCTGGCCTGTGATGATCTGCCTTTACCTTCTGACAGGTGGAACACCTCATAACAAAACCAGCTACATTTCTCTTCATACCCGGCCACCAGTACTGACGTCTAATGTCTTGGTACATCTTGGTAACCCGGGGATGAACTACCCAAGCTAAAGCATGAAAGTCTCGCATCAACTCCTCAAATATATCCCCTAGAACCCATAATCATCCATGTAAATGTAGTACTTCATCATCTCCTATCATCAAACCATGAGGTGGGTCCTCACTTGCAACCGACTCCCATTGAACTAGGCCTTCTGGATCAGATAGATGTCTCATCCTCACTCTATCCAGGAGCATAGAAGTCAAAACTAAAGAGGAAAGATAAGTCTACCCCTGACTGTGATGCACCTCCAAATATATCTCAGAGAACAACGTCATAAGCTGCCACTCACCACTGGACTCCTGCACTTCCTGTATCTGAGTCTTCCTGCTCAGTGCATTAGCTACTGCGTTACCCTTACCGGGTGTATAGGCAAGCTAAAAATTGAAGGACTGAAGGTATTCAACCCACCTTCACTGTCTCAGGTTCAAGTCACGCTGGGTAAAGATGTATATGAGACTTTTGTGGTCCGTGAACACCACAAAATGTTATCCCAAGAGATAATTCCTCCAACAGCGCAACACATGAACAACTACAACCAAATCGAGATCATGTGTCAGGTAATTCCTCTCATGTGGCCTCAACTGCTGCGACCCATACGAAACAACTCAGTCTCCCTGCATCAACACATCTCCCAGCCCAATCCTTGATGCATCACAGTAAACTATGTAGATCTTCCCCTGCTCTAGGAGTTTGAGGATCGATGTTGATGTCAACATTCCCTTCAGTTCCTGGAAGGCTGTCTTGCAAGCGTTTGACCAAACAAACTTCACACCCTTCTTAGTCAAACCCGTCAACGGTGATGCTAAGTGGGAGAAGTCATGCATGAAGCATCTGTAGTAACCAACCATCCTCAAGAGACTCCATATCTCAAACACGTTCTTGGGATGATCCTAGGAAATTACTACTCTCACCTTCTCTGGGTCCACTGCAACTCCTACCACCGAGATGATATGACCCACGAAGTGAATCTGGTCCATCCAAAAGTGTCACTTTGAGAGCTTAGCATATAGCTGATGCTCTCTCAGTGTACTCAATATGATATGATGATAGGTGGAATAGTCATGTTGAGTGTGAGAGTACACCAAGATATCATCTACTAATACTACCACAAAATAATCCAGATAAGGATGGAACACACGATTCATCAGAGCCGTGAAACTGCTGGCGCGTTCGTGAGTCCGAACGGCATAACCATACACTCGTATAGACCATACCAAATCCTGAATGCTGTCAGAGGTATATCAGATGGTCTAATGCGCAACTCATGATATCCTGACCTTATGTCAATCTTCGAGAATAATCGTTCTCCATGAAGTTGATCAAAAAGATAAAACATCCTTGGAAAGGGATATAATTTCTTAACCGTCTACTGTTTCAACATCCGATAATCCACAAAATGTCTGAGGGTACCGTCCACCTTCATTGCAAAAGGATCGGAGAACCCCAAGGAGTCATACTGGGTCGGATGAACCCCTTTGACTGTAACTCCTCTAACTGCCTCTTGAGCTCCTACAACTCAGGAATGGACATCCTATAAGAAAAAATGGACACTGGTGCTGCTCCTGGCACAAGCTCAATAGAGAAATCCACTTATTGCTCGGGAGGTAGACCTAAAAAGTCTTCTGGGAAAACATCCCCAAAATGATCAACCACTGGAGGGAAATCCGCCTGACAAGTCCCCTGATCATCCAAATATAAACTCGAAATCTGGGATATGACTCCACCTCTCCCACGATGCATTGACCCAGATCAACTCACCTGAACATCCAATTCACCCTTGTATAGAAACTCTCCTTCCTCTGGTGATGTGAAATGCACCCCGCGACGATAGCAGTTTACAAAGGCTCGAAAGGGAACCAACCGGTCCATCCGTAGAATGACGTCCTAGTTATTTATCTCTATGATATAAGGGCCCCATCGGAAGTAAAACCCACCAACCACAAGGGGGAACTCCTTGCACTGACGCACACTAGCTGTTCTAGTTCCCAACGGAGTGTCTAGTGTCATGATATTAGAAGAAGTAGAAACACAGAGCCCAAGGATTTCTACAACGAGAACAAATATAAAACTATGTGTAGCACCCGTATAGAAATGTATTGAAGATAAGACAGAAGATACTGCAATAGTACCTCTGACAGTAGAAGGTCCGGGATCCTGCTCCTACTGGGTCTGTTGCACTGCATATGTCCGCCCAGTGCCACGGCCCTACAACACAACCTAGCTACCCTGAGCTGTCCTACCCTGCTGCCTCTGAGATCCTGGTGTCTGGATACCACGACCACGACCACCATCTCAGCCTGCATGCCCTGATGTATTCCAGTTCCTTGACAGGTATGAAGCAGCTGGTCCTACTCTAACACGCAGAGTTTGGACAGAACCCCTATCACTAGTCACTAGTGGGAATGCCCTGCAAAAGCACTGCAGATGACCCAACCTACCGCAAGCTCGACACTCCACTGGGTCTCGTGGACATTGAGGTCACTTGTGCCCCACCTTACCCCACTGGTAGCACATGAACTGGCCACTTGAAACATTCTTATGGCAGGTACTGCCACCCTAGGAGAATTCCATCCCTCTCTTCCTCTTACTAGAAGAAATTGTACTAGAAACTGGTGCTAAACTGTCCTGGACCACACCACTAGCTTCCCACAGGTTCCTCTCTATAATCATCACCTGGCTCAAAATAGCATGTACTGAAGGAAACCTGAAAACATTCACCAGTTCTCAGATGTCATATCAGAGACCATCCTCAAAGCGCCTGGCTCTCAGCATCTCATCACCCACTAGAACAGGTGAAAAATGCTGAAGCTCGGTAAAGCGAGTAGAATAGTCCATCACCAACATAGTGCCCTACTGGAGATTCATGAACTCTCGAGCTTGATCTTCCCTCAGCATCTCTGGGATAAAGAAGTTATAGAAGGCCGTCTGAAAATATTCCAACGCCATGTCTCTGTGATGCTTTGACTGGGTTGTAACATCCCACCACCTCTTGGCAGAATCACGCAGCATATAAGTCACTATCTTGACCCTACTCCATGGAGGTGTCTCTAGGTGATCGAAAATAGTCTGCATTGACCCCATCCAAGACTCCGCTGCCTATGGTCCACCATCCTCTAAAAACATAGGTGGATGCTGCTGCAGGAATATACGAGTCAACACTGCCATAAATGTGGCAGCTGGCGGTGCTCCCTGAAAGGTATGCATGAACTGCATAAAACCTTCACGGAACTGCGCCTCCGTGCTTGTGTCCAATACAACGGCTGACGCCACATCCGGCTTATTGGAGGATCCACTGGTAGCCCATGGCCCACCTTTTCTGGAGTATACTCGTTGCCGCTCTCCTGCTGAACAATGGGTAGTCGTCTCGGCGGCATGACACTACAAGGTCAAACACACACCATAGATCCAGATTATCAAATACTGAAAATGAAGGGACCAAAAGGGGAACAGAAGGAAGAAGGCATTCAAGATTTCCAAAACAAGACTACACGGTGTGTATATTGACTACACAGTGTGTACCTGACTTCTTTTCCCCTGCCCGGGTGCTTCTACATAGAAAAGACACACAGCTCCCTTCTGAACAAAACTACATGGCATGTATATCATCTACCCGGAATGTATGGTGTAACTTTCCAACTGCCAGTGTCGTTTGTGACACGGCTGAATACTCGGCTTTAACTACACGGCGTGTTACTCACGCACACGACGAGTACACTACCTCATTTCCCAGCCACACAGCTAGGTCCACACCGTCTGTCCTCAATCAAGACTACACGGTGTGTCCCACAGGTACACGACGTTTTCTAAACGAGCTTCACCGACCCATGTAGTTTGTTACACAACCGGATACATGGGTCCAACTACACGATGTGTACAATATACACACGGCGTGTACACGAAGGATTACACCGACCCGTGTTGTTAGTTACACGGCCGGATCCTGGGCCAGACTACACGGCATGTTCCATAATGGAAACAGCGTGTATGTCCTAAGGTCTCCTCCGTCCGTGCTATTAGTTACACGGGCGGACTCCGGGTCAACACTACACAGCGTGTACATCGGGTACACAGCGTGTTCGCCCCAAGAATTTTCCTTCCCCGTGTATCTGCCAACACGGTCTTTGACATGGCAAGCGACTACATGGCGTGTACATAGGGTACACGATGTGTAATCAAATAGTTTTCATTTCCTTCTTAAACAAAAGGCCATACATGACATGTTTAAGGTACTACACTGTGTGTATACTGGGTTTCTGGATAGTATGCCTCAGAAACATCCCCGAAACCCAGAAAATACTGGAAAAAAACACCGAAGATCCAAATTCTGATCCGTGAGGACCATACTCCCAGAGAATCAAAGATTTGCATCTTTTACGTGCTATAACCGGGAAAACTATCAATGTTCTTCCAAATTCCAGTCAATGAGGGGCCATACTCCCCAAAAACCAATGTTTGGCATCCATTATATAAACAGGCTGACACAATAATACCCTGTCACACCGCAGGTATCTGTCAAAGCATCTATCACAAGGACAATCTTTTACTAGAACAACATCAATCACAAAAAAAATGCAATATCTAATGTACTGACATGGCATAGAACTATGCATGGCATGTGAATTCTAGCATGTTCCTAAATGATGCATGAGATGGAATACCCTCATCTCATCGGGTTGTAACTAGATAGAACCCATAGATAAAATATAAACAGTACAATCACAAGTGTGTCACCCAACGGTGATATCAAATCAACTGTAAATTTCTAAATCTGTAAAATTTCAATATGAGGTAAATTGGATTTTCCCTGCACACGGGTTAGGTATGCCCGAGCACAGATTATTACCAACCACTATTCCCATCCTATCCCTGACTAAGGATCTAATTAGTAAGTCAAAGAAAAGAACCCCTCTGATACCACTTTGTAACGTCCTGGTTCTGGGTGCCACTCAATGGGTTCCCCAAACCCGGTTCACCACATGACCTCAAGCACATTTCCCCAAACGCCAGAGGCTGCCGACTAGCAGCAAGGGCCCAGGTCTGATAGTGGGGGGAAACTATTCCTTCATTTGTCAAAGTGTAGTGCAACAGAATATAATAAAAATAACACAATAACAACGGATGAAATAAACCATACACATTTAATGTAAAAATTTCAGCAAAAGATAACCAATCAGTTTTATAGATATGATGATACATGTCTCAAGTTCTAATAAAACAACCAGAACATGTTACATAGCTGTAAAATTCAATACAGAGTACAAAAAAATAGAACAAATCAACTGGTAGCATTGTGAGCCTAAGCCTAGTCCCATGCTTCCCTACTCCTCAGTAGCAATCAAGTACCTGTATAGGGACTATTTCCCCTATCCGCACCTTCAGCAATATAATATGTTTAGTCTGAAAAACATGACCCAAACAGGATGGGAGAAATAAATCCCAGTAGGCACCCACCAAAGGCTCATGCCCAATTGTGTTTAAACATGCAACAATAGCGTGAGGTAGTAAAATGAAATAAATTAAGCAGTACTGAAAAGTAACTAACATAACCAATTATATTTCCATTTTAATATTCATTTAATCATTTAATTTAAAATATCACCACAGTGAATATTCTTGGTAAGAAGCCAATGTCCTCAGACATGTAAACCTCTAACCTCAGGAAAAGAGAATCCAAACTAATTAATCTTCCCACAAGCATATAGATATTTCCCACGGGTGTAAGAAGTGTCCCCTAAAGGTACAGAATCAACTGCCCACACGAAGGGAATAATTTTCCCACATGCTAAATAGTACAGTTCCCACAGGCTAATCACAACACTTCCCTCAGGCTAAAATAGGTAATCGGGCTATGACCAACATGTAAACAAACAGCACACAAGAAATACCTCTCAAGACAATTCTATAATCATTACATTAAAGGCATACCCTCGGGTATCCTGGCCAAACGGCTATGCAAAGGAACGCATCCCCGAGGTGGTCCTCGATCCAAGCAATGATCCCAAATAGAATTTTAACATAAAAATTAATTACCTATTCAATTATAGGTATTTAAAATAGCCATGGCCTTATCCACATGACACCCCAACATGGGTTCGTGGAACAAGGGTAAACAAAAATGCACAACAGTTGGAATATAAACACCAACCCACCTACCTTAAACGCCCCTAATCAGTATACTCGAACGACGTTCCACAAATCGTCCCAGAACAATGTAGATCTGAGGAGAATGAAAACTCGCTTAAATGAAAATAACATCCCTTAGAGGAATATTTGGTAAGAACTACGCAAGGTGATGGGAGGGCTTACCCGTGTTGTTCCAACGAGATCGTCCGAGGAGGAAATGGATTCCCGACGCTCGATCTGGAGATCCTCGAAGATTCTGCCATCCCCTATGGAGGTCCCATCCGGTTCTAAGCCTTCCCTATGAACAGGGTTGGCTAATGCCCATTTTTAGCCAAAAAAACAATGTACACTGCATGTACTTTTGAGTACACAATGTGTTATTCCTTCATTTAATTGTTAATCTGGCCGCACCGCCAAACTTTTCATCCATAGACATGAGTAGATGGTGTGTATTCCCGACTATACGGTGTGTACTGCTGCGCAGCTAGCGGCTACTCTCACCACCTTACTATTTCGCTTGTCGACTGACTACACGACGTGTACATACCCACTACACGACGTGTAGTCGGTTTCTACACCCATCATCGTCGACACAGCGACACACCCTGTCTACTCATCCCACAAGGCCAAAATACACGGCGTGTGAAAAATTACATGGCCTATACTTTCAAAATTTAGGATTTTTCCCCATTTTCCTTATTTTTTCAAAAACACTTAAGGAAATAAGAAAAGAAGAAACACCTACCTCAAAAATAAGAACTAGTTTCTTACATATTGATTCATTATCATCGAGAGAGTAAATGAGGAACACTAGAGTCATTGTGGGTTGATCTAGAATTTTCACTTCCCCTATTTTAGTGAGGGTAAACCACTATATACTTATTCCAATGTTACCCATGACCCCATTTAGTCATATCGTAGTCTGGAATATTTTGGATTGGGTAACAATTTCTACTCACTTTTTACCGATCATAGAGACTCACATAGGGTATGAGTTAAGAGTAAAATATTCCTTATAGACCTTTATTAATTATGTAATTTTTTTGATCATTAATATATATATATATATACACATTTTATGTCCCTTTTTGGTAGGGCCAGAAAAAACCATATTGAATTAGCAATGATTGATCAAGAAATTTCATCCTCAGACGAGTGGATAATCAAAGCAGACTATACACATATAAGATTATATGATTAAATAATTCATGATAGGCTTAAGTGGATCATGGTTTGATAACCTATACTTCAAATTGAATACATTCAATATCTGTTACTCGACATAGATTCATTTGGAATAGTATCATCCAATTTATGGGAGGTCATGTTTCTCACCACTATGTTGGCATAAGGAGGTTGAGATAAAAGTTTTTGGAAAAAGAATTTTTTGGGAGACCATAAATGAGTAAAATTGATATGTAAGTGCTTGATTAACACCGATAGTATAAAAGAATTATATGTGACCATAAGATGAGACTATTGAATTTTTTATAGGATATAAAATCTTCTTGAGACCAAGTCCTCAGTTAGGTCATCAATGTTTTTTAAAGTATGGAAATCTAGAACTATGGTTTGTGGGCCATATTCGGATAATAAAAAAGTTGGAATAATGGATTACAATTTGGAAATTCTTTTTTTATTGATACATTCATGATTTGTTCTATATTTCACATCTTAGAGGTACATGCCTGATCCTATGCATATTATAGACTGTGACGATAATGATTTATCACTAGATGCATCTTAAGAGGATAGTATAATGTGATTTATAGACCATAGATTGAATGTAATATTATTGGAAATGGTACCATTAGTATGGATTTATTGTTAGTGGGGTCAAATACATGATTTAATGTGGGAGATATGTTCTTTTATTTAAAATTAGTGGACTGAGTTCCTTTTGAAATTCCACTACAGATACATATCTGGGATGTGAAGTTAATAGTGGGGGAGAATATTATCATCCAATATATTTAATTCCAATTAAAGAAATCATAGATAATAATATTTTTCGTTTTTATTTGAAACGTAGGTTTTCAAAAAAAAACATAATAAACGACCTAATGGTTTTTCATAATTGTAAAACCATAGTTAAAACAATGCAATATTCTACGGAATATTTTTAGTGATAGATATAGACAATGAAATGTATTTTAGGTCTGGTAGAGCATCAACATAGATGGAAATGACATTAGATATATTACATTATGGGTGCATGATTTATATAAAATAATTGAATATATCTAAAAATAGTTCCTCATATGAGAAATGTGAGACCTCCATTATGTTCAAGATGTTGTTTTTACCATTTCTATGACATTAAATTTGATTGTGTTAGGTGATTGGTATGATCCCACATGAATATCACCTATTTAAAATTTCTATTATATATTTTCTATGAAAATAAATTATTATCGTTCCAATAGAGTATCGTCCATGAAAATTGACCCTAATGTCTGGCCCAGGATGTGGTGTTCAATCTCTGTGCGACATAAAATTTTTATGCATAATGAATTTTGTCACATATCACTTAATGTTATGTTATTTAATATTTTTTAAATATTTATATTAATATAACCTGAAATTAATTTTTGTAATTTCTTCTTCTTATAAGGATGTGAAACAACCACTGATGAAACCAATATTTTTCAAAAATGTCTTTTTCATCACCATTTTAATCAGATTGTCTTCAAATGTATTAATGAGGATAAATTAACGAATATTCCAAAAATTGTTGTTTTAATCTCTAATAATAATGTGTGTCTTAATTTGGGTTTTGATGTGATATTATTTGGGTTTTATTAGCCAAACCATTCAACTTGCTTTGCTGGGATATAGAGTATGGGTGACCCAAGATCCCCCATCTGCACTATTGTGTAAGACTCCATCTATACCTTACCTAGTTTCAGTTTCCATGGGTGTCCTCTCCTTCATGTGTTGGATGAGGAACCACCATTTCATTATGCTATTTTTTAATTTTTTATGTCAATTTCCTTTTTTACCCATATTAAATACATGAAAAAAATATATTGTTTTTTCAAATTAAAATGTTAAAGAATGTAATTATTATTGCGCAATCCCTAATGTTATCTAAAGATAATTAAAAAAATTATCAACGTAATATTTGGTGGAAATGGTTGAATTTAAATGAATTTTTAGCCATAAATTATTAAAGGTAATTTATAAAAAATTAACCAAATGATTTTTTTTTCAAAACTACCAATAAACAGAATTTTAAAGATTTATCAAAAAACAATATTATGAATTACCACATTTAATATATAAATATTTATCAAAATATAACTTATTTAAAAATAATAATGTATAATTTATTCAAAATAATAAAAATATTAATATAAAAATTATCAAACTTTAATTTTTAGATTATTAATAGATAATTTACACAATAAAATTTATCAATGGATAATTGCATGAATTTATCAATAGAAAAATTAATGAATTATTTTATTGATAACGGTGATATTATCAAAGGAAATTTTTTAAAATTATCAAACAATAATTCATATATTCTCAAAGGATAATTTATATAATAAAATTTATCTAGGGATAAATTCATGGATTTATTAACATATAATTTTAAGAATTTTTAGATGATAAAATCATGAATTATCTATGAATAATTATTAATATTATAAAAAATATAATTACAAGCCTATCAAGGGATAAAAAATAAAAATTAATGATAGATAATTATAAAAATGATGGTTATTAAAAAAATATAAAAATGTTATTATAATGAATAATCTATAATAAAATTTCAAGAGATTATTATAAAATGAAATTTTTTGATAAATTATCAAAAGACTCTTCTAAAAGGTTATTTTATGAAAATTAATCAAATGATTTTAAAAAAGATAATTTTTGATAAATTTCCAGGATATAATTTGAAATGATTGTTCATGAGAAATTTTTAGAAAATAATTTTAAAAGGATAAATTATATGAAATTAATAACTAAAAATTAATCTTATGGAGATTATTGCAATCACATGTGCTGGATTAGAAAAATAGTTTAGAAATAATATAGATAGAGAATATATCTCCACATGTGATATTTTATTTTATTTTTAGTCAAAGGACCAAGTTTAATTTCTAGAATCCATTTAGGATCATTGAGCTTGGATATGTTAAGGTTTATAATAATATATTAGTGAAGTGGTGTTCATTATTATTGATGCTTCCAATCCATATATCGAACCTGATAGGGGGATTATCAATTCAAATGACATTAATGACTTCTGAGGCATGATTTCACTTACCTTAATGGTATCTCCTTACATTTATATTTTCATTTAATGATTTATGTGTGGATTGATTATTATCCATTCCAGAATTCTATTCCCATGTGGGTGCATGTGTGGAACATGAGACCTGTTTCGGTAATTGTAGTGTAAAGAATTTGTTGACTGAATATATTATGGTTATGCATGTTAATCTGATTTAGACTAGGTTGAGTTTCTTACAAGTGACTATATATGGTTCTAATCACACTCATGATATGTTATGTATTATTTCATTATTTACACATGATATTTATGGTATATGATATGATTATCTATTATGGATGTTTCCAATGTCATGGTAAGGACCATTAGAACTTGGTAGCCATAGAGGGGGAGTGTGTTCATATGTTTCATGTGATAGTATGATGAGAATGAGGTGGAAGATAGGGAATGATAGCCTAGTGTAGCCTAACCTATGGGTATGATGATAATTCATGATAATAACTATATGTTATGATTATGGGGGAAGACGATTGTTACTGATCGGACCTACATGGAAATAGTGGGACATGATGGTCTATGTGGAATAACATGAATATAAAAATGGGCCATTATGACTTAGTGTGTTTTGACCTTGAGGCATAAGGAATATAGTAATTTTAAGCATCTTGAGGGTTGCTATAACATTTTTATGTTTCCATGGTCATTCTGATATTTTCTAATATAGAAGAAAAGAATTTATGGTAGGGGGTTTTTTAGGCTTGGTTAACACACCCCCACTCATGTTTTTTTATATTTATTCATTCAATATATTTATTATTATTCTTTAATAAAAAATTATACATGATCTCACCAGTTTGAGGATGCATTTGTTGATTCCTACAAATTCATATACTCCTATCCTACTATGCCATTTTAGGGGCTTGTATATTTTTTGAGCGATGAGAAAACAGACATGAACTCTATTTTGGATAGCTAAGAATAGGATAATAGAGTTAGTATAGGATCAAAATAATGATGCAGATGCTCAATATACAAGAGTGGGGGGTGAATTGTATACTTTAAAAAATTTCCTTAAACAAGGAAAGTTCTAAGTTTGGCAAAGCTAAAATTAATCAAATTAACAACACCTCTAACACCAATGAAAGATTGGGACAATGTATGAAGTTACAAACTTCTAGTTCTATGAACTTTCTTAAATATATAAAGTGATTCTGAAAAACTGGTTCCAGAAATATGGATCCAGAAATTAAAACTTAACCAAATATTACAATATGAGATTCTACCTTAAAGCGTATAGAATCTAAACTAATCAGAGTACAAGTGTGAGGACATATAAGATGGTTACACTTTCCTTACAATACAAAATGCAACGGAAAAACAAGTAGTAAAACTACAAGTAACAAGATATAAATCTTTTAACCCAAATAGAAGGGTATCTAACAACATTGGATAAAGGTCCCTGGATTTATACTTTCAAGAAAGTCTGTATTACCCACAACAGGGAAACCCCTCAATACGAAGATCAGAGTCTCTGTCTTGCTATCCCTGCAAGCCATCAACTTCAAGGTAGTTGGAACCACTATCTTCCTCAGTAAGGATACCCTCAAACTTCAAGGTAGTCGGCACCTATGTCTTCCTATCCCCAGAAGCCCTCAAATGTAATCAACAACATTTGGAGTCGAAAGAAGCAATCTGAACGATCGGTTCAGTACAAACAAAGCATGAAAATATTCTCTCCTTAGAAATCACTTTAACAGTGTGTGGTCTCTAGAGTGAGAAACGTTTTATTGATCTCTTTCAAATGAGCTTCTATATATAGGATAGGCTTCAGCGGTCGGATCCCTCCTCCAATGGTAATATTTTCCTTAAAATTCAGAGGGACCTGTACATGTGTAACTCACCCAATGGTTAATTTGAAACAGAAAGGATGACACCATTTTATAACAAAGCATGTGTAACTGATGGCACACCATCTTTTTACAAATAAACAAGTGTAAACAAAACTAGAATTCGGAATGTAAGTAAATAAATTTTCGGATTCAAATCAAAATGGAATTTAGAGTCTATAATAAAAAGGATATTCGGATTAGGTTTTAATGGAATTCGGAATCAGAATTCTGTAGAAGTCTGGAGTCTGAATTTCTAAGGAAATTTGGAGTCTGGTTTCATCAGAGTTCAGAATTCGAACTTACAATGTTCAGAGTCGAACTAGTAAGAGTTCAGAGTCAAACTAGTAAAATATCGGAGTTGAACTTGGTAAATGTTCGGAGTCGAACTTAGTAAAAGTTCAGAGTCGAACTAGTAAAAGTTTGGAGTCGAACTAGTAAAATTTCGGAGTCGAACTTAATAAAAGTTCGGAGTCGAACTAGTAAATTTTCAGAGTCGAACTAGTAAATGTTCGCAGTCGAACTTAATAAAAGTTCAGAGTCTAGAATTCAGGGTTGAACTTTGTTAGAGTTCGTATCCAGAATTCGGAGTGGAACTTTATTAGAGTTTGTATCCAGAATTCGGATCCTAAAACAGAATTCTTCATACCTTAGCATTATATGATTCCATGGTTTTGGGTATAAATCCAATTTTTATACTAATGAAAAATATTTCAATGTATAAGAAAAATCTAGGTTAGGGTAAATTTATTTAAGGAAAGAAATTCTCCTTATAGAAGTAAAATATAGATTTTCTTAAGTATAGTGTGTTTGTGATTTTCAAAACAAGAAGGAATGGAAAGTCATAAGGAAAACCTTATTGACTCAACAATCTCCCCCATTTTGGAAATCACAAACAACCTTACGAAAAAGAATATAAGGTCGTTGAAAATTTTCATTAGACTTTGAAATTAAAACTTATCTCCCTTTGTTAATGGATGATAGTGAATACAACTAACACCCCCTTAGGCGTTGAAACTCTAAGGATTGTATTCTTAATTTTTAGAGTGGAGTTTTCTTTATCACGGGAATGAAAAAATTTTAAATGAGAAACTCCCCCTTACTTTAAGGATTTATTTACATAGAAATTTGTCTTTATAAACTTTTATATTCTCCACTTTTGAGTAGTGAAGTTTTTGAAAACACATCCGGGGATGTTGGTTGAGATGGTTTAACAAAAAAAGGATTAGATTCATCAAATTTTACATGCACTGTTTCCTCAATACTACAAGTGTTTTTATTGAAAACATTATAAGCCTTAGAAGTTTTGGAGTAGCCTAGGAAAATTCTCCCATCATATTTTGGTGTGAATTTTTGTATATTATCTTTAGTATTTAGAATGAATACCTTGAAACCAAAAACCTTGAAGTAGGAATGTCTTGGTTTTCTATCATTCCATAATTCATAAGAAGTTTCATTAAGAAAAGGTCTAATCAAAACTCGATTTATAGTGTAACAAGCAGTACTTACAGCTTCAGCCCAGAAATTTCTAGCTATAGAATATTCACCCAACATGGTTCTTATTATCTCTTGAAGAATTATATTTCTTCTTTCAACTACACCATTTTGTTGAGGAGTTCTAGGTGCTGAAAAGTTGTGAGTAATACCTTTTCTACTACAAAAATTTTCAAAATCAGAATTTTGAAATTCTCCTCCATGATCACTATGAATAGTTTTCATTGGAAGGTTTTTCTCATTTTTAACTTGGTCTCTGAAACTCTTGAAATAAGAAAACGATTCAGACTTCTTTGCTAGAAAATATATCCATGTAAATCTTGTATAGTCATTACCTAGAACAAACACATAGTATTTTCCTCCAATGCATCCAGTTTGTGTTGGACCAAAAATATCAATGTTCACTAATTGTAATGCATCAGTTGTTGAGACTTCACCGATTGATTTAAAACTAGATTTATGTTTCTTTCCATATTGACAAGGATCACAAACTTTATAAGAATCGAATCTAAGCTCTGGTAGATCCTTAACTAGTTTCTTCATATGGAGTTTACATAAGTTCCTAAGTTTATAGTGACCTAGTCTTCTATGCCATAACCAAGAATGATCTTCCATTTCACTTAGGCAAGGTAAATCTTGGCTCTTAAGGTATTCTATTTTCAAAGTGTAAACATTCTCTTTCCTATTGGCTGAGAGAATAAATTCTTCATTGGAATTGTGAACTAAGCACTTATCATTCTTAAAATTCACAAGGTATCCTCTATCACATAATTGACTTATGCTAATGAGGTTGTGCTTAAGAATCTTTACAAACAAAACATTTGAAATCAATGTTTTACGAAGAAGAACAATATTACCTATACCAACAATTTCTCCCTAAGAATTATCTACGAATGTTACTTTTCCTCCTTTCGTCTTGATAATATTTTCAAAATAGATTTTTTTACCAGTCATATGCCGGGAACATCCACTATCCATGTACCATGTATTTTTGTTGGTACTTCCTTCATCTTCCTGAAAACAAGAAAAGAGGTATTCTTTCGGAATCCAAACTTGTTTTGGATCCAGGATTTACAGAAAGCAAAATTTTGGGTACCCACATCTTCTTAAGAATGTAAGCCTTATGGAAACCTATAGATTGGGTTTTGTTTAAAGAACAATTCATTTCCTAGTGACAACCACATTGACACTTATTACAAAATGGGGAACTTTGTGGAACAAAATAATTGTTACTAAAAATTGGTTTTTCATAGGTATAACCAAATCCAGATTTTGTTTCTCAAAGGTCATATATGTGAATACATCTTATCAAAATTTTCTTTACCATGGGTAATGTTTGAAAAACACTTTTTTAAGGAAAAAATTTAGAACTTAATTTTTATAAACAAGTTTTTACCATTAAAATCATTATATTTGGAAGTAGATCTAGGCTCGAAAACACTTTTCATATAAATCATTTTTTCAAGATCTTTAGAAAGATTATCCTTTTCAGAATTCACTTCATCAAGAATTTTTGAAATACTTATAAAATCATCATTTTTTCCTTTAAGATCTTTAGAATGAACTGATATTTCTTTAGTAAGAATAATATTAATTATGTTTTCCTTATAAAGCTTTTTATTGAGTTTTGAATTCTCAATCTCAAGAAGTTCAGGAAACCTAGAAACTTCTTCATAGGTAGGTAGATTATTTTCTTCATCAGAAGATGATTCTTCATCTGAAGAGTTGTAATATTTAATATCATTAGAATTTAATGATACATTGGTCAATGATTTAGCATTGTGCACCTTAGACATGAATAAAATGATTGTTAATAGGTAATCTGGCTATAAGACCAAGATTCTTCTGTCATGAAGATTCATAATCAGAATATTCATCTGAAGAGTCACCACTAATGGAACTCCGAGTGTCAATAGATTTCAGAACTTTCTTAGATTTAGCATTATAATATATCTTCCTATTCCTTTCAGAATGCCTCTCTTTTATTTATTTCTTTTTGAGAAAAGGACAATATGGTCTAATATGTCCAGCTCTCATGCATTCATAACAAGTAACTTCTCCATCTTTCATATCTTTTCATTCCCTTTTCTTATACTTGGATTGGTAATTTCTCTGACCAACTATCTTGTTCATCCTTTGAACTAGATATACTAACCCATTCTCTGAGACTTCACTCTCCCTATATTCGGATTGGATAATAACCTTCTTAGATTTGGATCTTGTTACTCTCTCAGGAGTCGTAGCCTTCATGTGATATGAAGTTTTAGTAAAAGAAACAGTATCATTCCCATTATTCTTCTTGATATTGTCAGTATCTCTCTTCATTCTTGTTTCATGTTGAATAAGAGTTCCAAATAGATCATCTAACGAAATTTGAGTGACTTTCCTGTTTTCATCAATTGTTGTTCTCTTTGATTCCCACTCATTGGGAAAAATATCTATAATCATATCCACAATAGCTTTATCGTCCAGAATTTTTTCTCCCATAGATTGTAATTTATTAACGATAGTCATAAATATTTGTTGTACTTTGCAAATGGGTTCTTCATAAGAAAAATTAAAACCATGATACTCAGCTCTCAACATAGCTCTTCTTGTCTCAATCACTTTAGATGTACCAAAGTTTGTAACATCATGTTTCTTCCATATACAGTTAGCTGTTTCACATGAAGAAATTGGGATATATATGTGCCTAGTCATTGAACAAAGTAGTGTATTGCGTACCTTATAGTTTAATTGATAATCATGCTTCTCCTGGTTTGTGAAATCACTTACTTCCTTATCATGAATTTTATAACCTCCAGTAAGCATAACAAAATTTTCTACTCCAGTATTGATAACGAAAGTATTCATACGATCTCTCCAATACTCATAATCATTACCATAAAAAATTGGTGGTCTTATAGGATTTAGGTTGTCGATGAAGCCGACATTTAAACCTTCCATCTCTAAGAAAAACTTTGGCACCCAAACTTATTATAAGTATAAGTCTGTAAATGAGAGAAAATATTCTAAGTAAGAAAAATTGTATCTCTAGGGGAGAAAATGTGAATCCGAACTTTGATTCCAAAAAGTATGAATCTGAAAAGTATGAATCCGAAAATTTCCTTCTAAATATAATCGTGAGAATACTTCAGATTATACCAAACCCTCTGATACCAATTTTAGGATCGAAATAATGATGTAGATGCTCAATATACAAGAGGGGGGGGGGGTGAATTGTATAATTTAAAAAATTTCCTTAAACAAGGAAAGATCTAAGTTTATCAAAGTTAAACTTAAGAAAATTAACGACACCTCTAACACCAATGAAAGATTGGGACAATGTATAAAGTTAAAAACTTCTAGTTCTATGCACTTTCTTAAATATGGAAAGTGATTCTGAAAAATTGGTTCTAGAAATATGGATCCGGAAATTGAAACATAACCAAAGATTACATTATGAGATTCTACCTTAAAGCATATAGAATCTAAAATAATTAGAGTACAAGTGTAAGGAAATACAAGAAGGTTACACCTTCCTTACAATACAAAATGCAGTAGAAAAACAAGTAGTAAATCTACAAGTAACAAGATATAAATCTTTTAACCCAAAGAGAAGGGTATCCAACAACCTTGGATAAAGGTCCCTTGATTTATACTTTCAAGAAAGTCTATCTTACCCACACCAGGGTAATCCCTCGATACGAAGATTATAGTCTCTATCTTGATATCCCCGCAGGCCCTCAACTTCAAGTTAGTTAGAACCTCTATCTTCCTCAGCAAGGAATCCCTCAAACTTCAAGGTAGCAGACACCTCTTTATTCCTATCCCCAGAGGCCCTAGAATGTAATCACCAACATTCGGAGTCGCACGAAGGAATCAGAACGAGTGGTTCCGAACACACAAAGCATGAAAGGATTGTCTCTCTAGAAATCACTTTAACAGCATGTGGTCTCTAGAGTGATCAACTTGTTATTGATCTCTTTAAAATGAGCTGCTATTTGTAGGCGAGGCTTCAACGGTCTGCTCCCTCCTCCAACAGTCATATTTTCCTTTAAATTCGAAGGGACCTGTACACATGTAACTCAACAAAAGGTTAATTAGAAACAGAAAGGAAAACATTGTTTTATAACAAAGCATGTGCAACTGAAGGCACAACATCGTTTTACAATGAAACAAGTGTAAGCAAAACTAAAATTCAGAATGTAAGTAAATAAAAGTTTAGAGTCTAATTAAAATGGAATTTGGAGTCTATGATAAAAAGGATATTCGGATTCTGTTTTAAAGGAATTCGGAACCTGAATTCTGTAGAAGTCCAG
Organism: Viscum album; assembly: GCA_963277665.1. Lineage (NCBI taxonomy): Eukaryota > Viridiplantae > Streptophyta > Magnoliopsida > Santalales > Viscaceae > Viscum > Viscum album. The sequence continues at coordinate 1,471,842,528 of OY728127.1, read as the reverse complement.
AGTTTCAATTTATAAGGAAATTTGGAGTCTGGTTTCATCAGAGTTTAGAATATGAACTTACAAAGTTCGGAGTCGAACTAGTAAGAGTTCAGAGTCGAACTACTAAAAGTTAGGAGTCGACCTTAGTAAAAGTTCGGAGTCGAACTTAGTAAAAGTTCATAGTCGAACTAGTAAATATTCAAAGTATAACTAGTAAATGTTCAGAGTCGAACTAGTAAAAGTTCAGAGTCGAACTTAGTAAAAGTTCAGAGTCGAACTAGTAAAAGTTCAGAGTCGAACTAGTAAAAGTTCGGAGTTGAACTATTAAATGTTCAGAGTCGAACATAGTAAATGTTTTCAGTCTGGAATTCGGAGTTGAATTTTGTTAGAGTTCGTATCCGGAATTCAGAGTGGAACATTATTAGAGTTCGTATCCAGAATTCAGATCCTAAAATAGAATTCTTTATACCTTAGTATTATATGATTCTGAGGGTTTGGGTATGAATACGATTTTTATACTTATGAAAAATATTTCTATATATAAGAAAGATCATGGTTATGGTAAATTTCCTTAAGGAAGGAAATTTTCCTTATAGAAGTAAAATATAGATTTGCTTAGGTATAGGGTGTTTGTGATTTTTAAAACAAGAAGGAATGGAAAGTCATAAGGAAAACCTTATTGACTCAACAATTAGTTATAGACCATGTTAGACTCAGGTGGACAAAGTTTTTTTTTACTTTATCTACAACAATTTAAATTGGATATGATTTTAACATAGGGATCTAGTTTATTATATGACATGTATTTAAATCATTACTATTCTATATGATTACTATGATTATTTATTATTATTATTATTTACCCATTAATTACTATTTAATTACTCAATATATAGGGTATGTCTCTCCACTATCATATTTAGACCCTCACTGCTAGTCGGTAGCCTCTTGGGCATGTGGAAGCTTTCATGGGGTTATATGACCATACAACATTGACCTTATTGTTTAGGTCGGGATGTTACAACTAATTAAATTTATTTTACATTTTCCTTGAAGGAAATATGTGTGTTTTATGAATCATTCATTCAATAATGAATTACATGATTTGTCATATTGTGATTGGGACTAAAAATTGGTTTCTGAAAGGAAAATGTTTTTGGAATTTTTTTCAAGAAGGAAACATTTATTTGGGAAATTGTTTTAGATAGGGATTTTGGTTAATTAAAATTTTAATAATATGATATTATATGTTATCTAAATAACCTATTAGGTCACGACCAGATATACTACTAATTCCATGTGATACAACTTGAAAAGTTTTATATTATAGTGATTATAGTTCCATTGATAATAGGAATTAGTTAGTGTGTTTAGTAATTAGATAACCTATCTTTAATTTGATATAGGAAGAAGATTCCACATATGGTTAGACAACCATAATTTTATATGAAAAAAATGTGGTGTACCTTGAGTTATTTACAATATAAAAAAAATTATATTTTATGATGATGTTATGGGTATATATGGACGGAAATGATCAGTTAGATTACTAGAAAATTTAAATATTAGTTACAGACTAGTGGGTAAAATGGGAGAATACTCATATGAATATGGGGTTAGTACCATGGTTTTATTAATATATACTCTATTAGGGTGGATTTTTGAATGATATTTAATAAGCGTGTTGAAATTTCCTCACCTAATTTCAGGGAATCTGTGTTACTATTAGATAACATGTGGAGGGAATATAATGGTATAACCAAAGACAAGTATGGAATGGTTTAATAACTTTAAATTGTAAAAAATTAAAAGGTGATGTGTGATCATGTAGTTTATACTAAAATGTTAATTTCCATTTGAAATTTTATTACATAGAATATTTAATTTATCACCATAGTTTTTTATATACAATGATATAGGGTATCATAACTTGAAATGAGAGGATATAAATAATAATGTCTGAATCATGGTGTTGTTATTTGATTTGGCATGGAACCGTTGGGTGATGTCCTTAAACTATCTCACCCCTAGAGAAAAAATGACTGATTTTTTATTTTAATTCTATGTAAACGTAACAATGGATCATGGAAATGTATTTCAACTAAATTAAATACTTCATTAGTGTGTGGGTTTTATTATGATAGGTCTTATATTGATCCTTTATAATGTTCATAATGTTTTTATATTTTATATAATGAATGGTTTAGAAAAGGAATAACATTCTCTTTAGTTTCTAAAAATATAGTGTTATGTCATAAAACTCCATTGTGGATCAATGTAGAAATACATTTAGTAGTGTGATCAGTGAAAAAGATTAGACATTTTTCATGTCATTATGTGATTATGAATAACCATTTTTGTCTATGTAATGTGATGATATAAAAAGAATGGATTGATTCCAATGGGTGGTATTGTAGAAAAAATTATGATTAATTGGAATGGTGTTCCATTTAGAGTTTAGAATATACTTCACAAAAAATATAGACTACTTAAAATGTTGATGTGGTGTCTATAGTGGGATGAAAAAATGGACACATAAGATAATGTTAATATTTATTTTGTTTGGAGATGCATGGAATGTACTTTTAGTTATGGAGGATTATTTTTGTGGGTATCTGAAAATTGTGTCTTGGAGTAATTTGATGCCCCCATACCATTTCAGAATTCATGTAATATGAATATTGGGATTGAAAATTCTTGGATATTATGTAACCACACTCAATAGAGTATATTTTAAATGATGTACAATGCTTGGGAAGAGTAAATGGGTTAATTAAATTAGTGATGTATACACCACTGAATATACAAGGGAATATTTCTCATTTATGTTTGAATTTCATAAATGTAAAATATAAAATTTTATGAAAATTTATAACTTCTCTAAATTAGTAACTTCATTCTAGAAATTAAGCTGGTGAATGTCATCAATATAGATAGTTATGTGATGAACACGACATTTAATATGATGTTGGATGATAAATTCAATAAATAATCCATTATTGATCACATTATTACGAAGGATTTTTGGTTGTTTTTCATTAGTTATTTATAGGACAACATTTTCATTAATCCTTTTAAGGGGGACCATGTAATTGTTTTTTAGAGGGTTCAAACACGGTCTATCATTAATGATATTCATTGGACATTAGAGATTAGATGTTTTATTTCTATGTCCATTTATATGTATAATTCTATGCTGCAAGTATATAATACATGTTAATTTATATTATAACACATTCATCAGTGGATTTGTTATTATAATCGGACAGTTAGGTAGGATATTCAGATATTACAATTGTTACAAATGTGTGACTTGAAAATTTCAATATAGTTCCACAGTATATATAAAATCTTGAATCATGTTTGTAGAGACCCGAAGCTTGACGTACATGGACATTACATTACATTTGCGGAATACTTAGTACATAACAAAAACACACACACAAGGATCGTAATAGTTTAGTGTCTTTGGAAACTCGGAACGTAATCTTCTAATCGTGGTGAAAGATCTTCAATATCTCCCATAAAGATCTTCCCTTTTTTTACCTAAAACCTTTCTTTATATCCTGGGGAAAAGAAAACATAAAAGGGTGATCTCAAATGCTCAGTAAGGGTAAACAAAAGAAAAATCAATCACATCATATTCATAAGAACATAACTTTTGGATATCTTAACCTGCAAAAGAGAGCATAATTTCATAACATGGCATAAATCATAGTAGTGAAATGAAATCCCAATAATCATAACATAAAACATGAAACTTTGTGGCATACACACATAATCATAGAAAATCATTTCTTGTTAGTCAAGACTCATTGCCAAGACTATCTTAGTGGACAAAGTCCCTTTCTGAATCGAGTAACCCTCGTTTTAGTCCTCTTTCTCTGAACCGGTATAACCTACCATTTCAGCCATGTCAATCTCATGAGATATAAAATATTTACCCAATGCATTGGAGGGAGATATAGGTCCCTCCCATCTCATAATGACACCACTCTTATGTGTGCCACAAAATCATAAATCATACATCATTGCATAACCCATGTAATACAAATGGGAATCTTAAACATCATGACATCATAAATCAATTCATATAAGATAAAGGAATTCATAAAAATAATTCCATCACAACATAATCAAAACAATTTAATAATAGGGATAAAAATATAACCCTTTATTATCTTAGATGGAAAATAATTTTTATAAAACACTTGAACTCGATTCTTGAGGAAAATATCCTTTCTACTTCAAAAACATTTTTCCTTTCATAACATGTCATACAAATTTAAAATAACAGAAGTTGATTAAAAATAAACTTGAAAACTTGTAAATGAATCTTCTTGGAAATAATGTTTTAAAAATACATTCATGCCGTATAAGTTAAAAAAACATTCTTCTCGTACTTTTGTCGGAAAAGCCAAAAAAGTACCTCGTATGAAAAATAAAAAAAGATTCCTTTCATATCTTTTACTAAAAAAATCACCAAAGGGTAAAATTGGATTTAAACAATTGTAGGTGGATGGAAATAATATTACATATTGAGTAAACATGGATGTGGATGATAAAATACACCCCAGTAAATACCAAAGTATAAACAATCTCGGATAAAAATGAGATTGTGATATTTCCCTTACCTTAGGTCCGACTTGCTTTGTACGTGTCCGAAACTCCTGTATAATGATTTAAATAATGTTATTGACTTATTACAGAATCATACTCATTGTTATGATATCATATATGGTTCCTTATGAATTTATATTATCCGTTCTTTTGTAAATTCCATGTTAAAGAAGCGTTTTGGGTAAAATCGTTTTATTTATCGTAGGTGTTTTGACTTGTTGTTCTTGACATTATTATTACTTATATCATGATTTACATACTTACAGAATATAAAACATGATTTATATATATATTCAGTATATATATAGATAGATAGATAAATGAAATGAAAAACACCGTTCATGGAGACGGTAGTCCGTACGCACGCATGAACGCCGTTTTCCTTTCCTTATTGTCTTGAATGGAAGTAAGTAGATGAAATAAATATATATATATATATACATAAATCCAGTAGCTTTATAATTTCATATATTTCATTATTATTTCTTATATATACTTTATAATCATTCTTAAATGGTTAACATGGAGAATGAATCTCATCGCGTCGTGGAGACGGTATTCCATACGTACGCAAGAGCGATGATATCATTTCCATAATTATTGAATTGAATTGTAGTGGATTATACAATATATCAGAATCAATATGATGTTATAATAACTATTTATAGTTATTCTTTACACCATTATACCCATCCATGTAAGGTGGTGGCAGAAAATAGATTACACCACGGCGTGGAGACGGTATTCCGTACGTACGCACGCGCGGTGATTTCATTTTTCCGTAGGATGGATAGAAGGTGAATTTTGGTTGTTTCATATTTTTAATAACATATCAGTATGTAAGTAATACTTATGTTATTACTTTTTCATGAAACAACTAAAGAAGAAGAATTTGAAGAAGAAAGAAATTGAAAAGATCGGTAATGGTTATTACCTCTTCTTTGAAACGCCTCTTTGAATCTTCCAATTAGGGAACTAGGATTGGTCTTTGAAGAAGACCAGGACCTCTAAGATTATTCTAGGGAAGTGGAGAGGGGATTTTGGCATGGGTTGGCCGAGCTTGAGTGCTCAAATTGGTGTGAGGAGGAGGGGGAGGAGGTGCCCTTTTATAAGGGAGGAGAGGGGCACCTTAGGAATATCTCAAAATATTATTTTATATTAAAGTCAAAATCGGTTTATAATGGTTCCAAAGGGTCTTACTTCGAAGCTAAAGTGGGGATGGGTCGAAATACTATCATCCAATAGGATTTAGACAAGTTTAGGGTATTATTTTAACCTTATCAATTAGATTTAACTCTAAGTTAAATAATTTAACTTTTACCGTGTCTTTTTGTTTTCTTTCACTATATGGTTAATACACTTACTATAACAAGCCAAACGAACCCCAAATTGTTTATTATTAATAAATATATCCTTATCTAAGTCATTTGGCAGAACCTTAGATTTTTAGGAATAAAATAACAATTAATAATATAATATTTGATTTAAAAACTATTTTGTGTCAATTTTGACACTATTTGATATATGATTTTTGTGAAAGTCATAACAGTATTATGTGTTCGAACCAAGTTGATTAAATCAACACTAATATATCATAGTAACCTAGAAAATAAGTGTAATTCATAAAAAGTCTCAAATTACATTTATTTTGGTGTTTATAACATCAATTATGTCAATATTTCATAAATAAGATAATTACTGCATCATCATTGTGTGATAAATAAATTAAATTATTTAATGTCTAAAAATTAAAAATAAAATACCATTATGTAGTAAAGCTTTTTATCTTTCTAATGAATATTTACAATCGAATTTATCTTATGTTTAACCCTATATTACAAATGTTTTAGTAAATAAACTTTGATTTTAACTCTTTTAACTCTTCTTTGAATTAAATAATAATAAATGTCCTAATCTAATCCAAGTGGGCCTAAATGGTCATATATTATTCCTAAGTTTGTTTTTGGTCGAATTAAACTTATCCAATAGAATTAGGACATGTGTTAGGGTAATAGTAATATCATATTTACCCTTAGTTACCCTATTTACTATTAACCGCGGTAAAAAGTAAAAAGTTACTATTCACCAAAAAATTATTTTTATCTCATTGAACCACATTTTAATTAATGATATCAACCATGTCTATCAGATTTTCGAAATTCCATTCACAAAAGCGGTAAAATTAATCTTTATGCAAAATTCAGTTTTTAACCTACCACTTAGTAGTTTCACTATTCATCAAAAATTGATGTTTTTCAGAACAATGCCAAAATTTCATCCTAAGCTATATTTAATATTATGAATTCAAAAATGAAGTATATTTTAAAAAATTCATAACATAGAAGTTTCATTAATTAATTTTATAATTAAATCCCGCTGTTAAAACAAATAGCGTGTTTTTAAGAAACAATATCTATCAAAAGATTGACACTTGTTTATGTCTGGTTTAAATGTGAAATTACATCCAATGACCAACATTGTATTAAATTGTAAAAATATATTCTAAATATATTTTAAAACTACTCAAATTAATAATTTATCACTATTAATTATTTCGATTAAAAAAGTTGTTTTTAATTATAATTTAGTAATTTTCACTATTCATCAGAATATGAAAGTTATCCGAAAAGTACCAAAATTTCACCTTAGGCTAAATTCGATACTCCGAATCCAAAAAATGAAGTCCATTTTGAGAGCTAAAATTTCTAAAATTTAAAAAGTGGTTATTACTATTCATAACGGCTAGTTTTAATAATATTTTAATAGCATATCGTTGTTTCGTGAAACTCAGTATTGCGTACCACACACGCTATCAAGGAAGGTTGCGATTGCGTGTAATGCAAGGCAAGTCAAGGATGCGTGTTCTGAAAGCTCCTTTTGGTGTAGCGTACAACACAAGACATTAATAAAATTAAAAAGAATATTTTTCATAAAATCTCGGGCTGTTACATTCTACCCCCCTTAAAATGAATTTCGCCCTCAAAATTCGTCGGGGTTATAAATGGTTTACTATTCGAAAGTTTCTTTAATAGAAACCCACATCGTAAAAAAGAATATCAAAACCAATCTTTAAAAACAAAAGTATGAAACGTAATAGTTACCCAAATAAACTAATCACTGGGTTTCCACATAGGTGAAAATATGGATATGGAAGAGAAATCTAACCATCATGTTCTGATGGAGACTGGTAGAGAACATGGCTATGGAAAAGCCAGTAATCACAAATCCATATATTTGTGATGATATAAGGTATCATCTGATTCATCAGGTATAAGATCACTAGGACAACATTTTTGGTTTTCAAGATCGTTTCCCTAAAGTTAAAGAATTAGAATAAGTACTTACTTTATTTTGCTACAATCTCACTGATGTTCGTGCCTTTAACAATTTCCACTTTATCTCTTAAATAAATGAAGTTGAATTTGTTATTCGTGAAGTGTTAGAAGATCATGTGATAGAATGACGGGTCATTCCATCTGTCTCAAAGAAAAGGTTAGCAAAAATTATATACATAAGTTGATCTATAGTGAGATTAATCATATATGGTTCCTAAAATGGACTTTATACTTCATATATCATACTTCTTAATATAATAAAACTAGTTTCTACTAAACAGGAACTTCCTGTAGGCCAGTGGTAGGTGATAAAGGCCAGTCGCACTTCAGTTGTGGGTTCGATTCCCATAGCCTTGTCCGACGCGATGGGCTGTCGCCCGTCCTGCAGGTTTTCCTTTTTCTAAAACTATATTACTATAACATCACATCAATAATATCGAAAAAACTTCTATCCTTAAACAATACTAACTTATGTCCAACATAATCCATTCTAATCTTTAGGCTTATCCATAATACTGCAGTCCACTCTCATAACATAGTGAAAACGATTACCAGAGATTTAACACGATCGTCGATCCCCATATATCATAAGATATGTTTTGTTGGTCACATTCCAAACATTCAAAGTCCTTAATCATGTATTCTCTTGAATACCTTAGTGAAATCATGAATGCAGTTAAAAGTTAACACTTTCCACATACCAAAATCCTCAAAATTCTATATACTCAAACCATGATATCACTTAGTCCTTATATCAATCATGATCTCATGAATACTGTTAAAAATTTCATTTTCTCGTTTTCCCTTCATTATGTGCATATCATCTTATTTCCAAAAATATCTCAATCACTTTGAATACCACATTAGACCAACACATAAATATTCCAATACTTTATGATACCACATTATTTTGGAATCCCATTACATAAACACTTAATCATTCCACCACATCGTTGTCATATTCAACATCGCCAATAGTGATCGCATGAGACTTCCCTTTGTCCCTTTCCTTCAGTGGTTGTTCATGTTGATCATCACTAACCCTTGGATTAGGGTATTTATTAGCATAATGCCCCATTTCCTTGCACTTGAAGCATTGAAGTGTTGGTGGTGCGTTCTCTACAGTGTTTGCTTTATTTACATCATTAGAAACCCTTTTTCCATTACTTCGACACTCAGCTGCTCGATGACCTTCTTTTCCACACTTAAAACATTTTCTAGTCCCTTTAAGACAATCTCCACCATGCTTCTTTCCACACTTTGTGCATAAGGAAACATTCATCTTCTTTTCACCATTATTCTGAGATTTCTCCTTGAACTCCATCATTCGTTTCTTGTCAAAACCATGAGATGGATATGTAACACCAACTTCCATTTCTACCTTGATAGCACAACGCACAATTTCTTCATAGCTACTGAAGTCTCTTATAGCTAATGCCCTTCGAAGACTTGGTTTTAAGCCACTGAAAAATCGATCAACTTTAATTTCAGGTTGGATGATAATGCCAGATGCATACCTTGCAAGTCTTGTAAAATTCGCTTCGTATATACCAACAGATTCATCATCCTTTTGCTTTAGTTCAAGAAACTCCTTATCCATCTTTGTTCGAAGAATACGAGGGAAGTAGTTATTGAAAAATAAGTTCTTGAACTCGTCCCATTCCATGGACTAAATTTCATCTCTAGGCCTCGTATTCTTGATAAGATTCCACCATTGATCAGCCTCTCCTTCCAAACGATATACTGCTAAGATGACTTTATCATGCTCAGAACATTGAAGAACTGAAAATATCTTTTCAGTGGTACTGATCCATTGTTCAGAAACAAGTGGATCGGAAGTCCCACTGAAAGAAGGTGGACGTTGCCTCATGAAGGACTCAATAGAATATTGTTCCCTCCTCTGCTCATTTGGAAGTCTAGAATGATTCATAGCTTGTGTAAGTATAACAATAAGATTTTTCACTCCATCACCCATAACATTTGTTTGTTCAGGAGGGAAATCATTGCATTGTCCATTGCATTGATCAACACGGTTCTTTTGGGTTCCAGCCATCGTCTAAAACCCAAAAAGAATAGTCTGAGAGGCAAAAATCATGCTAGGGAAAATAACATAATAAATGGGGAGTACCTTCAATATCTAACATCTTAGGTTTAATTCTATGATCGTTAGCGTAATTCTAGTACTATAACCTATACGTATACTTAACCTTAGGGACATCCCTAGACATACCTTAGAAATATCTCTAGGGATCTCACTAAAGTTCTCGCATCCTAGTTTCCAAAGGTTTACTAAACCTTTCCTCTGATACCAACTGTAGAGACCTGAAGCTTGACGTACATGGACATTACATTACATTTGCGGAATACTTAGTACATAACAAAAACACACACACAAGGATCGTAATAGTTTAGTGTCTTTGGAAACTCGGAACGTAATCTTCTAATCGTGGTGAAAGATCTTCAATATCTCCCATAAAGATCTTCCCTTTTTTTTACCTAAAACCTTTCTTTATATCCTGGGGAAAAGAAAACATAAAAGGGTGAGCTCAAATTCTCAGTAAGGGTAAAAAAAAGAAAAATCAATCACATCATATTCATAAGAACATAACTTTTGGAAATCTTAACCTGCAAAAGAGAGCATAATTTCATAACATGGGATAAATCATAGTAGTGAAATGAAATCCCAATAATCATAACTTAAAACATGAAACTTTGTGTCATACACACATAATCATAGAGAATCATTTCTTGTTAGTCAAGACTCATTTCCAAGACTATCTTAGTGGACAAAGTCCCTTTCTGAATCGAGTAACCCTCGTTTCAGTCCTCTTTCACTGAACCGGTATAACCTGCCATTTCAGCCATGTCAATCTCATGAGATATAAAATCTTTACCCAATGCATTGGATGGAGATATAGGTCCCACCCATCTCATAATGATACCACTCTTATGTGTGCCACAAAATCATAAATCATACATCATTACATAACCCATGTAATACAAATGGGAATCTTAAACATCATGACATCATAAAACAATTAATATAAGATAAAGGAATTCATAAAAATAATTCCATCACAACATAATCAAAACAAATTAATAATAGGGATAAAAATATAACCCTTTATTATCTTAGATGGAAAATAATTTTTATAAAACACTTGAACTCCATTCTTGAGGAAAATATCCTTTCTACTTCAAAAACATTTTTCCTTTCATAACAAGTCATACGAATTTAAAATAAAAGAAGTTGATTAAAAATAAACTTGAAAACTTGTAAAGGAATATTCTTGGAAATAATGTTTTAAAAATACATTCATGCTGTATAAGTTAAAAAAACATTCTTCTCGTACTTTTGTCGGAAAAGTCAAAAAAGTACCTCGTATGAAAAATTACAAAAGATTCCTTTCATATCTTTTACTAAAAAATCACCAAAGGGTAAAATTGGATTTAAACAATTGTAGGTGGATGGAAATAATATTACATATTGAGTAAACATGGATTTGGATGATAAAATACACCCCAGTAAATACCAAAGTATAAACAATCTCGGATAAAAATGAGATTGTGATATTTCCCTTACCTTAGGTCCGACTTGCTTTGTACGTGTCCGAAACTCCTGTATAATGATTTAAATAATGTTATTGACTTATTACAGAATCATACTCATTGTTATGATATCATATATGGTTCCTTATGAATTTATATTATCCGTTCTTTTGTAAATTCCATGTTAAAGAAGCGTTTTGGGTAAAATCGTTTTATTTATCGTAGGTGTTTTGACTTGTTGTTATTGACATTATTATTACTTATATCATGATTTACTTACTTCCAGAATATAAAACATGATTTATATATATATTCAGTATATATATAGATAGATAGATAAATGAAATGAAAAACACCATTCATGGAGACGGTAGTCCGTACGTACGCATGAACGCCGTTTTCCTTTCCTTATTGTATTGAATGGAAGTAAGTAGATGAAATAAATAAATATATATATATATATATACATAAATCCAGTAGCTTTATAATGTCATATATTTCATTATTATTTCTTATATATACTTTATAATCATTCTTAAATGGTTAACATGGAGAATGAATCTCATCGCGTCGTGGAGACGGTATTCCGTACGTACGCACGAGCGATGATATCATTTCCATAATTATTGAATTGAATTGTAGTGGATTATACAATATATCAAAATAAATATGATGTTATAATAACTATGTATAGTTATTCTTTACACCATTATACCCATCCATGTAAGGTGGTGGTGGAAAATAGATTACACCACGGCGTGGAGACGGTATTCCGTACGTACGCACGCGCGGTGATTTCATTTTTCCATAGGATGGATAGAAGGTGAATTAGGGTTGTTTCATATTTATAATAACATACCAGTATGTAAGTAATACTGATGTTATTAATTTTTCATGAAACAACTACAGAAGAAAAATTTGAAGAAGAAAGAAATTGAAAAGATCGGTAATGGTTATTACCTCTTCTTTGAAACGCCTCTTTGAATCTTCCACTTAGGGAACTAGGATTGGTCTTTGAAGAAGACCAGGACCTCTAGGATTATTCTAGGGAAGTGGAGAAGGGATTTTGGCAGGGGTTGGCCGAGCGTTAGTGCTCAAATTGGTGTGAGGAGGAGGGGGAGGAGGTGCCCTTTTATAAGGGAGGAGAGGGGCACCTTAGGAATATCTCAAAATATTATTATATATTAAAGTCAAAATCAGTTTATAATGGTTCCAAAGGGTATTACTTCGAAGATAAAGTGGGGATGGGTCTAAATCCTATCATCCAATAGGATTTAGACAATTTTAGGGTATTAGTTTAACCTTATCAATTAGATTTAACTCTAAGTTAAATAATTTAAATTTTACCGTGTCTTTTTGTTTTCTTTCACTATATGGTTAATACACTTACTATAACAATCCAAACGAACCCCAAATTGTTTATTATTAATAAATATATCCTTCTCTAAGTCATTTGGCCGATCCTTAGATTTTTAGGAATAAAATAACAATTAATAATATAATATTTGATTTAAAAACTATTTTGTGTCAATTTTGAAACTATTTGATATATGATTTTTGTGAAAGTCATAACAGAATTATGTGTTCGAACCAAGTTGATTAAATCAACACTAATATATCATAGTAACCTAGAAAATAAGTGGAATTCATAAAATGTATCAAATTAAATTTAATTTTGTGTTTATAACATCAATTATGTCAATATTTCATAAATAAGATAATTACTGCATCATCATTGTGTCATAAATAAATTAAATTATTTAATGTCTAAAAATTACAAATAAAATACCATTATGTAAGAAATCTTTTTATATTTCTAATTAATATTTAAAATCGAATTTATCTTATGTATAACCCTATATTAAAAATTTTTTAGTAAATAAACTTTGATTTTAACTCTTTTAACTCTTCTTTGAATTAAATAATAATAAATGTCCTAATCTAATCCAAGTGGGCCTAAATGGTCATATATTATTCATAAGTTTGTTTTTGGTCGAATTAAACTTATCCAATAGAATTAGGACATGTGTTAGGGTAATAGTAATATCATATTTACCCTTAGTTACCCTATTTACTATTAACCGCGGTAAAAAAGTAAAAAGTTAATATTCACCAAAAAATTATTTTTATCTCATTGAACCAAATTTTACTTACTGATATCAACCGTGTCTGTCGGATTTTTGAAATTCCATTCACAGAAGCGGTAAAATTAATCTTTATGCAAAATTCAGTTTTTAACCTACCACTTAGTAGTTTCACTATTCATCAAAAATTGATGTTTTTCAGAACAATGCCAAAATTTCATCCTAAGCTATATTTAATATTCTGAATTCAAAAATGAAGTCTATTTTACCAAATTCATAACATAGAAGTTTCATTAATTAATTTTATAATTAAATCCCACTGTTAAAACAAATAGCGTGTTTTTAAGAAACAATATCTATCAAAAGATTGACACTTGTTTATGTCTGGTTTAAATGTGAAATTACATCCAATGACCAACATTGTATTAAATTGTAAAAATATATTCTAAATATACATTAAAACTACTCAAATTAATAATTTATCACTATTAATTATTTCGATTAAAAAAGTTGTTTTTAATTATAATTTAGTAATTTTCACTATTCATCAGAATATGAAAGTTATCCGAAAAGTACCAAAATTTCACCTTAGTCTAAATTCGATACTCCGAATCCAAAAATGAAGTCCATTTCGAGAGCTAAAATTTCTAAAATTTAAAAAGTGGTTATTACTATTCATAACGGCTAGTTTTAATAATATTTTAATAGCATATCGTTGTTTCGTGAAACTCAGTATTGCGTACTACACACGCTATCAAGGAAGGTTGTGATTGCATGTAATGCAAGGCAAGTCAAGGATGCGTGTTGTGCAAGATCCTTTTGGTGTAGCGTACAACACAAGACATTAATAAAATTAAAAAGAATATTTTTCAAAAAATATCGGGCTGTTACAATGTTATAACTATTCAATAGTGTCAATACCACTCAAAAATAAAATTTTATCGAATACATTATATATTTTTTGTTTGAATGGGGTTGTGTAATATGACTATCCTATAATTTAGAGTACATTGAAAAAATGATTTTTTATTTTAGGAGTTTTTTTAGTAAAACACAATTTAAATTTGGTTTAAAATCATAAATGGGGTTTTAGGTGCTACAATGATATCCATAGGATGATGGATCAAGATTTGAATAAGGAATTGGAAAATATTTTAATAATGAAATTGGTTTTGAATATAATTTCATGTAACAAATAAACGAATGGAGACTTTTTTAAATTTTGGATATAAATGGATATATTCTCATATATGCCTTATGGGAAATGGAAAACATTTGTTTTTGATTAGAAATGGTATTTCTATAAAATGAATTCCTATTCTAAATTTTTTGCACAAACAATATTATCATATCTATAGTGTAATTTTTAATTTTGGGTCAAAACATATTCCAATGGAAAAATAAGAAAAAAGGATGTTTTGGTGGAATAGTTTTGAGGTTAATAATATCTATGTAAGGGATTATATAATAACCAGAATCATAATGGACTATGGAATTGGTTGAAATTTTGTTTCTATGGAACTATAATTTGTGGTATTCAAAATATTATTACTAAAATATGATTCAATTGGTCGTTACATAATATGTGTATGGTCATACATAAATATTTATGCATTAGATGATATATTGATGATTTAAATACAATTATAAGGTGTTGTAACGTGATATAAAATTAAAAATATCCAATTATTAAAATTATATTTAATTTTATTTTTTAAAAAAAATGTTTAATATTCATTTTATTAATAATATTAAAATATATATATTTTTAGAAAACATGGTTTTCTGATGAAAAAAATTTTCGACTAAAGAGTGAAATAATGTCAATTTTCATAAAAAACATTATTAATTATCTTATGTTACAAATAATGGAAGATAGGGTACCTCTACATTGACATATCATGTATAAATAGGTTATGAGAAACTTTATGTGTTATTTAGATATGGATCATAATATTTAATTAATGTAAGAATAATAGTAAACTATCTTGATAAAGGATGACATTGTAGCAATAAACTGTTACCACATTGGTAACATTGAATAATAATACAACAAAAATAATAACATTAATTGAAGCTCAAATATATATAAAATAAGTAAAACAGTATACATCATGTCAAATGTATTTATATAATCCTTATAAAATAATATTGGTTCATAAAAAATCATGTTATTTAATTAATGAAAATTTAGACAAAATTACATTACCGATTATGTAACTTTTGAACCATAAACCCCATGAATTAAATATTGTAAAATGATTATGTAAATACCCATCAATTTACGTTTAATATTAACATAATACATTTATGGGAACTATATAAATAAAGAAATAGTTGTGAATAAGTAAAAAGTCCCAAATAAATAAAATTGAGAAGATAAAACCATTACCATAAGACTTCACATTCATCATTCCCGTTAAGACATCATGTATAATTAATATAGGTTTATTATAAATCTAAAATAGTATCATATTATTATATACCATACCATACATTATTTTGTTATGATTTTATATTACCCTTTTATTACCAATTTCATGATAGTGTCACATTTCATGTAATATGTCCATTATTTTTTGTATATGATTTGAATTGTTATTCATGATCCTCTTTATTTGATCATTATATACATATTTTATTAATATAAAAAAATACATAAAAAACATATTTATTAAATATATAAGTATGTTTACTAATCTATATGATATTGACATGAGAAATAGAATACATTGTTCATGAAGGTGGTAGGACGTACACACACATGAATGTTGTTTCCATTTTATTATTGTTTTGATTAAAATAAAGTAAATGATATATATATGTGTGTGTTGAAATATAATTAGAATTATTATATCATCTATATCATATAGGGTTACTAAACTCATCATTAATTCAATTCAATTAAAATGTGATCGAATCATATCACTTTGAGGAACATGCCCTTAGGAGGATTCAAAGCAGGCGATTCACCTATGTAGACTTTACATATTTGGATGTTTGAGAGGGTACAATGACAAACATCAGATCAAAAATCTTCTTTGACACATGACACCAAATATATGTACATTCTTACATTGGTTGAGAGACTTATCATGATTCAAATGATTGGGAGGGGCAGTTATTTTTGTTTGTCTTGATTTTATTTTCTATGATCACCAGGTTAAATAATTTTTTATTTCCGGAAGTATTTTTTGTTTCCCTGATCTTCCATTAAAATGTGATTTTATTAAAATATAAAAAATTATAAGGCCATCAGTCAATTGGTGTCGGAGGTGGTAGACCATACGTTCACAAACAAATTTATCATATATACACAAAATGGAAAGAATGATGAAATTATTAATATAATAATTAAAGAAGCATAAATAGATCATAAATCTCATATATATCATTTGAAAATATTTTGTTCCTTATAATCCCCATCCATGACTGGAGGTAATTGAAGATTGAATGACGTCGTTTTGTGATTGGTTAGTACGGCACACACCCGATTGGTATGTTCATTACTAATTCTATGGAAGTGTGTGTTGGTGTAGGTATAACCCATAGAATAATAGTATATATATATAACTAAAATAATTATGTTATTATATAAACATGGAATTTGAATAAATTACCATGGGATAAGGGAAATAAAATACAAGAGCTTGTGGCAGGTTGTTACCTCATTTTTGGGAAACTCTTCTTGTTTTGCATGAAAGGACTTCCATGGTTGGATTTTTTTAATATATGGTGTACTCTAGGATAATGGGAGGTAAATTGGGAGTACATTTGGGTATTACATATATGAGACAATTTTTTATGATAAGATTTTAGAAGTGAGGTGGGTGAGTAACCTATTATAGTAGAAGATGAGTGATATTCTTGTAAATATAAAAATAAACTATATTGAGAGGTATCCTATAGATAATGTGGCTCCAATAATTTTCCATTTTAGATAAAATGGTTTATATGGTCTATATATATACCCATATAATGGTTGTTTGGATATTTTTATATGGTATTTGGATCCTTAAGACAAATTTTAACCACCAATTATACTCATTATTTGATTAATAACTATAATTAAATATTATTAAATTACTAAAAATTTTGTTCAAAAAATATCTTTAACTTAATATAAATTATAATTATACTCATTAAAAATATTGAATTCACCTTCTAAAAATCTAAAAACAGAAGTGGTATACATTAATTAAAAATTAATCCCACATATGAGAGGAGACAATATGATTTTATATTGAGAATCTTAAAAAGATTGAAATATTTTTATATCAAATTTAAATGTGAAATTATTTACAATGCCCAATATTAGATTTATTGTCATATGTAGAACTAATTATTATAAAAACAATCCTTATTATGACACATAAATACATGATTTACTATAAATTATATTACATAGTACAACCTAGAAGACTGAGAGGTACCATGTATTTGAGGATTATGTACATTAAATAATAATTTAAAATAGGAAAAATCACATAATTATTGAAAATTTACTTAACATGATCACAATATTTCAAGTCTTTTAAAACTACATGGGATATCCTGGGGAAATTCATTAGAAAGTGGTGATCTAAAAATAACATTAAGTGAATAAGAAATGAAAAAGGTAAAACTTGTTTGAAAATAGGCATATCAATGGGGAATAAAAGGATCATGAATAATAATAAATGATATATAATGATAATAATTATATGGGAAATGTTGCAACAATTTAAAACAATGCATCACAAATATAGGCTGAGGTTAACTAACAGTACATAATGATGGAAATAATCCTATAATGAAATCTAGTTCACTCTATATACCAATATTATTTCTCATGAGACTAAACATTACTCATGCAATAGGAAAATATATAATTATGGGAACACCACTTACATACATTTCATTCTCAAGATTATGTGATACACATATATCATACATCATGGATTCATTAATCATAATGTTTTACTTTTCAATCAAGTATTCTAGAATAAATACATGTTAGTACCATGTCAAGGAATTAAATGGATATAAATTTGAATGCCCTTGATATGAAATGTGTATAGTATTCACAACACAATTGTTTTGGGCGGGAAAATCATAGTGAAATTCTGACAGCAAAACAACATCACATTAAAATTAATAAATTCGGATAAGGAGGTAGAATGGGTTCTCAAATAATTTTGAAATGAAATATGTCGTAATATGAATATGTAAATACATATTCTATAATTACTAATAGGAAATATAAGGCATAAGAAAATTATAAAACATGAATAAAAAAGATAAGGTGAGAATCCCTTACTTGAGTGTGTGCCTCCAAATTCTTTGGATGAGCTTCATGAGTGATTTGGTTAATTTGGATGAATCCATAGAGGGTTAGGAAGAGTAATTATGCACTACAAGGACTTTGAGAAATGAAAAATGGGTTATTTTGTGGGTTTGTATTTGAAATGAGTGAAAATGTATTTATTAAATCTTAAACACATGTTTTTGACTAAATATAAAACAATAACCAAAACTATAGTCCTTACGATGGATTTTCCCATTGTTTTTATAAAATGGGAGTGGTTTTTATTATTATCTAAGTCTAGGAGCTTAACATGATAATATAATGTCCTTTCTTATGTGTAGGTGAGTCATAATCTAAACTAAATGAATTAAAACCGTAAAATATATGAATTTTTTTGGAGGATTCATAATGGATTTATAAAACAAATAAAATAAACATAGAATAACCTTTTTTAATGTTAGTACAGATATTTTGTTGTATATTGATCTTATATTATTTTTACATCAATTTTCTGTCATTATGATGTCCTAACACAAAAAACATTTTTATGCAATATTAAATTTTTAACCAAAAATTTGGTTTCCTTTGATAATTAAGTAAAATCTATCATTTGATAGTTTTTTGGTTTTATTAAATATATTATATTAAAATTTTTCATAGAATTTTATAAATATTGTTATTTTCACATATTAAAAAACATTCAATTATTATGAAATTATGGATTTTTAACATTAATAATTTTCAAGCCCTTATAAAAATTTCATTTGACTTCAATAAAAATTATATTATTATTTATATTTTTTTATAAATTTTTAAATAATAATATATATTAAAATATTATTTATTTCAAAACTCCATTAATTATTCAATATAAATTCTTCAGTTGAATTTTAATATTAACAATAAATATTTTCTTTGTTGTATCAAAATAAAAATCATTTATAATATAAAAATAATAGGATGAAAAAATATTCAATATTCTATAAATAATAATTTGCATACAAATATTTATGAGGAAATGATACATTACCCTTTAATACTACCTCATACACCCAAAGTGTATGGTGTGTGATGGTGAGAATTTTATATAGTGGTTCAACATACGTGGTATGGGTCGGGATCTCAATGAACCTAAACATATCTTGTAAACCATTAATCAGATTCTTATGTTATTGGACCTAAACATGGGTTAGGTAAAGGGAAGTGACAAGTGATGATACATCCCTAGGAATCTATCTTAAATTGGATTCATAGGGTATGATCATACTGGTTGAGGTCGTCACTTCCTTTGTATGTGTCAATTGGATTTGTAAAAACCCAATATTTATCTTAATGATGTGATCACGATTTAGTGACTATATTATCAATGAAAAATATACAAAATATTTATTTCCAAATGGTTAAGATAAAATAAGAAAAAATAATTACATGTATTTTATATAATCATGTTAAATAATAAGAAAATTAATTTAATTGAAAGGGATTTTCATTTATAGATGATCGGTTTACTAAAATCTTCCCCCTTAAGAAATAACACCCATGAAATATTAATTTCCTACACTAAAACATATGTGGGTACTCTGTTTCATTACATTATCAAGTTCACATGCCACTTCCTTAAATATCTGGTTTCTCAACATCACATTTAATTGTTTCATTGACTTCTTTAATAGAAATCTATCTCTATGATATGATATCATTCACAACTACTCCTCATATGAGATATAATTTTTCAAAGGTACTAGCTATCGATTGAGTACATTTGAGGGGTCTAGTATGTAATTTATCAAGAGGGATACATGGAATACATCATTTATTTGAAATTGGTTAGGTGTGAGTAAATGTTATCAGGCCACCACTCTGATGTGACTGTTGATCTCAAAAGGGATGATGTATCTTGCACTATGTTTACTCCTATTCCCAAATCACATCACTTTCTACAATAGTTATTTTTTGAAGAATACCATGTGTAAAACATTAAATTTTTGGACTCATCAATGAAAATAAACAAAGATTTATGTCTACTTTAGGATTCCATGATGTGACACTCAAAAATTTTATCCTTTTCCACCATTTCAATGAATTTTTCTAGAAAAATTAGTTTTGATTCCAAAAATTCATGCAAATATGTAGGTGTTCTTCACCTCTTCCCATAAAGGGCTTAATAGGGAGCTATTTGGATGCCGTTAGGGAAATTACTATTGCATGATTACTCAACAAGAAGAATAAAATAGTCTCATTGTCCTTTGATGTCATCTGAGAACGATCTCGTCATGTCCAAATGTATCAAGATAGTTTGGTCAAATTTTAAATTATTTTGATGGAGACAAGCCGTGATGAAGTTCAAATCAGTGTTTAGAGCCTCGTAGAGACTCATCCAAATCTCATAGTTGAATATTGGATCGCAATAGAACATAATAAATAGTGGTATTTCATGAAGAATAACAATATGTACGGTGTATATCTCTGCATGTTGATCAATTTATAAATCCATTAGATTCACAATAATGTTTTCAATCATTTTGACATGATCCAAAAAAACAATTTAACATTGATTCCCATATATTTCATCAAATATGTTTTGAAAATTTATGTGTTGATGTTTTCTCATTTTCATGTTCATATTCTTTATGGTTGCATCATCCCCTTAGACATACCCCTTTCAGCCTTCAAATTCTAACATACCAGGGACATTGATGTATAATAAAAAATCCCATTCTTCATATTTTACCGCCAATAGTTCTCTCAAAGATCTCAACACATAATTGTGCTTCATTGAAAAATGGTGAATGTATGATTATGTTCATCGACCATCGGTTTCGTCATTAACACATGATTTTATAGTGTACATACTCATGACCCAAATTTCACAACTCATTCTTGGTTACCTTGAACTCTGAGGATTCCCCTTATCATATATTTTATAAATTCCTCTAAATTGAATAATGATCACATTTATCATCCTATAATTTTTTGATAAGAGATTTTTGATCAATAATATGTGAAATGATTAATTATTTTCTATTCTTTTTGATTACCAAATCCACCCACGTCATGTATAACAATATTGGACCATTCTCTATTCTCATCAATGATAAAACAGATGGACCCTTAATATGGTCTGTGGATTCCACTTCTTTTTATTTACCATTATGGTAGTAAATAGAGTAGTAAAAGTCATTTAGCAACAATAACCATCTCAATTGGTGCATATTCATATATTTATATGTGAATATATTATTTAAGATTTATTATTTGTATATATTTCATAATTTTACCCAATAAAATAATACCTCAATATCTTCTAAGAGAATATCACTACAACCAAATCTAGATAATGCATTGTGTAATTCTACACAAGATATTTCAGCTTCCTTGGAGAATAGTCTATGACATGGACATTATTCATTAAAACAAAACCAAAACCCTTCATATATTAATCACTAAATACCATGAACTGTTTTCCACTAGTGAGTAGTGTGAGAATTGTGGATGTGATACAAATTCATTTAAATTCCACCATGCCCTCTTTTCATTCATAATTAAGAGAAAAGAATATTCCATTCTTACATAGATTTGTTAGAGGATTTTTTAATCATGAGATATAACCCAGAAATCAATGATAGTACCCAGATAATCAAATGAATCTACATATATCTATCATAGATATTGTCCTCATAAACCATTCAATTTAATCTAATTTTGAAGGGTAAAAAAATATCCAATTACTTTCAATGATATACACCTTGACTAATTATTCCATTAACAAGAAATCACATTTTCTATACTTGTCATATTGAATCTCTTTTCGTATGGACTTTAACACAGTTCTCAACTACTCCTCATTCTCCTCCTAATATGTGGAGTATATTATAATATTATCTATAATGACTACCTAATTTATTTTATGTAATGTATAATGTATCCATTCCTATTGTCTATGAATATTTATGGTGCATTATCATGTCTGAGTAAAATTAATATGTACTGATAGTGCTTGTATCTTGTATGAAAATCATTCTTCGAGATATCCTCCGTGTAATATCCCGACCCCAGAATACTCGGAGTCAGTGTGTTGAAACATGATGTGAAAATTTTACAAAAACCATGCAATGATATTTTACACTTCATGTCCCATACATCGGATCGATTTAGTTTAGGTTTTGAGAAACCATGCTCTTGCAATATGATTCTTCAGCTAAAAATTTATAACTTAGAAATTTATTTCAAAAATGTAGTGTGAGCATTAAATATCCCAGTAAGGGGTTTTAAAAAACAGAATATAAAAATTATAACTTTTGAAAAAATTGTTTTAAAATATTCATAAAACATTTTCCTAAAAAATTTTGTACCACATGTAACATATCATAACAATTGTCTAAGAAATAAAAGTGCACAATTAAAAGCATACTAATATAATTACAATGGAACATGCTTGAATTATATGCATGATCCTTCAGAGTAATAAGTAAATGACATTCTAAATAAGTATGACATATGAATATGCAAGTAAAAATTTAATAACTAATAGTAATATATAATTATAGTTCTGAATAATGGTAATAAATTCAATTTCAATCATTACTACTATGAAACATATGCTGGATAATAAATCTCTGAGTGAAAAATAAATGTCATGACATAAGCATTTTCTTCTTCTAATACTAATAAGTACTGGAACATAACCATGTATATTCAACTAGTCGAATATCCACTTGGTTAATTAGTTATCATAAGAATAATGAGGTAATGTATAATACCATACCCTGTCAATACTTCATGTCAAGACCATAAATGTCAATGGCCTCATGCCATGACCTGATTGTCTCTTGATAACAATTGATGCATCGAGGGGCTTTCAATAACTGGTCCCCAACCCATTATACTGAGTGTATTACTTTCCTCATACCCCAAATAGGGTGATATATTAAAAATTTCACAAACCACATTGTATGTTTAATTTCACATTTCATATTATTCATGTCGACCCATACCACATTGAATAATTAATAACTTAATACATATTAGGTCATAAGGAATTTAATTACATTCATTAGATTTAACATATACATAGTGAATCAAGCATAAATGTATTAATTACAATACTATCAACTACATGAATATGTCATTGAATGGTGATTATGATAAGTAGATTATGGAATATGTGATGATGACTAAAGGATTAAAATAAATAAAAGTTTTGTTTAATAAAATGATAACCCTAAATGCTAAAATATTATCTGATAAAATACATTTCAAAATTTCACCATGGATTGGGTTCTTAATTAAAAGATAAACTAAATATTTTAAAAGGGTTATTAAATACATAAATTCCCAAACATACATTTTTTGGCATCCTTATGTTTAACATATCACAAGGGTACACTAAAAGTTAAACCTGAAGAGCATGAAATTAAATCTTAACTAACACCATTTAGTATATGTTTTAAAATAAGATATTTATAAATATGTATGTAAGAGTAGTAAACCCCAAATTTTATACTCATGAATTGTCCCCAATTAGTAAATTCATCAAGAGTATAATATTTGAAATATCCAAAATTAGGGTATTGTGTTGGGTAAATCTTTTTATACACAAGGGTATAAAAGTAGAGTTTTAAAACAAAAACTATACATATTTTGAAAAAAACATATTTTATTCATTATTATATATCCTTGGAAAATTCTAAATAAAATTTAGTGTCAATGTTTACATGTATACACATATATTCACATATCCAAATATACATCTTTTATTAAAGGGTTTATACCAAAAATTCATTGAAACCCATAAATCTTTAACATATTAGACACATAAACTAACTAGAGTCCCTAAAAAATTAAATCATTGTATAAAATTTAAAAGTTTTATGAAACATATAAAACGTATATGTATAACCGATTTCATATCAAAATTAATTGACACATATATGCTTTTAACCCCTTAAGAGTTTTATTTAACCGTGTGTGTGGAAAATGAAAATCATGCCATTAATTATAAAAGATTGATTATAAAATACCTTTATATGTATCTCATAAAAACTTATATACAATTTTTTATACATAATTATATATATACATATTCTCATAAGGAACCTCGATATCAGACACCCTCTTTCTTGTTAAGGGGTTAAGATCACCATGTAGGGTAAAGGTCTTTCCAATATATGGAAAAAGGGTATTTCACACTCTTATAAATATATACATATATAGAAATAACCATATATATACAAAGTACATATATATAAGTATTTCATGTATAATATAAACCCTTAGGTTCATAATTCCACCTAAACTCAAAATCCAAAAGACCTAGAATCGACATGAGATAAAATTTTAACTAAACCATAAGGTTGTATACATATTTTTATGATAATACATATATATTTTTATACCATCAATGCAACAAAACAAGACAACTCATTCCATTACCTAGCTTGAGGAGGATGATAGGTTCGAGAAAGGATCATGGAAACTTGCTGGAGGTTTGAGGAGATGAAGAACAACCGAGGGAATCGGTGCAACCCGGTTATATAAATAAAATATATTATATGAACTATAAAATATATTATGGCCATTTGTTGGAAGGATGAGGAAAACTCGGTATATTTAATGTCCATGGGAAGTCAGTCTTTGTGGAAAATAAGAGAAATGAGGTTTGGATGTAGATGTAAGGAGTCACAGGTGTGAAAAAATGGTTAAAATATGAATAAAACCTACTAGTGCGGCACACATGGAGAAGAAGAAGATGCAGAGGGTAGCAAAAAACTGGAAAAGGAATAGAAAGCCATGATTGGATCAGGCCATTATGTTTTCCATTCTAGCTGACCATAAGGATATTCTCTACTTACTGGGTATTTTTGTTACATTAGGTAGCCTCCCAATGGATCTGATAGGGCTTTAATTTGGTATTTTTGGTTTGTTTGGAGCAACGTAACCATTTTAGTGTTCATGGAATAACGGAAGTATTGTGTTCATTTGCATATGTTGTTCAGATAGCATGAAAATTAAACAAAATTAACCATAATATTATTATTACTTGATAAATAAGTTTTGTGGCATCACATTATTCACCCTACAAATAATTTCGTCCTACCAATTTATTTCATATTACCCTTATAAAAAGAGACTCTATGAAATTATTCACCACATCCTCCATCATGGAGGATCCTCAGGTGTGGCCAACTATATACCCAAATTGGTGTTAAATTCTTCTACTTCCCAGGCCTAGACACACTTCAGACAATAAGGGTTTAACTCATGTAGTGTAATTTCGGGCTTCCAGAGGGAGGCTCAAATGGTAGAGAGATCAGATTTGTCACAATGAAAAAACTCTCTAAGAACTCACCGGCTCGTCTCTTTTCTAAGAATTTCAATGTTGTAGATGTGGTCATACAAACTATATCTCATGATTTGGTGCATGTAGGTTGCATGAAGGTTCCACTCTATGGAAGCCTCTTGAAGACTTACATGAGATATGATGTTTTAGGATAAAGAGAAGCATAGAAAAGGCCTTCATGGTACTTTCCCCCTTTTCAATACTCAGTGAGTTGAGCAGTGGATATATGGTTATAGATATAGGAATTACCTTGGTAGGATCAGAGAATCACTGGACCGTTCGATATCATATTAAGATGTTTTCATGTCATTCGCAGGTTTGTGAAGGGAAGTTATTCTTCTGCACAGGTTATGACTATAATGGCCTCTAGTTCCTCAACATGAAGAGATAATATATGGGGTTTTCATTCCATATAATTTTTTTTCCATTAATGTCGAATCATTCAAATGAAAACACTAAAAAATTAAATGAAAACAGAAAAAAAAATTGTATTTTCAAAAACAACTGGAACAAAACATCCAGGTCTAATGGTTTCCCCAATTCCCAGTTACGTGAATCACCAAAAAAAATTCAGAAATCTTGATCTACCTGAACCAAATGCAACCCCAATAGTCTAGTTCAATCTCGTGGGTACATTTATGATGTCTCCCAAGTGAGAAATGAGAGGTGTAATGCCGAGAGACATTAGTATGTACTTGATGTCTTTAAATAGAACAAAAAGATTAAATTTCAAGGATTTTAATGTCCATTACAAGAACATAAGGTCCATTGGACAAAACATGGAAAATATATACTGTGTTGAGGTCACCCGCTTCTGTAGCTTCTTGGAAATATATGAGCTACAAGATGCCTTCTACTATGGTAAAGTATCTAAAAATTCCATCTATGTACATTCTCTGATGTTTGTAGGATGGAAATTTTGTTTGCATCATAAAGAGGTGGTCCAAACCCGCTCCTCGGAGGAGTTGAAGTGCATGGGTAGAGTTTGACATATCATAGAGGTGATTTCATGTCACTCGAATGTGTGCATAATTTACAAATTTGTCATGGATGGCTGTGGAAACTATGGTTTTTAGGTCCTCAATAGGAATTGACAAAAGACTGGTATTTTTTCCATATGATAATTAAGAAAACATTATACTGCATAAGGCATATGTGAATTCTTCTTTGATCAGTTCCGGTTTCCCCGAGTTATCTAAAATGAATCCTTTGATACCATTTGTAATAGACCGACTCCATAATACCTATAGCCAGTACTTTAAAACATGATGGGTAAATTTTACAAAAACCATGCACTAATATTTTTCACATCATGTCCCATACATTGGATTGATTCAGTTCAGGTTCTTGGAAACTAGCCTCTTGTGACATGATTCTACGGTTAAAAACTGTTACCTAAGAAATTTATTTCAAAAACGTTGGGTGACCATACAAATTCCCATTAGGGAGTTTTAGAAAAAATAATATACCAATAATATCTTTTAAAAAAATTCTTTAAAATTTTCCGTAGAACATTTTCTTATGAAATTTTATAAAACATTTAACATATCATAAGGATTGTATAAGAAATAAAAGTTCACAATTAAAAGCATACTAACTTAATTACAAGGAAACATGATTCAATTTAAGGCATACTCATTTAGAGTAATATGTAAATGACATGCTAAATAAGTATGGCATATGGATATGAATGTTCATATTTAAAAACTAATAGTAATACATTACCAGAGTTACACACAAAGGTAATAACTTCAATTTCATTATTTAATATTGTGAAACATACACAAGAAAATAAATCACTGAGTGAAAAATAAATGCCATGCCTTAAGTATTTACTTCTTTTGATACTCATAAGTACTGGCTCATAAGCAAGGATATTCTACTAGTAAAATATCGACTTGGTTAGTAAATTATCATAAATATAATGAGGGAATGTATAATACCAGACCCTGTCAAGACCTCGTGTCAAGACCTAATATGTCAGTGGCCTTATGCCACGGCATGATTATCTCATTAGAACTATAGATGCATCGAGGGTATTTTTTAACAGGTCCCGAATCTGTTATAAAAAGTCTATTACATTCCACATATGCCATATTGGGTCATATATTCCAAATGTCCCATACCACATTGTATGTTTAATTTCTCATTTCATGTTATTCATGGTGTCCCATACCACTTTGGAAAATTAAACACTTAATCCATAAATGGTCATAAGGATTTTATTTACATTCAATAGATTTTACATATATATAGTGAATCAGGCATATAAGTATTAATTACAAAAGAATCAATTTCATGGAAATGTCCTTGAATGGTGGGTTTGATAAGAAGATTATGGCATATGTGATGACGACTAATGAATTAAAAGAAATACTTGTATTGTTACATAAAATGATAAACCTAAATACTAAAATAATTAATGATAAAATACATTTAAGATTTTCACCATGGATCGGGTGATTAATTAAAAGATAAACCAAATATTTCAAAAGCCATATTAACCACATAAATGCCCAAGATTTAATTTCTAGTATGCTTATATATAACATATCACAAAGGTACACATAGAGTTAAACATGAAGACATTAAATTCAACCATAACTAACACCATTTATTATATGATTGAAAATAAGTGATTCATAAATATATATGTAATATTAGTAAACCACAAATTTTATACTCATGAACTCTCTGTAATTTATAAATGCATCAAGAGTATAATATTTGAAATATCCAAAATTAGGGAATAATGTTGTGTAAATCTGTTTATACACAGGGGTATAAAAGTATTGTTTTTAAACAAAAACTAAACATGTTTTGAAAAGAACATGTTTAATAATTTCATAGCAATCCTTGGAAAATTATAAATAAAATTGAGGATCAATGTTCACATGTATACAAATATATTCACATATACGAATATACATCATGTATTAAAGTGGTTATACCATAAATCCATTGACACCCATACAACTATAACATATTAGACACATTAATTAACTTGAGTCCCTGAAACAATAAATCATAGAATAAAAGTTAAAAGGTTTATGTAACATATAAATCATATATGTATAACCGAGTATACCAAAATTAATCGACATTTTCTTGCTTTTAACCCCTTTGAAGTACTAGTTAACCAATTGTGTATAAAATGAAAATAGTTCCATTAATTATAAATGTCTTTATATAAAATACCTTCATACAAATCTTATAAAACCATATGTACATTATTTTATACATAATTATATATACACATATTCCCATAAGGATCCTCAACATCACACACCATCTTGCATGTTAATACGTTAAAATCACCATGTAGGGTTAAT
Organism: Viscum album; assembly: GCA_963277665.1. Classification (NCBI taxonomy): domain Eukaryota; kingdom Viridiplantae; phylum Streptophyta; class Magnoliopsida; order Santalales; family Viscaceae; genus Viscum; species Viscum album. The sequence goes on along the minus strand of OY728127.1, from coordinate 1,471,813,003 downwards.
GTCTTTAAATTAAAAGGAAAAAGGGAAGGTCACACTCTTTACTATATGTACATATATACAAGTAACCGTATATATAAAAAGTACATATATAAGTTTTTCATGTATAATATAAACCCTTAGGTTCATAATACCACATGAACACCAAATTTCAAAGGTATAGAATTTGCATGGGAGAAAATTTTAACTAAACCGTAAGGTTGTGTAAATATTATTATGAGAATTCATGTAAATGTTTACACATTCAATGAAACAAAATAAGAAAAATCATTCAATTACCTAGCTTGAGGAGGAGTAGAGGCTCGAGAAAGGCTCATGGAAGCTTACTGGATGTTTAAGGAGAAGAGGAACAACCGAGTGAATGGGTGCAACCAGGTTATATAAATAGAATATATTATATGAACTATAAAATATTTTATGAATTTTTTTGGAAATATGAGTCCCACTCAGAATATTAAATTACTGGGTGAAGTTGGTCACTATGGAAAACGAGAGAAAAGAGGCTCTGATAGTGATGGGATGAGTCAGGAGTGTGGAAAAATAATGGTGAAAGTAGGATGAAAACCTACTGGTGCGGCGCACACGGAGAAGAAGAATATGTCACAAGATGGGAAAAACTAGAAAATAAACGGATGTCCAGGATTGGATTTGGCCTTTATATTATTCCTTCTAACTTTCCTATAGGATCTTCTCTATTTAACGGGTTGTGTTTTCATGTTAGTTGGCCACCCAGTGGCTCTGATAGAGCTTTTAGAAGGTATTTTTGGTTAGGATGTAGAAATGTAACCATTTTAATGTTCATCTAATAAAGTATTGTGTTCATTTTAAAGTGTTGTTTGGATAGCATGAAAATTAAATATAATTAACCAAAATATTATTATTACACGAGAATCAAGTTTTGGGGAATCACATTATTTCCCATAAAAATAATTTCTCTTCACAATTTATTTCATATGTCCATGATAAAAATAAACTCCCTGAAATTTTCACCACATCCTCCATCCTGGAGGATACGCTAGTGTGGCCAGCTGAATACCCATGTTGGTGTTCAATTATTCCGCTTCCTGGGCCTAGACACACCTCAGACAGTAAGGGTTAAACTCATGTAGTGTACACTTGGATTTCTAGATGGAAGCTCGAATTGTAGAGAGTTCAGAGATGTCTGAATGGAAAAAATATCTATGAACTCACCGGGTAGTCTCTGGTCTGAGAATGTCATTGTCTAAGACATGGTCATACAAACTGAAGCTCAAGATTTAGTGCATGTAGGTTTTGTGATGGTTCCCCTCCATGAAAGCCTCTTGAATCCTTACCCTGGTTGTGATGTTTCAGGATAAAGTGAAGAATAGGAAAAGAACTTCATGGTACTTTCCCCTTCATATATACTCAAAGAGGAGAGATGTGGCTATGCGGTGGTAGATATAGGCATTCTCTTGGAAAGAGCAGAGAATGTTTGGATTGTTCGATATCCTGTAAAGATGATTGCATGCCATTCGCTGGTCTGTGAAGGGAAGGTATTCTTCTACACAGGTTCTGACCATAATGGCCTCTAGTTTTTCAAAAGGAAGAGATGAGATATGGGATTTTCCTTTCATATGAAAATAATTTTTTTTGCATGAAATTCCAATTAGTGAAACTAAAATACTGAAAAGGTTGAAGAAATAAGAAACAAAAAATTGTATTTTTGAAAAAAACTGGAACACAATAACCAGGTCTAATTTTTCCCTAGTTCATAGTTACTTGAATCCCTTAAACAATTCCAAAAATATCGATCTTCATGAACCAAATGCATCCCATGAAGTTTGGTTCAATCTCGTGGGTACATTTATGACATTTCCAGAATGAGAAATGAAGGGTGTAAAGCTGAGAGACCAAAATATGTACTTGATGTTCATTTACAAAATAGAAAGCTTCAATTTCAAGGATTTCAAAGTCCATTACTTAACCATAATGGACATAGGAAAAGACTTGGTACATATATGTTGTGAAAAGGTCACCCTCTTCTACAATTTCATAGAAATCCATGAGGTACTGGATGCCATATGTTGTGGTAAAGCATCTAAAAAGTCCCTCGAAGTACCTTCATCGATGTTCTTAGGATAGAAATTGGGTTTGCATCACCAATTGGTTGTCCAAATTGGCTCCTCAGTGGAGTTTAAATACACAGGTAGTGTTTGACATGTCGTATAGCTGTTTCCATGTCATATGAATGTGTTCATAATTTAAAATTTTTCTTGGATGGCTATGTAAACTGTGGTTTCTCTGGCCTCAAATGGAAGAGAAAATAGACTAGTATATTTGTTTTCCATATGAATATTAATAAAAAATTATACTCAGTAATTTTTTTGTAAATTCTTTTTTGATCAGTTGTAGTTTTCCAGAGTTATCTGAAATGAATCCTTTATTACCATCTTTAAGAGCACGACTCTAGAATACCCAGAGTTGGTTCCACGAAACTTGATGTTTAAATTTTACAAAATCCATGCACATATATTTTACACATCATGTCCCATACATAAGATTGATTCGGTTCCAGTTCTGTGAAACCAGCCTATTGTGACATGCTTTTTTAGCTAAAAACTGATACCTGAGAAATTTATTTTAGAAAAATAGGGTGAGCATGAAAATGCCCAAAAAGTGTTTTAAAAAATAGAATATACCAATTATAACTTTTGAATACATTCTGTAAAAATTTTCATAAATCATTTTCTTAAGAAATAATGTAACACATCTAACATATCATAAAAATTATCTAAGAAATTAATGTTCACAATTAAAAGCATAGTAATAGAATTATGAGGGAACATGATTCAATTATAGTCATGCTCATTTAGATTAATAATTAAAGGACATTCTATATAAGTATGAAATATGAATATGAAAGTAAAAATTTAATAACTAATAGTAATACATAATCAGAGTTATACATAAACACAATAACTTCTATTTCATTCATTACTACTGTGAAACATACACTTGCTAATAAATCACTGAGTGAAAAATAAACATCATTCCATTAGCATTTACATTTATGATACTCATAAGTACCGACTCATAACCATATATATTATACAAATCGAATATCCCCATGATTAATTAATTATCATAAACATAATGAGGGAACGTATAATACCAGACCATGTCAAGACCTCATGTCAAGACCTAAAATGTCAATGGCCTCATTCCATGTCTTGATTGTCTCATAATAACTATTGATGAATCGAGGGGCTTTCAATAACTGGTCCCCAACCCGTTATACTGAATTTATTAAATTCCCCATATCCCAAATAGGGTTTTATATTCAAAATGTACCATACCACCTTGTATGTTTAATTTGACAGTTCATATTATTCAAGGTCTTCCATACCACTTTGAATAATTAAATACTTAATCCATAAAAGGTTATAAGGATTTTAATTACATTAATTATCATTTACCTATATATAGAGAATCATGTATATCAATATTAATTACATAACTATTAACTGCATGGCTTTGTCACTAAATGGTGAGTATGATAAGAAAATTATAGATTATGTGATTATGACTAATGCATTAAAGGAAATAAAAGTATTGTTACATAACTTGATAACCCTAAATGTAAAAATATTTACTTATAAAATACATTTTGGAATTTCTCCATGGATTTGGATCTCAATTAAAAGATAAACCAAATATTTCCAAAGGGGTATTAAACACAGAAATTCCCAATCATTCATTTATGGAAATCTTATTTTTAACATATCACAAGGGTACACATAATGTTAAATATGAAAAGCATTAAATTCAACCATAACTAATACCATATAGTATATGTTTGAAAATAATTGATTCATAAATATGTATGTAATATTAGTAAACCCAAAATTTTATACTCATGAACTCTCCACAATTACTAAATGCATAAAGAGTATAATATTTGATATGTCCAAAATTAGGGTTTAGTGTTGTGTAAATCTGTTTATACACAAGGGTAAAATAGTAGTTTTTTAACAACAACTAAACATATTTCGAAAACAACTTTTATCATTCATTCTTTGCTAGACTTGGAAAATTAAAAATAAAATTTCAGATCAATGTTTACTCTTATACACATATATATTCACAAATAAGAATATACATCATGTATTAAAGGTTTTATAACAAAAATACAATGACACCCGCACGAATTTAAAATATTAGACACATTAACTAACTAGATTCCCAAAAAAATTAAATCCTAGTATAAAATTTAAAGGGTTTATGTATCATATAAAAGTTATAGGAATAACTATGTTCATAACAAAATAAATATACACTTGTAGGCTTTTAACCCCTAAGGAGTATTTGTAAACCAAGTCTGTATAAAATGAAAATCATGCCATTGATTATAAAAGTTTTTTTATGAAATACCTTCATATATATCTTATAAAAAAATATATACATTTTATATATATAATTATATATATATATTCTCATAAGGAACCTCGACATCATAGACCCTCTTGCATGTTTTAGTGTTAAGATCACCATGTAGGGTAAAGGTCTTTGCATTAGAAGGAAAATGGGTAGGTCACAATATTAACCGTATATACATATATAAAAATAATCATATATATATATATAATGTACAGGTATATGTTTTTCATGTATAATATAAACCAATAGGTTTATAATACCACTTGAAATCAAAATCTAGATGACCTAGAATCTGCATGAGCAGAAACATTAAATAATGCGTAGTGTTGTATACATATTTTTATGAGAATAAATATATATGTTTATACCTTCAATGAAACAAAACAAGACAAATCATTCCATTACCTTGATTGAGGAGGAGGAAAGGATCGAGAAAGGATATTGGAAGCATGCAGGAGGTTTGAGAAGTTGAGGAACAACCGAGGGAATGGGTGAAATCAGGTTATATAAATATACTATATTATTCGAACTATAAAATATTGTCTGGACACTTGTTGGAAATCCGAGGCCCACTAGGTATATTTAATGACAGCGGTAAGATGGTCTTTGTGGAAAAAAATAGTAAGGAGGATTATATGGTGATGGAAGGAGTCACAGGTGTGGAAAAAATGGTGAAAGTTAGAAGAAAACCTACTCGTGCAGTGTAGACGTAGAAGAAGAGGATGTCATGGGAAGAGAAAAACAGGAAAACTAATGGATGACCATGATTGGATTTGGCCTTGATTTTTTTCATTCTAACTGCCCTGGAGGATCTTCTCAATTTACTTTTTCTTGTTTTTGCATTAGGTGGATTCCTAGTGGCTCTGATTGGGCTTTTTGTAGGTATTTTTGGTTAGTTTAGTGCAATGTAACCATTTCAGTGCTCATAGAATTAGGGAAGTATGGTGTTCATTTTCATGATTTGTTCATAATCTATGACAAATAAACACAATTAACCATAATATTATTATTACATGAGATACATGTTTCAGGGCTTCACACTCCTTTACCATAACATGATAACATCCCGAACACAAATCCTATAATGAGAATTATTTGGTTCCACATAGATAATCTAAGTAGTCATAAAATAAGGCTGGAGAAAAAATTGTATTTATCATGATATTTTTGAGCTCATGTTAATCAATGTAATGGTGTACTAATACACCCTTCTTCTTGACAAATATGACTAGTTCCCCCCCAGGGGGGGATCACTTCAGGGTATGAACAATTTATTTAGATTCACTTATATTTGTTTCTTTTTCCCCTAAAAGTTATACGACATACATTCTATATTGATTATTAGAAAATAAATGAAAGCAAGGTATAATATACATTTATAATTAAAACTATCTAAAATGACTAATACTTGAAAATTCATTAGGAAAACATTGTCACATTTTCTAAAAATTCACATGTTTTCCTAGAGGGATTTTCCTTAGACTCCATAATTTCAGAAAGATATAAATTCTTTTCGGGGAATAATATTCATGATTTATATATTCATGATAGAGAATATTAATCCTCTTCCATTACCTGATATATAATTGGGGGTAGATACAAAATATGGACAATGATTTCCTTTTCAAGGAAATTTTTGTTGGCCTTATATAGGGAAATACCACACATAACCAAAATTCAATCCAATTTCACTGAAGGGAGAATGAAAATTTTCAATGGGAAGTTCAAAAAAAAAAAATTTACAGGGGAGGAGTTATGTACATGGGGTGAAATAATTTCTCCATTTTCCCTTATCACTGGAAGCTCTATTTATATAGTTGTTATAAGTGATTGAATTTTTCTTATAAATTTTGTGACATAAAGAATGAATAGATCAAGAATCAAAAAATACATTCTTTATTACTAAATGAATAAATAGAATATCTTTCACAACTTCATAGTTGGGATCCACCTCATAGGTTGTGATAGAAAATGATCTCCCTTGCTTCCTTGGAGGTTTCTGGTTGTCTCCGAAAACATATGGATAAGTGAATTTATTGAAGAAGATCTCTATATCCTTGTAGATAATGATATGAACTATACAGTAAGGGTTTATTGGAGCATTAAATTCCTCCACCTTATTAGTTTTATCTTATTTGAAATTTCAAGATAGGATCCTTTCCTTCCCACACCTAAATCATTTCCATTACAACCATAGGAAAATTTTAGGGTTATTTTGGCACTATTTATAATTTTGATATTGAAATTTTAAAGAATAGTGAGATTTCTCTATCAAACATTATGAATTAAAATCCACTTTTCCCTTATTTTCCACATGATACCCTTAATATTCTCTAATATCCATTTTAACTTTGATGTCACGTAAGACAAGTTCCTCATAGCTATCAATGTCACTGATCTCCCTGCATTTTCATAGAATATGTTTTATTTCTCCAAAGAAGTAGTCAACCATGAATTTTATGGTAATAACCAAGACAAAGGAATAATGTGCATATTTTTTGACATTTTCCTCATTTTCCCTAATATATTTGTAATCTTTTTTCTTGAGGTTAATGAATTCCCCTTCGATTTTATAAAAGAGGGTGTGAAGAATATATTTTCCGATCAAAATTTTCCAATATTTCATGATCCACTTTCCAACATTGACTTACTTGGGATTTTTATTCTCGATCATTGGCCACAACTAATAAGCATCTCCCCCAATATTATAAAAAATCAGTATAACATTATCTTTCATAGAAAAATGATGGATGAATAATATATTCTCAATGTTATTGATCTACTTTTCCATGATGAAAGGATGAAATTATCCATTGAATGTTTATGGAATTTTTCATAAAATTTCACAATCACATCTTGTTCTATATTTGGGGGATTTGGATGCCCCTCCGGATCTAGGATTCTATTCAAAGCCTTTGTCTACTGAGAGAGCATCATTATGAGGTTTTGGAATCCTGATCCAATTAGTATTGAAATCTTGTAGGGATATTCATCACTTTACCCTTCACATTTACTGTTTACACACTTCCTATTATTTTTTTTTTGAAAATTTTCTATAATAAAGGGAAAATTATAGATGGTTATTTTCAAACAATTAAACACTTTATAAAATATTTAACGATATTAAAATTTTATCTTATATCACATATTTTTTGTTAACTTATGAATTTATTGGCATTAATAAATATTTTTCTAGATTTTTTTTGATATCATATATTCATATGGTTATTATTTATACTATAATAATGGTTCATAATGACATTATGAATTTAAAAAATCATATCCCCCAAGAGTATCAATATAGTTATATAGTAAGGAACATCTTCATGTACCATGTTACACTTTATTAGGCCCGACACACATTGTCAGTGTTGTTACCCCTAGGTACATTTATACCAGATCCACTTCCACTTTTAGTATCTAGATTGCGATGTATATAGTTGATAACACAGTTACACCACACATAATAAAATTTACGGAGGTATTATTATACTTAGTCTAATATATAAGGCTTTATATGAATTTTTCTAATCATAATCCACTAAATAAATAACAATTTTTTATGATGCCAAAAAATAGCCTTCAAATTTATTGCACATAAATATATGATTTACTGAATAATATTTCAAATTATACAACCCAAAAGTTCAATAATCATACTATAATTATGAATTTGGTATAATAAATAACAATTTAAAAGGGGAATATGTCATCTTTATTGAATAATTCATGAACATGACGATAATATTTCATGGATTTCAATACGACAAAAGATAAACATGAGACATATATATAAAAGGGGTGAGAAATAAATCCCAGTATGGAATAATAAATTCATAACATAGAAAATATTATAAAATTGGAATATAAAGGGGGAATAAAAGGAACATGAAAAATATGGCATGATATTTAATGATAATCGTAACCTTAGAAATATGGAAATAACATAAAACATTAAATCATAAACATATGTCACATATATTATCCAAGACATCATGAATTTTGTTTTACCAGAAAGTAATTAGTCTCACCCCCTATCCCAACATGATGTCACATGAGACTAAAAATTAACCAATTCCATGGTGCACTATAGAGTTTTGGGAGCACCCTATCACATTCTATTTCATTCGCATGCTTAACTGTTCCACCCAGATCATACAACATAGTTTAATTTATAATTATATTTTATTCTGTGTTAAAGTAGTGTTGAAAAATACATTTAAGTCACATGTCAATGAATTATATGTGTATAATGGCCAATTCCCTTTATATGATTAAGATATAGTGTTCACTATACAATTTTTTTGACATGGAAAATCACGGTGAAAATTTGACAGTATAATGACATCACAGAAAAATTAATAAAATGGGATGTTGAGGGAGAAAGCGGTATATAATAATTTTCACTTGAAATGGGAATTAATATTTACTAGGAAATAAATATATGTGCATTATTAATTGGAAATATACGGCATAAGATAATAATGAAATATGAATAAAAAAGAGATAGTGGGGATCCCTTAGTTTAGTGTGTGCCTCAAAATGCCTGGGAGGAGCTTTGTGAGAGTTTTTGGAACCATTTAAGGTCACAATATAGTATAGGGACATATTATGTATACTCTCTATATTTTTTTAGTGAAGTGAGAAGGGAGATTTGGTGGGTTTATATAAGAATAGAGTGGGGGGTTTCTTAATTATTTCTCAGCCTCAGGTTTTTCACCCTATATAATTAAATAACACAAACCCTAAACCTCCGCATGATTTTTACATAAGGATTATTACAAATTAATTTTTATTTAATTATATTTTTTGTAAAATTGTATAACTTAATAAAACAATTCATTTGGTCATGGGGAGGTAAATCATACTCATAAAGAAATGATTTAAAAACATTATAAAAAAATTAATGGTTGTGGGGGGCTCATAATTAATTTATTGAATTATTAAAATAAATATAAAATATCATTATTTTAAATATAGAACATATATATGTTCATATATTAATTTTTTTTGAATTTATTACATAACTTTTGGGTCATTCTAATGTCATAATATAGAAAGTATATTTAAACGGTATTAAATTTTTACCAGAAAATTCAACTATCTTAAAAAATTATGAAAATTTAAATGATGTTCAATTTAATTGATTTTATTTTGAAAAAAATATTCATTTTATCTAAATATTTTTCTAAATATATTAATTTTCAAATTAAAAAATTTACAATTAATATGATTTTCTAGGTTTTTGACAATGTCATTTTTTGAACCATTATAAAAACTAATTTTGACCTTATAAAATTTTTATAATAAATAACATATATTATAAAATATTTAATAATAATATTTTATTAAAATATTATTAATTTAAAAATCCATTATTTCATTATAATATATTCATTAATTGACTTTGAATGTTAACCAAAATACTATTTCTGTTTTATTCTCAATAAATCATTCTCAACAATGTTTCTAAATGTGGACTAATAATTTCCATTGACACAAAATATTGTTTCCAAGGCTTCACATAAATTAATATTACATCATTCTATATCAATATACAGCACATCTAAAAAATGCATGCACGAGGACCGTAATAGTTTTGGGTATTTGTAAACATGAAAACATAATCTTCATACTTGGTGAAATATATTCAAAATCACTCTTAGTGATCCTCCCCTTTTAGTACTCCATTATAAAATGTTTCTCCATAACATGGGGAAATTAAATATAAGAAAGGGGTGAATGTAGTTGTTCATTAATGGTAAAAAAATGGAATTATGTTAGTATAAACATTGTATAAGGGTATGAGAACATCTCATAACATTAAAGTATCATACCCTCCCAAACAATGATCATAATCAGGAGTCATGGAATAATGATTTCACGATAATAAGAAATTAATCAATATATAATAAAGAGAATAATACATGAGGAATAATACATGTAATAACACATTGAATTATATCATACACATGAGCATATAAAATCCATTGTTAGTGATACATACCATGCCATTCTTAAAATATTAGTCATGGTATAATCTCATTGTATCTACTTTAGGCATGAGGGGGGAGGGGGTCTCTCAAGTACCCTCTTATTTTAGGCTTGGGATTCCCACCCATGTTCTTCCTTGTTTTAGGATTGGGATGTCCTCCAATGTACCCAATAGTGTTGAGCTACTGAATCCCTCTGGTGTACCCCATTATTTCGGGATCTGCATAACTTCTAATGTTCAACATTTTTTTATACATGGGATTCCCTAATTTTTACTCTCTTAATCTAAGATTCGGATGTCCTCCCATATTTATCTTGATTCAGTCTTGGGGAGCCCTCCCATGTACCATCTCGTTTCGTGCTTGAGATTCCCTCCCATATACCCAAATTTTTAGGGAATTGGATGAACTCATATGTACCCTTTGAGCTAATAAATCATTAATCATTACTAATTGAATTGGAGTGATATATATGTCCCTCCCATCCCATTATGAAATCATACGTTCGTGTTCTACAAGATAACAAAAAATTCATCATATCAAAACCCCTAAAAATAGATGGGTTTAACAAAAGTCAAATAAAAAACCATGAAACAAAAAGTTTTTTTTATAAAAATGTCATCATATAATAACTTCAGATAAATAGATACAATTACTTATCATTTTATAATATAATATCACATGAATGGAAATAGGTTTCATAATCATTTTATAATGTTATAACACCTGGAAAAGATACATGATTCATAAAAACATTGGAATCTTAACATAAACCATAAATAAAATGGATAAGAATGGATTCCATGGACCATAGCATTAGAATTGGATAAAATATATCAATTTATGCCATTTTGGATGGTTATAAATAATGAAATATCAATCGGCACTTTTCTAACAGAAAATCATCTATCTTTTGAAATAACTATATAAAGAAAAAAATCTCACAGTCAATTTATTTGGAATCCGCATTAAAAAATATAAAATTATATTTATTAATCATTTAAAACATTAAATTAGGAAAATATAATTTTCTCATTGGGAAATTCATTTTAAATTATATTGTAGTTCTGAATAAAAAATCAATGAAAATAACCTTGAAAAATTATAATGGAATGTTCGATAATTATTTAATACACTTTTTAATATAAATTTCTATTGAAATAATTCCCTTTGAATATAAATTTTTAAAAATTAATTTTTGTAATAATAGTAAATTTTTATCATTTAAAATCAATATTTTATACATTAAATGGATGCATAATGGAAATAATGGTCTTGATGGTGGGTAAATCGAAACATGTCAAACATTTCTTTTTTCATTATAAATAGGTTAGAAAGGTACATGGATTAGAAAAGGATAATCATATTAATTTTAAAACCTTTTTTTTATTAAAAAGGATAATCATGGATAAAATTTTATTTTACAGACAAGAGAAAAAAATTTAAAACATTTTTTTTTTAAAATTGATTTTTGAATAAAACTATTATCCATCGAAGAAAAAAATAATGTCAGATTTTCAAAAAAATACATTCTTATTTATCTTATGTAAAAACAATGAAAATTTGTATAATTTCATAAATTTATCATTTGTAAATAGATTTGAATAAGATTCATTGGATTTATTTAAATATGGATCATGACATTTCATCAATGAAAACCTGATCATATACAATCTCGTTAAACGATGATATTGAAGTAACAAACAGTTACCACATTGGTAATATAGAATAAAAATTATATGGAAATAATAACTTTACATGAATATCAAAATATCATTAAAATTATAATATTAAAGATATAATATTACAATGAGTAGTATATATATCTAATAGAAAAATTTATTTCTAGAACATCACATTTATCTCAAAGAATGATAATTGAGACAAAAGTAGTTTACTAGTTTGGTTTCATTTGAACCATAAAACCTATGAATAAAAGATCATATAATGGATATTTAAATAAAAATAAATTTAATTATAATATCAATATAATATATTCATTGGCATTAAATATAACTATGAAAATAAATTAGCAGTGAATATGTCCTTAGTCTCACATAATTAAATGAAAGGCTCGAAAACACTTTCATTAAGTATTGAAATTATTCATTCCCATTAAAACCACCTATATAATAAATATAAATTTAATATAAATATAAAATATGAAAATATTGATATATATCAAACCAATTATGATTTTATTATGACATTAAATTATAATTTTATTATTAATTTCAAGACAATGTTATCTTATGATAATATACATTTTTTTAGTATACGTTTTGGCTTCATAATATAGATCTTATTACTTTAATAAATATTTAGTTTTTTGTAGAATTAAAAAAGTTATTTAAATATAATATTTATTCACTATATAAATAATTTTCTAATATATAATATATATATTAGAATTGGAAAACATCATTCATGGAGATGGTAAGTTCTATGTACGGATAAACATTGTTTCTAATTTATTGTCATATTGAATGAAATAAATTAAGAGAAATATGTGTATATTTGTATTAAAATTAAACTAAATTTTTTATTTCATAATTTTCAAATAAATCTAATATTTCCAACCTTGATACATTACATGTAATGTGTGTACGAATCACATAATTTTTTGAAGACTATTTTCCACACCTTTAGAAATGATGTTATGATATTTTCCAAAAATTGAATGAATGAAGGATAGTTTTATATAATAATTACAAAAGAATTAATGAATCACATATATCATATAAAAAAAATTAAACAATAAATATCAACCATTATTGTTGTTAATGGAAAAACAAACAACATCATTTTGCGAGGTGGTAGTTGGTTATACACGTAAACTATAGGTTTGTTACCCATTTGGTGGAAGTGTGTGTAAGTTTCGGTAAAAACAATAGAATAAAACAAAAAAACATATTGAGGATACTATTTTTTTTAATAAAATCATGTAATAAAAAAATTTAGTCGGTGTACAATGAATATAAAACAAAAGAGTTTAAGGAAATGTGTTTCCTCTTTTTTTGGTAACTCATCTTCTATTCCACCTAAGGGATTCCCTAGTAGGAATTCATTCCAAATTGAGGATTTGATGATGATGAAACACAATTATTTGTTTGATATTTTTAGGCTTTATCTATGAAATATTGGCATGAAAGGGGTGTTCTTTTGTGTGTGTGGGGGGGGGGGGGGGTAAGTGAACTTTTAATGTGGACATTGAGTGGAAATCTTGTAAATATATAAAGGTAAAAACTATTCATAAGACTCCCATAAATCATATTACAACGATAATTTTTTTGAAAACTTAGGATATATTATAAATATGACTATAAAATTTATTTTTGAAATTATTTCATGTTGTTTAGTTCCTTATGTATTTGTTTAACCACATTGAAAACTCATTTTAACCTTAATCACGGTAAGTAATTTATATTACATTCAGTAATATTTTTGGTATCAAACTAATTTGACCTTAATGGACATAATTAATCAGGTTCAATAAAAATATGGAATCAATATTTACAAATTATTAAAAATTAAATGGTATAAATGGATTTAAAATTAATCATTTGGATGTGATGAGAGAATGGTGTTTTGAAGAGATAATGTTCAGAAGATTGAACTGTTCAGAAGATTGAACTATTCAGAAGATTGAACTGTTTTTATTTTCAATTCCAATGTGAAATTTATTACATGAAAATATATTGGATTTAATGTTTTATAATTTTTCTATATATACATTCAAAAAATAAAATAAAATATATCTATATAAACAAATTACAAGAAAATAATTTTTCAATTTAAAATTAGTTTTTTCAGTTTTCATCAAAATTTCAATCTTCTTAGAAAAATAACAAGGAATAAAACAAAGTAATTTTTGATATCCCTATTTTAAAAAATATGTTTATATTTATAAAAAAAATTCAAAATGTTTTAATAATAATATTTAAAATGGGTCTCAATTAAAAGGTCATAACATTACCTTACAGAGAAATAAATATTTGTTTTCAGAAATTTTTATTTATTTATATCATTTAACTATACAATATTTTGGTTGAGGATCAAAAAATTTAATAGAATATATAATATATAAATGTTTTTAACTAAATCATTGGTGGTTATTTTAATTTATTTATATAAAATTGTGTTTGTACATAGTTTGTTTTATAAAAAATGAATTTCATTATTTCCAAAAAGTTATTTCTTTCATTAAGAACTATTTCTTACTAAATGATTAAATTTACATACATGTTTAAATTATATTTTTTACAATTTAATAAGTGTTATTCATTACTTCTATTCCTACTGCTAAGGGTTATAATAATAGTTTTATACTAGAAATATTAATTTTATCTTGTAGTTTGGTAAAACATAGCCACTTATATAACACACACTATTGAAGGAACTCAACATTGAGTGAAAAAAAATTAAAACATATTATTGCGTGTATGGAAATTTAACCTATGTTTTTCATATAGTGCAATAAAAAATTGTTTTGTGTATTGTTTAATCCAAGCTGATTGATTTCTTATAAAAAAATATTCAATGTTTTGGGAATGAAAAATATCCAAAATAAAAAACTTATTTGGAATTGTTTTTTCATAAAATATTATAGTGTGATATAAAATGTTTTAAAGAGTTTATATTAAAATCTCATTATTTATTATTATTAATTATAAATAGGTTTAGAATGATAATATATTATTATCCATCTCTGAAAAAACTGATGACATTTATTATCTTTTTGTTATGTCACGAGAATACATGTTTTCCCATTATTTTTAGAATCATGTACTCAATGGATCAAAAAAATTTCTTTCTGAATAATCTTCATTATTTAAATATTTTAATTAAAACACCTTTTATTCTCAAACCATTTTTTTAAATAATATTTCAAAAAAATTAACATTCTTCAAATAATTTATTAAAAATATTTCACCCCTATTTGACATTTATAAAAATGGAATGAAATCACCATGTCATTTTATAATCAAGATGAATTCAATTTTTTACAAAAAAATATTATTAAAATTATCGTTCTGATATGAAAAACATGAAAATTATTATCCTTTATCTTGAAAATTCTTCATATGGATGTTTTTTACAATCATCTGAGGTTATTATATATATATATATATTTTGTGTTTTATAATGTTTTTATAACGAAGGATTGTTAATATTATTAATGAATGGATTAAAATGACTTCAAACTCATCTATTATCATTATTCAATGTTATTTTGAAGTAAATAGATCTCAAAAATATTTTATGAAACAATTTTCCTATAATGTTATTTTTTATGTAATTTTAATTTCTTATATATGTTTCCGATAATAATTAAAAATCATTTTCCATCATTTATGATATATATAGATTTTGACCATTATTTTCAAGGTAGTTTATATAAGGATTTTATAAATACGTATTCTATAAATGGTTTATCGTAATTATGGGATGATTATTTTGTATCATGGTTCTCTTAAATATTTTAAAACATGATAAAATGCTAATGGAACAAACTTATTTTAAAAATATATTCTATTATGATATATTGAAATGATTATAGAACCGATAAATTCTCTCTATTTAATGATATGATGAAATGATTATGAAAACCATTTTATTTTATGGGCTATTATATGATGATGTTTTTATGGTAATTTGGAACAAATATGTGTTATTTTCATTATATTATGTGTGTGGCCTATATATCCCTCTATGAAATTAGTAAATATTCATATTTAATTAGATATAAAGGATTATAATATAGATTAAAACCCATTCATTATGGTACATAGTCCATTTTGATAGTATTGGGAGTAAACATTGATTAATGTTATTATTTGTAGAGTGAACCAATTACACAATGATAGCCATGTAAGTGATCCTTGAATACTCTTGAAATTGTTTTCAATGATTATTAGTATACAACAATTCTATGTCTTCACCCAATGTAATTATTTAATGGATCAGGTTGTTTTACATTCATATGATTCAGGTCTTATAAACTACCAATGATTATCAAATGACTCATGATTATGATATTTTTTATTAGGGGTATTATATTAAAATGTTATAATCATGTTCTAAATCCCTTAATTAATATGTTGTTCTTACACGTATTCATTTAATAACCTTAATGTTCTTCTGAGATCACCCATTCTGCTGTATTCATTTGGAATGTTATAAAGAAATTTCTTAAGTACTATATAACCATTAAGGTTTCTAGGTATAGATAAAAAATCATTAGATGATATAGATCACATGTATACCCAACTATTATATAAATGACTCCAAATAAACTAATGTATTATATTCCTAAGGATGGTGTTTGTGTAATATGTTCAATATTAATCTAATGATATATAATGACTATATAAAAAATTGTTGGGTACAAAAACATCCCATATCAGATATAAGGCACTCAATATTCTATCACATTTCTTGATGATGTTCTATTTATGACCATGTACTCATATTGGAATGGCTATCTTAGGACCCCAATTTTCATCCATTGACACACTAATTTCACTATATTTAAGTGGAATGAACCAAATTATCCTTATAATTGTATTTTTATGAGTTCATTAAAACAATAAATTAATATTTAAATATTTTATGGTGTAAATATAAGGTTAACTAGTTTTATATCCCCATATAATTAATTAAATATAATTCTTGTTTATGAGAGATTTCTTATGTAGGGATGGTGGATTATGAGTGGGAAAACAGAATTGGGATTGGGAGGCTTTAACTGATTTTAGTTCTATTTAATAATATACTATAGAGAGATAAATTATGTTACAATAAATGTTTGATGATGTTCATATCATTATATAAATATGATTCGAAGTGGGATGAAAAAAATTTATGTGCAGGGTCGTCTAATATTTTCATTACAATAGAGATAAATTTTAAATAACCTAAAAAGAGCACTTTTAGGAATGCATATATGGTTAAAAAATCTGAATACTTCTATAAATTTGTATATGTGACCATCTTTCTAATAGACTATTATTGATTAACCATTTGAGGTAGAGTTGGATTATTGGGTGAATATTTATTGAGCATTATATGCCGTATGAGTGTTTATAATTACAAGTGATAAGGACATCTTATGTATGATTATTTTTTTATTGTTCAAAGAGGGAATAAACAGTAGGGAACCATAAACATCAATATGATACAATTGGATGATTGTATCATTAGTAATAATTCAAATTAACATTAGTGGTTTCAAGGGATGAGAACTAATTTAATGTTAAAGATTGATTTATAGACATAATTCTTATACTACATAGGGGTAGTGTGATATGATGATGTGGTAATGGGTTCAATAACATTATTTAATGAATGGAATAATATTGGGCATAATCCCTAACCCTATAATCCCAATGAAAATTATAGGGAAGAGAATAACAGAACATGTGTGGTCAGGGAAGAACTTATAATATTAATGATGGGTATGACCATAGTTATTACAATTAACATGTTAATGATAGAAGTGGAATAGTATATGGGTAATTTTATAAGGCATATAACGGAGGGGTTAGACTAAATAACTTTTTAATTGTGGAATTATTTATAGTTAAATTATTCTTGTTCATAGATTAATAGATGTGGGTTTTTTATTTTGACAAAAGATGTATTATATGCATAAGAATCTGTTAGGGTGATAGAAATTTTTTAATGTATACCATGTACTATTTTTTTTATCAGGACCTTGATATTTTATTGTATTAATGTGTGGTGATGAATATCTTCAAAAAAATGAATAGATGCTTAGGACCTGAGGATATGAATCTAGGTGCTTACTAGACATTTCATGTATGGTTTTGATAATCCAATGATGTTACCAAAAATCCAAACATATTCATGTAATGGAAATACATGTTATGTTAATACGTCAAATAAAAATTATATCTCTAATATATAACCAATGTGTCATTATAATTACATACAAGTTCATGTCATAGGTAAATTTTTTATGTTACAAGGAATTAATGAGGGTATTTTCTATGTTCATACTTATCATAGTCCAAGATATATTTCTCATCAGTTGGGAATATTTTGAAAATATTAGTTCATAAATGAATATGAATAAACCCGATAGGTTGAGTTGTCATGGTGTATTATTTTTCCTCTATAACCCAATTCATTTTACTACATGATATATATTATATAAATCATTAATTTCACATGAAAATGATGATATGTAATGGAAAATATTTTTGAAATCATTGATTGGGGCCCATAATAAAATATTCGATCATTTAGAAAATGATCCTTGATGAATGTGTAGATCACAGATCTCATATGATGACTAGATAAAAAGTCATATATGTGATCATTTTGAAATAGTTTTACTGGTTATAGGGGATGTGACCATTGGGAAGTTTAGATGTTTTTTGTTCATCTTTCTATCATGTTTTTTTAATTTCTTGATCAACCAAGTGGTGGATTCCTTTGATTAATGTGATGTATGACCACTATACTTCACCTTTTTAATAATGTTTTATATCTCATTTATGATGATGTTTATTTTATACTAATAATTGTATATGTGTAAAAACATATTTTCTTATGGGTGATGTTACAATCATACAACTCATATTGATTTAAATATATTTAATGTATAATTAACTAACAAAATGATCTATTGATTACAAATTCATATAATTACATAACCTAACCTAAAATTATCAAATACAAGAACCTAGATACTAATGTTAAGATTATTCATTAATTGAAAATCTCCACCATGTTTAAAATCCATTTTATTTAATTAATCTCTTATCATAACATCAATATTTACAAACATGGTGGAGAATATAAATTTTGTACATATATGTGACCAATCCCAATATTTTAATGTGTTAAAAAATATCCAAGAGATGATATATACAATATGTAAATAGACACATGTAATGGTTAGAATAATTTTTCACATTCGATCACTCCCATGATTTATATGCATAGATATCCCATTTAATTCATGTTTGATCCCATGATTTCATGCCCCATATCATAATTATTTGGCTCATCTAGCGCTACATTGAAGTTCAACATCTGTACTCAAGTGTATTGTTCCCAAATTATCTTTTATCAACATGAAATATGAACTATGTTATCACTACATGAACATTCCATGATTTCCAGCAAACTCCTCCCTGGATATCCACTAATTATGGGGGATTTCTCTAATTTCATGTGAATGTAGTCCTTAATTTGTTTTTTTAAAAACTGTTCCTCCAATTTTCACACTAAGGGACATCTAGTCAATAATATAATCCAAAAACCTACTACAAGTGAATTTTTGAGTCAAATCCTAGAAGGATTGATCAGAACTCTGATATTTATTTCATTGGATGTTTTTGACACTAATGTTACATTATACAAAACATCATCTTGCATAGATGAATATCAGATGACTGATCCACTCAAAAATATCTCCATGAAAATAGGGGAACTAATTTACCCAAATCCCCATGGTATTCACTAGATTTATGTTATTTCTTATATCGTATCACTAGAGTTCCATATCACCAAACACTCTATTCCATCCACTATGGATGATTTCAAACTCATAATGACTAAATAGGGATCAATACCACTAAATACAATAACAACCATATATTCATAATGATACCACTTAGGGAACTTAGTCCACATTAAAAAAGTTGACATTCCTAGCATCCATGCTAAAATGGGTACCTAATTAACCCTTTCAACCGTACTAGGAAATATTTACCCCTTTTATCACAATATCCCAAAATAACTTTCTGAAACCCGTTTACACTGGCTAAATTCAAAAAAACCATTTTAATTAGTTATCCACTAAATCTAATTGATTTACACGACATTATGACTAAGACCACTTTTATATCCCATTTTTATGAAGTATCTCATTGATAATGGGTTACATACTAATTATTCAACCAAACTGACATGTTTCATGGGTACAATCTATCCTATAATACTATGATATTGAAGATCTGTCACCCTAGTGGAATTGAAATATTTCACCTGACTCAATACACCCATCAAAGATTCTCAAAAAATGTCCATATACCTACCAAGAATCTAGTCATCCTCATTTATTCCTAAAAATTTTCTATATATATTTTATATATTTAGAAATTGGAATTAAATTCATCCAATAAGTTATATATGATTATGATAACAATATGTCCAATTTGAACATAAAAATATGGATTTTTCTAAAAGGAAATGATTATACCTTTTAATGGTGAACCTATTTTAAATATAAATTTTCCAATATGTATAAGAAATATTTTATATTCTAAAATTAAATTTTTATTTTTCTGTACCAATTTTATTATGGGATATATTTTAGGAATTTTTGTGACAAATTTAAATTTTGAAGGACAAGTGTAAAATATAACATTCCTAAAGAAAATTGAAATTTTATATAAGTAATCTATAAAGATAATTTTCATTTTAAATTATCTTTAAAGAGAAATTGGTTTAATTATACATCAATAAATCCTATTTTTATCACTTGAAAAAATTTATCTTTGAAATTGGATATAAAAAAGACTCCAAACATTTAAATTTTTACAATATTAAAACCTTTTTTCTTAAACACATATGGGAGATTAATTTTAAATAATTTTTTTTCACATTATGTGAATTTAATATATTAAAATGGATTATATATATGGAATTAGATGGTCCAAATTATGTTTTATGGTTAATTTAATTATTGTATATAAATAATCTATAATGGGGAAAAATTATTTACAAGAGTAAAGGAAAACAATGAAAAGGATTGGAGTTAAAAAATAAATTAATAAAAAACTAAAAAAATACAAAATTTAATTTCTTTTTGTGTTATTTATAGAACCTAACAAGATATTACTTCATTAATATTTATAATAATTCTTTTAAATTAATTAATAACTAGTGTTGTATGATTTTATTATAAATTAGTAATTATTTAATCACTAAAACCAGCCTCTACTTAGGTAAAAATACCACCCCTCAAACCCACATTTCCCACCAAATTTCATGAATAAGTTAAAATATATTCCAAAAAAAACTATACTAATATGTAAAACTTCAGAGTGCTTTTGGTGTCACCAAAATACTAAATCGAAGGACCTCAACAATCTCTCATGGTGGTGATTTTCAAGAAGTAATTTTGTCAAAACACCTCTATTAATTTATTTTCATATTATATTTTCCCCAAATCCATAATCAAACATGAAACAATAATTCCATAATCCTATAAATAATAAATTTTTTATACGAAAGTATCCTATATTCATCCCCTTTTACCTCCTCTTATTTAAAGATATAAAACTTTTGATCATGTAATGCTATTTAAACGCCTTTGGGAATAACGTTTTTGTTTATTTTCATTATAGACTTCATGGATAGTTATAAAAATATTATTCTTATTAAATAAAATTTAAATAATTATATTATAACATATTTAATGTTATGTAAGATATATATAGTCATAATATAAAATAATTAGAAACTAGTTCATGGTGTTATGAATAACTGTCAAAATAGACAAATCATTTATCATTAACACTTTTTCAAATGAATAATACTCATGTATGAAATATAAATGAATAATAGAAATATTTAAACTTATGGAAGATCATGAATTCCATTTAATTAAACATATATAGTTTTATTTTAATTTCCCAATAAAATCTATAATTATACACAAATGAACTGATCATCAAAGCATGCCATAAATGCACCAGAAACCATGCAGTTAATGAAATAATTTTAATGGATGGGTAATAATATATTATAAAATTTTAACCTAAGGTATTAAAAATATTAATATAGTTATATAATTTTTTTAAAAAACTATATAAACCATTATAAAGGAGGTTATATAATGCTATAGTAAAGTGATGTTTGAGTTAAGGGGTTTCTTAAATCAATTTCCATTAATTCAGTTATACGTCTATTTTATTCATTATATTATG
Organism: Viscum album; assembly: GCA_963277665.1. Taxonomy (NCBI): domain Eukaryota; kingdom Viridiplantae; phylum Streptophyta; class Magnoliopsida; order Santalales; family Viscaceae; genus Viscum; species Viscum album. Next base: position 1,471,790,649 of record OY728127.1, on the reverse strand, counting down.
CCCTGATTGTTTGGATAATCCATAATTTTTTTTAATTATAATATTTTACCACTCCTAATAGTTTTGATATTATATTTTTACTCATAATCACCTGAGTGATAAATTCTCTCATCAATAATTTGAACTTTGTATTGTTTTCTCAGATTGCTTTTATTTTTGAGATATATATGGATTATTTACCAATTCTTTAATGTCTGTGGTGTAAGTAATAACATTTTAGATATAATACCATGAACATAAAAATATTCATTGAAAAAATCCTCTTTGATATTTATTACAATTATGGGGTATATGAGTCGACTGATTACAAAGTTGTAATGGTTTCCTCGTCACACTTTTTCTTCTCTAAGATATATTCCTTATTTATAACTTCTTTTGTGTAGTGTATATACCAGTAATTTGATAGAAAATATAAATAATATCAAAATCATAAATATATAATAATTTTAATTTATTTTTATTCCCTTGTGGGTGTTATAATTCACTTTTTTGAAATTGGCATTAGACACTTTAGAATGTTTAATGGTTTTACGTTGATAATCTTTCAAATTATCTAATTTAATGTATTTTCTTCTATGTTAACTTCCTCTGTTAAATTATATTCCACATTGAGTTTTATCTATTATGAAATCATATACTGTATTTTATAAATTTTTATTGATTAGTTTGACTAGTGGAATACTATTCAGAAACCATTCACTATATTACTCAGAATGGGATGATATTATATTTTCTCAACTAGGAATGCTATTTACTTTTATTATGATTGATTCTAATAATATATATTTATTGATTTTTTTCACCACATTTATATGTTAAATTTAATGAACTTATTATGTGATAGGTGGGGCCCCCTATATCCCCTCATTTCTTTGATAGGTCTCATGTGAAAAACAAATTTGGCTTTTGGCCTGTAACACCCCAAGATTTAATAGTGTGTTATTTCTTCTAAATAATTCAATAACTTTCACTACACACAACACCAAGTTCAAGCGCACCATGACTTACCAAACAAGCTATTCAAAAGAAGTTATGAATAATATTAACTAAATTTTGAACTTTGTATAATCCTTATAATTTTAGAATCCCTATTATAAGAACAAATTAATTTTCAGTACTGCACTTTTACCAACTTTTAATAGTGAACCCTTTTAAAAAACCAATATTTTAAACTTTTATATATTCAATTTGACTAAATAAATTTACTTTTTAGAATGGGGAAATAAAAAATTTACAATGAAACACCCCAAGATTCCACGGTACGCTTCTCTTTGAATAAAACAGTAGTGTGTGTTGTACGCAACTTCGAGTTCTAACACACACAATAACCAAATCAAACTAGCCGTTATGAATAATAATACCTACTTTTTGAAATTTTATAAATTTAATCTCTCAAAATGGAATTCATTTTTGGTTTTGGAGTATCGAATTTAGCCTAAGGTGAAATTTTGGTACTTTTTGGATAACTTTAATATTTTGATGAATAGTGAAAATTACTAAATTTTAATTAAAAACAACTTTTTTAATCAAAATAATTAATAGTGATAAATTATGAATTTGAGTGGTTTTAAAGTATATTTAGAATATAGTTCTACCATTTAATACAATGTTTGTCATTGGCCATAATTTCACAATTAAACCGGATATAAACAAGTGTCAATCTTTGGATAGTTATTATATCTTAAAAACACGCTTTTTGTTTTGATAGCGGGAATTAATTTTAAATTAATTTCTGCCACTTCTGTGTTTTGAATTTGAAAAAATGGATTCCATATTTGGAATCAGGATGTCCAGATTGTGTAAATAGGTAACTTTTATTTTTAGACAATTTGAATAATTACTTCGGTAAATATTTTATTTACCATGGTTAAAGGGTAAATCTGGTAAATAAGGGATCAAAAATAATATTATAATAATACTAAATTACCCTAAATCGTGTCCTAACCTTATTGGTGGATACATGGCCGACCATGGTCATCTTTGGGTCGATTTGGGGACCCCATGGAGCCACTTGTTGGTGATAGGGACACTTTATTTTAATTAAGTTAAAATAAATACAAAAATGACATAAGCATATATCTTTTAGCAAAACAATTTTTACACAGGGTTATATATGTTGGATTTCTGACTATAAATATTCATTAGAAAGATGAAAAATATTTCCTACATAATGATATTTTATTTATAATTTTTAGACAATAAATAATTTAATTTATTTATGACACAATGATGATGCAGTAATTAACATAATAGTGACAAATTAAAATAATTGATATTAGAAATCCAAAATAAATATAATTTGAAACTTTTAATGAATTAAAATAATTTTCTAGGATAATATGACATATTAGGATTTATTTAATTAACATTTTTAAAAGTAATCATTCTCTTATGAGTTTTACAAAAGTCAATTATTCAATAGTTTCAAAATTGACATAAAAGAATTTTTAAAACAACTATTATATTATTAATTGATATTAAATTTTTAAAAAATCTAAGGTTCGGCCAAGAAACTTATATCATGATAGGTGTATCATTAATGGACCACTGGGGGGTCTCTTGTATGTATATAGTATGTTTATTAACTATATAATACAATAATACAAAGTGACATGGTAAGTGTCAAACTAATTAACTAAGAGTTAATACTTAAGGATAAGGTTAATATCGTAACCCAAACCTATCTAAATCCTATTTGTTGAGTGTTTTTAGACCTATCCCCACCTTAAAATTTATATAATCCACTTTTGAACCATTAGAAACCAAATATGATTTTATTATAAAATAATATTTCTAGCTTTTCCAAAGGTCCCCTCACCCCTCTTATAAAAGGGAACTCCCCCTTCTCCCTAATTAACATATTCAAACCCTTTTGGATCGGCCAAAACCTACCCAAATACTCTCTAAACTTCCCTAACTACAACCTAGAGGCCTTAGTTTGATCAGAAATCCAACCTACGGAGTCCTTTTGATCAAATCAAAAGGAAGAACCCGAAGAAGAGGTAATAATTTCACCACCCTTTTTCAAGTTCCTTTCTTCTTCAACTTCTTCTTTATTTATTATTACCATTATAAAATAATAAATCCAGTATCTTATATATACTGTGATGTTATTATAAATTTGGTACAACCATATTCAGTATTCTATCCACCCTTTGAATAAATGTCACCATACGTGCGTACGTACGACTTACCGTCTCCACGTCGTGGTGTAATTGTTATTAAATATATTATTATTTGGATGGGCATAATAATGATTTATAATTCATGTAAATAATAAATATAACATTATTATTATTCTTTATATATGATATACCATCCAATTATATATTATTTTAATATAAAAAGAATGATATTGGCGCTCGTGCGTATGTACGGACTACCGTCTCCATGAACGCGACGAGATTCATTCTCCATCGTATCCATTAAAGTATAGTTATCATTTTAGGATTTAAAAATAATGTTTAAGGACTTCAAATAATTCTGGATACGAATAAGATACAACATATCCATGACAACCCTGACTTACTTAACAAAACATATTAAAGAAAACGAGTAAGTTAACACCCAAAACGACGATAATACTAAGATATTATTAACAAAGCAATTCTAAAAGATCATATATGATATCAGATTAATGTATATGATTATTTTATAATTTATTAACAATTATTTCACCATTATACAGGGGGTTAACCTACCCCCAACCAAGGAAATGTACAAGGTAAGGGTTAATTTTACAATCTCTTTATTATCCAAGGTTGTTTATACGTAATTATCTACTGGGATCTCTTTATCATCGACGTCCATGTTCCTTAAAAATAATTTTTTTACTATTTACAAGAAAATGGGTTAAATTCATTTATACCCTTATGTGTTTTGAAAGTAATCTTTCCGTCGTTTTCCAAACAAGTTACTTTTTAACCTTTCTGACAAATTTATGGTAAGAATGTCTTTTTAAACTTATACGGTGGGTGCTGTTATTTTCCGCCATTATATAATCATTGAAGCTTCCCTTACAAGATTATAAGAATATATTCAAATTAAATGTTTTATTTTATAATTATGTGACTTTTAAATGATTTAAAAATGAATATTTCAAGAATTTGTGATAGGTACTCTTTATCAAGATCATAATTTTAAATGTTTTAATGATTTATCTTTATAAATCTTTTTAATTAATGTCCAGGTTTTCAAAAATCATTTTAAGGATTTATTTATATGTAAATTAATGTTTTGAAATGATATTTCTTTTCAAAAGTTTCAAAGTGGTATGGGACACTTCGATTCAAAAATCTCTTTTAAATTACTTCCTTTATAAATGTGTGACTTTTCAATGATTTTGAGAAAAGAGATATTTCTCTCAAATAGTTTTTATTTCAACTAATTCAACGTCATTAGATGGATTTTAAGCTTATTTGAAGTTGATTTATTATGATAAAAAACTTTTGTATTGTATTGAAGGTTTTGTGACATGTTTTACTGTGGATGTTTTATTTTTATATCATTAATGGTTTATGGAGAAAGTATTGACATTTCGTATGCTAGTTTTAATACGAATGTTTATGATATGTTTAAACCTTTTCATATGGGAATGCATTGGACTTAGTAAGTGACAGGTGGAGCCCGCTATAGCTCCTCGATGCATCAGTAGGTCTCATGAGACAAACTAGTGTCTTGGAACAAGGCCTTGACAAAATCTTATTTGTAGTCTTGGCACGAGGCCTTGGATATGTGGTTATGATAGTCTGGAATTATGCATTCCATCATTATGAAAGTGGTTATTGATATTGCATGTGATTATTCGATTAGTATAATATCCTTGTGAATAATTAAATGACATTATTTCATTTTATTTTTCCCAAACTATGATGAAGTTCATGTTTAAAAGGGTTTTGTTTTAGTTATACTTTACCTTAAATTTTTATTCTTATTTATGAAAGTTTCAGCTATATTGTTATCCTTACTAGGAATTTGAGCTCACCCCTTTTCTATGTTTTATTTTCCCCATGATTCTAAGATGTATCTTGTGAATGATATGCAGGGTTAAGACAAGGGAATAATGGAATTAATAAAGGATTATTTATGTTTTTTTGTATGTTATGAAGTGTAATGTAACATTAATGTATGTAATCTATTTTCCAAGACTGCTAAACTGATCGGTTCTTTGGGACTTGATTCCTTATAATCATGCCAATGTATTAAAATAACGCACCGAATCTGGGTAACTGGGGTCAGGGTGTTATAGTTGGTATCAGAGGAAGTTTAGAAATAAACATGGAAACTAGATTTAGATAAACTCTGATTAGAGAACATATCCCTAAGATAGGCTTTGAGGATTAGTATATAATAACTTCCTAGAATTTTGGTATTGTAAAGATTTTGTGGGTTTTCCGAGCAATACATCCCTGTCTAGATACAAGCAGGTAGAGTCAGCTCTGGCACAGATGTACCTTGGGGTAAAACCCCAAAACACCGTTTTGATCTAGACTCGAACGGGAACCGGTGCACGACAACGGACCTTGCTGGACTCTTGGTTACTACACTCCTGGGGGATATGCTTGGGATAATTCTCATTTTATTTACAAACCATTATGAAGGGCTCATGAGTATATAATTATTCAAAGAAAACATTTTTACGATTATGGATTATATCCATAAACTGTTCAAATTGCATTAGGTATTTTACATGTTTGGAATTATTCATTGCAATTCATAAACTGACCTAGTTTATGCTATTGTATAGAAATGGCGCAGTAGAAGGAATGTAAACTCCAGTAATACGTATGATCCAAAGAGTTAGAAGGATCATATCTTTCATGGTATTAATCCATCATTTAGAAGGGAAATAGTCTCCCACGTATTATCATCATATGAAGAAATAGTATTATGTGTTGATAAGATAACTAAAGAGTTTACTGAGTCCTATGGATTTGAAGGGAAGCAAGAGAAGAAAAGGATGTAAGAGAGAAAGGTGGATAAAGGGAATAGGGAAAAGAATAATTTCCCCATATGTGATAAATGTGGGAAGAAACACCTTGGAACTTTCCTGAAAGGAATGGTAGTTTGTTATAAGTGTGTAGGAAAAGGGCACAAAGTACGTGACTGCAAGGGTAAGAAAATGGTTTCAAATGTACAATGCTTCATTTGCAAGGAGTTTGGACACTACACGAACCTATTTCCCTGTAACATCCCAAGTAAGTAATGAATAATAGATATTTTTATCTATGTCTATTAATGAATTAGATAGTGTTTTAGAGGCTTAAAATGAGAATAAATCCAATGTTAAGCATGGAATACACTACTATTTTTAAAAGATTGTTTTATTGCCTTTTGATGGAAAACCATTTTTAAATCAAAATTTTGACAATTTTATAAGCTCTATTTGTCGAAATATACTTATTTTTTATGATTGGGTTATTGAAATTTACTTTAGGTAAATTTTTGGTATTATTCCGATAAAGTTCATTTTTTAATGAATAGTGAAAAATGTGGTATTTTAATTCAAAACCTCTTTTTAATATAATTTATTTATATGATTAGATTATCTTTTGAATTGTTTTTTAAGTTAAATTAGAATATATTTTTACCATTTAATCCAATATTGGTCGTTGGAATTAATTTTACTTTGAAATTTGACTTAAACTAGTGTTAATCTTTTGATACTTATTGTTTCATAAAAACACGCTATTTGTTTTTACAGCAGGAATTAATTATTAAATTAATTAATTAAACTTATATGTTTTCAATTTTGTAAAATATACATCATTTTTGAATTCAGAATATCAAATATAGCATAGGTTGAATTTTTGGTATTTTTCTGAAAAACTTCAATTTTTGATGAATAATGATACCACTAAGTGGTACTTAAAAAACTGATTTTTCGTTTAAATGAAAATTTACCACCTCTGTGTTTTGAATTTCAAAAATCAGACATACATGGTTTTCATTAAGAAGTAAAATGTGGTACAATGGGATTAAAATAATTTTTTGGTGAGTAGTTACTTTTACGTTTTTAATAGCGATTAGAGGTAATTAGTGTAGTTTAAGGTAAAAATAATGTTTTAATAATATTAAATGACTTAGACACATGCCCTACCCTTATTGGATGTGTCATGGAAAACCATGAAAACCCATGGGTCGATTTTTGGGACCCCATGGATCCACTTGGGTAAGATAAATACATTAATGCCTTTTATTTTAAGTAAAATTAAAAATGACACAAACATGAGTTGTTTTACTAAAACAATTTTGACATGGGGTTATACAAGTCATATTTTTTACTATAAATAGTAATTGGAAATATAAAAATATTTCCTACATCTTAGTATTTTTTTATAATTTTTAGACATAAAATAAATTACATTATTTATGATACGATGATGATGCAACAATTACCTCATTATTTAACGATTTAAATAAAATGAAAATATAATGTAAAATATAAGACCTACACTTGTCAAAAACTTATTTGATGGGTGGATTTAGAAATCCTATCACCTTATCCTAGAAATTTATAATTGTGGGACCTTTTAAATCCGAAAATCATTTTATAATAAAGTATCCTTTTGTAACTTTCCAAGAGTGCCCCTCCTCTCCTATTATAAAACGCCCCCATCTCTACCACCTTACCCACACTTCCAAAGCCTTTGTCTCGGCCAAACCCTGCCAATTTTGTCTTTCCACATCCATCTCTTACTCCTAGAAGCCTCACTTTGGGCAGAAGTCTTCCCAAATATGCCTTTGATCTCAAATAAAAAAGAGTTACCAGTTTTAAAGGTAGTGTTTTCTCTTGTGTTCTTATGTTTTATTTTGCTTCTCCAACCCTCTAAAATTATATTATTCATCTATTTTGTAACCAAAATAGTATCTTAAATACACTAGGATGTTTTTATAAGAAGGATTAGAGCTACACTTACACACATCTACATCTAATGGTTAAAGTACATACTGTTTCAGTGGATGGAGAATTTCTACCTCACGAAACGATGATTGTTCAATATTATTTTAACACCTTCAAAGGTGTCCATTAATATGTCACTATATTTATATATGGTATATAATATTTTTATGTTTTACTTAAGATTTTTTATTTTTCATTTATGACATACCTTTATGGTTTCCATTATGGGTAAACACGATATCTTGATTTTAGGAAGTGCGGACTACCTCCCCCTCAAAGTGATTTGATTTCGTCAATGCCATATGTGGGAATTATAAAGGATTTAAATAATGGTATTATATATGATATTATACTGTAATTATAATATACCTTTATATCATTATGATTCCATTCCATAAAATACTAAATAGAAATGAAAGCAGCGTTCATGCGTATGTACGACTTACCATCTCCATGAACGGTGCATTTCATTTCTTACATATAAACGTTAAGTAATATTATAAATCCATGTATATACTGGATATATATGATATATATGATATCTAAATCATTAGTATAACTCTGGATATAATGGATACATGAACAACTTGTAATTATAAAGAGTTTATTTTTCACTCAAGTACCAATGATCGATAAAATGACCGTTATTAACTTAAATAATTACATAGTGTTCATGACATGGTAATAAGTGATATAAAAGGAATAATGAACTTGAAAAAGGTTCTTAAGAAATTATAAATTAACTCAAGTTTATTATTCAGGACATTAAAGAACGATCAAGTCAAGTCGGACTTGGGGTAAGGGAACTTCTTAACCCAATTTATGTTCTTTGGGTTAATCTCCTACTTTCAAATTATGCCATGATATTATTATGTCCTATCTTGTATTTTTACTTTATTTATGTGTGATTATAGTGAATACACATAATAGATCTATTTTATTTAAAAAATGATCTTTGTATGGGACTTTGTCTCAATCTCCTTTCATTGAGGCATATTTTTTTATACACAACCTTCTTTTATACGATGTATAAACCCCTTTGACTTTTACGTTTATCCAAATGGAATCATTTTTATACAAAGTGTTTTACTAAACGACAAAATGGAATGTTTTTGTCATACGTATGCGGCCACAACGACTTCTCCACCGTCATGACTATTATTTGAGTTTCGACTCCCTCTACAATCCATACCTTTTTTTAAAAGAAAAATAAATACCAGGTTTTACTATTCTTTTATTTTGGTATTGAAAATGGGTTTCATAATTTTTTTATATCAATGTGTTTCATTGATATCTTGTGATTGAAAAGTGGAAATGTTATGTTTCCTTTATGCATGTTTTATGTGATTCGATTATGTTGTGGTTCTTGGGCATTGTTATGAAGACAGGTGGTTCCGTGATAAACTAATGGAGGGTGAGCCCGATATAGATCTCCAATGCATTGGGTAATGCGAAGGAGTTAAACATTGAGGTTTCTCCGAAGAGATTTAGGGAATATACTATGATGGGTATTTCAAACGTAACCAAGAGGGTTACTCCCTATGTAATAATGTTATGAATTCCTCAAGTTACCTTTATGTCTTATGATTTCTATGATTTATTCATGATTTGATGAGGTATGTTTAGTGCTTATGTTTTATGAGTAGAGTATGATTTAATTGATTCTAATGTATACATGTACTCATGTTTCCTTTCCATATTTTTATATCCCTTACTGAGCTTTTTATGCTCATCTCCAGTTTTTGAAATGTTTTTCACAGGTCAAGGGAAGGGTACATGATATGATGATAGTGTCAAGGAAGTGTCAAGAAAGAATACATGTTTTATTTTGAATATGTTTCCGTTGATGGGAAAAAAATGAATACTATCTTTTATGTAACCACTTTGTTTAAATGTGTAATGTAATGCAAGTTTTATGATCTAATTCTCTAAAACTCTAAACTTGAAAAGATCATCAATGTGTAATCTTGTAATAACTCAAGATTAAAAGAGTTTTAAGTCTGGGGCCTTATATTTGGTATCAGAGGTGGGTTTAGATAACTTTAAAAGTTACAATTTTTTTAAATGATTATCCAAAAAAATTTTTTTGGTCAAATTGAAATGATATAGCATTTTAAGATTACCATGTTGCTTCAAGTAAGGTTTTTCAGTATTAAGAATGGTTTTTCGTAGAGGAAACAGAGATGATTTTTTGGGAAGGCATACTGAGGGAAATGACCTTCCAAATCAGCATACTGAGATGGTCAAAATCATAATTGAGCAGTTTACTGCAGTGATAGATCAGTTGAATCAGGTAAAAAATTTTGGTTGTTTTTATTGATGATATTTTGGTGTTTTCTAAAAGTAAAGAGGATCATGAAAGACATTTAAGGGTTATTTTTAAACCTTGAAAGAAAAGAAATTGTATGGGAAATTCAGTAAGTGTGAGTTTTGGTTGCATCAAATTTCATTCCTTGGCCACATTATTTCTAAAGATGGGATTACTGTTGATATGACAAAAACAATGGTTGTGGAAGAATGGACAAGACCCACAAATGTAACTGAGATTCTTAGTTTCCTTGGTTTGGCAGGCTATTACCGAAGGTTTGTTAGAAATTTTTCACGGTTATCTAGTCCAATGACTAAGCTAACTCGGAAGGGTGTTAAGTTTACCCGTACAAAAGAATGTGATGATTGTTTTCAGGAGTTGAAAATAATTTTGGTGAATGCTCCAGTCTTGGCACTACCTTCCAGGAATGGTGAGTTTGTTATCTACAGTGATGCTTCATTGAAAGGACTTGGTTGTGTCCTAAAGCAGAATGATCAGGTTATTTCTTATGCTTCATGACAGTTGAAAACTCATGAGGTAAATTACCCTACACATGATTTGGAATTATCTACTGTAGTTTTCGCTTTAAAAATTTGGAGGCATCATTTGAATGGAGTATAGTGTGAAATATATACTGATCACAAAAGTTTAAAGTATATATTCACTCAGAAATAATTGAGCGTGAGATAGAGGGGATGGATGGATTTAATCAAGGATTATGATTGTACAATTCATTACCATACGGGAAAAACAAATAAAGTGGCTGATGCTTTGAGTCGAAAAAGTAATGCTTCATTAACAATGTTGCATTTGGAACGTGATCCTTTGGTTAAGGATTTGATGAACTTTGGAATAGATGTTTTTGGTGTAGGATGGTGTTTTGTTTTGTTTCAGGTATCAGTAAGATCATCTCTATCAGACCGAATTAAGCAAGCACAGAAGCAAGACAATGATTTGCAGAAAAAGGTAGAGCCGGTTCAGAATGGTAAGTTGCCTGAATTCAACATTGATAATGATTGTGTTTTGATATTTTGGAAGAGATTGTGTGTGCCTTGTGATTCACAGTTGAAGAGAGAGTTGTTATGTGAAGCTCATAGTTCTCCATTTTCAGTTCATCCTGGAAGTACTAAGATGTACAGAGATCTGCGGGAGTATTACTGGTGGGATAGAATGAAAAGAGATATTTATGATTTTACTGTGAAGTGTTTGACATGTCAACAGGTTAAAGCAGAGTGGCAGTTACCGAAAGGGATGCTTCAGCCTTTACCAGTACCAGAGTGGAAATAGGAAAATATATCCATGGACTTCGTTGTGGGATTGTCGAAGACACCTCGAGGTAATAATGCAATCTGGGTTATTGTTGATCGCTTGACTAAATATGATCATTTCATTGCTATGCGGGATACTTTTTCCCTAGATCAACTTTCCCATTTTTATCTTAAAGAGATAGTCAGGTTACATGGAGTTCCTCTCTCCATTGTATTTGACCGTGATCCCAGGTTCACTTCTAACTTTTGGAAAGGCCTTCAGAAGTCGTTGGGTACTGAATTAAATTTTAGTACAACTTTTCATCCTCAATTAGATGGGCAGTGAGAACGAACAATTCAGACTTTGGAGGATATGATACATGCTTGTTTGATGGATTATCAGGGAAGTTGGGACCAACATCTTTCTTTGGTTGAGTTTTCATATAATAACAGTTTTCATTCCAGTATACAGATGGAACCATTTGAGGCATTATATGGGAAGTGGTGTCGAACTCCAGCTTTCTGGGAAGAAGTGGGTGAATGGAAGCTGATGAGACCAGAATTGGTAGAAGAGTTGGAAGAAAAAGTTCAGCTGATACAGAAACACATGAGAACAACTCAGAGCATGCAGAAGAGTTATGCAGACAACAGGAGGAAGGATCTCTCTTTTGAGGTAGGTGATCATGTTTTTCTCAAAGTATCACCATTGAAATGTGTGATGCGATTTGGTAAGAAAGAAAAATGAGTCCAAGGATCATTGGACCATATGAAATTCTAGAGAGAGTTGGATCAGTTGCATAACGAGTGGATTTACCTCCGAGTTTATCTCAGGTACACAATGTTTTTCATGTTTCAATGTTAAGGAAGTACATGCCAGATCCATCTCATGTTTTTAGTCCAGAGGTATTTCAGCTGGAAGAGAACATATATTATGAGGAACAACCGGTCTAGATTCTTGACCACAGAGAGAAAGTGTTACGGAATAATGTGATTCATTAGGTAAAGGTTTTGTGGAAAAACCACATGGTTGAATAGGCAACATGGGAATCTGAAAATGCAATTAGGGCTAAATACACCCACTTATTCGATAAGTAAATAAAGTACGGGGGAAATTTTCTAAATGGGGGAAGGATGTAACATCCCGAGTAAGTAATGAATAATATATATTTTTATTTATGTCTATTAATGAATTATATAGTGTTTTAGAGGCTTAAAATGAGAATAAATCCAATCTTAAGCATGGAATACACAAATATTTTTAAAAGATTGTTTTATTTCCTTTTGATGGTAAACCATTTTTAAATCAAACTTTTGACAATTTTATAAGCTCAATTTGTCAAAATAAACTTATTCTTTTTGATTGGGACATTGAAATTTACTTTGGGTAAATTTTTGGTATTTTTCCGATAAAGTTCATTTTTTAATGAATAGTGAAAAATGTTGTATTTTAATTCAAAACCTCTTTTTAATCTAATTTATTTATATGATTAGATTATCTTTTGAATTTGTTTTAGAGTTAAATTAGAATATATTTTTACCATTTAATCCAATAGTGGTAGTTGGAATTAATTTCACTTTGAAATTGGCCTTAAACTAGTGTCAATCTTTTGATACTTATTATTTCATAAAAACACGCTATTTATTTTGACAGTGGAAATTAATGATTAAATTAATTAATGAAACTTATATGTTTTAAATTTTTTATATAGACTTCATTTTTGAATTCAGAATATCAAATATATCTTCGGGTGAATTTTTGGTATTTTTGTGAAAAACTTCAATTTTTGATGAATAGTGAAACCACTAAGTGGTACTTAAAAAACTTATTTTTTGATTAAATGAAATTTTACAACCTCTGTGTTTTGAATTTCAAAAATCCGATATACATGGTTTTCATTAAGTTGTAAAATTTGGTTCAATGGGATTAAAATAATTTTTTGGTGAATAGTAACTTTTAAGTTTTTAATCGCGATTAGAGGTAATTAGTGTTGTTTAAGGTAAAAAATAATATTTTAATAATATGAAATGACCTAGAATAATGTCATACCCTTATTGGATGTTTCTTGGGAGACCACGAAAACCCATGGGTCGATTTTTAGGACCCCATGGAGCCACTTGGGTAAGATAAAGACATTAATGCATTTTATTTAAAGTAAAATTAAAAATGACACAAACATGAGTTGTTTTACTAAAAAAAATTTACATGGGGTTATACAAGTCACAGTTTTCACTAGAAATAGTAATTTGAAATCTAAAAAGATTTCCTACATCATAGTATTTTTTTTATAATTTTTAGACATTAAATAAATTACATTATTTGTGACACCGTGATGATACAACGATTACCTCATTATTTAACGATTTAAATAAAATGAAAATATAATGTAAAATCTAAGTCCTACACTTATCAAAAACTGATTTGATGGGTGGATTTAGAACCCTTATCACATTATACTATAAATATATAATTTTTGGACCTTTTAAATCCGAAAATCATTTTATAATAAAGTATCCTTTTGTAACTTTCCAAGAGTGCCCCTCCTCTCCTCTTATAAAAGGACCCCATCTCTACCACCTTACCCAAACTTCCAAAGCCTTTGGCTTGGCCAAAACATGCCCATTTTGTCTCTCCACATCCCTCTATTACTCCTAGAAGCCTCACTTTTGGCAGAAGTCTTCCCAAGGAAGCCTTTGAGCTCAAATCAAAAAGAGTTACCAGTTTTAAAGGTAGTGTTTCTTTTCTGTTCTTATGTTTTATTTTGATTCTCCAACCCTCTAAAATATTTTTATTCCTTTATTTTGTGACAAAACCAGTATCTAAAATATACTAGGATGTTTTTATAAGAATTATTCGAGCTACACTTACACACACCTATATCTAATGGTTAAAGAACATACAGTTTCTGTGGATGGGGAATTTCTGCCTCACGAAACGATGATTGTTCAATATTCTTTTAACACCTTCAAAGGTGGCCATTAAGATGTCACTATATTTATATATGATATATAATATGTTTATGTTTTACTTAAGATTCTGTATTTTTCATTTATGACATACCTTTATGGTTTCCATTATGGGTAAACGCGATATCTTGATTTTAGGAAGTGCGGACTACCGCCCCCTCAAAGTGATTTGATTTCGTTAATGCCATATGTGGGACGTATAAAGGACTTAATTAATGGTATTATATATTATATTATACTGAAATTATAATATACCTTTATATCATTATTATTCCATTCCATAAAATAAAAAATTGAAATGAAAGTATCGTACATGCGTACGTACGACTTACCGTCTCCATGAACGGAGCATTTCATTTCTTACCTCGAAACGTTATGTAATATTATAAATTGATGTATATACTGGATATATATTATATATATGATATCTACATCATGATTATAACTCTGGATATAATGGATACATGAACAAATTGTAATTATAAAGAGTTTATTTTTGACTCAATTACTAATGATCGATAAAATGACCGTTATTAACTTAAATAATTACATAGTGTTCATGACATGGTAATAAGTGAAATAATAGGAATAATTAACTTGAAAAAGGATCTTAAGCAATTATAAATTAACTCATGTTTATTATTCAGGACATTAGAGAATGATCGAGTCAAGTTGGACCCGAGGTAAGGGAGCTTCTTAACCCAATTTCCATTCTTCGGGTTAATCTCCTACTTTCAAATTATGCCATGATATTATTAAGTCCTATCTTGTATTTTGACTTTATTTATGTGTTATTATAATGAATAAACATAATAGATATATTTTATTTAAAAAATGATCTTTGTATGGGACTTCGTCTCAATCTCCTTTCATAGAGGCATATTTTGTTTTATACACAACCTTCTTTTATACGGTGTATAAACCCCTTTGACTTTTACGTTTATCCAAAAGGAATATTTTTTATACGAAGAGTTTTACTAAACAACAAAATGGAATGTTTCTGTTGTATGTATGCGGCAACAACAACTTCTCCGCCGCCGTGACTATTATTTGAGTTTCGGCTTCCTCTACGAGCCATACATTTTTTTAAAAGAAAAATAAATACCATGTTTTAATTTTCATTTATTTTGGTATTGAAAATGGGTTTCATAATGGTTTTATATCAATGTGTTGTATTGATATCTTGTGATTGAAAAGTGGAAATGTTATGTTTCCTTTATGCATGTTTTATGTGATATGATTATGTTGTGGTTCTTGGGCATTATTATGAAGACGGGTGGTTTTGTGATAAACTAAGGGCGGGTGAGCCCGATATAGCTCTCCAATGAATTGGGTAACATGAAGGAGTTAAATGTTGAGGTTTCTCCGAAGAGATTTAGGAAATATACTGTGATGGGTATTCCAAACGTAACCAAGAGGGTTACTCCCTACGTAAGAATGTTATGAATGCCTCAAGTAACCTTTTTGTCTTATGATTTATATGATTTGTTCATGATTTGATGAGGTATGTTTAAGTGCTTATGTTTTACGAGTAGAGTATGATTTCATTTATTCTAATGTATACATGTACTCATGTTTCCTTTCCATATTTTTATATCCCTTACTGAGATTATTATGCTCATCCCTAGTTTTTGAAATGTTTTTCATAGGTCAAGGGAAGGGTACTTGATATGATGATAGTGTCAAGGAAGAGTCAATAAAGAATCCATGTTTTATTTGGAATATGTTTCCGTTGATGGGAAAAAATGAATATTATCATTTATATAACCACTTTGTTTAAATGTGGAATGTAATGCATGTTTTATGATCTAATTATCTAAAACTCTAAACCAAAAAAGATCCTCAATGTGTAATATTATAATAACTCAAGATTATGTAATGTTAATGGCTGGGGCCTTATAGTCCCAGTCATCAGACTATACCGCAAATGAAGCTATTGGATAACAATCATGTTATGATACTACCACAGATGAAGAAGAATGATTAGAGTTCTTATGTCAATTGATTTTTGTATCAAAAATGTACATGTTATAATAATTATGGAGTATATAAGGATTGTACTGCAGTACTATTTCATTAAGGACTTGAGATTGTGTGGAACAAAAAAAGTGACTCAATAGAAGGTTAAATTTTTGGAAAATATATGGTTGAGAGAAAGATAAACCATATTATGGTTCTGATATTGAGGTAGTGATTTTAGAATAATACATGATTGATTTGGATAAATAATATTGAATATTATTGACTACCTTGAAACTAATTAATGATTTGTATATTCTATCATTGTTGGGGTTTACAACATTTTTTCGATTGAAGGAGTATATCTATTATTCTTTAAGGAATAAGGGATCATGAATGTAATCAATAAGGGTTTATGGTAATTCAGGATGTTGCAGTGTTTTAAAATAATACATGATGAAAGTTTTCACATGTTATTATGTGGAAAAAAGATCTTCATTGTGTTTACCTTCCTTATAAATTTTGGGCTGAAGTATTTTGGATTGTTCTAGTTTGGATTATTTTGGATTGACATAAAAGGACAACCCAGAGGTCGGGCAGTAACCCGTCGCATCCGGTAAGGCCGCGAGACTTGAACCCACAACCAAATGGCGACAAGGGTGTATCACCAACCACTGAACCACGTGATGTCCTAGATTGAATAATGTAATTTTTTTAATATTTCTTCTAGATGAATTATAAATTCATTTTTTTAACCCTATACGAATAGGATAAATATAATATTATTTTTAAGTTCCGTTATCTTTTAGAGTAAAAGATGAGTTTGTGGTAGAACTTAGTTAAAGGATGAGACTCTACTTGTCAAGTATATATTTTTCTTATTCTCTTATTCAATGAAGAAATTAATTCTTATACTTTAGTTAAGGGATCTTAAAACAAAAAAATGTGTTATCCTAATACCATATGTTTTGCTCAACTGATGGTATATTAAATCATCATAGACTGAGGAATTTAAGACCCTCCATTTTACACTTGTTTGTGATTGATGAACTCAATCACTACCTATAAATATTTACGTTTTTCCTCCAATTATATGTCTCTAATTTCCACCAATGTTCTCCTAATCGAGATCATAATTGTGTGGTGACCCTTTCATTTCCCTTTTCCTCATATTAAGACTAAATTTTACTAACCCAATTTCCGATGTGGGTTTTCCCACAAAGATATTTTATACTTTCAGAATTTTATTTTATAATAAAAATTTCAAATTGTGGGGATGCAATTTATTGAAGGAGGGGAGAATATAACACCCCAATATTTCATAGTGTGTTATTTCTTCAAAATAATTCAATAACTTGCACTACATGCAACACCGAGTTCAAGCGCACCATGAATTACCAAACAAGCTGTTCAAAAGAAGTTATGAATAATATTAACTAAAATTTGAACTTTGTATTATCCTTATAATTGTTGAATCCATATTATAATAACAAATTCATTTTCAGTATTGCACTTTTACCAACTTTTAAGAGTGAACCTTTTTTAAATCCAATATTTTAAACTTTTATATATTCAATTTGACTAAATAAATTTACTTTTTAGAATGGGTACATCAAAAATTTACAATGAAACACCCCAAACCTCCACGGTACGCTTCTCTTTGAATAAAATAGTAGTGTTTGTTGTACGCAACTTCGAGTTCTAATACACACCATAACCAAATCAGACTAGCCGTTATGAATAGTAATACCTACTTTTTGAAATTTTATAAATTTTACCTCTCAAAATGGACTTCATTTTTGGATTCAGAGTAACTAATTTAGCCTAAGGTGAAATTTTGGTACTTTTTGGATAAATTTAATATTTTGATGAATAGTGAAAATTACTATATTTTAATTAAAAACCACTTTTTTAATCAAAATAATTAATAGTGATAAATTATGAATTTGAGTGGTTTTAAAGTATATTTAGAATATATTTTTACCGTTTAATACAATGTTGGTAATTAGACATAATTTCACAATTAAACCGGATATAAACAAGTGTCAATCTTTTGATAGTTATTATATCTTAAAAACACGCTTTTTGTTTTGACAGCGGGAATTAATTTTAAATTAATTTCTTCCACTTCTATGTTTTGAATTTGGAAAAATGGATTCCATTTTTGGAATCAGGATTTCCAAGTTGTGTAAATAGGTAACTTTTATTTTTAGAAATTTTGATTAATTACTTCGGTAAATATTTTATTTACCATGGTTAAAGGGTAAATCTGGTAAATAAGGGTTACAAAATAATATTATAACAATAATAAATTACCCTAAAACGTGTCCAAACCTTATTGGTGGATACATGTCCGACCATGGGCATCTTTGGGTCGATTTGGGGACCCCATGGTGCCACTTGTAGGTGATAGGGACACATTATTTTAATTAAGTAAAAATAAATACAAAAATGACAAAAGCATATATCTTTTAGAAAAACACTTTTTACATAGGGTTATATATGTTAGATTTTCGACTAAAAATTTTCATTATAAAGATACAAAGATTTAATACATAATTATATTTTATTTATAATTTTTAGACAATAGATAATTTAATTTATTTATGACACAATGATGATGCAGTAATTACCATAATAGTGAAAAATTAAAATAATTGATATTAAAAATACCCAAATAAATATAATTTGAGACTTTTAATGAATTAAAATAATTTTAGAGGATAATATGACATAATAGAATAAATTTAATTAACTTTTTTCGAAGTAATCATTTTGTTATGATTTTTAAAAAAGTCAATTATTGAATACTGTCAAAATTGACATAAAAGAGTTTTTTAAAAAAATATTATATTATTATTTGTTATTCAATTACTAAAAATCTAAGGTTCTGCCTCGAGACTTATATCATGATATGTGTATCATTAATGGACCACTTGGGGGTCTCTTGGATGTATTTGGTATGTTTATTAACTATATAATATAAAAATACAAAGTGACATGGAAAGTGTCAAACTAATTAACTAAGAGTTAACACTTAAAGATAAGGTTAATATAGTAACCCAAACCTGTATAAATCCAATTGGTTGAGTGTTTTTCGACCTATCCCCACCTTAACCTTTAAATAATCCACTTTTGAGCCATTAAAAGATGAATATTAATTTATTATAAAATAATATTTCTAGCTTTTCCAAAGGTGCCCCTCACCCCTCTTATAAAAGGGCACTCCTCCTTCTCACTAATTAATACATTCAAAGCCTTTTGGGTCGGCCAAACCACGCCCAAATACTCTCTAAACGTCCCTCACTAAAATCTAGAGTCCTTAGTTTGATCATAAAGCCATCCTATGGAGTCCTTTTGATCAAATCAAAAGGAAGAACCCGAAGAAGAGGTAATAATTTCACCACCCTTTTTCAAGTTCCTTTCTTTTTCCACTTCTTCTTTATTTGTTATTACCATTCTAAAATAATAACTCTAGTATCATATATATACTGTGATGTTATTATAAATATGGTACAACCATATTCAGTATTCTATCCACCCTTTGAATAACATGTCACCAAACGTGCATACGTACGGCTTACCGTCTCCACGTCGTGGTGTAATTGTTATTCAATATATTATTATTTGGATGGGTATAATAATGAATTATAATTCATGTAAATAATAAATATATGATGATAATGATTCTGTATATATGATATACTATCAAATTATATATTATTTTAATATCAAAAGAATGATATTGTCACTCGTGCGTACGTACGGACTACGGTCTCCACGAACGCGATGCGATTCATTCTCCATCGTATCCATTCAAGTATAATTATCATTTGACGATTTAAAAATAATGTTTCAGTACTTGAAATAATTCTGGATATGAATAAGATAGAAACTATCCATGAAAACCATGGCTTACGTAACAAAACATATAAAAGAAAACGAGTATATTAACACCAGAAATGACGATAATACTAAGATATTATTAACAAAGCAATGTTAAAAGATCATATATGATATCATATTAATGTATATGATCCTTTTATAATTTAATAAAAATTATTTCACCATAATACAGGGGTTTAACCCACCCCCAACCAAGGAAATTTACAAGGTAATGGTTAATTTTACAATCTCTTTATTATCCGAGGTTGTTTATACGCAATTATCTACTGGGATCTCTTTATCATCCACATCCATGTTCCTTAAAAATGTAAAAAAAATCATTTTTACTATTTACTAGACAATGGATTAAATTCATTTATACCCTTATGTGTTTTGAAAGGAATCCTTCCGTCGTTTTCCAAACAAGGTACTGTTTAACCTTTTCGATAAATTTATGGTAAGAATGTATTTTTATACTTATACGGTGGGTGCAGTTATTTTCCGCCGTTATAAAATCGCTGAAGCTTCCCTTAAAAGCTTATAAGAATATTTTCAAACTAAATGTTTTATTTTATAATTATGTGACTTTTAAATGATTTCAAAATGAATATTTTAAGAATTTGTGAAAGGTACTCTTTATCAAGATCATAATTTTAAATGTTTTAAATATTTATCTTTCTAAATATTTTTAATTAATGTCAATGTTTTCAAAATTATTTTAAGGATTTATTTATGTGGAAATGAATGTTTTGAAATTATATTTCTTTTCAAAAGTTTCAACGTGGTATGGGACACTTTGATTCAAAAATCTCTTTTAAATTAATTCCATTATAAATGTGTGACTTTTCAATGATTTCGAGAAAAGAGATATTTCTCTCAAATATTTTTGATTTCATCTATGTCAATGTCCTTTGATGGATTTTAAGCTTATTTAAAGTTGATTTATTATGATAAAAAACTTTTTTGTTGTATTGATGGTTTTGTGATATGTTTTACTGTGGATGTGTTATTTTTATACCATTCATGGTTTATGGAGAAAGTATTGACATTTCGTATGCTAGTCTTAATACGAATGTTTATGTTATGTTTAAACCTTTTCGTATAGGAATGCATTGGACTTAGTAAGTGACAGGTGGAGCCCTCTATAACTCCTCGATGCATCGGTAGGTCTCATGAGACAAACTAGTGTCTTGGCACAAGGCCTTGACAAAATCTTATTTGTTTGTACTGGAATGAGGCCTTGGCTATGTGGTTATGATAGTCTGGCATTATGCATTCCATCATTATGAAAGTGGTTATTGATATTGCATGTGATTATATGATTAGTAGAATATCCATGTGAATACGTAAATGGCCATATTTTATTTTATTTTTTCCATACTATGATGAAGTTCAAGTTTAAAAGGCTTTTGTTTTAGTTATATATTGCCTTAAATGTTTATTCTTATTTATGAAAGATTCCGCTATATTGTTTTCCTTACAAGGCATTTGAGCTCACCCCTTTTCTATGTTATATTTTTCCCAGGATTCTAAGAAGTATATTGGGAATGATATGAAGGGTTAAGACAAGAGAATAATGGCATGCATAAAGGATTATTTATGTTGATTTGTATGTTATGAGTGTAATGTAACATTCATGTATGTAATCTATTTTCCAAGATTGGTAAACTGATTTGTCCTTTGGGAATTGATTCCTTGTAATCATGCCAATGTACTAAAATAATGCACTGACTCTGGGTAACTGGGGTCGGGGCGTTACATGGCCAATTCTTTTCAAATTTATTTTTCAGATATATTGGTCGAGGCCTCAAGGGTATGATTTAGATGTCCATCATTATGAAATCCATCCTTATGATACTAATTTTTGATTTCCATGTGATTATTCAATTGTTATGATATATATTGTTATTTTTTCCACCTATTGTGATTTTTCATAAGGAATTATTTGGGAATATTTTATTCCTGCCGTATTATGCAGATGCAATTATTTATGTGGCATGTGTTTATGTTATTTACCTTTCCATGTCGATTTTTAATATATATTCATGATATCTTTTACTATAAAAACCCTTCCTAATAATTTATATTTTGTTTTTCCCCATGATTTGAAGAAGACGAAATTGAATTAGATTTCAATTATGCAGTTAATTAATTTTTTTTCATGATTTTTATTTTATTTTATTTTCCAAATATAAAATTAGATTGTTGTATGTCTCTAGTTTTACTTGACTACTAAACAATTTAGTTCTTTTGTAAGTGATTTCTTCCAACTTATTCCTATTTAAAAATTATCCACTGACCCTGGGCTAATAGGGTATGAGTCATTATAGTTGGTATCTAAGTAATTTTAGTAGAAGAATTATAAACTAGTTATAGGGAAGGAATATATTAATTAATGTAGATATATTAATGATTTTTGATTTAATACAATAGAAACGATAATTTTGGTCTAGTGATTATTTGTACTTAAAATTTTTCAATTTTTGACAATTATATTTGATATTATATATTATGCTTCAAAATGTAATGATCATATCAATTGAATTACATTATTTTTAAATAGATCATTGCAAAAAGTATTATAATTATATCAATTCATGCAATTAGTGTATGGATTTACCTCTTAGGAATGATAATGAATATAGATATAGAGATACTACTAGAGATAGATTCAATAAAATTGTATCTAATTTTTGGTAACTGAACCTTGTTATGAATAATATCCTTACCCATAAAGAGTGAATTCATTTAAAACATAGTGTAAAAATGTTATAAATATTCAGGGGACAAGAAACATTATAATTTAATGGTAAAAAAAATTCATTTTTAGGTGAGGAATGGATGTTTTATTTATAGAGGATATTTCTATCTTCGAGATGTATAGAAAGAGTGAATGCTGTTATGTAATTTTATACACTATTTGGATATGTAGATTAATAGAGGTCATTACTTCAAAAAAACTAAGGAGAATTAATAAAAATAAAACATATAGTGGAAGGATTTTAATTATCTATAGATGGAAAAAATATTTCCCCAAAAAACTATGAGAATATAGAGAGAGAAAATACTCATATCATATAAAAAATAAGTATGATAAGTTGATATGTATAAAGAAAACAATATATGGTTATTAAGGAATGTTCTAGACTATATACATAACCCGAGGTGTAAGATTAATCATTTCAATGTGGTGTTAAATCCATTCTTCTGATGGGAACTACTCTCCAAAACGTTTATCTCATATGAATATGTATCATCATGTTTTATCAGGACATATAAAATAATAATATATATATTATTTATTCAATGAAAATAATGGGATGAGAAGAACACTGATGAAGAATTTTAATAATGTGATGAAGGGAATGACAAATTTTCCCACATGAAATCATTGTTCAAAGAAACAATCTAGGGAATTATTGAAGGGAATGGGTGTTTGTTACAAGGATAGAGATAAATTCCACCATGATTGTGATTACTTAGAATATAATGAAGCTATAAATGAGAAATATTTCAATTTTAAGTAGATGGGGAACTAAATAAATGAATTATCATTGAATCAATTGAATAATCCTCAACAGATAAAAATGGATTAGGTTTATGCTCATGTTATTTTTTCATTAAATGTGGAATGATTAAAATATTATGAATTTTTATTCAATAATTATTTTTCAAAATAACTAGTGATGTTGTAATGATATATAAGTTTTTTTACCATAACAATAATTTCATATGGATATGGAATAATGGGATGACTATTACCATCTACGAAGATATATTATTATTTTTTGTGTTAATGTTTTTTAAAACACATGATTTGTGGAAGATAACCTTACTCTTTATATTTTGTTTATATAATAATTAAAACTATATTTTTATGGGATAGGATTTGAGACCAAGAATATGGTTAGATATTTTATTGTTAATGATGGGTTTTCTACATTTTTGGATTTAATTAATATATTCAATAACCCGAGATCTTATTTTTTAAATCATTCTTGTCATAATTTTATTTTTAAGGTGATAATATTATTCAAATATTTATTATGTAACAAAAATAGAAACATTATATATTTTGTATAATCTATTGATTTTAGAATTTTAGTGTTGTTACTCCCAAATGTTTTTTCTTTGATTTTTGGAAAACATATTTTGGATGATCATTAAGATAACCTACTCATGGGATGGAATAAGATGAACATTTGTTATTATTTTCTTGAGAAAAATGTACGATTTATCATATTGGACAGCATGTTATTTCCTTTCTATTTTGGTAAATAATTAAAGGCAAAAGGGAGGACCTATGGATATTTTGATAAAAGTTCTACAAGTATAATAAATCATCTTGAATACCTATCTAATTGTTTAAGATATGATTAAAGATAGATCGAAGAAAAACCAAAGGGTGATATTGTATTTATGAGATTAAATAATGTATATATATATATATTCTCAAATGATTTTGAAATAATAATTTATCCTATAACCATCATCTTTTTTAATATCAATGACTTGTTCCATATCTATTTTGTATGAGATATTGTGTTTGTTATACTTTTAATGACCATGCCCTATATTATTCCCCATCATAACATGATAGATATAGTTAGTATCCATGAAATAATATTTACATCATCCTAATGTTATCCTTTTTGAAATTATAATTTTTATAAACCCAAAATTTTACTTTTTTATCTTATTAAGGGTATATTTTATTAACCATATTTATAATGGGGGATTCCCATAATGAATTTTTTAATTATCAACCATTTATTTTTTGAAATATAATTTCAAACTGAATCGAGGCAATTTATTGAATGATGGGTGGATGTAAAACCCCATTATTAAATGGTATGTTAATTTTTAAATAAATTTTACCTATTTGAAAACATATAATATATGTAACCCCAACAAATTAAAAGTACACTATTTTCGATAAGATTATGTTACATAAAACACTAAGATTTAAAAAAATATTATAATATCATTAGTTAAGTGCGATAGTTATTACCAAATGGCGGAATTTATGGAATGAATTAAATTAAGTAAATTATTAAAATATTTATTGCAATTTTTTATGTTATGATTTCATTTGTTAACGATTAATTTGAAAATAAAATAACAACAATTGAATATAAAGGATATGATTAAACTACTTTTTTTAAACCCTTAAAGGAGGTTTATAATAATAAATTAAATGTAACACAATTATTGAAATATTTTAATGAAATATATATGTTATATATTCCAAAATACATTTAAAATTCATCCAATACTCATGATAGGGTTAATATAATAATAAATAATTTTTAAGCATAAAAAAGAAATATTTTTCTAAAATGAATTTTTTTTTGACATTAAATGGGAGACTTATTTCAAATATAAATTATGTAACTTTTAGAATATAATGATATCAAATTTATAATTGGATTTTTTTATTTTTTTAGATAAGTTATATATCTCAAAGAAAAGGGAAAAATATTTCATTTTAATTGAAATATTTATTTTGATATAAATAATTTATATCATAAAATCAGATATTAAGTTGTGTATAAAGTATAATTAGTTAATTTTTATAAAAATAAAAAAAATTCATGTAATTTTAATCACTATACATTTATATTGGATTCAAAAACATTTTAATCTTTAGAACTTTTGCAGTTTAAAAACTCATTTTTTCAATATTTATCAAATATTAATTTAAAATCCTATTTTTACAATTATGTTAATTAAATTACAAAAATTATTTATATATTTTTAAATAGAAGTTAAAAAATTACATTGTAAGGTACTATATATTTTAAAAAATAAAAATTTTACTTCGGTAAAAAAATATTTACCACGTTATAGGTAAAATAATGAAAAACGTTAATGTTTAAAGGTGAAGGAAAAAATACCTAAAAAATATAGAATTTAAAGGGTTTTAGGCATTTATAGACCATATCAATAAGATAAGACATTAATAATCTTCTATAATCTTTTATATCAATTAAACATCAAGGCGTTAGGCTTTAATTATAACTTAAACATTATTTAATCGCATTAGCCATCTTATACTCACGTATAAATACACCACCTTAAAACCTAATTTTGATGCATAATTCATGAATATAATTGAATATATACCTTAACCACTCTAAATTAATATCCCCGTGTATTATATCTTCCAATTTCACAAGAATGAAAAATAAAATGTCCTAAATGTTCTCTCAAGTAGGTGATTTTCCTGGGGTAATTTTCTCAAAACAGATCTATTAATTTCTTTCTTTCTTCTATTTTATCCCAAACTCCTTAATCCATAATTAAATAACAACCAATGAATAATATACTTACTGTAATTTGACTTTTTATTAAAATATCATATTTTCGCCACATTTATTACATCCTCTTATTCAGATAAAAAAAATTCTCCATGTAATGCCATTTAATTGCCTCGATGAATAATGTTTTTGTTTGTGTTCCGTTATAGATTTCTTGGATGGATATAAAATGAATATATTTAAAAAATAATATTTCAATATATATTTTATTTTTTATTTTTTATGGAATTAATATATACTCTTAATTTAAAATAAAACAAAACTAATACATAGTGTTTAGAAAAAAAATCCAAAATGAACGAAACATTTATCATTAACAATTTATAAAATTTATCATCATAGTGTATGAATGTAAAAAAATAAATGAGACTATGTAAACATATGTATGTTCCTGAATACCATTAAAATTTACTTCATGTGTTTTATTTCAATTTGACAATAAAAAAATTTATTTAAACAAGATTGAACTCATCCTGAAATAAGAAACAGATACATCCAAAACCATGAAAATATTGAAAAATTACTATAGAATGGGCTATTAGATGTTTTTAAAAAATCACATAAGGTATTATAATTATTTATTTATTTTAATAATGAGTTAATAAAAAAATTTAAACCATTATATTGTAGTTCATTGAATGCTACACTAATTGGATGGCTGACGTAAGTGGTTTCTTCACTTATTTTATACTCATTGGGTTATATAATTACTTAATTGATTATATTATGCTAATATTCTATGTGGAATAATGTATTTATATATATATATATATTTTGTATTACCAAATATCTTACTATGGATATACTATTTTTACACATAATTACAATCCTGATAAATTCTCAACTTAATGAAACAGTCATTGTAAGGTTTTTTGTCCCATATTTATTTATGTGATGTATAGGCCATATTCACCACATATTACTTGTGTGTGGTCTATGTAATTCCCATTGATATATCATAACATTTATCTCCTTAAATTCATGGTATTAAATTTTTATATTTTAATTGTCAATTTTAGGGGTATATGAATCGACTAATTACATTGTTGTTGGGGTTTCTTGCCTCACTTTAACATCTATGAAATATATAACTTATTCAAAACTTATTTTTTTTAACTTTTTATACATCAACACTAAAATTTTATATCATTAATATCCTTATATCAATGATACTATATGTTTCAATTAATTTTATTCCTTAATAAGGATTGTAATTAAAATATTTCAAAGTGTAATG
This sequence comes from Viscum album, assembly GCA_963277665.1. NCBI lineage: Eukaryota > Viridiplantae > Streptophyta > Magnoliopsida > Santalales > Viscaceae > Viscum > Viscum album. The sequence goes on along the minus strand of OY728127.1, from coordinate 1,471,762,826 downwards.
GTATAGTATTGAATGTTTAAAACTATTTTCATTTGGTATTGTTTAATGATCACATTTAAATTGTTTCCTATTTATCTACATCCATTTTTGAATAATATGGTCAATTGAGGATGATATCATATCATAAAATCTACCAAAATAATTTAAATTGTTATTTATTTGTTTAACTGTGTATGTATTATTTAGATACCATTCACCATGTGACTCAATATGGTTTTTGATAATGTTTACATATTGGGGAATGTTACGTACATTTTGTATCACATAATCATATAAAAATTTATATATTGATTATTTTATCCCCATTCTTATAAGTAATATATTTATCATAGTATGTGATAAGTGGGGCACTCTATACCACCATGATTCATTGATATGTCTCATGAGATAAGACAGATTTGGTTTTGGCCTAGGCTATACACATTCATTTTTAAATTTATTTGATTGGTCCTCAATGGTATGTTTTATATGAACAGAATTATGAAGTACATCATTATAAAACTAATTATTTATTTAAATTGGACTATTGAATTATTATAATATCCAATTATAAAATTTCTTGCTCATGGGATAATTTATATTTCATTATTTGATAAAATTTTATTCTGACCATATTATGCTCATTCTATTTCTTACGTTGAATGTGTTCATGTTATTTATTATTATTTGTTTATAAATATTTATTGTTAATGATGTATTCAAATATAAATATTCATACTCATAATTTGTTCACAACTTTATTTTTTTCCATTCACTAGGTTTTTTAGAAGAGATCGTGGAATGATATTTCTAATATATAGTTCTTTAACATTTGTTAGGTTATAGGATTTATTTTTTTCCCCAATGTAAAATTGGTTTGAGAAATGTATCTATTTTACCAAGTCTACTAAACAATTTTTTCATTTGGGATGAGATTTACTATTTCTTATGCCAAGGTAATAATGTAATCATCGACATTAGGAAACTAGGGTCTGTGTTGTTCCAGTTGGTATCAGGTAATTTTTATTGGAATCCTTGAGAACTAATCTTAGTTAAAAAATATTAAATAATTAAATCCTATGAAATAATTTGTATTTAAAACAATATAAACAAAACATATGATTTCGATATTAGTTATACAAAAAAAATTCAATTTACAATAAGTTTTTTGAAGATTATAAATTAAGAATTATAATGTTGTGTTATAATCTAGTGTATTCCATAAATTAGGAATGGATCCTATGTGAAGTAATGCGAACTTTATAAATTCACATAAACCATGTAAGTATATCAGTATTGTGAATGATAATGATGTTTTATATAGAGCTAAAGGAGGAGCTAAAAATATTATAACCATATTCACACAACTGACTCAATTTATAAATAATAAAATTACCTAAATGGAGATACATTATCTAGAACATGGTGTCATAATGCTACACCACATCATGTGATACCAAATTCCACTATTAAATGGAACTAGAATACCTTTTTTATCATTTAAATATATAAGTTATTTAGATATGATATTATTCACATTAAGATATAATGAAAGTAGTAATATTTTGATGGAGGTTTTTCATCTATCAGGAGATTTGGATCAACGATTATCACTAATTCAAAACACTAATGATTATTTGGAGATATAAAATAGGGAATGTATGTATTTCAAGGACGTTTTATTAGAAAAATATTTCACTCACCAATTGTGAGTATATATAAAGACACCATTCTTGAGTCAGGAAAAAATGATGATTACAATTTTACTATGTCCAAATACAAATTTAAATTATTATAATGTAATTTTTTACTACAAACATCACCTAATTATTAATATTTATTTTTTCTTAGAAGGGTTACAAAAATTCCTATGAATTGAACTTCTCTCTAAAACATTCTCATTATATGAAGATATTGTTTCATGTCAAATATAGACTAAGAATTTTTTTTATTGTCTTATGAAATTAAAGGAAATATACAGAAATATAGTATTATAGAGAAAAACATGGATAAATGAATGAAGGGAATGAATGATTTTCCCATATGTGATTAATGTGGATAGAAACACTCTACTGCATGTATGAAGGGAATGTGTGTTTGTTACAACTGTTGAGAGAAAGACCATGAGGCATGTTATTGTAAGGGAATGAAAGAATACAAAAATATGAATTTATTCAATATAATAGGGATAGGGATCTAAAAAAATTATTTCCCATATATTCAATAGAATATAAATTATAATTAGAAAGTGGATCAATTTCCAGATTATATTTTTTTATATTCAATGTCGAATGATTATGTTCATGTATAATTGAGTTCATGAATTGTTTTGTAATATTATCACTGATATTCTAGAGATATTAAAGGATTGTATTCTAGTAATTCTCCTTTAAGGATACAAAATCATGTAATGAATAATACTAGTAACTATGAGAATTTATTCTATTGTGATATGGTATTTTTAAAAACACATGATTTGGGGAAGAATCCATTAATTAGTATTGGATATTGTGAAAATAGTTATAATTTTTTTTAATAGTACTGGTGACCATGAATAATGTTAGATATTTGATGGGCTATGATGGGTTTACTACATATTTATATTTATATAATATATCCAACAAACATATATCTTATTTTTGTTGTAGAAATCTTGTTTTCATTATGGATTGAAGGTGATCATGATATTCATTTATTAGTTATCTTACAAAAGGTGAAATATTATTTCATTTTTAGAAATCAAATATTTTTGAAATACACGCACCATCCTACCAATTTGTTGGAAATTGATTTTGGATAGTCATTTTATTGTACGTGTCTTAAGAGCATCTTCTAATTGGATGTATTAATTTAATCATTGGGTAGTTTTTTTGATGTTAATGTATGATTTATTATATTGCATAACATTTACAAACAAGTATTATTTTAGTAAATATTTTAATGAAAGAGGAATAAATTATGGAAAATTTGATAAAATTTCCATAGTCATCATATTTTTGACTTTAATAACCATATCTTGGTTTAAAAAATAAAGTATAGACATACCAAAGATCAAATTATGGGTAAGATTAAACTTATGAAATTAAATCATGAATGTATATCTTCTAAAACTATTTTGAAATAATATTCTATCATATCACCGTCATTCATTATATAATCAAGGATATTTTTCTGACCTATTTGGTAAATGGTTTTTTGGACATTAACCTTCTAATGACAATGTTTTCAATCATTATCCATCATAACATTATAGTTAGATCTCACTTCCATGTCCCGATTTTCACTTCAAACTAATTTCTTCCTATTGAAAATACTATTTTTGTGGTGACCATATTATTTAACTTTCACTATTACTAAAGTTATATTTTATTAATCTTATTTACAATGTGGGTTTCCCAAAATTTAATTTTCAATTATCAAACATTTATTTTTGTGGTTCAATTTCAAATTTTGAGGACACAAATTTACTAATGGAGGAGAGGATGTGACACCCTAATATATTATTGTATGATAATTTTTAAATAAATTTTAACTCTTCAACAATTTAGTGTTTTTGAAACCCCTATATATTAAAATAATACTTAGTTCTCTAAGCGTTTATTACAAAGAACGTCGAGCCTAAAAAACTAATAAAATAATATTATTTAATAATGATAGTTATTAGTAAGATGGATGAATAGTTGTAATGAATGAGATTAACTAATTTATGGAATTATAGTTTAAAAATAATTAGGAATTAAATTCATAAAAACAATAATTAATTAGAAATTAAAATAAAAAATAATTGAAAATAATTTATGTTGTTAAAAAAAATTTATTCCAAAAATGGAATTTTATCAAAAAAATTAAATTAATAAATATTCGTAAAATTTCATAATGTAATATAAATCTATATATTTCAAAATTGTTTTTAAATTTGTCTATTATTTTTTAGCACCATAAAATAAGACCAAATACAGTTTACGTAAAAAAATAATATTTTTATAAAAGGAAATTTTTTAACCTTTTAATGAAGTACCTATTTAAAATCTAACATTTTAAATTATTATTAATTTAATGTTAATAAATAAAATTCATTTTTTTATTTGATATTTCAAAATTTGTTGAGGGTGAATTTCTATTCTTTTTTTTGACATTTCTCATTTTTAAATGAAAAGTGAAAATTAATATATATTTATTGAAAAATAACACTCAAAATAACACTTTGTAATGAAAATTTTGATTTTAAATAGGATTTAAAGTATAAATAATATAATTATAAATCATTAAATCCCATTGTAGGAATTGGAATAAATTTTACATTGAAATTGAAAAAAAACATTTCAAACATTTGAACATTTAAACATAAAAAACTTGTTTTCCAATTAGGTGTGTGAGATAAATTTTAAATCTAATTTTTCCAACTATATGAATATAATTTTGATAAATTGAAGAAATATTTGTAATTATAATACCAAAATTATTTTTTAATGTAATATTTGTTTTTGAAATAATAAATTTAACATTGTAATAAACTATTTATCGTATTATAGGTAAAATAATGATAAAGGTTATTTTTAAAAGGTAATTTCATAAGATAATTAAAAAATAGAAATATTTATTGGGTTTTTAGGTATTTCATGACCCTTTCCATTATTTATAATGTTAATTACAATCCAAATTCTTGGTAATTAATTCCACCTTTATGTGGTTAGATTGAATTTTAAAATACTCCTTATAAAATCACATACAAACACATTTCCTCAGGTATAAATACCACACATCACCAACCCATTTCGACCATAAAGCCTCCAATATCTTGAAATATTTGACAAAACCTCTCTTCCTTTGTCCTATCATGTCATAGTGATTTTTTTAGAACCAAAATTAAAAATTCAAGGCCCTCAAAGGTCTCTCAAGGACGTGATATTCAAGTGGTAATTTAATCAAAACTCCTATCCTACTTTATTATCATATTTTATATTCTCCACACATATATTGTACATCAAGAAATAATAATTCAACAATCATGCACATGTAATAATTTCATGTTTCTAATTAAATATATTATATCCATATCTTTTATTACCTCCCCTTAATCAATTAAATAAAACTATTATCTATTTAATTATGGTTAATACAATCCTTGAATATTGTTATTTTTCTATTACCACAGATTATGATGGTCATATAATGATAGTAGATACTGTTGGAGGAACTGTGTCAGGGACTATAGCAGGTACTATTTAGTACTGTAGGACTAGGGACTATTCATCTGTTTGGGCTTTCGGGCCACCAGTTGGGTCCTCAAGTCCTTTAAGGCCATCGGGCCACCCATGGACTTCAGGGCAATAAAGATTTTGGGCAACCTCAAGGCATTCGGGCCACCTCAAGGTCCTCTTGCAAACTCAAGGCTTTCGGGCCCCAATAAATTATGCTTAAATGATCAAACAAATCTAGAAGGAGAAGAATACAATTGGGAATTCAGAGCAGATGCACTCACCAGTGAAGAATCTAAGAGGATTTGTCAGAAAGAAAGGGTATAGAATTTCCTTTGGGATCTACATATTCATGCATGGGAAGCCAAGCATAATAACCATTCGAAGGCGGGGCGATGATATCACGATGAAGAAGGTAGGAAGAGGAGTTCCAAGTATAGTCTTTATATTTCCTACAACCTACGGGTCATGTAATCTCTAACCCAATGGGCCTTGTATGGGTTCCCCCTCATCCCATGAAAAGGGGGTTATCAGAAATCAATAATAAAGAATGCCTTAGGGCCCTTCATGTAGTTTGCAGTGTTTGGAAAAACCCAAAAAATAAACTAATCATTTGTCATTAACAATTTATCAAATGAATTATCTTCATGTATGAAATAATTTTTTTCAATTAAACTATTTAAAAATATAGAAGTGAATGATTAAAATCCATCATCACTTCTCTGGTTTTATATTCACTTGAAAATAATATCCATAATTATACAAAAATGAACAAATCATGTTACCATGAAACTAACGCTCTCGAAACCAAAATAATAATGAAATACTATTATCGAACGAGTCATAATATGTAATAAAATCATATCATAATGTATTATTAATATTCATATTGTTCTATAATTAGTTAATAAAATTATTATAACAAATATAATGGGTTTTATGGAAGCTTTCAATCATGGGAAGCATGAATAAGGGGTTTCATAACTCAATTTCCAATAATTGGGTTATCTGTCTGTATCATTTTTTATATTATGCCCTGATTTTGGATTGAAATCACAATTTAATTAATTTATTTATATTAGAACATCTTATAGTGTGGATATACTATAATTTCACATAATAACCTCCTAAATAAATTCTCACAATAGTGATATGAACTTTTTAGCGTTTTCTTGTCTCGCATCTATTTATAGGAGATATATTCCATATTAATTTCTAATTTCTACTTTGTGGTGTATGTAATTACATTTTAAATATCATATATTTAATCTCAATAACATCATGGTAGTAAATTTATCGTTGATAACTATCACTTTTATGGTACATATGATTTTACTGATTACAAGGTGCTAAGGGGTTTCTCATCTTACATTTAATTATGTGAGACAAATGCCTTATTCACCAATTATTATTTTTGTAGTGTATAAGATAATTCATTAAAATTTTATATCATATGTATCTTTATTATAATGATATTCTTAATTTAATTTAATGTTATTACTTCATGGGGATTTCAATTCATATGTTTCTATGTACTATAGGAGAATTTGGAATGTATAATGATTATTTTCTTCAAGAATTTTTCAATGATCTAATATAGTATGTTTTAATATATTTCAATTTTATTTTTTTAAATATCTTCATTCATTGAGGATGATATCATATGATAACATTTATCATATTATTGGAAATTGTTACTGATTTTCTTGACTGGGGATGTATTATTTTGATATCATTCCCCATATTACTCTCGATGGATTACAATTATGATTTCCTAAAAGGAATTTTTATTTACATTTTGTATTATAGTATAGAAAATATTATATATTCATTATATTTCAAAACCATTATATGTGTAATGTATTGGAATTATTAAATGTACATTTAGGACATTTATATCCCCTTGATGCATTGATATGTCACATTAGATATACCAAAATGGGTTTTGGATGAGCTCAAACAAACTTATTTTCAGATGTCATGGATAATGCATCAATACTATGTTTCATAAGTCTAGTATTATTTAATGAGTCATTATGAATCTTGTTATTCATTTCAATCTCACATGAATATTTATATTATATTATTATATTATCATTTATTCCATCCATAATATTCTCAATTTGTTGACCTAATTTCACAGGTTCATGTTTTTTTCATGTAATATTGATTATTTGTATTTACTCATGATATATTCACATTACATACCCTTTGTGGTAAATTAATATAACCCTTATTTTGGTTCCTTTTCCTAGTATTTGAATAATATATATTTTTATTGAGATTTCATGGATACAGTTCATTAGGATTTAATTTGTATTATGGTTTAGTTTTTTATAATGTATATTGGGTTTCAGATATGTATCTAGTTTACCAAGACTACAAAACAACTATATCTTATGGGATGTGATTTATTTTATCATGTTCCAATGTAATATATTAACCAACAACTCTGGGTTACTAGGGTCTGGGTAGTTAAATGGATTCCTCATATAACATACCACAAGGAATAAAATTATATTTCATGTATAGGGAAAACAGAAAGACTCCCTAGTTCTCAGTGAGTTTTTATACATTACAACATGTACCATATACTGTCACAATTTCAAATTCATCATCTTTATATACATGTATAATGATATCAAAATTTTAGATCCTTCAAAACCACATTTTTAGTTCTATGGTGTTATAATACATACATAATGACATCATCACAATGAAAGAGAAAACACATGCAAGCATGGTGGACCCAAATCCTAATTTTATATCATTATATTGACCTTCTAGTGGGGATAATTTACCCCACCCCATTACTTACATAATATGAGTAATAATTAATTCCCAAACATAGGAAAATTCCCTCTATGCATTCCTATAAGACCATAAAGAGAACAAATATTACATCAGATTTACTACTATAAAGACATCCAAAAGGATTCCCAGAACCATGGTCGCTACCTCCACATTATAGATCAATATCTCTAAAATATATTAATAAATTCTGGAACACAACCACCCAAAAGACATAACATAGAATGGTTTCCAATTAGGGATATCTAAAAGTAAAATATTTGTATTAGGTTCAATCACCTATTATTGTTTCAACCCATGCGGCTCATCAATAGATTTAAACTGTTTTTGAAGGATAATTTATTATATCTATAAAATAGAAGATTCAAATTTTATCATGGTGATTAACAGTTATAAATCACGGTATAAAATCATCAAAAATGGAATATAAATTAATGTTTACTGATCGTCTCTATAGAGAATGATCCAGAATATTTTATTTTCCTCCTAATTTCTATCTTCACATAGGTCATCAGTATGACAATATTGATAATATGCATCAAGATCCATCATATGTACTACGAAAAATACATATATCAAATGGATATTGTTATGTACCATCCATAAACAATACATTGAAGAGGATCTTTCACTGGACTAGGTTCTGGAGAGTTTGATACAAACTTTACATTTTATTAGATTTTCATTAAAGTTTAACAAACAGAAGCCAAAAATAAATTCCGCGACACGTAAAAATGATGAATTCTAATAATGGACTTCACTGTGAAATGTGAAATATAATTTTAAATAAGGGGTGATCATTGTAAATTCTCAGGTAGGGGTTTGAAAACAAAACTATTAAACAATTACCCTTTACTAAAGAATTTTATTTAAAATACATTCTTTAAATCATGAAATTAACATTTCCAATAACATGTCATGTCTATTTTCTTGTTATATTATGAAAAAGATTTTAGGTTATATTAATGCCCAAAATTTCTAAACTTATTTAGGAGTTATAAATAATATACATTATAAAATATGTATACACATGATTGAAATGCATAAAATTCCACTTGTAAGTTAACTGATGACCATACATAATTATGTTTCACATGCTAGGTGTACGGTTATGGTATTTCATATGTAATGTTACTTGTTTGGATTCTTGAAGAAAATAACATCAAAACACATGACTGAAAACTTGGAAATGATAGATAAGTTCATAACCTTTGGGAATGGATTGGAAAAAAAATTAACCTGATTAAAATATAATATACCTATGTATAAATCATTATTCCATGTTCACTTAAAAATGTAAAACTGATTAACACATGTTCAGAGGAGAATGATTAATAACCATTTTTATTCTAATAATAAAATAAATAACGTGGACTTTCACTTAATATAACCATTATGAGGGAAATGATAATTCAGTACATCATAATCATTTTATCAAGGCCTCGTGTCAAGACAATACATAACCATTCCATCGAGGACTACTACCAAGACCTAGTTTGTCTCAAGAAACACACTGATGCATATGGAGGCCATAACGGGCCTCACCCATCACATAATAAGTCCAATTAATGTGTGGATTCCTAATTATGGAACACATAATCGTTCTTTCACGACATCATTACATGAAACATACTTATCTCATGAGACCTTCTGATACACCGATAGGAAATAGTGGGCCTCATCCATCAAATAATAAGTCCAATGCATTACTCATATCTCTAATAAAAATATGGCTATAAATTAATTTTTCTTGAACCACTTTAATTTATTTATATTTTAATAATAGATGAAAACAAATTCATTGACAAATTAATGAGGTACCTATTCATTAAAAAAATCATTCACATACCACATTGAAAAGATTAATTCTTAATCTATATAATACCATAAAAACTATAATCCCATTATTGGAATGATTTTATTCTTTGTAAGACATCTATAAAATGAGTAATGTTATAAGTTAACATTTAATCAAAAATTCATGTATACATATATATTTGTGTTCACAGAATAATCATTTACTATAAATAAGTATTGTTCTCAAATACAATTATAAATAAAACATTTCAATTCATGATGATATCCTTGGGCATGAAAATCTCAGAAAAAATATTTGAAACCACAAGTTTATTTTCAATGAAAGATATATCGATGTTTATGAATGTAAGTGGATATTACATCCTTATGTTTAAAACAATATGATGACATGTTATTTTAATTTTAATAAAATACGAAGTTATGTTTTATAACATGTCAGTAAACATTATATCCTTTATATATATATATACCATGAGTTTAATTTTTGAAATAAAATAACATAATTTTTACGATATATAAATATATATATATAAGTATTTATGTATATTAATTTATATGACATGGAATATATAATACCCTAATTTAGAAGATAAATTCATATTTTATGAAAACATTAATAAGTAGAAATATCCATAAATAACAAGAGTTAAAAAATATATTGATACCCTAAAAATATCCCGAAGATCATAAACGACATCGAGTATATATATATAAATAAACATACATAAATCACCTGTGCACTTATAATTATTTATTAATGTGTAAGTATAAACATTCATGAAAAATATATTATTATACTTGCACAAAAAAATATCTTGATACATGCACATTGTATAATTAAATGAAAGAACAATTGTCAGCCATTCACTTAAACACTTCTTCCTTAAACATAAATTTAGATATTTGTTCATATAAATATAAAATTATTACGATTTTATGCACATAAAATTTATAAATAAACTTATTATTTAAATGAATTAAATTATGGGATTCTTCATCTCTGATGTAATCCTTAAGATTTAATATAAAATCATTATTATGAAGGAAAGGTATATCGGTGTGCATAATTACATGGATATGATTATATGAAAACCCGATGCTAATAATGTTCATAAAACACAATGACATAATATGTTCTTTTATCTATAAACGTGGTGAAAATTTTTAAACGTAACAAGAATGATGCAATGATTTATTTTTAGGAAATACATATTCAAATTAATATAAATAGTCACTAATAATTTATTTATGATCAGTTGTGTACATAAATAAATACTTATATACATTTGAATAGACTATATACATACACATATATGTTATGTGTCCAAATAAATTATTTATATATACATGTATGAACCTAACATGAATAGTGTAAATTTAAGATGAATGATTTCATTCTGTATAGAAACATTGATAAATAAATATATCTATTTTTAACAAGAATTAAAACATAAAAGTTATAATGGAATATTAGTTAAGTTGATAAGATAAATTAAACTCTTGAAAAAAATAATATTTAGCATAAAAAAATGTTAATTGAATTTGTTCGTAACATAAAATTTATATTCATCAACATTTCATAATATAATGAATCAAGAGTTGGGAAAACATTAAAAATGTATGTATATGGTTGAAAAATGTTTATACACATATATTTAAATTTAATTAATTCAAGAATAGAATTCAAGAATTTTTTTTTGAAATATATTAATATTCCCCTTGAATTACCTTTTAGAAGAGGAGCATAGTTTTATTGTAAGAATTTGAACAAAATAGAATTATTTCCCTTATGTAGTTTCAAATTAAAATAGAAAATAATTCTTTATAATTGAAATATGATCACTAAATATATAATCTACCTTATAAACTAATTTGAAATTAAAGTTTAAATCCATTAAATTAAACTATAAAATTAGAACTATAATTTTGGAAATATAAAACAAGTAACCCTTATGATGACTTAAATCCAATCCAAAAATAAATTATTTATAATTGAAATATGAACACGATATATATAATTTCCCATTAACATAATTCCATTGAACATATCTAGAGAATAAATAGAACATACTTGAAAATAAATTCTAATAATAAAATCAGTCAAGAAAATTAACATAGGAGTATAATATCCCATAGAAAAAAATAATAATAAATAATAAATCCCTTACTTGAAACACATATTTTTGACCATCTTATGCTACAATATTTTTTTGTATTGTCATAATCATCGGACTGAAAAATGTTTTGAATATTACATTTTCTACAGCTTTTATATCCTTAAAAAATTAATTTTTAAATAGTGTTGAAAATAAGATTTCCAAGAAATCTAGAAATTGAAACGAACATCAACTATAATTTTTAATTAGTATTCATTATATTCTACAAAGAATACCATGGAAAAAATTTACATTGAATGAATACAGTGCAAAATTGATAGATTTTTCCTAAATTGAATTCACAGGGACGATTAAATGGATATTTGTAGACCTGATGAAAATAAAATATCATTTTTAAATATAAATGAGGAATTTATTTAACAAGATATATCAAAATAATTTTGAATTTAGAAAATCAGATTTGATGATCAAGACTAAATCCGATAAACAAAAGAAAAAAGTCAAAGATAAATTGTGGATATAATCTGAAATCTATCCAAAAACTATTAGGTCGCCTACCTCGATTTGTGATATGGAATTCTAGGTTTAAGGGTGATTGAATGTTGATATACTACTGGTGTTCGATCTACTCAGAAAGAAACCCGACATATGGACAAACTAGTTGATACCGCTTGGGCATCCTCCTTGCATAGCGTGACTGTGATGACCCTTGTACCACAAACTTGGATCTAACACCGTCGATGTGATGCTCATGTCACATGACTCATCTCCCTCATGGTGGGTCCGACTTGAAGCAAGATTGAGGAAGACTATTTCAGCTTCTCCTTCGATGAACAACCCACAAAGAACACCCCCTTGAACCCTAAGCACGAACCCCTTTTACATTTTCTCCCCTTTTTTTTATTTTTATATCATTCTGATTGTTTATTCATTTCCTTAAATATTCATAATTTATATAAAGATAATATAGGTAATAACATATCTTATTATTTCAAAATTAAAACCAAAATAAATTTATATAACAATTATCATATTCTGAAAATTTTAAGTTCAACTTTAACATTTAACAAATTATTAGTCTAAATATATTTTATAATTAAAAACTAACTATTCTAATATATTTATGTAAACTAACTTTTTCATAATTTATAATTTTTGAAAGTAATAGTAATAAAATTTTATAATTATATTACATACCTATATAATATAATAGTTTTATAAAACTAATTTAATCATAAGTTATAATTATTGTCTCATATATATATCTATCAATATTTTCAAATCATAATTAATAAATGAAAATTAATTATATTTTAATACTAATTATTTAGATAAAAAAATAGTAATTATTATTAATTAGATTCATAACCTATGACTTTTTTATTTTATTATTTTAATATATTTATATATAAAAATAATTATGAGACATTTTTTAAATATATTGTTTTTAGAATTTAGGAATTATTTATCTGAAATTTTTTATTATATAATATTTTGGAAAAAATACATAAATTAAAATAGTTATTTTGAAATATTCATTTTAATAAATCAATAAAATAAATTTGAAAACATTATGAAATATTTAGAATTTTATTGTAATCAAATTAATTAATCACTTAAATCTAATTGTTATTTTTCAAATAAATTCATCTTAAAAATACTCTTTGTTGGTATTAATATTAAATAAATCCATTTACAAAATATAATTTTAGTAAAAAAATATTTTGAATTTACGTGCTGTTACATTATTCCCGCCTAAAAAATAATTGATTCCTCGCAATTTATTTCGTCAAACTCAACATAATTCTGAATTTCCAACATGAGAATTAAGGAAAACATAGAATGATAAACTCATAGACTCAACAAAATCTAACCTCCTAATTTTTCTTGATTGTTCCTCTGATATTAAAAATAAGGAACTGGCCTTAAACATTACATAATAGAGGACCTTTCACGAGTCCATGTTCTAGAGAGTTAGATTCAAGCTTTACAATTTATCAGAGTTTCAATAAAATTAAACAAAAAAAATCCAAACACTACTTCTACTGCACATAAAAATGATAACGTCCAACATTCGACATCAATGGGGCCTATGAAAGATAATTTTAAACAAGGGTGAGAATTTTAAATACCCAGTAAGGGGTTTCAAAACATAAATATTAATAAATAACACTTTTATGTACTTTTCTTTAAAATACATGATTTAACTCATGAAATTAACATTTCTTATAAAATTGCATGGTCATTTTAATTTGAGACTCTGAAATGTATTTTAGGATAAGCATACACTCAAAATTTCTAAACTTATTTAGGTCTTATAAATAAAATACATAATAAAAATAAATACTCACTTGATTAGAATGCATGAAATGCCCCTTGTAAGATAAATAATGACCATACATAATATGTATGACATGTAAGGTGTACAGATACAGTTTTTCACCTAAAAATATTATTCTTTTGAATTGCACAAAAAAGGAAATCATTAAACATGAATGAAAACCATGAAATGATATGTAAGTCGTTAACGTTTTCCAAAAAATTGGAAACAATCAATTAACCATTTTTAATGAATTATATACATAAGTATAAATCATTATTCCATGAGCACCTGATAATTTATAACTGATTCAAACATGTTAATAAAAGAATGATTCTTAACCATGGTTATTATACATGTAGAATATATCGCATGGACATTCACTTACTAGAATCAGTATGTGGGAATGCATAATGTAGGACATCCTAAACCTTCTGTGAAGGCCTCCTGCAAAGAGAAAACATAACCATTCTGTCAAGGCATTTTTCCACGACCAAGGTTGTCTTAGGAGACCAAACAATGATTCAAGATGCTATTTTGGGCCTCCCCCATCACATAATAAGTCCAATTTTTGTGTGGATGCATAATGATAGACAATATAATCATTATTTCAAGGCCTCATTCGAAAATGCTAGTTTGTCTAATGAAACATGTCGATGCACCGAGAGGCTATAGCGGGTCCCACCCATCACATAATAAGCCCAATACATCCTTCATTTGTCTAATAATAATATGTCTTTAAATGAAAGTGTTTGATAACCCATTTATTTATTTAAATTTATTTCATAGGTTATAATAAATTCATAGAAAAATTATTGAGGTACATATTTCTTAAACAATCTAATTTGTCCCATACCACATTGAAAAGTTTAATTCATAATCCATAAAACATCATAAAATTATTAATCCCATACTTGATAAAAATTTATTCATTTTCAAGACATCAATAAAATTAATAATGAAATGAATGCAAATTTAATCAAAAATTCATATATAGTTTTCTATTTTCAAAATAATCTTGTACTATAAATAAATATGTTTCACACATAAAATTATAAATAAAAAATATCAATTATTGAATAAATCCACGTTCTTGATAATCTCAGAAATTTTATTTGATACCATGAGTTTTTTATGAATGAAATTTTCATTGATGTTACGCTTGATGCATGACCATGACAGTATATAGATTCAACATCCTTATGGGTAAAATAACATGATGACATGTTATGCATGTTTTTTTCAAATATTATGTTATGTATTTTAACATTTCAAAAAACACAAAATCTTTTGTACATATACATATATACATATATACATATATATATACTCCATGAGTTTAATTTTTAAATTAAAAGAATGTAATTTTTCCCAAATATAAATATATATTTATATATATAAATTGATACAAAATTGTACTTATAATACCATAATTTGTGGGAAAATTCCAATATGATGAAATCATTTAATAATAAAAGCATCCATATAAAAAAAGTGTTAGAACACATCTTAACACCCCCAAAATTAATAATTTTCATAAGATCCTAATTGACTTAAAGTATTTATTTATATATATATAAACAAACCTTAATCCCCCATGCACATATATTTATTTATAAACATGTAAGTATAAACTGTCATGTAAACTCACTTATTAGACATGCACAACCAAATCTATTGATACAGACACATTGTTTAATTACATAAAAGACCAATTTTCAACCATGTACTTAAACACTTCTTCTATAAACCTCTATTTTATGGGATCCCTAATAAATTTTAAAAAAATAAGATGAGTATGAAGATAAAATTGATAAATTAATATCATAATTACATCATTTCAATTATTGGATTATTCCTCTCAAATGTAATCCTTTAAATTTAATATGAAATCAGGATTATGAATGCATGGTATGTCATTATTCATAATTTCATAACCATGATTATATGAAGATGCGATGCACATAATGATGAAAAAATTTAATGACATATTATGTTCAATTTTCTAGAAACACGATGATAAAACTATAAACAATCCAAGAATGATGCCACTAATTAATTTTATGAAATACATATTCACATTAACCTAAATAGTCCTTGATAATTTTTATATGATCAGTTATATACTAAAATAGTTACTTATATATATTTAAATATACTATTTTCATATACTTATATCTTATGTGTTCAAATAAATTATTTATATAAAAAAGTATGTACCCTGCATGAATTGTGTAACATTAAGCAGAATGAATTCATTATGCGATGAAACATTGACAAATAAATATATCTATGATTAAGAAGAATTAAAAAATATCATTATTACTGGATTACAAGATAAGTTGATATGATTAATTGATCACTTGGACAAATAAAATTTAACATAAACAACTCTTAGTTGATTTTTTGTGAAAAAAATTATTCATACACATTACATAAATTAATGAAACAAGAGTATAAAAAATATTACATATGCAAGAATATGATGGAATAAATTTTATACAAATATATGTAAATTAATATATTTCTATAATGGAATTCAAGAACCAAAATCTGGAAATAAATTAAGATTACCCATGAATTTTAGTGGATAATAGGAGCATGGTATCATTGTATGTATTTGAAAAATGGACAGAATAGTTTCCCTTACACAGACACAATTTAAACCTGAAAAAAATACATTATAATTTTAATATGACGATTAAATATATAATTATCACTAAAATCGAATTTTAAATTAATTTGAAAATCCCTTTTATAAAACAATAAAAATAAATCCATAATTATGGAATGAATAAAAAAATAAACCCAACAAAAACATAAATTAAAGACATAAGATAATTTATTGTAAATGTAATATGAACACTAAATATATAATCTCCCTTTGAAACAATTATAAAGAACGTAACTAGATAATGGAAAAAACATACAAGAAAACATTTTATGATAACCAAAATAGTCACGAAAATTAACATAGGAGTATACTTTCGTATATAATATATGTTTAATAAATAATTAAACCCATTCCTGAAACATAGATTGGAGACCTTCTAATGCTGCAGTATCTTTGCATATCTTCACATTCATTAAACTGATAATTGTATTGACAGTTTCATTTTTTATGTCTTTTATAGCCATAATGAATAGTTTAAATAGTTTTGAAAACAATATTTCCATGAATGATAGAAATTGAAATAGAAAAGAAGTGCAATTTATAATTTATATTCATAATTTTATACATAGGCAGGAATTGATAGAATTGACAATGACCGAAAACAATGCCAAACTGAATGATTCTACATAAAGTGAATCAACACTGGTAGATAAATGGAAATTTTTTGACTAAAAGAAGAACAAATATCATTTTTCAAATATGAAACATTACTATATTTGATATGGAAGATCCAAATCAAATAGAATTTACAAAATCATATTCTCGGATCATGACTGAGGAAGATAATTCAAATAACACAGTCTAAGATAAACCAGTGGATATAATACGAAATCTATTCAAAAGTTATGTTTTTTAATCCCTCTCTATGTTATATATACATCTACGTCTTCAGTGGTTGAAACCAGATCTACAACCGCTGGTCAATGCACTAGAAAAGAAACCATAATCACAAACAAACCATTTGATGCATGTCATACCTCCTCTCTACACGACGTGACTGAGGGGACCCCGGATCCACATCCTCATCTCTGACTCCTTCTAATTTAAAGTTCATGTCATACGACTCATCTCCCTCAATGATTTTCTAGCTCGAATCATGATTTTGGTGGTCTGGTCCCCTGTCTCCCTCGATGACTGACCCATGATGCACACCCCTAGATCCCTAAGAACATACCCCTTTAAGATTTTAATCTTTTTTTTTAATTTTTTTAATTTTAAATCATTATGATTTTTTTAATTCCATTAAAATACATAAAGAATATAAATATTAAATACTTACTAACATATAATAATTTTTCAATATTAGAACCAAAATAATTTTATTTAAATATTATCAAAATATAAATATTAGAAGATTAACATTAACTTTTAACAAAATATTAATCTAAAAATATTTTCTAATTTAAAAATTACTATTATAATATATTTATTTTAATTAAACATTCACAATTCAGAATTTATGAACGTAATAATTATAAAAATAATGAAATTATGGAATAAAACATTAGAATGTAATAGTTTTATAATGATAATGAATTCATATGTTATAATTATAGTCACACAGAGACACACACATAAAGATATATATATATATATATATCATATGATAGAAATCAAAATTCATACAATCAAATTAAATATATTTTTATATTAATTATTTAGACAAAATTTAATAATTATTATTAATTAGATTCCTAGCTTATAAATAGATTATTTAAATAATTTATTATAACTATAAATAAAAAATAATTATAATGAATTTATGAAATATAATGTCTTTAAAATTTAGGAATTATTTAACTAAAATATTTTATTAAATAATATTTTGGAAAAAAGAATTAATTTAATATAGCTATCTTCAAATATTCTACTTAACAAAATAATACAATAAATCTGAAAATTTTAAATAATATTTATGATTATATTATAGTAAAATTAATTAATCATTTAAAAATGATTAATATTTTTTAAAATAAAATCTACTTAAAAAATATTATTATTTTATATTAAATAAAAAATATTCCATTTAATAAAATATATTTTTTATTACAATATGTATAATATTTGTGTGTTACAGATATTCCATTCAAAATCTTTCGGGAGGATCTCCCCATGAAAAAATATATTTCATCCATGAAGTTACTTCCATTTCCAAAAAACATAAAATCAATTTCTATAGATGTAATCCCCATTGATAATCACAAAAAAGATACTCTATAGTCCCTATTTATAGTTATTATTATAGTTTTATTATATTAAATAATATGAAGACCAACCAATGAGTTCCTGCATATGGTTCTGTTTGGAATGGGAATCCACATGATGAAATATTTTTCCAACACGGAGGTCCTCCACTGATAGATTGTCAGTAAGCCACCCAGAATAGGAGTCTTCCCTATTTTGGAAGACCAAATGTTCCACCCCACCACATTATTTCATCCCTTTGAAAATTTATCCGCATTTTTTATCATATTTAACCTTATATCCCATTTCTATACCCTATAAAAATTAAATCTACCTACACTAATAACTCCTCTTTAAAATAAAATTCTCTCATCTCAACCCACAAATGATTTGAGAATAAGATCATGATCAATGAATCCATATGATCATACAATCCTGGATATACATATTAAAATCAAAAATAATTATTCTCAATAGTATTATGTAGTGTGAATATTTCCTCTATGGTGTAGATAATTTGTGATCAATAATATATAGAAAAAAAATCCATGTGTTAGGAATTGATTGAAGAAAAAATAGTGATTATGTTATGGAATTTTACTACCTCAAAATATATCATTCCAAAGGTCACTAACAAATATCATATACATCAACTCCCATATAATTGGTAGGTTTCATTATTGAACCTTACATTATGAAGAATAGGATAATTTTATCGATGTGATAGATTAACAATTAAACTATTTTTTTTATTTTTCACATATAAAATGGAATCCCAAATATGGAAATAGTGTAAGTGATAATTGAATGTCTTCATGAATATCAGAATGTTGAATCTCAATATAATCCATTAATTTACTATTCATATATATGTTTTAGGATAAGGTGAATGATGCTATTTTACAATCACTCTTACAGTTTTTTACTGTTTCGAAATAGAAGAACCTAGTAATTTCATCAGCTCAAATAATGTTATTGGTAAATTAATAGGGTATTAAATTTATATAATAATGGGGAACCTCAGTCCCCCTAAAGCATAGATGACTCTATTGTTGGTAGGTGTGAGTGATTGAGAGACTTATTCACCACGGTTTTTGAATGGTGAAATAGGATACTTATTCAAGATTTAAGAATATTTTGAAAAAAAGCCACTCCGAATTCTTCATATCTCAAATATAGAACTCTAAAACTTAAATTTCAACCATATGATTCTAAAAAATAAAAAAGGGATATAGAAAAAAATTACAACAATAAAAAAAATTTCTTGGTATTCCATAATGTTGTGATATTATTTACCTTGGAAACCACCAACAATTTAATCATCGATTATATTGAGATATGTATATATTATAGTAAAAAATTATAACTAACCCAATCCTAAAGAGATGCTGATATTTTTACCTTTAGAATGGTGTTCATAGTTCTCTCAAATGGGTATTTCATAAATCAAAATACCCTAATAGTATTCTCCATTGTATATCTGTGACTTGATCCCTCTACCATGTCCATACATGATGGATGATATATTATATTCATATTGAGTAACCCTACTTGAGATGAATCCAATTTTATTCTAATAGGATTATATATATATATATATTATCAACCAGAAGATCATAATCCTAAATTATCATTAATGAATGAATATAAAAATAACAATTATGACCTACAAATTGAAGATTATTTTCGAGTAAATGAGGCCCTATATTTTTCACATGTAATTAAGTATTTTTAACTAATATTTTGTTAATATAAGTAATTTTTTGTTTGGAAAAAATCCCTCAAGGCATCATTGAAGCATTTTTGAGGTGATTGTGTTTGTTGACAAAGTGGACATCTGAGTGGTGATTGTTGAAAAATCAAAACAATGTCATACAAATTTGTTGAAAAAGAGGATTTCATGATGGAATGTCGAGTTCAAGAGCTGAGTTTCAAGATCCATGATTGATTCAAGAACGTCGACAAAAGGAATGGATGATCTGGAGGCGGTACAAAAGAACAGATACAACGTGGTGCCGTTTTCCAGTGTTTGCCAAATTTTTGGGCCTGAAAATCGACAAATGAAGAAAATTGGTTTTTGGAAAAGGGACTTGTGCACCGTGTACATTAAGGCTTGGAAACTTTCATTCCATATGTTTTTCAAGATCCGATCCTCAAAATATTGAAAAGGGATAAGGTTCAGGCATGTTTTGGTGAGGTCGCGCACGTGACTTGCGCGCTGTGAAAGATACATGCGCGCCGATGCCTTGTAAGTTTGATAACTTGAGACCCTATGGTTTTTCAAGATTAGAAGATCAAAATATGGAAAAGGAAAGAGGTTCGCGCAAGTTTGGAAGTAGGTCGCGCAAGTGACTTGCAGGGGAAGAGACCTGCGCGTTGAGACTTGCGCACCATCGCGCATGGTGGTCAATTTGCCTATAAATACTGGACCACCCCTCTTCATTCTTCACCGGAGTTCAACACTTTGAGAAATCAGAGCTCCCGTCGTGCAGGTGTGGTGGTCGTGCAAGTGGTGTGTGTGGTCGCGCAGGTGGGACCTGTGCGCCAGGGTGATAGTTGCACGCCAGTGTTTGAAGCTGCGCGCTAGTGTGTAGTTGCGTGCCAATATTGGATTGGGCATAAAAGGAAGTGAGTTGCACATGTTTGGAGTTGAGGAATCTTGAGTTGCTCAAGTGTCTGAGGAGGACTTGCACACCTGTTGTGACTTGCGCGCTGATACTTGCACGCTGAGATTGACTTGCGTGCCAAGTAAGGTTTATTTACAGCAGTGATTTTCAAGCTGCGTGAAAGATGGAAGTTTGCCCGATACCTTCAGTGCAAAGAGATATTCATCTATGGGTGAAAATTGGGCTTCAAAAGAGCATCTACTTACAGATGAAGACGCATTACTTCATGCAAATAAAGTGTCCTATAGGTCTATAAACTGTGAGTGGATTCCTTCCAAGAGCAGTGATCAAAGGAAGAGAAATAAGGTGATCCTCTCCACCAGTAGTGAGCCAGAGAGAGAGAAACAGGGAGTGACCCTTGGGGATGTAGTGAGCTGACCCTAAACATTGTAAAGGCAGTGATCCTGGGCATAGAAGTGATCTAGCCCGAACATTGTAATACACAGCTAGTGAAGTTTAGTGGAATTGGTACGACCAGCAACTTGTCGGCGTATGCTCCTTGGACGTAGCCCTTTGTGGTGAACCCAGTAAAATTGATGTGTCCTATGCATGCTTTACATTCTATTTACATTGTGAAACAGGAAAGAGAGAGAAGAGTGTTTTTCTTAATAGCGAAACAAGATCCGAACAGGTGTTAATTTTAAATTAGTCATACCCTGATTCACCCCCCCCTCTCAGGGTATTCAGCCTTGTGGACCTAACATTTTTAATGTTGTTGACTCTCCTTTACATCACAGAGTCATAAAAAATAAAAATGGGAAATACCTTGAACCCAAAGAGATTCATCCTTTGAAGAAACATCAAAAATTGACAAAGGCATGAACACAGATTCATTTTCACTTGGGTCGCGCAAGTTCCACCATGGTCGTGCAAGTATACCTGCGCGATGCCCAATGGTCGCCCAGGTGACTTGCATGCCCTATTTGATTTTTCACCCAGGGTCTTCCCCAGCCTATAAAAACCCCTGTTGGGCCCCCATTTCGGGGTAGAAAAATTCCAAAACACATATTCGAGCTCAGGTAGCCCAAGTCTCTTCTGGAAGTCTTTCGAACAATTTTAAGGTAATTTATTACCTATAATGGAAGGTCTAAAAAGTGGAAACAAGGCCTAAGTGTTGAAACTCATCAACATATGCGCGCCTAAGTGGCCAGCCCTTAAGGGAAATGGATACACTTGCGCGGAACCTTATCTCTTTAACAAAACTTTTGAACCATTCTTTTGGAAGACTCTAGGGATAATACTAAGGGTATGATCCATGTATTGACCAAGTATTACCCTAATAGTTGACCATCATGCAAGTACTCATGTGTCGTGCATGTATACTTGTGCGACCAGGACATGCATACCTACGCATGACTTGTGCGCCGCTCTCTTTTTGGGTTCCCCCCCTGCCTATTCACTTTCTCTCTTCAAATCCACCTCTCCTCTTCATGATTCTTCCTTTAGAACCATCTTCAAAGCCATTTACGGCATGGTTCCTTTGTTGGCATCCTTATCTGAAAGGAATTCAGTGGAAAATCTCTCAAAACCTAGTTATTTACATATCTTCATTTCACTAAGGTGAGAGACTTCATTCATTCAACCACATCCTTTAAAGATGAGAGGTTCCCTAACCTGGGCCTTCTTTTCAGGAGTAAGCCCCGGTCATAATTTCTCTAAATTGGGCATCTTCCTTAGGAGTAAGCCCCACTCATAAATTCCATTAACTTAGGTCTCCTTATCAGGAATAAGTCCTATGTCTCAAGTCAACATAACAAATGGGAATCCTCTTTAAGAGTAAGCCCCAATCTCAAATCCCCAAATATGGTCATCCTCCTTAGGAGTAAGCCCCAAGTCCCCTAACCTGGGACTCATTTTTAGGAGTAAGACCCAGCCTTTAAGTTCCCAAATATGGGAATCCTCCTTATGAGTAAGCCCCAAATTCCAAAAACTTTTAACCTGGGCCTCCTCCTTAGGATTAATCCCCTGTCATTATTTCCCTTAATCTGGGCTTCCTTCTCAGGAATAAATCCCAGTTCTCAAATCCCTTAACATGGGCCACCTTCTCAAGAGTAAGCCTTAGCCATAATTTCTCTTAACCAATCATAAATTACTTTTGATTTTGGCTTCCTTCTCAGGAATAAAACCCATTCATAAGTCTCCAATAATTTGGGAATCCTTCTCAGGATTATGTCCTAAATTATGTATCCAAATATCCAAAAAGCACATATACCTTTATGGACCTTGTTTTCGGGTTTCTTCCCTGAATTAATTCCTAATATTAATTCATCTGGGCAGTCATACATACATAAGCCCCACATCATTTCTTATAATTGCATCATTCATGGCACAATAGTCTGGTTTTACCAATACCTCCTGTTTCTCACACAGATCATTTACTCATGTGATCCTAGATTGTAAATGTAATTATGACATCTTTCTTTGAGCCATAAAACATTCCTAAAACTCATACTTCTTTACTCTAACTACGTGGGTTCAGATTTTTTTTCCAAAACAAAGGATACGTAGGTAGTCCATCTCCAGGTACGATCCCAACTATGAAATAAATCATGTCCTTATGAATGAAAATAAACTTAAAGTGCCCCACTGAGTGGCTTTAAAACCAGTATGGTTATCAAAATAACCAAGATAATTCTATATAATGTGTTGAAGTATACCATTGAAAAAGAATCTCTAAAAAATACAGATAATTATTTATCAATGAAGAACCTTGAATACATATAAAAGATTCTCTAAATATCATACATACTAATCATTGATTGTCCGATCTAAAGGAAAGCTCATTTTCATACTTGGTAATGTAATAAGGATTCACAAACATAACTTAAATATATAAAGAGAGTCCTAGAGTAGACAATAATTCCCCTCAAAAAGGTGTGAGGAGTCCGACCTCCCATCCTCTCAACCAATGCAAATTCTTAAGTCTCATCCATTCACAAATAATGAGCAACTACCTTCGGAAAGTTGGTCCAAATGGATATGGAATCATTGGATGTTTCCAGTTCTACAAAAAAACCCATTAGAATCGACTAGGAATGTTTGAATCTTAAATCAATGAGGTCATCCCCAATTATAGAGGGAAAAAATGGTGAACCCGATGTGAATCCTTAACCAAGTTGAAATGATGTTTTAATTATTTGTTAAGCCCTTATTTAAACTCAATGAGGGGGCCAACAAAACAATCAATAACATATGTGATCATCCAAAATATTTAGTGGTCGTACATATCTTGATTATGTATATTATATTAAATAGACACTCTTTACCAAGATCTTCTGCATTACAAAAATGGATTCTCTTATGTTACACCTGTGAATACATCTTCTGTGAATGCCGCTGCTGCTGCTCCTACTGGATCGTTGTCCACTCTGAGGATGAAATCACCTACTTAGTGTATTTAATGCTGGGTATCAAATGCTCTAGTTAAGGAATACCATCAAAACAGAACTATTCCGACTCTAGAGGCCACTTTACAATCCCTCCATGTCAATAATTCAACCTGGTCGTCCAGACAACGACGACCAGTGATCAAGAAGAAGGTGGTGCCAACCCTCATTTCCAACTGTTTCAGGTCATTATCCCCAGAACGCAATCACAAGTCCCTACCATATTCTGGGGTGGTGAATGAGAAGGTCCCTCAGGGCTTTAATTCATAGAGAGAGGAGTCCTTCCCAAGGACTCCCATCAACAATTACCACCATACTCGTGCAGTAGTGCGCCCTCAACATGATGAGGGTGTCGTCTCCAGGAGTTCGGCTCAGGTTCCTCGAACCCAAGCCGGAAAGATGAATCACCAGAGGCAAAGACCGGTCAACATTTGAAGGTTCTCATCTCAGCCATTTCCATAAAAGACCATCAACCTAACTTGGTGGCAAGCCACGAACCGGGACACACACCCTTCCGTTTTAATTCCACTGTCCAGTAGACTCGTCTGGAAGTAGCACACCAATCCTGCCAGGAAATTACGGCAGAGTACTATAGACAAGAACATACAACTATTTATAAATCATCATCTAGTCAGCTGGCTCATCTGACTACATACGATGAAGCCCGCCAACCAAATGTGTTGACAACTGGTAAACATGCACAAACACCTGCTTACACTCATTAGTCCTTACATCAGGCCAGTCTATCAGTATTGAAGGAATTTCTACAACCACGTTCGGTGGAGTGAAATTAGCAGGCACATACACCTTGTAGTATTTATCAAGCCTACCAACAGTATCATTTGGTATCATTCGGAGAAGTCAGTCGGAAAGCTCTGATGACAAACAGGAGGCAGACTCAACTCTCTTCCCCCACACATGAGTACTGTCAGAATTCACTTACAGGAAAAAGAGGACAGGAGAAGGAACACACACATAATATAAATACGAAATGGACATAAATTCCCGTTCCGGTAGCTAAAGTCACCAAGAATATTCTTTCAATGGTGACAGAGTAGAATCAAATCCCAGCTCATATTCTGGATTCCTACCAGGATATTATAACAGCTTTAGCAGTATCACATGGGAAGAAATGCAAATCTATCCCTACCAGTGGAGTGACACATCAACAGTTCACTCTGGAACAGACATGCACCTTTGTTCCAGTCCAAGAGGTTTGTGGGGCATACTCCCCCATATCATACGGACAACCAAGTCAGGAACATACACCTGATTTGAGTGGAGATAATCAGCCTAACCAGATCATTTCTCCTGAGTAGGCACATACACCTGCCCATAATTACCACTTTCATCAACAAGTGGTTCCCAAAGTGAGTAATAAGGAGTCTAAAAAGAAGACTCGTCCAGCAAAGTCAAGAAATCAAGGGACAATCTGTAACAAGGCCTTGATCGATTCTAGAGTTCTTGATGCACTCAGACAATTATCTGTTGCAACTAAAGATTCTACTCTCTCAGTTCCCAATAGTGGGAACATTAATTCTGATGTTCTCCATAAGATACTTCCTCATGAAGGCTTGCATCATGACAATTCGGTCGATCTCGAAGTTTCATCTTTAGATGAGAGCCACATGAACCCTCTGTGTGTCCAGAAGACCAAGGAGAAAATTGTTTCATGTTTTTCTATAACACACCATGGTGGTCCTCCCCATGATGAAGAATTTATCTGTGAAAGTCCTCTCCGCAGCTGTAATGAACATTGCCTTGAAAATGCTCCAATGGACAATGTAGTGACGAGAGAGCCCTGTTATCTTGAGGCACTTGAAAATGTGAATCCAGTCATGTATGAAGCTTTACTGCTAGCAGGTGAAATACATTCTAAATCAGAATATAGCCTGGGATGTACGTCATTCTCTTAACCACCCCTGGGTCATTCATCATCTAGTTTGATCTGTGAATTCTCTACCAATCTTGTTGAATCCGATGAAGCAACAATGAAGCACTAGATCTAGTCTAATCAGGTAGAAGAATATTCATTGAATGATAAAGCATAAGTACTTAATATGACAAAACAACTGGTGAAAGGCGAAGTGACAGTTATGTTTTGGCCTTTGGCTGATTCTTAGTATGACATTCTAGAGATGTTGACGGAAGATGGAATTCATGATATTAGTCTCAACATATGGAAAACTCTTTGTCAGCTGAAAAGGAAAATATTATCTTATGATGAATAAGAAAATCTGTTCAAGATAATAGAAGGGTTACAACACCAAATTGAATTGGCTTCTCTCTCAGTTTCTCGATATCTGAAGGCTGAAAAGAAGCAGAGATCTCTTCAATGTTCATGTCTTGGCGTGCTAAGAAGATTGCAGCAGTTAATTGCCAATGAACCATCTGGTATTCATATCAGGGGATGGGGTATTCATGGAGCACTACATTTTACTATACACTCCAGTCAGCAAAGCCCGCCGAAAATGGTCTCATGCAATGTTATTTCCCATGTCCGGCCACAACCAATTGGTTTTTTTTGTAATCAAAGGCTTGCTCAAGAACATGCCTCAACTAGTTCTTCTCAAAACCATGCATATAGAGAACAAGTTGTTGAGTTACTCCTACATCAAGAAAATGAGAATATTGAACATGCCTCTTTTTTGGAGCAAGCACATCTTCGAGTGACAGAAGGGTCAGAAGTCATCTAACAATATTTTGAGCCGGGTGATACGAGTGGATGTAGGTTGATGCATCCAGCCAATTTCTAGACTAAAGTCCATAAGATCTGGAGAGATTTCAAGAAAGTCTCAGATATATCAACTCAAGAACCACCCCATCTTTCCAGACGGGGGACTCTTTTAACCCAATGCTCAGAATCAACAAATAAGGTTTGAGGAGTTCAGCAAAGACACCAGGAACAGCCCCAGTCCACAAGACTGGGGACTTTTTCAAATCCTCAATATCTCCCTCAGAGAAATTCAGTCTTCTTTCGATTAGGGAAGAAGCCACATGTAGAATGAAGAGCCAAATTATAAAGAGATTCCCTCCACATTATGGTTCGTCAAGAAGTTCCTAAGGGATCAAATAAAAAAAAATCAATGTCTCATAAAGGACATGGAAGAAGACAATATCGCAGAACTGCAGATAGAAGGGATGCAATGCATTATGCATCAATCAATTTCATTAATTCTGTTGTTGCTGATCCCCCAGATGAGGCTCAATTAGAGGGATTAGATGAAGAGGTTCCTGCTCAAGAAGTTTTACGCACCGATACAAATGAAGAAGTTGTGCGTACACAAAATCAATGGATTACCCAGAATATCTGTAATCCTTCAAGTAGCCTACTTCCCCCTCTCCGAAAGGTGTCCAATAAGGGTAAAGGAAAAAATCAGGTTTCATACCCTTCCTCTAGAGAGGTCCAATCGCTCTCATTAAAGAAAATATTTGCACAAAAGGAGGAAGAAATGAAGGAATTAGGGATGTTGAATGGAGAACTAATTCAGGGTAGTCTTCCTCCTAAGCGTGATGGAGTCAGCCAGTTAAGGGAATTTTTTGCGACTTCTAAGATGGATCAAGAATATCCTCCTCTACCAGTACACCCTCACATGTCTAATCCTACAGGTCATGTGCAACAACAATAGGTGGTACTACCATCAGTGGCTGTACCATCCACAACATCTGTCCAAACTCCTGTCATTGCACCTGATCAGGTCCAAGCTCAACTGGATGTTTCTGAAAAGTTAATAACTAATATTGAGTCATTAATAGCTCTATTGGAAGCTATAGAGGGAAAGCATGCTCAAATTCAACCAAAAAAGAGAGCTTACCCTGAATGGGTTAATGCAATTCCTCCCCCATAAAATTTTGAATGTACCACATTCCCAATATTTAATGGTTTGGGAGACCTAGAGAAACACTTAACACATTTTGTTTCTCGTTGTGATCCAATGATGGGAACCCCTCAGTAACAAGTAGTTAATCTCAGGTGTTTTGTACAATCATTACAAGGGCCTACCTTTGTCTGGTACACAAGCCTGCAATCCCGGTCAATTACCAGATGGGAGGATCTCCACCAACGATTCCTTCTTCAATTCAACTCAACTTTTCCAAAGAAAATAGTTTTTGATTTTACAAACTATATGAAAAGGGAAAATGAAAGGGTTTTGGATTTCATTGCTCGCTGGAAGGGATTAACATATTCCCTAAGCTTAGCACTCCCTCAAGAACAATTCTTTCCAATCTGTGTGGCAAATTTGCTTGATGGGTTGCGCACACCGTTGATCCCTGTGAAATACACAGCAGGGTTTCGAGACCTTACTTAGATTGATAAGAATTTTGAATACTATCTTATGAAGAATAAGGATAAAAATCGTGTAATTACATCTGCTCCAGGAAGGAGAATGGGTAGAACAGAGACTTCTACAATTATGCTTAAACAAGCACGTGTACCTGTTTCTACTTCAAAACCTTAATCTTCCCGAATGGGTCTGCCTCCTGAGAGTCAACAGTAGAGGCCGTTTCATCAAGATGATCAAAGAGATCCAAGATTGAAACAATTTTATGATATAAAGATCATAGTTTACTCTTTTCGAAATGAACAAGTTATTGGTTACTTCATTTCGGCTCTGGAAAATAATTTAGTTCAATTGCCAAGGCCCAATAGGAGAAACAAGGAAGGAGATGAAGACCATCCCAACTATTTCTAGTTTCATCAGATGTTGGGGCATCCCATTTAGTAGTGTTTTATCTTCAAGGACATCCTGCAAAAAAATTTCGACTTGGGATAATTCAAACTGAAAGGTTCTTCTGCTCAGGTAGCATGTGTTACTGCTACAAATCCAGAGGAAGAAGGCGAGTGGAATGAAGTCAAGAACAAATATGCTAAAAAATATGATGACTGGATTTTCATAAAAAAGATCTACCGAAATCATTCCATTTTGAAAACGCAATTGAGGAAACCAATTGTGTCTTCTACCATGAATGCCAAAGAAAAACCCTCTTTATCAGAGGGAAAATACTCAAAAGGGCGGTATAATTCAAAGAAAGAGGAACAATTAGAAGAATATGAAATCGTGTCAATCCCTAAGTTGTCTTTGACTCTGGAAGATTTTATTCCATCTAATTCGATGCCACGGGCACCGTCCCACCAAACGGCACAACCTAAACTGGCTAATCAGGCAGAGTCTTCATCAAATGAAGAGTTGATCTTTGGTTCTATTAACATGATTCACTTAACAGATCCATATGCCAGTTGTAGTTTCGATTTTGATGAGCCTAAATTCCCTGTATCAAACAGAGGAATCAGAGGGAGTTCTATAGGCTTAGGGTACAGGGGAAGACATGGATCTTTAAGAGGGCACTATTCCAATTCTACCCCTGTTAGAACTTTTTATGTAGTAGAAACTCATGTCAGAGCCCTTCAACGGGCACAACAAGAATAGTAAAATTCTTCCACAAATAGCAGACTCAGTCCTGAAAAAATTATTGAAGAAGATCAGTTAGAGGTTCCATCTTCTTCCCCTCAGCAAGTAAATAGAACTAATCAGTCTAATATTCCGAAGCCAAGCGTATTACCAACTCCTACCCCGATTCAAGATGCATCAAAATCCAAAGAATCATCTTCTAAGGCACCTTCCAAACCACATGTTCATATTGGGAAACACAGACCTCTGGATCAAAAATATGATGTACTGAAACACTTGGCCCAAGTACTAGGCAAGTTATTAATTTTGGATGCCTTGAATCTATCAAAGGATCTTTGAGAGGCACTCATTGATGCTTTCTCAAGTCCTCAGGAATTCAAAACTGAAATTGATGCGGTTGAAGCCTACCATGTTGAGAATTATCCTGTAAAATGCTATGCAGTGATATATTTCATAGATGAAGATGAAGATGATGTCATGCGTGAACATATTAGACATTTGTATTTATATGGGAAGGTCAATGGTGGAGACGTCCGAAGAGCTTTCATTGATTATGGTTCCGGAGTCAACCTCATCCCCATTCATAAACTTTATGGATTGGGCCTCACAGAATCTGATTTATATCCTTCTACTATGATGTTATAGGGATATGGTGAAAATGAACAAGAACCACAGGGCAAGATTACACTCAGAACTCAGTTTGGAGATCTTGTATCCAATTCAGATTTCATGGTTGTTGATCAAGACTCATCCTTCAACATCTTTCTTGGAAGACCCTATCTACATCAACATGTGGCTATCCCTTCATCATACCATCAATGTCTCAAATATTGTTTTGATGGTCAAATTGGGACATTGTATGGTGATAAGGCCCCATTCAAAACATGTGAATCTCAATACATTGAGGCGTAATTCTATCACATGAAGGGAAAGGAGAAATCAAATGAAAGTGAGGTTACCAAAGTTAATGCTCCATATGGTTTGGAAAAGATTCCAGTAAACCCATTTACACATGTGAGTACGGATTTTGTATTGCCTATCAGTCAAATTGACAGGATAGACCCAAATCAAAATACTCTTATGGAAACTTCCATAATGTCAATTACGGCAATAAAGCCATACAACATGAGAGAAAGTTGTGATCCACCAAGAAATGATGAAAGCTCAAATGGAGATGTCTTCATTTCATCCACTGAAATCCAACAAGTCTATACTTCGCCAATCAGGTTAGAAGAAGTTATAGAAATGTCATAGGTGAACGATGATGTCGATTCTCAATCCATCATCTCCTCTTTATTACTCAAGGAATACCCTTCATCATCTATCGAGTCAGAAATGGAAACTTCTTCTTCAAGATGTTAAAATTCTAACATCTCTTCTAATCATGGAAATTTTGCCTCATCATCTATTATGCAAGTAGAAAAAGAAGAATTAACACATATTGAAGAAGAAGAGGAAGATATCAGGGATGCTCCTCCAGCATTTGAAGAGGGTATCTCTACCACCATGGATGATCTTAGAGAAATAAATCTGGGTAAAAAAGAAGATCTACGCCCCAATTTAATTAGTGCGGCCATGACTCTTGAATATCAAGAGATGTATATTTCTTTTTTAAAGAAAAATCGAGATATATTTCCTTGGAACTATACAGAGATTCCAGGGCTTGATCCTGATGCTTCCACTAATCATTTGGGTTTTCCAGAAGAACATTGAGGATTCAAACAAGCCACGAGAAGAACACACCCATCCTATGCTTCTAAAATTGAGGCTGGAGCAGATAATATTATAAAATCTAACTTCGTCAGAGAAGTTCAATATCCCAAATGGTTGGATAATATTTTCCCAGTGAAAAATAAGAATGGGAAAATTAGAGTTTGCATTGATTTCATAGATCTTAATCGGCATTGTCCTAAGGTTGATTTTCCAGGTCCGATTAAAGAACTCTTAATTGATGCAATAGATTTCTATGAAGAAATTTCCTTCAAGGATGGTAATTTAGGATGTAATCAAATTTGAATGGATCCATAAGATGAGGAATCTACAGCCTTCAGAGCCCCTCAGG
This sequence comes from Viscum album, assembly GCA_963277665.1. NCBI lineage: Eukaryota > Viridiplantae > Streptophyta > Magnoliopsida > Santalales > Viscaceae > Viscum > Viscum album. Next base: position 1,471,730,200 of record OY728127.1, on the reverse strand, counting down.
GTGTGTTTTGCGATCGGGTAATGCCCTTTGGCCTGAAGAATGCAGGCGCAACATATCAGTGTGCTATGAATCGTATCTTCAAACCCTTTTTAGGGAAGTTTGTTGAATGTTATGCGGACAATTTGGTGGTTAAATACAAACAACTTTCTAATCTCTTGGCTGATTTGGAAATCATATTCTACAAACTTCGGCAACTTAATTTGAAGATGAACCCCATAAAATGTGCTTTTGGGGTAACTTCGGGAAAATTTCTCGGCTTCACTGTACACCATTGTGGTATCGAGGTCGATCCTGAGAAGACAAAGTCAAATGTTGGCATGTCACCTCCTCAAAATTTAAAGGAATTGAGAGGACTTCAAGGACACTTGGCCTATATTCAGCATTTCATCACGAATTTGGTAGGAAAAAGTTTACCCTTCACCAAATTGATTAAGAAGGGAGTCACATACCAGCGGACTGAAGAATGTCAAGAATCATTAGAGATTCTCATGAAATATCTCTTGAGTCCACTGGTGTTAATGCCACCTATTGAAGGAAGACCACTTATCCTCTATGTGACAGCTTTAGAGTGATCATTGGGTGCCTTTCTTGCTTAGAAGAATGATTATGGGAATGAAAACAACCTCTACTATCTTTGTCGGACTATGCATGAAGCAGAAACTCGATATTCAAATATTGAGAAGTTCTGCCTAGCATTAATATTTGAAGCTCAAAAGTTGAGACACTACCAACAACATCACGAGTTCCAGTTGGTATTTCTCAATAATCCGCTCAAATTCATCCTTAGTCGTCCAATGATTATAGGAAGTCTGAAATGGTGGGAAGTTATTTTGTAGCAATTTGATATTCAATAAGTGTCTCAAAAGGCAATAAAGGGCTAATCTCTGGCTGATTTCCTTGCTAAACATCCTTCTGTAGAAGATACATCTTCAGATATTGAGCATCATAATGAGGAAGTATTCTATATTCAAGATCATCTTCAAACATGGGAAATGTACTTTGATGGTGCTTCTAGAATTCCAACAGGGGATAAATGGAAAATCCTAAATTCAACAATTTTGGGTTAGGAATTGTGCTCATTTCTCCAGAAAAGCAGTGTTACCCTATTCCTTCTCATTAATGGGAGGAGGTAAAAATAATGAAGCAGAATACCAAGCTCTGATCGCAGGCTTGGAGTTGGCGCTTCAAGGACAAGTGAATCACATAAAGGTGAAAAGTGATTCAGACTTTGTAATAAAACAAGTCAATGGGGATTATGTAATCAAAAAAGAAGAACTAATCCCTTTGTATGATTATGTCCAAGAATTAATTGCAGAATTTCCTAAGGAACCGACATTTTCTTATGTCCTGTGATCACAAAATGCCCAAGCTAATGCACTGGCTAATATAGCTACAGCTCTGGAAGATCCAAATCGGGATGAGACAATCATCAGTATTTCCCATCTTCATACAATTTCACCTTATGTTCAAAATAGAACAGAGAAAATCATTGAAATTAGTCCCATTCCTAAACCATATGATCATACTACAGGATGGATGATACCCATCAAATAATACCTTCAAAATAGAACACTTCCTCCTAATAGAGCTGGGAAATAACAAATCCGACGACTTGTGGTCAATTTTACTCTTTATGATAGCCTAGATCACTTAGAGAAAATTCTCTAAAATAGAGGTTTTTATTGAATTCCCTTCAGATGCATTGATGGTTAAGAAACAATGGCTATCATGAAAGAAGTGAATACAAGAGTCTGTGTTGCCCATCAGTCTGGACATAGAGTATCCGATCAAGTTCGAAGGCTTGGGTACTTTTTGCCTTCAATGATACAGGATTGTGTTGATTTCACAAAGAAGTGTAATTCTTTCCAAGTACATGCCTACTTCATTCATCAACCCCCATAGTTTCTACATACATCTAAATACTCATGGCCATTTGATACATGGGGAATGGATGTAGTGGGACCTTATACTTCAGCTACATCCAAGCAGTTTAAGTGCATTCTTAATTCTACTGACTTCTTTTCCAAATGGGAAGAGGAAATACCCCTCAAAGAATTCATTTCTAAAAGAATTTTTAGCTTCATCAAGTATAACATCATTACCGAATTTGGTTTCCCTCATACCATATTTAAAGACAGTGGCACCTACTTCTGTTCATCCATGGTGAGGAAGTTGTATCAACAATACAACATTAAATACAATCATTCCTCTCAGTATCATGCAGTGGAAAATGGCCAGATAGAAGCTTTACACAAGACTCATTCAAACATACTGCAAAAGATTGTGGATAAAGATAGGAAATCATGTCCTGATAAACTCTTTCATGCTTTATGGGCTTATCGAACCACCACCCTCACTGCAACGCGATCAACTCCATATTCATTGATATATTGAATGGAAGCAGTCTTCACCATTGATGTTAAGTTACCCTCACTCAAGGTAGCCATTTGTGATCAGTCTTCTATAGATGAACAATCTAAAAAGTGATTGGATGAATTGGAACAGTTATATGAGAAAATATTGTTCACCCTGTACCACATGGAAGTCTATCAAAATCGAATAGCATGATATTTCAACAAAAAAGTTCATCATCGTTCATTTGTCCAGGGAGAATTGGTATTGGTTCTCAGAACTCCAATGATACCTGGAAAGAAACCTCCCAAGATGGAGCCAAAATGGGAAGGACCTTATTCAATACATATGGTCTACTCCAATGGAGCATATTCTTTAATCTCAATGGATGGAGAAATCACCACTACTCCAACCAATGCTATATTTCTAAAGATGAATTTTGTGTAACACAAATAATTTATCGTCCAGAAAGACGTTAAACCATAGCATTAACGGTCCATGAATATGACCTTAAAATATTCGCACTATATGCCCAACATGACATTACACTATTGAAGTGTCCCTAATACGTCCAATATGATGTTAAACTATGTCCTCTTTTGTCCTTACTGCATGAAATTAAACTGCACAGTCCCCCTTTCATCCAACATGACATTAAACTATATTGTCCCCATCATCTTAGCTACATGACGCTAAAATGTACTGCTCATTCGTCCTACATGACGTAAAACTGAACAAAGTCCCTTAATACGCCCTACATGACGTTAAACTATATTTTGTCCCTACTATGTGACACTAAACTGCGCAGCACCAACAGTCATCACTGTAAGACATTAAATTACACTGTCCCTTCATACATCATACATGACGTTAAACTGTGCATCGTTAAGGTTGTTGCTACCTCTTGTTTCTCACACCGAGTATGACTCATGTGATCTAAGGTTAAACTTAAACCATAACAATCTCTCTGGGCCTCTAACAATGTGTAAGTCCCAACACCATTTTATGTCGTTGTTCTCAAAAAACAACTTGATTACTAATTTATTCTTTAATTGAACTAGACAGACTTTGATCATTGACTTCTAGGATGGGTATATAGGCAACCTTATGAGGTTCAATCCCAAAACTAATCTCTTAACATAGGTTCTCCTCCATCTCATATGATGTTGATTCATGCAGCCACCCCCAGAATCAATCTCTTCACATGGGTTCACCTTTGTCCTTTCTACATGACGTTAAACTCTACAACACTTTTTTCCTGTACGAAAATAAACTACAAAATTATTTGATACCCTCACCTGAGAAAGAATCATTATTTACATTGATCTCCAATCATGTTATATTATAAAGACTATGTGCATACATGGAAATGCCCGAACCTTTTATCTTGGGTCAAACCATCATTGCACTAAAGTCCCCTTCACCCTTCACTTGTACTTACCAAATCTATACAGAAGGTATTTCTAGAACTACATGCGGCTTTATTCTCATCCTTATGGGATACGTATAAATGTTCGAGCGTCCCTCAAATCTAGCCCCAAGTCTTTGGACCTAACCCCATGTTTTACTTTCAGTCCCCTGGCTAAAAAGTCCCTATGAAAACACACACTGCGTATTCATTATAATGGTCCGAGTTCTATGACCCTAAACTAAGATTTCACATAATTTCGTCCCACATGACTTTAAACTGTATTTCAAGAACTACGTATGGCTTTATTCCCATCTTTATGGGATACGTAGTGAAGTCCAGCATCTCAATTCTGGAACCAACCACAACATGATTATGGTTAGCGTTGATCTATGTATCTCTTTCATGCATTGGACAATACCCATTTTTATGTGTCATACACCTAACCATAAATACTTCTAGATCTCCATAACCCTTTTTGTAACATCCGGTCACAAAATGTCCATTTTTTGTGAGTTCTTTTTCCGGACTATGCAGCACGTTCCCTTAGGCAGCCTTGCATAAACAGTCTACATAACAGAGTTGTCAGCCAAAAGATATTATTATTTAACTATGCAGCCAATGCCCTTAGGTGGAATTACATAATACAACCCCCTAATGGGTTTGTTAAATAATGGTAACTTCATTCTTGGGAAGAAAACCTCTTTTTTCCTTAGTTGTCTTAACAACAATATGTAGGGATCCGAAAAATAGCCATCTTTAACATATTTGTACCATACACTTTTGCAAGATCTGAAAGTATTCAAGTCTATGGATTATATTTCCCTTCCCTACGTTCGGGTCAGACCTTCATAGGAGTGACATTCATATAGTTCTTAGACACTATTGTTTGGAAATATCTTCTCCATATTCATGTTCCTTTTTTCATACATCATACTCTATGATTTGGAAAATTTGAATCCCCATAAACTTCCATTGGCCTTTTTAGTAATAGAAAAGTAAATTTCTGAGAGTTCTTTTGCCTAACTATGCAGCACGTGCCCTTAGGTGGCCTTGAATAAGTAGTCTACATAATGGACTTTTCAGCCAAAAGATGCTATTATTTGACTATGCAGCCAATTCCCTTTGGTGGCGATGCATAATTTAACCCCCTAACCGGTCTGTTAAATAGTGGTAACTTGATTCTTGGGAGCTACTTATTCTAATTCCTTTTAGCCATTTTTCAAATAATTCATCAGATTCAAAATTTCTTAAGTCATTGTTTACATATTTTCATCATACATGAACATGGTAATATGATTTCAGATAAATTATTATGGAATTGAGTCAATGTTAATCCATTTGGTCAACGATATTTCGACCATAAACATTAGCCTTTTTATGTCCAAAATGCATGACTTTAAAATGATCTCAAAAGACAAGGGAACTCTAAACAAAAATCAAGTTCCAGCTCACTAAACATACATTTTGTCTTATTTTAGGTAATATTGAGAAATTAAAAGATTCAATGTTTGTAGGGTTATTTTTAAAATCCTAGTAAAAATCAAACTACGTTTACTAGGCCCATTGGCTTAGGAAAAATTTAAAGAAGGTAACAAAAGAAGGAATGCAGGTACAAATGATTGAAGATGAGAGTGTTTTTCATTGATGCACAAGATATAGAAGGACATCCATAGACTGGATCATCTTCTCTTTTTCAAGAATTACAAGAGGCTTTCAACATAACTCTTCATTTGATTTACGACATCCCGAGCTTCATCAACAACCACCTGGAATTCATTCATTTAAACTGGATACAATAAGAGATGCAGTGATACCAACTCTTCTTGGAACAATTGTAAAAGAATTTTATTGAGTAAGGTTTGAGAAAATTTTCTGCTAATCAAATAGTTACTCTGTTTCTGTCCAAGGGACGTGGAAGATGGATACATTGATTTGATAATGGAGCATTGGAAGTAAAGAGCCATTTGGAGAGAGTACTCTTTTCATATATTGTTTCTAATGTCATGATAATCTTATGGCCATCAACTGGTAGTGGAAAACATATCAGCCCATGGTTTTCCATTTTCATATATGAAAAGAAATAGTATGAAGGAAAAAATTGAAAGTTCACACCATTGTTGCTTCTCTTAATGCACAACATAACCGAAATAGAGGAGTAGCAGTGTGGTTGCATCTCAGGAATATAATTATTTATATTCTGAATGCTGACTCCTTGAAGATGACCATGGACATACAGAGGTAGGTAGATGATCTGTGGAAAATTAAGATGATACTTCTTCTAGTACTTGGCCAAATCTGGGAGAGTGCTATTTCAAATAGTATAATAATCATGTCCAACAATGCTCATCATATCATCAATTCTCTTATTAACCAATTCATCAACCATTTTGATTCTCTTGGGATCCATTTAATCTATACACAAGTTGAATAATTAACTCCTATGTAAGTTGATTTTTAATAAATTTTGTGAAGAAAAGTAAAAAAATGGCTAAGGCATTAAGGCGCGCAAGTCCCAAAATTGGCGCACAAGTATCAGCATGTCGCGCAAGTCCCAAAATTGGCGCGCAAGTATTAGTGTGTCGTGCAATTTTTGGGGCACATGTATCACTACAAAAGTCCAAATACCTCTATAGTAGGGCAACATCAATGAAACAGAGGAAAATAGAGCAACTTGTGCGGCAAAGGAAACTTGCGCGGTGAGAGCAAGAATTTTAAGATTCGGTGCTTTACACGAGTAATGGACACATATATATAGGCCATGCCTCACCCCTACGTGCCGTTGCCTACATGACACTCACAAGTGCTATGCCATATGCACACTCAACACATGGGTACCACACGTTCCTTGGTTTTATTATTTACCTCAGAGTCACATCCTTATTTCTTTCAGATCCAACTCTGAGGGGGGAATTTTTTTGAAGCTCTATTCAATCACAGAGTCTAAATGAATAAAAAGGGGAAATACCATGAACCCAAAGTGATTCATCCTTTGAAAAAACATCAAAAATTGACAAATTCATGAACAAAGATTCATTTGTACATGGGTCGCGCAAGATCCACCAAGGTTGCGCAAGTATACATGTGCACCGACCAATGGTAGTGTAGGTGACTTGCGCGCCATCTTTTATTTTTCACCCAGGGTGTTCCCTGCCCTATAAAGACTCCTGGTGGGCCCCCCATTTCGGGACGGAAAAATTCCAAAACTCATATTCGAACTTCGGTCACCAAAGTCTCTTCTAGAATTTTTCTGAACACTTCTAAGGAAATTTATTACCTATAATGGACAGTATAAACATGGTAAACAAGGCCTAAGTGTTGAAACTCATCAACAGATGCGCGCCTAAGTGGCTAGCACTTAAGGGAAATGGCCACACTTGTATTCCACCTTATCCCTTCAACAAAACATGCACTCCACTCTTTTGGAAGCCTCTAGGGATAATACTAAGGGCTTGAGCCAAGTCTCTCCCAAGTATTACCTTAAGGGTTGACTGTCGCGCAAGTACCCATGTGTCGCGCAAGTATACTTGCACGACTAGGACTTGCGCACCTATGCAGGACTTGCAGGCCACTCTCTTTTTGGGTTCCCCTCCTGCTTATTCACTTGGTTTTTTCAAATACACCTCTCCTCTTCAAGATTCAGCATTTACAACCATCTTCAAAGCAATTTATGGCATGGTTCCTTTGTTGGAATCCTAATATGAAAGGAATTCAGTGGAACATCTCTCAAAACCTAGTGATTTACATATCTTTATATCACTAAGGTGAGAGAATTCATTAATTCAACCTCATCCTTTAATGATGAGTGGTTACCTAACCTGGGGCTCCTTTTCAGGAGTAAGCCCCAGTCATAGTTTCCCTAAATCGGGAATCTTCCTTAGGAGTAAGCCCAACTCATAAATTCCATTAACTTAGGCCTCCTTCTCCGGAATAAGTCTTATGTCTCAAGTCTCCTTAACAAATGGGCATCCTCATTAGGAGTAAGCCCCAATATCAAATCCCCAAATATGGGAATCCTCTTTAGGAGTAAGCCCCAAGTCCCCTAACCTGGTCCCCCTTTTCAGGAGTAAGCCCCAGTCTTCAAGATCCCAAATATGGGCATCCTCTTTATGAGTAAGCCCCAAATTCCAAATTCTTTTAACCTAGGCCTCCTCCTTAGGAGTAAGCACCAGTCCTAATTTCCCATAACCTAGGCTTCCTTTTCAGGAATAAATCCCAGTTCTCAAATCCCTTAACCTAGGCCTCCTCTTCAGGAGTAAGCCCCAGTCATAATTTCTCTTAACCAGTCTTAAATTACTTTTTATTTGGACTTCCATATCAGGAATAAAACCCAATCATAAGTCTCTACTAATTTGGGTTTCCTTCTCAGGATTAAGTCCTAAATTATGTTTCCAAATATCCATAAAATACATATACCTTTATGGACCATGTTTTCGAGTTTCTTCCCTGAAGTAAATACTAACTTCATTAATATGTGCAGTCATAGATACATAAGCCCCACATCATTTCTTAAAATTGCATCTTTCATGGCATAATTTTCTGATTTTACCAATACCTCTTATTTCTCACATAGAGCATGGAATCACGTTATCTCAGAGTGTAAATGTAATTATTACATCTTTCTTTGAGCCATCAAACATGCATAAACTTCATACTTTTTTTACTCGAACTACGTGGGTTCTGATTCATTTTCCAAAACAACGGATATGTAGGTAGACCATCAGCGGGTATGATCCCAACTATGAAATAATTCATGTCCTTCTAAATGATAATAAACTTCAAGTGCCCCGCTGAGTGGCTTTAAAACCAGTATGGTTATCATAATAACCAAGAGATTTATATATAATGTGTCGAAGGATACCATTGACCAATAATATCTAACAAATACCTATGATTCTCTGTCAATGAAGAACCTCGAATACAAATAAAAGATTCTCTAAATCGCATACATACTAATCATTGATTTTCATATCTAAAGGAAATCACATTTTCATACTTGGTAATTTTATAAGGATTCACTAACATAACTTAAATCTATAAAGAGAGTCCCGGAGTAGACAATAATTACCCTCAAAAAGGTGTGATGAGTCCGACCTCCAATCCTCTCGACTAATGCAAATTCTTAAGCCTCATCAGTTCATAACTAATGAGAACCTACCTTTGGAAAGTAGGTCTAAATGTATATAGAATCATTAGATGTATCTGGTTCTATGAAAAAACCTACTAGAAACTTCTTGGAATGTTTGAATATTAAATCAATGAGGTCATCCCCAATTCTAGAGGAAACATATGTATACATTGTGTTTAGATTATAGAATGATGTTAATATGTAGAAACTTGAAAATGAAGTTGGTGTTTCACAAAATAATCCTTGTTAAAAATTTAAATTTAATATGGATTCAATTGGTATCAATTGAAATAAACGTACATGGTTTATCCTCCTAATATTCCATAGAGACTACTCTAAAAAACACCCCCACGGAAAAAAAAAATTTGGAAACCGCAAAATAGACCCCTACCTGAGAAAGTTGAGGTCCATTTGGAAAGGATAAAATATCTTGGAATGATGATGAAATAAATAATCTTCGGTAGGTAAATGGTTTTTTTTCATAGGATAAATAATCCTTCTTAATAGTCCTTCATTAATAATTATAAAATTTCTCCTAAAACTAATCATCTTAAATAAGAGTTGATCTCTAACTCTATAATGGAGAATCAAGAAACCAATTCAATTTCAGATATAATTATTCTATTCTTATGATTACATTTTTATTATTATTGATAATTCTCTCTAAAAGGTAAATATAATCTTAGATATCATTAAATTTATATTAGGATAATCAACTAAAGGATAAAAATGGTTTAGAAAAACCAATAATAAGGGGATCTCATAACCACTTGAACACAGTAGTCAACATAAATAATGTTTTCATATGAATTTATTTAATCCATTATGATGTTGATAGTCCAATGGAACGTACATGTTCATTTTTATTGATAGAAGGAAAAAATTCCCTATGTAGGATTATCTAACTCTTATTATTCCCCATACTATATGTCCTATCATTCTATCATTTATTCAAATGGAAATTCCCAGTTTGTATCTCATTCATTTTTCATCCAAGTTTTCCTTAATGAGTGGATCCCTTCATATGTATACAACTACCAAATCAGGAGCATCATCAACACAGTAGATGTTACATCATTTCTATCCTATATGAACATTGAATCTGTATCAATATCAACCTAGAATGACCTCCATCGATAATTCATAAACCAATTAAATTCACCATTGAGGAAATAAATCATTAGTTAGCACATTTACTAGAAAAAATTATATAATGAGAGTAAAAAATAAATTTATTACCCAATATATGGGCTTAAAATATTCTATGGAAATAAATTTAACCATTGAATATCTTTTCAAAATCAGTATGATGAATTTATTAGATGTGATTTTCATTGAAATATTTCTATGGATGGTTTTGGGAAGAGTTTTAAAGTTATATTAAATGGCCCACTATAGAAATTTTTTTATGTGAACCAATGGAAAATCAATTCCAAAACTATCAATATATAATATAATTTCATGAAATTAAAAAACTAATACTATTGAATATGGGCCTGTTTTTTAAAACATTATCCCTAAATATGTCAAATATAATTTTTTCACTATTTCAAGGGAATAAAAATAGTTCTCAAAACATTATAAGAATAAATAAAATGTAAACAAGGGAATAAACTACTACTATATCTAAAATTAATGTAATTTTATTCCAATAAATAGGGAATTTTCTTATTTTCATAAAAGAACATATTTATCTAAATAATTATTAGAATAACTGAAGTAATATGATTAAGTAATTATCCCTATTATTGGTCCTATAATCTAGTGTTGGGGAAAAATATAAATTTATTTTAGGAATAATCTATATGATGGTATATAATAATCCAATAAATAAGAAATGCTCTATATTATATGAGACACAAGTATTAGCTAATAAACTAGGAGAGGAAGGATAATGGTAGTAAATATAATATAAATTGTATAAAATATTTATAACTTTATGTCCCCAAATTCAACTGACTACAAAATTAAAAATACCATAGAATGACCCAGTGAACCAATCATGATTACACTTCTATTTGGAACTCCTACCACTAATAAATTTATACTATGACCTTCCAATACCTTACATGATCTCCATTAATAAAATAAAATGTATTAATATAAACACCAATGGTTTCCATAAAAATTTTGAACAATATTAAATTTTTCCATTGATAATTTCAAATATGTGAACCAACACCCCCAACATAAATTCCATCTATCAAAATACCTATTATGGTTTTTTCAATGAAATCCATCATCAAGACTTTCAATTTAATAAATACGATTATAATGAAATTTTTCATCATAAAAATTAATGTAATGAAGGCTATTGAAGATGAGGTTAGAATTATAAAAACATTCCTTGGATTAAAATTATCCACCTTATCAAAATGATATGTGTTGAAAAAACAATTTGAAATGTACCTTAGGGAACCCTGTATGAGAAGAAAATTATTCATAAAATATCATAAATAACAATCTAATTTGATTAAATTGGTAGAAAAAAATGTAAATAATAAACAAATTTAACATGTTATATGGAAACCAATTTGGATTCTTCCAAAAACAAATATACCATGATATTTCAATTTACATATTGGAGTTTCATCATCCAGCTAACTGAGGAATTAAACTACTAAGAACTAGAATATTTTATTGACATTAAATATAGGATACCAGCTAATAATATAATGTTTTGAAACATATTTCCATCATTCTAAATATATATTCAATTTTCCTTCCCTAATTATAAATAAAGTACCCATGGAATCCATCATTGAGCCTTTTTTCATTCCCCAGTAGTTGGAGAATAAAGTCTATTTTATTAAAAAAATATTGATTAAAAATAGAGTTTTCTATTTTTGATAAATTATATTCTATCTCAAATCAAAGACATGAAGCCTTTATATAGGGGAATATTATACCTTTTTTATGTATTTATAATTCATAAGGATGTCTATATCTCTTGATCCATAGTGTGTGCTGTTTTAATAACAATCCTTAATCTAAAAACATATATTCATAATTTTGGATACAAGGTGGATTATTTATACACATATAATTTGATAATATATATGTACGAGAAAAGTGTCATGAAACATCATAGGATGGTAAAAGTAAAATCCCAATTCATTGTAATATTATTCAATTTTACTTAATTGTATTTCTCCTAGATGCAACCATTGATTCTTTTTGAAAAGGATAATTGAATCTTGTTTGTGAATTTTTTCTTTCATCAGGTAAAAAATATTAGAAATATTTTATTAATTTCATTGTTGAGGTAATTTATAATGAAATTTCATAATTCTACACTTACATAATCTGATTTATTGATGAAATATTTTATAAAAAGTGTAGGGAAGATGTGGTTGTTCTATAAAAGAATATAAGTACCAAAAACTAATGGGATAGAAGATACTCTAATGAACTAAATGAATGGATTAAATGGAATCATTTTAATTTAACAAATAATATCAAATAAAAAATTAATGATTTAGAAAAAAATTTTATATGATTGAAAAGGGATCCAGAAGAAACATTATTCTCTTAGGATGGATAATATAATTTCTATATTAAGAATACACAAATAGTAAAGGAATATATTCCCATTTCATATATTTAGGTTACTGGTACCTATAATCATCTATAAAAAATCATAAGTTTTAAGGAAATCTTTTTAATACGACCTAAAAATTTACGATTGATTGGAGATATACCATCAGCGAATAATATGTGGACCATAAAAAATTTAATCCATTCATAGTGTATCATTCTTTACTACTAAACCCACAGACTCTTTTGATGAGTGTAGTGTTTACAAAGTTAAATACATCATTTTCAATAATCCGAACTCTCTTTAAGATCTAAAAACATACAGTGTCAATGAATGAAATTAATATAACAAGTAATTTCCACAAATATTCAATGAGGGTGTTTCAACCATAATTGATATCTAAAGTAAGTGAATTTCAGTATTGAGAATGATTTGTGGACCACTATGTTCTTTCCATCTATTTATTTAAATGAATATGAGAAATGAAATTATGTTCAAAAATATAATTAAAATGTACTTAAATTGAATTATATTTAAATTAACGATTCAGATCCATAGGTTTTCATTTGATAATCACGTTTACTATATAATATCAATGCTTATAACATTTTGGTGAGAAGTATGTACTCATGAAATAGTGATAAGGTGGTGTTCTTATTTATTTAATTTTTAGGTAAATTTTTACACTAGATGAAATATACCCCTAAAAATATTATATCATTCTATCTATTATTAAAAAAAGGTCTATTCAAGTTTTAGAACCATCCTTTTTTCAGGGATGACATCCCAATCTGAATAATAGAATTATTGATTGATCCAATTGATATTTTTCTACATATCTCATTCAATGATGGGTATTATGATAGAAATAAAATCATAAATTATCTGGATGATTTATAATCCTTGGAATTTAGGGAACCTAAATGGGTATGTTGATATTTAATGATACAATTTTTATTGAATAATACATTTTGGATTGAATAATACTTATATATCCTATCAATTTTCTATTCACCATATCATTAAATTATTTTTGGGGGTGTTATTAGAATATTAGGAATATGATCTAGTGGTAGTCTCTCAAAATCCTCACAATCATCTTGATACCCAAATGTAGTATAATCTAAAATAAAATATATTATCTTGAAGATGAACCCTAAAATATTCTTGTTTGTTTTTGAATCAATTAAATTGATCATATTAATATTCGTTTATTGTGGTATCTATTTTTTCCTCATGTAAAAGAAGGAAATAATAGATATTATACCTCCTAAAAACATAGCATGTTAATAGGTAATCATGTGATCCTTGGGTATATTTGGTATTTCATTCAAAACCTCATTGAATTTTTTTTCCATTATTTAAATTTATGAATATGTGATATGCAATTTACATATAGTTAATTTTTAATGTATTTTGATGATCTAAATACATAACTTTTTTATCCCCCAATTTTCATTTCCCTTATATAGACATATATTAGACTCTACATATACTCTCCTTATAAACATCTGATTGATCACTACGATAACCCTTTCATAAAAAAATTATGCACATGGGGAAAATAATATATTCTATGATAGTAGAGTGATACTAGAAGCTGAATGTTAGTGCACTAAAATCATAAATGATTTCCCTCTATTAATTATTATGATTTAGAAGCTTCACCACTATGTAAAACATCATGAAATATATGTGATTATTAATGTTTATAAACCAAAAAATTCATTGGCCATATCTTGTTGATATGTTGATTAATAATAGTGGAATTAATCATCAAAAAAATAAGTATCAATTACATATTCTAAAATGAGATCAATGGAAAAGTAGTAGAAAATTTCCTACTATCTCATCCTTCCAGGAAATCAATTTAATTGAAAAAATACTTTATAATAAAAATTATTTCTCTATATGTAAGATATTAGGGATATTGTATATGTACTTTAATTATTCCTCCATAATACATACTTTTAAAAGTAAGTATAACATAAAAAATGTAATGGTAATGTTGTGTAGATACCTTGGAAAATTAGGCAACCACCATTGTGTATTTGAATTAGGATTAGATAGTTATCAATATGAAACTCAAAAAGTACAATATCCTTTTACATTAATAATGAAGAAAAAACCAGTTTACATTATATCATTACATATTGATCAGATATCCCATAATTGACTAATAACATGATATACTCTTAGATGTCTCCTTTGGTATATATAATACCATTAGAATGATGTTTTTATATAATTTTGAGTTAAAAAGTGAAAAATGTATTAATGAAATACCACTATAATCCCCCAAATTTTTATAAATTAGAAAAACAATTACCATTGAATGGTTCCATGATGGGGTAAAATCCATAATCCTTAAAGGATTGGAAAAACTATTATATTGGTGATACTTCTGGGAACCTATAGTACTCATGTAAGAAAGACCAATCACTTTTAGAGAATCTTAAGTCTTTGTTATTAATTTCATCAAGGATATATGGTGGTATGTAATTCAAAATATGGTTTCATACATGTAAGATACAAAATAATATCATCCATTGACCCCAATGTTTTACAGAGAACTAAATATTTCTAGTCATTTCCCATTTTGGGATAATTTTATTGGATCTATATCCTCCATCCATTTTTACATATTTTATGATTATCCTTAAAAATGCCAACATATTCTCCATGTGGAAAATATTTTCACACTTATAATTAGTTAAAAAATGTAATGATAAGATTTCTAAAGTAAAATATAATTACATGATTTGGAGTTAATTGTATAATCATAGTGGAATAAGGCTCCTATTTTGTGATTTCAAGTTGACAAAAGTGTACATAAAGTATAAAATCAACTCATATGACTCATTATTCTACCATATTGACTAAAATGGATTAATACTATAATTATATAATAAATGAAAAAAATATTGTTCATAATACTATGAATGAAGGTAAAAATCCCTAACTAGAAAATAAAATCATTCTTTGTTGACCTATTAGAAAACAATATAAAATTGGAGAATTTTGACATTTCATTTTTTAGTTTTTCTGACAAAGTTATTCTACCAAATCAAATTTTATATGCAATCACTTCTGATTTCCATTAGTTATTTTGATACTAATTATGAATGATCATAAATATTGATTGGGTATTTCTAACAATATAATCAAAAAAGAATACAAAAATAAATAACACTTAGGTGCAGAAAAATAATATTATAATAACCACTAAACACAAGACAAACACTACACTATCATGCAATGGAAATTTGTACTGGTCATTATAAAGTCAATGAACCATAGGAATAAATCCAAAATGATTTTTAAAGGATTTTAAATTATATACAAGGTTTGTAAAAATGTATTATACACTAAAATTTTAATTTATATAGACATTATCATGCTTTCCAACAAAGGAAATTTCCTCTAGAAATAATTTATATAACTCCCTACGGATTTCAGATGCTCCACATATAAGTTCTATAAGTAGAAAAGAACAGAATTACATATCATAAGTTTATATTGTTCATAATGAATATGTAATATTATAAGACATTAAAATATATGTTTTTAAAATCCATATCACTTTTCCTAAAAACTATAAGGTATATGGTATATCCTGAAGACGCCTTAAACATCATAGACTTATCAACTCTATATGACATAATTTCTTAATAATGTTACTAGCTGAATCTAGGATATATGTTGAGGATTTTATTCTTTTCAATATACTACTTGGTTAATCATGGTCATTTAATTATATGTGAGATGGTTTATAGGAATATAATATCAGAAAAAAGAATTTTAATTTTTTTGAGATTAGGTTACTTCCCAGTATTTTAAAATATCATCGATTTGAAAAAATAATATTTTTTATGAACATGAATATATTATTTGAGAAAATAGATGAATATTCTTATTAAAATTATATGGAACAAATAGAATGTACTGATCCCAAAAAATAATGTGAGAGATAGATCACATATGAATCTCTCAAAGGTTGATCTGGGAAGGTATTTTTTTGAATGATGGGAGTTACCTATTATAAATATATTATGACATTTTGTGAACCAAAAAGTATACATATTATGTAATGTGTTGACAGAAATCAATTTGATGCATATTTTTAAAGAGTTTCTAATTATTTTTTGATGTTTCTTCAAATTTGAACACATTACATTTAGAGTTTTTTTAAAGATAAATTTTTTTATGGAATTAATGAAATTATTTTGAAGAAAACAAATTGGGGTTTTTAAATTTAAAAATTAATTTATAATATTTGTTAGATTTTGAAGGGTTCATAATATTTTTTCTAAATGTTTCATTTTATTTTTTCAAACAATAATTCCAAGTCTAAGATATTATTCAAAATATTGGTGAACTTCGTTTATCTAAGATTTGATATCAAACTTTCCACATAGCCCACTGGGACGACCCACCTGACCAAAGAGTGCACTGGTGGTGAAATCCTAGTGATGGTGGTATGCAGGTATAGAGTGAGCATAGGGTATCATCATGATCCATGTGTGTGTGCATCCCAAATTAATGAGTTTGATTGTTTATTGGGATTTATCTATGGTGTGGGATTTTTTATGGTTATCACATAGACATCCATATAAGGGAATTCCACCCACATCATCATTTTGGTGGGGGAAAACATATCTACCACTACTCTTCCGCACTCCTCTATGATCTGCCATACTCCTCCCATTCCGCCACCAGATTCCTCTCAATTTCCTATCACGTCACCTTAGTCAAATAGACTTTTTCCCATCTCCCAATAACTCTCATGTAAACTGAGGCATCTCCTACCACCATTCTCTTCTTTTGGCCATCACCTCCCATTTTATTGTTACTCCACCTTGCGTTGCTGCCATGTATTATCCACCACAGCCCCATAGGAAAATCTTAGGGGTTTCCATTACTAAATTAAAGATATTCATGGCCGATCTCCTGAAAAAAATTTGAGCCTCATGTGGCTATATTAAAACCTGGATATAAAGGAGGGGACCATGATCATTTTATTAGCACTGCCTTGTACCTTTTGTTACCACGACTCTATACATCCACCACACTAAATAACCGCCACACCACTACCTTGCACCATTCAAAACCATAAGGAGCTACCTAGGTCCACATCTATGCCTCACCACCATTAAAGAGGTCGGGATCCAACCCAATGATATCCCACTTACCTCCTCATGGGCTTCTTCTACTCCAATTCATAAACTCCTTCCACCTCTTAGTGATATGAATTTTTAAACATTTTCATGACCTGTGAATGATGATCCATGGAATGTATAAAATAATATTTCAATGGGGATATTATCACAAGTAAAAGGGTGATTTATACTCCCTCTACACTATTTCCTATATAAAGAAGGTCATCCCTCTTCCAAATTATTCAGACGAGCCGTAAAGGGATCCTGTAATGGTGGAGTCTGAAGATATTTTATTCATATTATTTTTGTAATTATTATTTTATATTATTTTTTACATTAAATTTTAGTCTTTATTTTATATTTTTATTTTATTTTTATTTTATTTTTGAATAAATTATTTTATGTATACTTATAATGTTTTTTTCCACCAATCTCATTTATTCTTTATCCTCTCTTTTTATTCTTCTTAACTTATCTTCATCACAGTATAATTATTATTAAAAATATTTTTATTTTAAATTTATTTATATACTATATATATCCATTATTTAATACAATTTATTTTCATTTTAATTATTCTAGTTAATTTTCTCTCTCTCATCCCAATTATATTTTTTCATTTTCTTATTTTCCTCTTCCACCGTTATTTTTTTTTCATTTTTCACATTCTTATTATTTATATATTATAGTTTTCCACTTCATTATCTCTCTCATTCTACAAATATTTTTAAAAATTCCCCTAGAAAAATAGGGGTTGACCCTATGGATTTTACCAATGGAGGTTAAAGAGTTCATTAATTTTTCATAATGATAATTTTAATTTCGATGTAGATCGGCCAAGAATGCATGGGTTAGGGGAATGTCCCTAATGTTGAAAATTCTTCTAAATGCATTGGAACAAAATTTAGATCAATTATTTTACAAAATATATTTTCCCTCCCACTATTGGTTAGTTATTATCATGATAGATTTGAGAAAAGAAACAGGTGAAATAGAGTCGATATAGCCCGGTCTTGGTAGAGTGAATATCCTAGATTGAGTTGTATCATCAAACTTCGATATTAGAGAAATATTAATTCATAATAAAAAGGATTCCAATAATTTAAATATAATTTCAACAAATAATATTAGGTCAAATAAGATATTTTAGGTTTGGATAATAAAACAAAAATCAAAAAAATAAATGGAAATAATTATTGATCCCAAAAAAAACCAAAACAATGTTATTTATTCCGTAAATCACTCCTTTTATAATTAAATGATATTTTAAATTATATTTACATTTTTTCTTTAGATTTCAAAAATTAATCAAAAACCAAAAAATATTAGCGTATTTAATAAATAACAAAATAAAAATAAATTTTAGGTGATTAAAGTAAAGTATGTGAACCAATATAAAAAGAACCCCTAGTTACACGACCGTAGTCAGCCTCTGAGATAAACTATGAAATTAATTTTATTTTTCCACACCTAATGAAAATCATGTGTTTAAAATTAGAATTGTTTATGTGGATCCAATAATTATTTTTGACTAGTTTTTATAATTTCACAATTTTGATATATTTCAATGCTTTTTAAAAAATAATTAAATAATTTATTTTTCAACGATGTATTCATAAGAATATTATTTTTCATAAATTGATTACTTATATTTAATAGAAATTGTAGGTGAATCTCCATGGTCTATTCAATATTGTGTTATCATGTGTGATATATAGATCATTGGAGCCAAGAGTCAAATTTTCTTAATGGAGGAATTAGTGGATATCACCCATCATCTCAAGGATACACTCAAGAAACCAATGATTGAAGGATTGGATAGAGTGAACAAAATTCAAGGAGTAATTCAATGAATCTTATCAAGAACTATCCAAGACATAGGAATGGTTCTCCTAGTTTCCTCTAAACACATTTTAAGATGTTCCCCAAAAATGATTTTAGAAGCAAGTAGAAATATAAAAATTAAAATATGATATTCAAGGGATTGTGATGATCATGGAAAATATCTAATTATAAATAAGTTGTATAACAGTATATTTATAAGTATTATCTACGAATCATAATCCTAAATAAGAATAAGAGATACTTTTATACCATGATTCACCCCATGAGACCAATGAGGATGAATTTACTACAAAAAAACGGGTGGGATATTATCCAGAACTTGGTTAGTTCATGAATGAATATTATGAAATTATTGGTCTCCACAAGACATTCAATGAAAATATCTATAACTACCAAATTAATAGAACACCAATGTGGTGAAATTTGAATTAAAATAGAGGAGCCCAACTACATCCTCCAAACATTGGGATCCATCATTTAAAGGCACATAAAATTATGGCATGTATTTAATCAGATCCAACTCAGGTTATCGATCCATTATTTAAAAATATCTCTTAAGATTTTATTTAAACATAGTTTCAGTTCAATCTATACTATTTTGGTTATATAGATTCATAAAATCATTATAATGACTTAAATGAGGATGATGAAATTGAAAACGAACCTACTAAGAAAAACATGGAGCTATTTGATTTAAATTAGGATAAATTTGGGGAATCTGTTGAGAACAGCCTTGGTTTCATGCTATAGGAAATCATAAATGAGACTTTTAAAACTAAATATATGATTTTACATTACAAAATTAAAATTAAAATTTATTCATTTAAAAATTCATTTTTACCTCCCCTTTGAACATTCACTTAATGCATCCCCAATTGATCCAGTGTTATAAGAGAAAGATAAATATGAACATGTAGTAACCATATATGAGGATGATTTGAAATTCATCACACCCCATCCATTCAAGATACATATATTATTTAAGGGTGTGGATATCTAATACTTTATACATGGGTCATGCCTCACCATGAAGGATGGAGAAAAAGCTAGGGAAATCCCAAAGTTGTGGATCAAATAAAAGAATCTTCATCCACCATTTGACACTAGATAATATCTTGTAATTTCCTTAGGAGGTTAGAAAAATATACGGGACACATGGGGGATCATACCATAATTTATACCTTTTTACCTTAACTCAAGGATATTTTATTTCAATTTGTTTCTTAGGAAATATTCTCTTAATCATCCTACTCCCTGATATTAATTTTTTTAGTATTAATGACATGCTCCTTGTAAATAATTTTGTAATTATCTTTTGTAGGTTTAGAAATGTAATATGGAAGTATCAAATAGTAATTGATGATGATTATGATTCACAGATAATAATGTCCACTTTTAATTAGTAACATTTAAATTTACTAATTTGTTTATAAAAAATTGTTTTTAACAATATATAAATAAACAATACATTCCCACAAATGATTTATTTCCCAAATTGAGTTATCTTGGATTCATCTATTTCTTAGGAATCCAATGATAAAATGTTATATATTATAATATTATTGAGACTAAATGGGTAAAATGGAAAATTTTATGATTAAAGTAAATCAAGGATATTAAAAGGATCACTCATTATTTAATGGAATTATTTGAGTCTTATAAATGACATTTCCTAATAATATTTCATTCGATATTTTTTTTAATTCATGTAATTTAAATTTTATAATTAATCATTTCTTGATCAATTTCCCAATATAAAATGTATATTTCACAATATTATTTTTAGATCGAGTACATAAAATTGTTTTTATCATATCTCATTAGTGATGTTGGGACATATTAACTTCTATAACATTCCATTGAAATTTAAAAGCTATGAATATGAAGCAAAAAAATTAAAAATGATTTGAGGAATATTTTAAAAATTCATTATCCTTAAAACACCACCTTTACATGAATCCTATTTTATACCATTGCAACCATGATAGACCTTTTTATGTATGACCCAGTTTTCCAGTAATTTTTAACCAGTCATACCCTCCTTTAATAAATTTCATGATATTTTTATGTTTTTGTGTGGGGGTGAATGGATTCATAAATAATTGTATGAAATAAAATGTTGGAAAGAAATACGGGGGTCCTTATTTTGGGAATAATGTAATGTTATTTATTTTTTCGCAATACTTAAATTGTTTCGATTATTGAATATAAAAGAATAAAATTACAAAAATTACCAAAACCCTTGAGAAAAATGGGTTGTGATTTGAGAAATTCAAAAATCCCAATTACTAGAATAATTATTTCAATCATATATTGATATGTGGTGGGTGTGTGGTATATTATAAGTATAATTATAAAAAATGTAAAAAATAATATATCTAGTGTGTTAAAAAATAATTGATCATGCTTAATATGATCATGATCTTTACTCTTTGTTTTTGGGGAAACAAGAAATGTTACAATTTGAAGAGGAAAATTTAATGACACTTTTACTATTAATATCATGCTTTTGGATATAAGAGATAAACCTCGTCCTTGAGATTTAAAATTTAGCCTTCAATTTCTACCACCAATAATACTCAGAGAAATTGGATCCATAATTTAAATCCCCCATGGTTTCATATGCTTTTTTTATATTCAATGTGGTGAATGTAGTTCATTTACAATCACATGGATAAGAAGAACGTATTCATGATATGAAAAAAAACCATACAAAAATTATATCATGAGTGAAGGGTGAAATGATATATAGAAGATGTAAATAATGATTCAGCATGTAGAATATTAATTAATTGATGTTATTGAATGAATAAGGTAACATGTTCCACAATTTCAAAAATAGAGAAATATAAAATTCATGATTTGAAAATTTCATTGCAAATTGAGAAATTGAACTAAAATATTATTTGGAATTTTTATTTAAAAGTTTTTAATTTAGAACATTGATAAAAATTGTTCCCTAATTAATTATTTGTTGATATTTTATTTTTTATGTCAAGAATTATTTATGTGTGGTGGTATTTAAAATTCATAAACTTTATAGATTTTTTTAAATAAAATGTAATGATTTATTTGTTTGTTTCTATGTCAAAACCCATGGTTGATAATTTTTTATTAAAAGTTTGAATTTTTAATGGAACTAATGAATGTAGTTTTAAAAGATTTAATGATTGGGATTTTTAAATATGTAATTTTATTTATGATGATTTTTTAATTTTTAATGATGAGAATAATTTTTTATAACTGTTTCTGTATATTTTTTGAAAAAATTGACCAAGTCTAAGAAGGCCTTCAGCCCATGGGAGGGAATAATTTTTCAAGATCATGATAGAGCTATTTCCACATATACTATAAGGAAGGACTTCTAGATAGACGAGTGCATGAGTGCTGAAATATTGTGTAGATGGAATATGGGAGGTGAACCCCATCGATACATAGAGTCCCCAACGGCTAGACACCAGATGCATCTCTATGTGGCCTTCATGTATGTGCGCAAGTACCATATTGGATCCCATGCTGGTCTGGGATTCTATATGGTTATCCTGCATCCATTCTTATAAGGGAGAACTCCTCACATCACCATTTTGATATGGGATAGTAGCTCTATCATGACTCTAATACGCTATAACATGCTATTATGTTATCCACCAACTCTACCGCCTGATGTATCTCCACCACCACTCTTGTATCATGAGTATACCGCTCCTCCTACATTCCCACTTAATTTTGTTATAACTTTTATCTAATGCATTGGATGGCTCTATTCTCCACCACTATCCTTTGACTCCTGCTATCGTGCCACACAACCATACCTCTTTTTCATGCACCATCCACCATATCACTATTAGTGGAGCACATAGTCATCGACTTCTCAAATCTATAATTCTATCGTTGATAACTCTGATTCCCTTTGAGCCTATTTGATAATGTAAAAGTTTTTTTTGAAAGAGGATATCACGAAAAGTATCACCCAATTATATCATGACACTTATCAAAACTCTCCCAGCTATAATCTCGCCAAAGAAAACTTAAATGATCCCATGAAAAATGCAAAAACCGATAGAGTTCATCAGTCCACATATGCACCCTACTACAACCGTAGTAGGTGGTTTTCAACTCACTGAGGTCGTACATTCCCCTATATGGTCATCATCCACAATAATTTCTAAAAAACTACCATTTGCAGGTGTTATAATTTTAAAAACATCTACATTATCCATGAATGAGGATCCATCGGATATTTAATTGAATATTTCAATGGGGTGTTTCTCCAAGATTGTGGGGAGGCCCAAAATCCCTCCGCTATTCTACCTATGTAAAAGAGGCTCTCCCCATACAAATTCATCAGTTTACCCATATAGGTATCCCACTGAGAAGAGGCAGTTGATGCAGTGTTCTTGTATTCTTATTTTTAGTTTCATTAGATTTTAGGTTTATAATTAGATTTAATTTTAAATTTATATTTAAATTAAATTTTAGTTTTCAATAAATTAGTATATTCAATTTTATAATTCTTTCATCCACCCATTCCCTTAATTCAACATCCACTCATAATCATATTAATTTTTCATCATCTTATAATTATTTTTATTATTATTATATTATCGATATTTATATGTAATATAAATCTATTACTCCTTATAATATTTTTCTATTATTCTTATAATATTTTTTTTTATTTTTCTCTCTCACTCTCAGATCCCATTTGTATTTGATTTTCTTCTTTTTATTTTTATTTTTCCACTTCCTTTGTTACACAATATATTTTTTTACGTTCTTCTTATTTATACTCTATTTTATTTCTATTATTCTTTTCATCCATATTTCCTCCATTGTGATTTATTTACTTTGTAAATGATTGTATGTCCCCGATACTTGGTTTAGGGGTGTGTCATGGTGTTACTGAATTTTTATTATCGGTAATTTTATCTTTTTGGTATAATGGTTTAGCATGATTGGGTAAGGAGAATTTCCATTATGTGATGACGGTTATCCAATTAAATGTAATTCAATAAATTCCGAAATATTTTATTTAATTAATTTTACATCACTCTATTATTTTTCTCGTCAAAATATATAGTTGATCTATGAAATTGAAGAAAAAAAATGTTATCCTTCAGTCCTAGTAGATGGAACATTCTAGAAAAACGTGTCTCATCAACATTGATTAAATGAGGGGATTGAATAGAAATTTCCGAGGAATTATATAATTCAAAGAATTTATAAATAAATAATAATTTCTCAATAATGAGATTTCATGTCTTGATGATCAAACTGAAATAAAAAAATAACAATTTAATATAATGATTGAGCCCGAATGTGATCCCAAAACGATGATATTTCTTCCTTAACTCATTATGTTTATAATTTCATGATTCTTTAGTTTAAATTTACATTATTCTGCATTTTGATTCAAAATAAAATAAATAATAATAATTTTTATTATTATTTTCACAAAATAACATAACAATTATTTTAGGTCACTTATATAATGTTATATAACCAAAAAGAGAAGCACCTAAAGTGAGATGACCATGGTTAGGCATCGAGATGCTCTATGAAAATAAGTATCTTTTTCCATGCCTTATGACACACATGCATTATAGGGTGCACATGGGTTTCATTTTCAAATTTATTAGGGTGATTTATTGTGTAAAATGAATGAGTATAGTTTATAAAGGAGTTTTTTGGTGGATTCTATGAGTAGTTATTAGTGTTAAGGGTATATTTTCAGTTCTAGTTTTGGTGAGTTCTATGGCAGAATGTACCTATAATTACCATATTTTTTTCTACACTAGTGAACTCTAATAGGGTTTAAAATTGACCCAGATATTAGTAAGAATAAATATAAAGTCAATAATTTCACATTTCTGGATAAGATCATGTGGCTTGTTTGGTTCATAAATTTGGTTATGTGAAGTTGTTCTTAAAAAATCTTTCTATGAAAGGACATTATAATGGTAGGTTTAATACACATGGTTGATCCACAAAGGGGGATGCCATAAAGAACCATTTGAAACATTTTCATTGTATCCTGATTCATTTCATGAATCATTGTTTCTCTATAATGAAGTACAATATGTTAATAGAAATCCTCTATATATAGAATACAACAAGATAGTTTTATAAATTTACTTTTTAAATGAAAATTGAATAGAGTTTTTAGGAATCATAGTGTTATTTATAGTGATATATAGAATCACTCATGAGGAAATTAAATGAACATTTTTATAAAATTGAAGAAGAAGTATTTGTGTCAAATTAAAGATATTTTCAATTGATGCAATATCGAATGGCAGAGTCGATTGAGGTGTTTTTAGGGAGTTAGTAAAATTTCACAAAATCTTATTTTAAAGGACATATTTGAATATTTTATTGAGAAATAAAATAATATTATAATCAATCCAAACTAGCGATGAATTGTGGATTATGGTATGTGTGACAAAAAATCATTTTAATCTCCTTTGATTATAACATACTTCTGAACCATGTAATTATAATTATATATTGTATTTTAATGCATGAATTTACCATTTTTGTGTTTGTTTAAATAATAAATATATATTTAAAATTTTCATAAATATTTCTAAATATATCCTATGAAACAAACGAAATAAAATTAAAAACAGAATTCTCCCCTCCCCTTTTAAGTTGTCTTGAGTTGCAATGACTTACATAAGAAAAAAATATAGGTAAAGGAAACAAAATTATGGTACTATGAAATATTATGGGTTTTCTTAAATAACTCTTAATTATAATAAAATAATATATATAATACATTAAAAATATTCGGGGATAAATTTGTGTGATTTATTTTTCCTTCTCAGCATGTTACATTACTAGATTGGAAATATGAGGTCTTCAGAGGAGGAAGTAAGATGATACAATAGAGTTTAGAGCTAGAATTATACTATTTTAGGTGGTTAATTAAATGAGAATGTTCATATAATGGGAAGATATGTGTTTTATGGATGTTATTATTTCAAACTATGATGATTAATTTTGGATTTCTTTTATTAAGGAGGTCATGAAGTGAAGGAATTATTCATGGCCTGAATAATTACCCTAAATATAATCAGATGTAAATATAGAATTATATTTCGGAAATTGAAAATATGAATTTATTTCATGTCTTAAATTAGCTGAACATATGAAATCTCTAGACATGAATTTTTGATTCCAAATGTGAATGGGTCAAGGACTATAATATTGATATAATATAGAATCACATGGGTTTACACTAACTCCACTCATATACATTACTATTTTTGGAAAACAAGGGGTTACACTTTCATTTTTCATTGGATTCCTATTTTATGTCATTATAAATGAAAGGCTATTTGTCCTCATTATTTATATGTTTCAACATTTTCATAATTCGGAGAAATCACTAGGGACATTATATTTTGATCGAGGTGTGTCATGGTTCTATTTTTGAATAAACCTGATGTGATTCAGTTTGAATCTGATTATCCTTGAGAATTTGTATTTTCATTAATTTATCCTTCACCATAATGGGCCAACTGTCTTGGGATGCTCATATAAGGCAGGGGAACATAGTTCTCTCCCAAATTATGTTTTGTTTGAGGATTTAATGATTTACATTTCAATGTGTAGATAATAAGATTTTAATTTAGTAATATAATGAATAGTTTTAAATAAAATTGATTATAATGGGAATACATTTACTATTTTAATTATTTTTATGTCATTTAGTTGTCATTATACATATATATTACCACATCATAAAATCAAAACTGGCGGGAGACTTATGCTTGGAGTAATTAAAATTTTTATTAGAAACTTATTGTGTGACATCATGATATCCCATTGAATAAATAGTATAATCACATATATCTTGATAATGAATTGGTTTAATATTTAAATTGAGAATTTTTCTAGGAAAATACATGATAATTACTGAAATAATGTAATGAATTCCCATGTTAAATCAACAACTATTGGTTTTGAGTTTGTGGTTCAGTTTGTGGTACTGTTTTTCAATTATCTATTTGTGAGGTGGGATATTTTCAGGTGATGGTATTGGTTGAACAAAGATTGTATGGTGTAGGGAATTAAATTGAATGTTAGTTTTCTTAGGATGTGATGTGGGATGTTTTGGGAAAGTGGTGATGTGTGGAGGTTGATAAATGTGTTTTTTGTGGTGAGATGTCTTGGATGATGTTGTGTTTTGGGTATGATTGACATAAATGGGAGAGATATTATGTGAGGTATGATTCCTTTATATTCCAATTAATCATTTAAATAAATTGTAAAGCTAAAATTGAAATATCATAGTGGGGTGAATGAATAAGAATGGGATGGAATTTATTTGAGATAGGTATATTAAATAAATAAAATGATTAGTGAAAGGGTGGTAAATACATGATTTACTGGTTTAGTAAATGGTATATAGTTGAAATCTATACAATATCGAAACAAGTGAAACCTTTAATTGGAGGTGTAATTATATGGTTGTGTGTGGTGGTTGAATGATGTATTGAATTGTAGTGTTATTGGATGTTATGGTGGATGTTGTTTGGTGTAATGGAAGAGTTTTGATGCACTCTAGTGATGTCAATAAAACAATATATAGGGTATTATATTTTATATTTCTTTCATATATTTCATGTTATTCATATACTCACATGAACATAGTTAGATAACCTTGACAGAAAATATATTTGAGTAATATAGTTTTCCCTAACATCCAAGTTTTGGTGATATTGATACATGGATGGAAACTCTTCCCTTCCCATTCCCCAGTAAAAATATTTGTACAGTTTGGTGTTGAATATTACCCAATAGTGATGAGTATGTAATATGTGGTGATGGTCAATCATGGTTGGAGGAGGGAATGATGTTAATGTGCTTCATACTCATGAAGACTCACTTCCCCTGTTATGTGATGTGGTTGCGAGGTGAAAAAATCGATGATGAGAGGTGATGATGAATGGATCGATGATTGGATTCTAGAAATTACAATCGTGGGTTATGTTTTGAGGCATTATGACCCAAAACATAGATGGTTAGACATGTGATGTGATATGAATGCAAGGGATATGATTATAAGGAATATTACATTAGGGTGTCAGAGAATTAATAAATTAGGACATGTCTTTAGGGTACCATTTCTTTATATTTTTGATTTGGTTTTACTATATTGTATGAATGGCTCGGTAAGAATTTCAGGGTTATAAGAGTATTTGTATTTTTTCATATTATGGTGCATGTTGTTTCAGTATTTTTATCACTAGTGAATTAATAATATCTCTTAACATGTTCATTGGAGTTATTGTATATTAACCAACATCATATATTTTTATTCTATGAAAATATATATAAACTATTTTTGAGGTTCCCCTGTGGACTTAATTAAAATAGATAAACATTTCTAACTTTTAATTTAAGACTATAATCATGTCACATTAATATGAATGTATTTTAGTATTTAAATTGATATTTTTTTTAATTTTGGAAATTATTCATGACTTTTTAGATGGTTTTGGTTTCTCTTAATATAATGTTCTTGAGTAATTAAGTGTTTCATTATCATGTCTCAAAATAGTATATTATATAGAGGATAATTCATCTAATATGTGTGATTTTATACCCTTGGTTCTAGATGCTATCTTAGAGAATATATTATGAGTGTCTTGGGTGGTGGGTCATTCTCTCTCTACCGTCATTTTAGGTATAAGAGGAGGTACATATTGAGGTATCGGGGGTCATGGCATAGTGGTATGAGAGATATTTTGGGGATATAGGTCTTGTTATTATGTTATTTACTTTGAATATTGTAAGAGTTAGTAGGAATATGAGGCCAATTGATATTTGTGCATGACATATGTTTTAGTGACCCATATGTAAAAAATATTTTAGTGTCCCATATAGATCAATTCAAGGAGTATAATATTATTGAACAACCTGGCGAGGCCAACATAATTTTGGGGTAGATACCTAAAATTGGTACTTGATTCTTTATTAATGTATTTATGTCATAATTGGATTATTATATGAAAGTAAAAATAATTCATTAAATAAAATTTCATAAAATAAAATGTTCATGGGATTATGATTCCTTGTGGGTTTCCAAGAATGGATCCTACTCATAATACATTATTTTAATAGGATGTGTTGGTTTAGTACACAGATCTATTTGATTTTTATTGTACCACTACAATAAAGGCGGATGAGGCATGTAAGATGGCCTTCTGTGGAATTTAGAATATGTGTTTGGGGAAGTATAAAGGGTGAATCAGTGATCTGGATATATTGATGTTTTTGGAGGATCTAGAGATCATCATCATTTTGATTCATGTTAATTTTTTATTATAGGTTTCATTAGTAGTTATATAGAAGTGATTATCCCTATGTCAATGGTGGATTATCTACCATGGTGACCTTAATAAGGGATATGTGTTTTGGAATGGCATGGAGAAGGAGTTCTATATGGAATTCAGGTCATGGGTTTTGATGTTTGAAAAGAGGTACAAGATACTATATCTTATTTTGGGTAACCTATGTTTTTGGGACCATCAGATTAGTTTTAATGAACTTGATCACTTTTCTCCTTTTTTTCCCTAATGAGAAGACTAGAATGTGTCGTTTGGATATGTGTTTTCACCGAAAGATAATGTATGTCATCACCACAGTTATGATTTCAACATAATAACTAGTTTAGAATATGGAATAGTTTATTGAGTAGATTATTTATCCTCTATTTGAGCATAATATATTGTTTAATAAATAATCCTAAGTAAGAAATCTTTAGGCAGTGGTTCAGGGATGTTTAGGAATTCATGGTTCCAACTAGTGGGGATGTTATTGTGGAAGATACCTTCACTAACATTCATGAAATTTTTGCATAAAAAACTACGGTATTATTATTTTTATATATGATAATTTGTGAAGTAGGTAACACTAATTTTAGTGCCTTACATGTTCAGGAACCCTGTTATAGATGGCTATTGAGGCCCCTTTCCAGTTGTAGTAGCCACTTACTCTAAGGAAGTTCATACTATAATATCCAACATTAGTACTCCAACATCTATGTGAAGATGGAGTATTCTAATAGATTCCTCATGATGGTGCCATTCCTAAGGGAACCAGGCCAGTGTTCACATGTAAAATCCCACTATAGAGAGGCTTTGAAGCTGAGTGTGGTAAAATAAAAAGGAGGTGAAAATGCTAGTTAGGACATAGGTTTCACAGGGTATGATAAATTTAAATTATTCTATTATTATTCTGTTCTTGATTCAAGATTCTCGAAATCCTTGTTTCTCCCCTCAATGTCCATATAAAGGGACTAGATTTAGATATTATTCTATTTCCCTTTGTGTTACCTATTAAAATTATAGATCATACTATTTTTAATGTGTGTTAGGGATATTGGATGGTGATTGGTACGTTTTGGTCAATGGGAGACTTCTTTTTGGTTTTCTTGTATAACCATTCAATATTATTCTTGGGATAAGATAGAAATATTCCATAAATGCTGTCATTGATTTTTTTGGGAGGATCATTTTTTCCCTTTTTTGGAGTCTAGTGAATTGATTTCACTATGGAGGTGAGTAATCTAATTGGTGGTAGGCGTGTAATTCAAATTATTTATTACTTTTTAGTGATTTCAATGGTAGCTCAGGTAGAGGATGTTCATTATGTTGTGAAGCAGTTAATGAATGATTTACTAGATCTATTTATAGTACTACATTCATAATGTGATGTTGACTTATTAATAGGATTTTATTTAATATGGTCTCTTATTTTAATAGATTCCATTCAAATATTGGCTACAATGCTTCATAGGATGATGATATATGTTTATGATTTCATGTACATGCATTTATTTGTGACCATTGAATATCCAATGGGTTCTCTACTATCATTCTGATTGACTGATGATATTAGTATGATTTTTAACCAAAAAAATAAGAGGCTGAATATGGTGATATTTAAGAACTGTTGCACACTCCCATGGATTAATGATTTGTTCGACCAACTGTGGGATCTAATTGGTTGTGGAGTAATAGTTTCTGATAATGGTATCCCGTTATGAGCATGAAAAAATCAGGGTATCCATAAGAAAATCATCATGTTCAGAAATAGGTATAATTAATTTCATTTGGTTATTGGGATACACATACACACTTTTTGAGTTAATATTGATTTTGAACTCCATATTCGATGAGTTCTATTTATAGTTCATCATCATTTTCATTAATTATATCGTCATCTATAAGAACTATGAGGGGGATCTTATCAATCATCATAGATATTTTTTGTAGGTCCACTAACACAACTATCTCAATTGTAATATATCCATTTGTAATTTCTAGGTGTGATAGGTTCATTTCCTTAGGCATGTGGTGTCCTTTTAGGGTGTGACTATAGTTACATCAATGGTCATGCATGTTATTTCATTATTACCACACAATAATATGCATTATGATCACATTTAACTTTGTCTTCTATTGTAGTACCCCCAGTTTCTAGTATGAAACCCTTACATGATGTTTTTCATGGTTATAAAGGCAAGGGTGATGAATGAGTGAGTTGAGAGTACATCGAATGATGTTTTGAGGAAAATGAAAAGTTGCACAAGAAGTATGTAGTTTGTCATATCGTGTGGCCAAACTAGGTGTAATTGGTCCTTTTGAGTAAGTGGTTTTTGCACAGTTGTAGAACGGTTATTGAGAATGTTCAAGGAAGCCATGTGTGGGTAGGCTAGACAGTACCTAATGCCCGGTTTGCACACAGTTTGTCTAACCGTGCGAACTAACCATGTGGGCACATAAGTGAGATAAAAAAATGGATCTCACATTATTTTTCCTCTATGTGACTCGTGTTTCCACCAATGTGGACATAACTCAGGATTTTTCATTTCCTAAGGACAAAAAAGGTTGTGCCATCATTCTGAGGTGTTTTGAAGGCTTCCAATGGTGAATAAAAGCCAGATTCATTATACATTTGATCGTTCATCATCGTTATTTTGGTTTCAAAGATCTACTCAGATCTATTTCTCCTCTTCTCTCGATTCCATAGATCTACACCCGTTATGGTTAGATCTAGGTATTTTGATGCCAAATATGATGATTTTTTGTCTCAATCCAATCAGGAGAAGATATCTAAGTCTAGTTCATGGAGAATCAACCTAGTTTTCTTGAGCATTCATTTGTTGTGGATTTCATTAGAATCATTGAGGTAAGATGATTTTATCTCAAATCCCCTTGATATAATTGATTATCATAGTTTCAAATTGGATTATTTTAAGGAGATTTATTGTGAAAATCCTGGAATAAATCTTCTTTCATGGTGATTTATGGTTTTAGTGAAATTGAAAAATATTGGTGAATTGTTGTGAAAAGTATTTTTGTCTCTTGAATTTCAAATTATGATTTTAAATAATTTATTTTCTGGATTTTATAAATGGTTTGATGAATATTAGGTTTTCAATAAAAAGGCTATTTTAATGAAATTGTTTGGTATTTAAATGGTTTGATGGAATTGGTTTTCAATAAAAGGGGTGTTTTATTGAAATGGTTTTGTAGTGAAATGAAGTTGATATAATTGGTTTTCAATAAAAAGGATTTTATATTGAAAATGTGTTTTGGCATGATCCTTGGGAATATTGGTATGTGATTTCATATTTCATTTCTGGGGTTTGGTGGGCATATGACCTTGTGCTGTCATGACCCATCGTCGGGGCCCGTGTTGTGACTACCCCAAGCCCGCCTTCCATAGGCCAGGGGCTGGAGACTAGCACCAAAGGCATAAATCCTGATAAAAGATAAGGAATTGCCTTTATATAAGTTAACAAACACAATAGATTACACCAGATGAAGTAAACATTAAGTAAACTGAGTACAAAAGTAAGTCCTGGAAAGTAAATGGGCTAGAATACAAACCCAAATGAAAGTACAGTACAACAATAAACAATGTACAGCTGCAGTAAGGTATACCAGAAACCACTGATGTGTCCTCTGGATATCGCACATGAAGGGTGGGTACAAATGGTCCCCTTAGCACCTCGGGTCCGGCCGTCCGCTCCGTGTACATCCTACCAAGTGGTCCACCTCCAGGTACCATCTTGCTCCACAAGTCTCCCCCTTGATCAGTGTTGTCTTTCATCTGCATCCAACACAACATAGTGCAAGCATAGCTAGTGCAGGGGTGAGTATACGATACTCAGTAGGGACCCCGAGACCCCCGAAGGTCTCCATGAATCCACAAAGGATAAACCAAAAAGGAACAATAAAAACATGAAGTATCAACCAACTCTACTTAGGTATATTCCCATACATATACCTAAGTCATCAATTTCAGTTCAGGTCCAACTCACGAGCCCAAGTACAACCCAGTCCACACAGGAAAGCACAACCTAGTCCACACAAGAAAGCACAACTCAGTCCACACATGAAATTAAGTCAATCACAATGATGATAATGACGGAAAGTCATGACTCAGCTCACACATGTGTATTAGTCATGAAGAGGGGTGGAGATGATAGATGTAAACTCTGAATCATCTCCCCTGCCGAACCCATGTAGGATCCAAGTAAAGAGTTCATCACTGCGGAACCCACGTAGGATCTAAGTACAGTAACCATCGCTGCCAAACCCACGTAGGATTCGAGTACAGTCATCATCGCTACCAAACCCACAGAGGATCCTAGTACAGTCTTCCTTGCTGTCGAACCCATGTAGGATCCAAGTACAGTCATCATCGGCATCACAGTCGCAACCTGCTCAAGGGTTCCCACACACAGCATGCTCGATTCCGGGCGGGTCCACTCCATGAGCCAAGCGGTCGATACATAAACATTCACGAAGTCCAGAGTTGATGTTTCACAAAGTTCCATCTCATCAATAGGAACTCAACGTGACAGACGGCACGTCAATCGGTCGTCCGGTCTGAGAGATATAGAATTTTCCATCCCAGGGACCCAGTTAGAAATATGCTTGTTTCTAACCTAGCCAATATCCAAATGCATCCGAAACTCAATTAGAGTATCGCAAAAGGACCGTCTCATCGAAAGAGTCTTAGTTTCGTAGACGGCGTGTCGATCAGATGCACGACCTTAGAGTTATTCTAGTTTAAGTGATCAACAGGACCAACCCCGTTTAGCCTAGTGGACCGATGGGTCAGGTTAACCCAGTTTGATGGGTCCGACCCAGTAGGGGTGTCAGACATGTTCGAAGGAAATACTCAACTCGGGCTCAAGGGATGTGGCCTGGCCCGAAGTGGAATGGCCCGACCCGATGTGGCAAGGCCCGGCCCGGGGGGGGGGGTGGCCTGGCCCGGCCTGGCGTGGCCTGGCTCAGCCTGGCTCGGCCCAGCCTCGTGTGGCACGGCTGGGCGTGCAGCCCGGCTGGCTGGATGAGTGGTGCGGAAGAATCCGAGCGGGTTCAAAGGGGGGAGGGGCGGTTTTCCACACCAGCGGCGCCAGGCGGCGCTGCCCTTCCCCAAACCAGCCTGCTAGACTGGCTGGTCATCTGTGCATGCAGCCTGCATGGGAGGGTCACTAGTCTTCCACCGCGGTACCCTACTGGCGTTGCGTCTCCACTTTGCCTGTCCGGCCAACGAGTCGGCAGGTTCTTCCGTCGAAGCGGCATGTGTAGCGGGCCGCGATTCTTCCCGCACAACCGGTGTGACTGCATCGTCCTCCTTTGTCGCATTCCGGGAACGACGCGACAACGTCATGCCACCTTTGTCACATTCCCAGCACGCCGCGACGACGTTGTGCCTCCTCTGCCTTCGATTGCTGATTCTAGAATAATTAAACGAGAACATCAGAGGGTTGTCGGGCCGTGTTTGTTCGGCCCGCACCCTCCGCGTAAAATGATAACAATCGTCCATATTTAAAAAATGATTTCCAAGGTGTACGGGGTATGTAAACATCCACTTTCAAGAGTAAACCCCTACCTCGATAATTGATGTCGAACATCGGCACCGCGGTTGATGGCGTCGCGAGATAAGGACTCGTAGACATCAACAGAGAGCGTCTGAGGAGGAAGCGATGTCTCCCCTTTTTGTCAGAGAGAGAAGAAAACAAGGCGTGACATCATTGGTGAGTTCTCATATCAGTGTCTCCTCCCTTGTCGCTGAGGAAGAAGAGGAAGGAGAATTCAGGGTTACCGAGTCGATGTTCTTCTTCGGAGAGTTGGAATTCTTCAACAAAGGAGATGAAGCGTTCTTCAAAACTCAAGAGCTCTCTCCCCGAAATCTCAACCCAAAAAGCCAACCAATAAAATCAAATAAGTCTTCTCCTTATTTTATTAAATCATGCCATGTATTCAAATTTAAAAAGTTCAAATTCCAATTCACTTAATTAATTAAACCATGAGTTGTCTAATTAATTTAGTGATAGGTTGGAATGTTTTAATAGAGTGAGAGAGGGAGAAGAAGGGTACTCATAAATGTGGAGTTAACTAGTTTAAAGGGGGAGGTTTAAGGAGTTTTAGGGAATGTGAATAGTTGGGGCTCTTGTGGGCCCCACCTCACAAATATCCTTAAATGGGTAGTTAGGGGCCCACCCCAACTCCCCCATGTAGGATATAACCACTTAGATATAGAATAAAAATTGTTCCACATTTTTAGTCACATCTTATTTAATGCACAATTTTTAACTTCTCCTCCCGCACAAACGCAAATATGGTAAAGGTCCCCTTAAGAAATTACTGGCATTGTGAATTCATCAGTGCCCTCATATTTCAATTTCAAGCACCGGTTAAAAAGTTAGAAAAACCCACCCATTCGTTTACTAGACATACCTATGATAAACATCAAAAATTGATTCTGAGCACACTGGGCCTCATAATCAAGTGCCGTCAGAAGCCACAGACTCCTAAAATTACAACGAATTGAAGAAAAAAAATCGATGAAATTTATGGGTCTTTACGTTACTCCCACCTCAGTGATTTACATCCCCATAATGATAAATCATAAACTAGGGAATCAAATGAGGGTACTGTGCACGCATCTGAGCCTCCTTCTCCCATGTTCTTTTCTGGAGGTTCCCATGCTGCCAACGAATGTGAACCATAGGAATCGACCATCCACATAGGACCCGATCCTATCGATCATCGATCTTCATCAGGACCTCGGAATATGTTTCCCCTTCATCGATGTCTATCTCCCCGTGATCACTGATATGCGTCGAGGCGTGCACATATCTCCTCAGCTGAGATACATGGAAGACGTCGTGCACCCGGTGCAACTGAGGTGGAAGAGCCAGGCGATAAGCCACCTTTCCTACCCTGTTGAGAACCTGGAATAGTCTGATGAAGTGCAGAGATAACATTCTGCCCCGGCCAAATCTCCATAATCCACGTCGAGGTGAGACCCGTAAGAAAACATGGTCCCCATCCTCAAACTCCAGTGGTCTCCCTCTTCTATCCGCATATGACTTCTGTCTGCTCTTTGCTGTCCTCATCTGCTCCTGGATGATCTACACCTTCTCTGTCATAGCCGAGACCATCTATGGTCCTACAAGTGCTTACTCCCCAGGGTCAGTCTAGCATAGAGGAGATATGCATGGTCGGCCATACAATGCCTCGTATAGTGCCATCCCGATGGTAAGTGGTAGCAGTTGTTGTACGAAAACGCCACCAAAGGTAGGTGATCCTCCTAGCTGCGACCAAAGTTGAGAACACATGCACAGAGCATTTCTTTGAGAGTATGAATAGTCCTCTCCATCTGGCCATCTGTCTGAGGATAAAAGGCAGTGCTCTGGCGTAGCTGCGTCACAAAAGCCTCTTGTAAACCCTTCCAAAGCCGGGAAGTAAAGTGAGCATCTTGATCAGAGATGATAGATGATGGCACACCATGAAGTCGTACGATCTACTAAACATAGAGGCGTCCCAAGATCTCCACTAAGCCCTGATCTATAATAGGTAGGAAGTGGGCTGACTTGGTGAGTCGGTCGACAATCACCTTGATGGAGTCGTGTCCTCTGGAAGTACAAGGGAACCCCATCACGAAAACCATAGATATCCCATCCCACTTCCACTCTGGGACTTCTAAGGGCTGCACCAAGCCTTCTGGAACCTGGGGCTCTGGCGTCACGTGCTGGTAGGTGATTCATCGTGAAACAAACTCTACCACAACCTTCTTCATGACCGGCCACCAGTGCTATCATCTGGGATCCTGGTATATCTTCACTACTCCTGGATGTACCACCAATGTCTAAGTGTGAAACTCCCTCATCACATCCTCCTATAATGCTACTGGTACCATGGTATGTCCCCTGAAGAGGATGGTGTGCTCTCCTCCTACAGAAAATACACCAGGTGCATGTCCTGTCGTTATCTGTGCACGTCGCGTCTCATAGTCAACATCCCCACTCTGAGCCACTCTGACCCACTGAAGTAGTGGAGGAGTGAGTATGAGTGAATGTAGAAAGTCTTCTCCATCTCTATCCATGAAGGATATCTACAATGCTGCTAGTTGCTCCGTCGCCTCTCCAAGTAGCTGAATGACCGATCTCCAACTAAGAGCATCATATACCATGTTCCACTTCCCAGGAGTATAGAATATCTCAAAGTCATAGTCTTAGAGGAACTCAAACCATCACCACTATCTCTGGTTCAGGTCCTTCTACGAGAAGATGTACCTAATACTCTGGTGGTCAGAGTAGACTATAAAGCGCTCTCCCATCAGATAGTGCCACCACATCTTCAAGGCGAAGACCAATAATGATAACTCCAGGTCATCGGTAGCATAGTTCTGCTCATGCTACCTCAACTATCGTGAACCATAAGTGATCACCTCCTACTTCTGCATCAGGACACACCCGAGTCTGGTCTCTGATGCATCGCTGTAAACTATGTACCCTACGCCCTCCTTTGGTAGCCTCAAGATTGGTGCACAGGTCAATCTGTACCTCAGCTCCTGGAAGCTCTGTTGACATCTATCAGACCATATGAAGGGTTTCCCCTTCTTTTTCAAATCAAAAAGCGGTGCTACAAATCTGGTGAAGCCTAGCACAAATCTACGATAGTACCCATCCAGACCTCGGAAAATCTGCACCTCCATCACACACCTGGGTGGATCCCAAGAAAGTACTGCCTCGATATTCGTAGGATCCATAGAAACTCCTGACTCAGAAATGACGTGCCCCAAGAGGTGGTCCTCTCGAATCCAAAAATGACACTTCAAGAGCTTTCCATAAAGTTGGTTCTCTTAGTGTGTGTCATGTACATCCCGCAAGTGGTAGGCTCGCTCCTCCTCAGTAGTCGAGTAAATCAGTATGTCGTCCATGAAGACTACGAAAAATCGATCAAGGTAAGGCTGGAAGATCTTGTTCATGAGACTCATGACCACTACTGGAGCATTGGTTATGCCGAAAGGAATAACCAAGAACTCATAGTGGGAATACCGACACCTGAAGGCCGTCTTCTGCACATCCTCGTCTCGAACTCTGAGTTAATGATATCCTAACGTGAGGTATATCTTCGAGAACCATCATTCTGCCTTGAGCTCATCCAGGAGGTCGTCAATCCTCAGGAGTGGATACATTTTTTTTACGGTCACCTGATTTAGGTGATGGTTGTCGACACATAGTCGTAAGCTCCCATACGCCTTCTTGGTGAATAAAATCAGAAAAGACCAGGGTGAAACACTGGGTCGGATGAATCCCTTGCCCTGCAAGTCCTCCAGCTGTACCCGCAGCTCTCGAAGCTCAGTGGGAGCCATATGATATGATGGAGTAGATATCGGGGCTGTCCTGGGGTATAGGTCAATATAGATGTCTACCCATATGTGAGGAGGTAGTCCAGGAACGTCATTAGTGAAAATGACCACAAACTGATCCACTACAACAGGAAATCTCGGACTTCACACATCAACTACTCCGAGAATGAGACTAGCCAACTGATGTGTGATCGGATACCCTCTCCTCTGCGTAAGTCCATCCTACACTGCAAAGGCTCCCTTCTTGCCAGTGAAGGTGAACCTGCTCCCATCTGTGCGGACACACTGCACTTTGCGCCTAATACATTCAATTTGGGCATGGACTGTAGATAACCAGTCCATAGCCAAGATGACATCGTAAGGCCCTGACACCACTATAAGAAGATCCCAACTGAATCTCTCGCCTCCTAGAGTAATCTCACACTACCGGAACCAGTGTGTAATTGTTGAGTCTACTCCCGTAGGTGTCTCTAGCTGTAAGGATCTATCCAATGGCTCTGTCGGAATCTCCGAGCTCCGAACAAGGGCAGCAAAAATAAAATAATGACTAGATCCTTTGTATATAAGAACTGCAGCAAGGGTGGAGTGGACACAGATAGTACCTTGAATCATCTCAGGTGCGCCGTGGTCGTAAACCTCCACAACCTGAAATTGAGCCTTCCCCAGTCTACCAGCTCCATGTGGTCGGGGGGGGGGGGGGGGGTCCTCCTGGTGGTGGTGGGGGTAGAGCCTCGAAGCATCGTCCACCACCTGCTACTCAGCCAGCTCCTCTACCTCGTCCACCTACTCTCTGCGGATCGCCACGGTCTAACCTATGCCTCTTCCTGGGTGGTCCCTCAACCATCTGTTGCTCCTCTGCATGGTGGGTCGGGCAGTAACGAGCCATGTGGCCCTGCCAGCCACATGCATAGTACTTCCTGCCTCTCGTATGACTAGCTCTGATGTATGTGCCCCGCACCTCTGAACCATTATCCTGAGGTCACCCACCTGATGGTCTGGTCTGCTTGAACCTCTGCGACATCTCTCTAATGTCGGCTGCAGAATACTCCACTATGTGTCGCCCTACGGTAGGACTCTCTACTGGCGTAGGCTCAGCAAGGAAGCTCACTATAGCATCCCACCTTTTTCACACATAAACTTTCATTACATTACATGAAACTGAGGATCTTTAAGGTTTAGTGTCTTGGAAACCAAGAACATAATACATGAAATTAACATAAAACATTCTTCTTAAACACTTGAAAGTCTTCTCCTTAAGTTCATCCTAGGTTCATTACTGCATCTCATAACCTGGGGAAATACATCAAAAGAAAGGGTGAGCAGAAGGCCCAGTAAGGGAAACAAGCGAAACATTTTACATATGAACTTGATATACATCAATAAAGTCATTAAAAGAACTTTAAGGCATGAGAATGAAATAATGAGGCATACAATAATAAAAATAACATTTTTCATAACTTGAAGATGTGGCTACATCATTTAACATAGACAATCATGAACATACAACCAAGGTCCATCCCCAAGGTGTCATTTGAAAATTACCAAGGTTATTCACCAAGGTATCATGAAAATTGTAATCTCTAGTGGTTACATCATTACCAAATGCATTGGAGCGCTATCAGGGCGCACCCTTAAATTTGCCTTTATTATCATGTGAGACACATATATAATCATCAAACATTTCATAAATAACCCATATAGAATAAAATAAATGGGTTTCATTTCATAATCACAACGTTTTAAAAACTTCTTTAAGGACATGATCTTTACGTCACATTAAAACCCACAGAAAAGGAAGGTGGGTCTCAAGTATGTAAATCCCAAAATTTAAAATAGAACATTATGGTATATGTGTGAATAAACCTTTAGAATAAAGAGCTTTGAGTATTCACTTAATAATATAAAAGAACTTTAGAAAAAGATAGATACATTTTGAGATGGAAATTCTGCAGCATAACGGCTATGTTACGAGGTTTTAAAAGACATTAAAAAGAGAGGGAAAATGGGTCAAACATTCATAAATGACCCATAATACAGTAGATGAACAGAATAAGAAGAATACATGATCATGGTAATGAAATTTCAAGGACATACCATTTGAAACGAAAAACATGGAAGGAAGACAAAAATTAGATTTCTCGTATGAAAGTTCAGCAGCCTAACGGCGTTACTTAAACTTCAACCAAAATGATTTGAAAAGACCAAATAGGGTCTCTCATCATGTGAAAATAAGAGTTCAGTATGATAGATATAGATATAATTCCCCAATATAATTAAAAAGGAACTTGAAAGACTTGACATAAAAGTAGAACTTTGAAAAGAATGAGGAGGGTGAAAGAATCTCCTAAAAAATCCGGCAGCCTAACGACGCCACTTAAAACTTCAAAATACTGAATTGAAGAGATCAAATGGGGTCTCTCATCATATGATCATAAAATATCAGTTTGATAAATTTAGATATAATACCCCAACATAATAAAAAGGGACTTGAAATACTTTACATGAAAATAGATCTTGAAAAATTCGAAGGGAGAAAGAATCCGTTACAAAAATTTCGGCAGCCTAACGGCGCCACTTAAAACTTCATAAATTGAAATAATGAGAGTAAGAGG
Organism: Viscum album; assembly: GCA_963277665.1. Lineage (NCBI taxonomy): Eukaryota > Viridiplantae > Streptophyta > Magnoliopsida > Santalales > Viscaceae > Viscum > Viscum album. The sequence goes on along the minus strand of OY728127.1, from coordinate 1,471,688,466 downwards.
GAATCTCTCATTATATGAACATGAAAATGGCAGTAAGAGGAGTATAAAAGAACACAATTTAACATAAGAACATGGAGCATAAAATAAATTACATAAAAGAGATTTCTTGAAAAGAAAGAGAGATATCAGATCCCTTACCTTAAAACATAACTCTTAAAACTCAAAGGTTGGGACCTTGAGGGCTTGTGGACACCATAGGAGGACTCCTTGGGAGGTAATGAGACCATAAATTCGTTGGGGGAGAGTGGGGAGTCGAATGGATCAGAGGATGGCTTGGTATTTATAGGGAAAGTGAGGGGACAAGACATTAATGGCCAAGGGGCACCTCACATGTGCTTTTCTCAAAACCATGTGCTCTCCCTTGGCATTTACCATGGAGTTAGGCCAAATGGGGCCCCCAAAACAATAATTCACCACCCTTGGCCGGACAACCTTTAAAATATCTCATGACATCATCATGACACAGTTATGATGTCATTAAACATACCGAAACCCTAAAACTGCATTTTTACTATTCACTGAAAATTCAACTTTCTCAGAAAGATCCCAAAATTTCACCTTAACCAAATATCAATGCTCTGATTTCAAAAATGAACTCCATTTTATAAAAATAAATTTTTAAATATTTTTAATTTAATTTTTAAATAAATACACTATTCATCGAAAATTCATTTTTTCAGAAAAATCCCCAAAAATTACCATAATATAATATTGATGATCCGAGTTCAAAAATGAAATCCATTTTATAAAAATAATTTTCTAAATATTTTTAATTACATTTTTAATTAAAAAACACTATTCACCCAAAAAAAACTAATACTTAAATAATAATTTATGAAACCGTTATTTAACCATTTTATTGAATCACATTACTTAATCAAGGTGCCTAAATTATATTAATACTTTCTTTAAGTGAGATTACTAATCCATTTGTACACATTACTAATCCTAATCATAAAATCGCTATTCATAATTTACTATTCATCAAAAATCAAGTTGATCTTATTAGACTCTAAATTTCGTACTAAACATAATTGTAGAAGACCATTTTTTGAAAATCATTACACATTTTTATTTATTTAAGGTTTACATAAACATTTTTAAAATATCCTTTTTCTAAAATTTATCAAAAATATGCATACTATATTTATCCGGTCATTTAAAAATTCATAAACTTCATCGTAAGAAGAAATGCCAATTTTTATTTAAAACAAAGGATTACACAAGGCAGTTATGGTCTCCTTACATAGCCCCTTATCACACCATCATAGGACCTAAGTGTAAGGTGTGCTAAGGTGAGAGAATCTGAAGGAGGCTCGACCCATATCGCACGAGTAGTAATTTCTATCAGTTTGAACTTCTCGTGAAGGCGATCCCGTTCTAGCTTCACACGATGAAGTTCAGCTTGGGTTTGGTATAGAGCAAAGACCAGTGGTGCTACCTCCTTCCCAAGTTCTGTTAGATGGGCTTCGATCGGTCCATGTCTACTGGGTGAGGCCATTAAATCTTCTTTCTATATTAATTAACCAAGATTACTTGTATTTAGATACAATAATCAAAATGTTTAGTTTCTAGCGGTCATATTGACCAATGGTCATATAACAGTCAAAACCCATCGGTCTCATTTTAATTATAATCATGCAATCAAATGAAACATTTTTGTTGAGTATAAGAAATAAAATAACACATAAAATTATGAAACAAGATTTATTCAAAATTTTGGGTCGTTACAATCTTCCCCCCTTAAGAAATTGCGTCCTCACAATTTTTAAAAAAATTTGTTTTGAAATTTCATTGAATGTACCACATCGGAAAAGGAGTCTGTGAAACTGTTACTTTAAAAGAAAGAAAGGGAAGTACAAAGGTCACTTGAGTTAACCCACACTAGGATTCCATGTAGGAAAACATGGACATGGAGGAGAAAACAAAGGGTCAAGTTCTGAGGGAGAGTGATAGAAAACATGATTAGGAGGAAGTTAACCATAAGAAAATCCCAAATTTATGATGTGTGTAAATGGTCTTTGATTACCTAGTAGGAAAAGTAAACCAAAAATGTTTTTTTTTACATTCCTTTTCATAATTTTGAGGAATTCATTTACAACATAAAACAAAAACATAAGAAAATATACCTATCTTCATGTAGAGTTTCATACTTTAATAAGTTTCTACCCAAAACTAATCTTTTCTCCAAACTATGAGCATTCAAAACTACTTGGTCTCAACAAAACACAATTATCATCTTCTAGAGAATCACATAATCCAAAAAAGCTTAACTATCTATTTCTTCTACCTTTAAACATTATCCCAAAAATAGAAAGGGTAAGGTAAAACAACTCTTCAAAAGGAAATAATCCCATAGGAATGGAAAGTACTTTTAAATCTTCAAATTTCTATGGTACTACCCAAAGTTCATCATAGACCATTCCATAAATAAAGGTCCTTAAAATTCCTCAAAATAAACCAAACTAAGATTGAAACCCAAATACAAGAAGGATTTGATAACATAGTCTTCCAAAATAAACTTCATTGTTCATCTCCAAACAACATCAACCACTCCTAACATCTTATAACAAAAGAAGATAACCTAAACATATTTTCCCCAAGATAGGTTGATCATTTCCATAATTAACCTATATTACCATAAGTTCACCTTAAATTCATCGATTTTTCAAAATACAAGTCAACCTTACTCCTCAATGAAAATACTGTAGTAATATATTTACCTCGATCATATAGGGTCCCCAAAATAGTGAACGTCTTCCAAAATAATAATCATCATTTAATCCCCTAATCATCTCTTTCATATTAATACTTCAATCGTCGCATTTCCTATCACATTGGTTGTTGGGACATGTTCTTCCATTTCCCACCATTAACTAAGAATAGAAAGCATAATTAGGGGCTTAAATACTTATCCAATAATAATGAAAAGAAACTTTAAAGCATATAAGGATAACTTGTAGAAGAAAAGTATACCCTAACTTGTGATCCCCTAGGTTCCCATCTAGGTTATCCATGATCATATAATCTTATGTGAATCTTTATTTTATTTTATCTTTGTTCCTTCAACAATGGTTCGTACTAAGCTTATGAATTTACCAAAGCATATCCCCCGGGAGTGTCGTAACCAAGAGTGCAGCAAGGCCCGTTGTCGTGTACCACTTCCCGTTTGAGTCTAGCTCAAAGAAGTGTTTTCGGGTTTTACCCCTATGTACATCTGTGCCAGAGCCGCCTCTACCTGCTCGTATCCTGACAGGGATGTATTTTCTTGGCAACCCCTTACTCAATACTCACCAAAATACCAAGAATATTTCCTATATTTAAACATTTTTATAGGGTTCTTCCTAGAGTTTTCATATCCTAATTTCCACAAATAACTAAACCATCCTTTGATACCAACTATAGCATCCCGCCTTTTTATCACATAAACTTTCATTACATTACACGAAACTGAGGATCTTTAAGGTTTAGTGTCTTGGAAACTGGGAACATAATACATGAAATTAACATAAAACAGTCTTCTTAAACACTTGAAAGTCTTCTCCTTATGTTCATCCTAGGTTCATTACTGCATCTCATAACCTGGGGAAATACATCAAAAGAAAGGGTGAGCAGAAGGCCCAGAAAGGGAAACAAGCGAAACATTTTACATATGAACTTGATATACATCAATAAAGTCATGAAAAGAACTTTAAGGCATGAGAATGAAATCATGAGGCATATCATAATAAAAATAACATTTTTCATAACTTGAAGGTGTTGCTTCATCATTTAACATAGACAATCATGAACATATCACCAAGGTCCATCCCCAAGGTGTCATTTGAAAATTACCAAGGTTATTCACCAAGGTATCATGAAAATTGTAATCTCTAGTGGTTACATCATTACCAAATGCATTGGAGTGCTATCAGGGCGCACCCTTAAATTTGGCTTTATTATCATGTGAGCCACATATATCATCATCAAACATTTCATAAATAAACTATATATCATAAAATAAATGGATTTCATTTCATAATCACAACATTTTAAAAACTTCTTTAAGGACATGATCTTTACGTCACTTTAAAACCCACAGAAAAGGAAGGTGGGTATCATGTATGTAAATCCCAGAATTTAAAATAGAACATTATGGTATATGTGTGAATACACTTTTAGAATAAAGATCTTTGAGTATTCACTTAATAATATAAAAGAACTTTAGAAAAATATAGATACATTTTGAGACGGAAATTCTACAGCATAACGACTATGTTACGAGGTTTTAGAAGACATTAAAAAGAGAGGGAAAATGGGTCAAACATTCATAAATGACCCATAAAACAGTATATGAACAGAATAAGAAGAATACATGACCATGGTAATGAAATTTCAAGGACATACCATTTGAAATGAAAAACATGGAAGGAAGACAAAAATTAGATTTCTCTTATGAAAGTTCGGCAGCCTAACGACGTTACTTAAACTTCAACAAAAATGATTTGAAAAGACCAAATAGGGTCTCTCATCATGTGAACATAATAGTTCAGTATGATAGATATAGAGATAATTCCCCAACATAATTAAAAAGTAACTTGAATGACTTGACATGAAAGTAGAACTTTGAAAAGAATGAGGAGGGTGAAAGAATCCCCTAAAAAATTCGGCAGCCTAATGGCGCCACTTAAAACTTCAAAATACTGAATTGAAGAGATCAAATGGGGTCTCTCATAATATGAAAATAATATTCCAGTATGATAGATATAGAGATCATAACCCAACATAACAAAAAGAAACTTGAAATAATTGACATGAAAGTAGAACTTCAAAACGAGAAGGGTGAAGAACCACTTAAAAAATTCAGCAGCCTAACGACGCCACTTAAAACTTCAAAATACTGAATTGAAGAGATCAAATGGGGTCTCTCATCATATGATCATAAAAGATCAGTATGATAAATTTAGAGATCATACCCCAACATAATAAAAAGGGACTTGAAATACTTTACATGAAAATAGATCTTGAAAAATGAGAAGGGAGAAAAAATCCGTTACAAAAATTTCGGCAGCCTAACGGCGCCACTTAAAACTTCATAAAATGAAATAATGAGAGTAAGAGGGGATCTCTCATTATATGAACATGAAAAGGGAAGTAATAGGAGTATAAAAGAACACCCTTTAACATAAGAACATGGAGCATAAAATAAATTACATAAAAGAGATTTCTTGAAAAGAAAGAGAGAGATCAGATCCCATACCTTAAAACATATCTCTTAAAACTCAAAGGTTGGGACCTTGAGGGCTTGTGAACACCATAGGAGGACTCCTTGGGAGGTAATGAGACCAGATCCTCATTGGGGGAGTGTGGGGAGTCGAATGGATGAGAGGATGGCTTGGTATTTATATGGAAAGTGAGGGGACAAGGCATTAATGGGCAAGGGACACCTCACATGTGCTTTTCGCAAAACCATGTTCTATCCCTTGGCATTTACCATGGAGTTAGGCCAAATGGGGCCCCCAAAACAATGATTCACCACCCTTGGCCGGCCAACCCTTAAAATATCTCATGACATCATCATGACACAGTTATGATGTCATTAAACATACCGAAACCCTAAAACTGCATTTTTACTATTCACTGAAAATTCAACTTTCTCAGAAAGATCCCAAAATTTCACCTTAACCAAATATCAATGTTCTGATTTCAAAAAAGAACTCCATTTTATAAAAATAATTTTTTAAGTATTTTTAATTTAATTTTTAAATAAATACACTATTCACCGAAAATTCATTTTTTCAGAAAAATCCCCAAAAATTACCATAACATAATATCGATGCTCTGAGTTCAAAAATGAAATCCATTTTATAAAAATAATTTTATAAATATTTTTAATTAAATTTTTAATTAAAAAACACTATTCACCCAAAAAAACTAATACTTAAATAATAATTTATGAAACCGTTATTTAACCATTTTATTGAATCACATTACTTAATCAAGGTGCCTAAATTATATTAATACTTTCTTTAAGTGAGATTACTAATCCATTTGGACACATTACTAATCCTAATCATAAAATCACTATTCATAAATTATTATTCATCAAAAAACAAGTTGATCTTATTAGACTCTAAATTTCGTACTGAACATAATTGTAGAAGACTATTTTTTGAAAATCATTACACATTTTTAATTATTTAAGCTTTACATAAACATTTTTAAAATATCCTTTTTCTAAAATTTATCAAAAATATGCATACTATATTTATCCGGTCATTTAAAAATTCATAAACTTCATCATAAGAAGAAATGCCAATTTTTATTTAAAACAAAGGATTAAACAAGGCAGTTATGGTCTCCTTACATAGCCCCTTATCACACCAGCATAGGACCTAAGTGTAAGGTGTGCTAAGGTGAGAGAATCCGAAGGAGGCTCGACCAACATCGCACGAGTAGTAATTTCTATCAGTTTGAACTTCTCGCGAAGGAGATCCCGTTCTAGCTTCACACGATGAAGTTTAGCTTGGGTTTGGTCCAGAGCAAAGCCCAGTGGTGCTACCTCCTTCCCATGTTCTGTTAGATGGGCTTCGATCGGTCCAACACTACTGGGTGAGGCCGTTGAAGCTTCTTTCTATATTAATTAACCAAGATTACTTGTATTTAGAGACAATAATCAAAACGTTTAGTTTCCAGCAGTCATATTGACCAATGGTCATATAACAGTCAAAACCCATCGGTCTCATTTTAATTATAATCATGCAATCAAATGAAACATTTTTATTGAGTATAAAAAATAAAATAACACATAAAATTAGGAAACAATATTTATTCAAAATTTTGGGTCGTTACACTCACCACAAGAAGGGCTCTCTCTAGTACTCCTGCCTACATTGGAATGCTGACGGAGATCATCAAATCCCTGATCTCATGCCTCAGTCCCTGCTCGATGGTCCGGGCCGAGAAGAATGGATCTCGTACCATGTCTGTGATGTATCTCGAGAGGTCGGTAAATCTCGCCGAGTACTAGGCTATTGTCATAATGCACATTTGTAGTTTTAGGAACTCCTAGATGTGCACAACACGGAGGGTGGCTGGAACGAACTCAGAGCGGAAGAGGCTATCGATTTCCGTCCAATGTAGAGATGCCTCGTCGTGCACCTCGAGTATCAGGCTCCACCATCTGCCTGCTACTGCGTGAAAGAGACTTGACGCAAGGATCACCATAAGATCTGCTGGTGTCCCTACCAATCTGAAGACTCGGAAGATAGCCTCCAGCCAATCCTCATCTGCATGAGGGTCCGTCTCTCCGGAGAACCTAGGCGGCCTCTGTCACTGAAACTTGTGCAGCACACTTAGGTGGAGTGCACTCTCCGCTGTTGGGGTTGGTGGTATCGGTGGCCTAGTGGGTAGATGTACAGCTGGTGCCTCTGCTGTAATGGGGCCTTGCACTAAGGCCTCATCGCTCGGTGGGTAGCCATCTTGCACGTAACTGGGAACCCCAGATGGCTGCCATCGTGGGGCCTTTCTGAAAAGAAATAGGTGCAGCACAGTTAATACAATATACCTGGTGAGCTGACACAAATTAATCACTTAGAAAACTTTTGAAACACACATTAAATCAATGTTTTCATGCACTGAGTGGGAAATCAGAAGTTCGGGTCTTGGTGTATGGATACGACGACCGCCGCACCAACACTGGACTCCTTGGACTGATAACCACACTCAATACCCTTAACATTATTTCTTCATTAGAAGAAATTATCAGAGTCCTATGTTCTACGGTAGAACCGACTCCTCTGATACCAATCTGTCATGACCCGTCCTCTGGGCCTGTGCTGTGACTACCCAAGCCCGCATTCCATAGGCCAGGGGCTGGCGACTAGCACCAAAAGCAAAAATCCTGATAAAAGGGAAGGAGTTGCCTTTATATAAGTAAACAAACACCATAGAGTACGTAAGATGAAGTAAACACTAAGTAAACTGAGTACAAAAGTAAGTGCTGGAAAGTAAATGGGCCAGAATACAAACCCAACTGAAATTACAATACAACAGTAAAGAAAGTACAACTAAAATAAAGTAAACCCGCAACCAATGTGTCGTCCTCCGGATATCACACCAGAAGGGTGGGTACAAATGGTCTCCTCAGCTCCTCGGGTCTGGCCATCCGCTCCTTGTACGTCTCGCCAAGTGGTCCACCTCCAGGTACCATCCCGCTCCACAAGACTCCACCTCGATCGGTGTTGTCTATCATCTGCATCCAACACAATGTAATGCAGACATAGCCCATGCAAGGGTGAGTATACGATACACAGTAAGGACCCTGGGACCCTCGAAGGTCTCCCAGAATCCACAAAGGATAAACCACAAAGGAAAAATACAAACACAAAGTATCAACCAACTTTACTTAGGTATATTCCCAAACATATACCTAAGTCATCAATTCCAGTTCGGCTGCAACTCACATGCCCAAGTACAACCCAGTCCACACAGTAAAGCACAACCCAGTCCACACAGGAAAGTACAACCCAGTCCATACAGGAATGTAAGTCAATCACAACGATGATAATGACTGAAAGTCAAGACTCATCTCACACATGTATATTATTCACGAATAGGGGTGGAGATGATAGATGCAGCCTTTGAATCATCTCCCCTGGCGAACCCACTTAGGATCCATGTACATAAGTCGTCACTACTGAACCCACGTAGGATCCAAGTACAGTAACCATCCCTTCTGAACCTAGGTATGATCCAAGTACAGTTTCCATCGCTGCCAAACCCAGGGAGGATCCTAGTACAGTCTTCCTCACTATCGAACCCATATAGGATCCATGTACAGTCGTCATCATTGTCGCAGTTACAGCCATCTCAAGGGTTCCCACACATAGCACGCTCGATTCTGGGAAGGTCCGTTCCACCAAACAAGGGGTCGATACATCAACTATCTCGATGTCTAGAGTTGATTTATCACAAAGTTCCATGTCGTCAATAGGAACTCAACGCGACAGATGTCGCATCAATCGGATGCCCAGTCTGTGAGATAAAGGATTTTCCGTCCCAGGGGCCCAGTTAGAAATATGCTCGTTTCTAACCCGGATGATATCCAAATTCATCCAAAACTTAATTAGATTATCTCAAAAGGATCATCTCGTCAAATGAGTCTTAATGCCGTAAAAGGAGCGTCGATCGGATGCATGATCTTAGAGTTATTCCCGTATACGTTATTTACTGGCCTGACCCGTTTAGCCTAGTGGGCCGACGGGTCGAGTTAACCCAGTTTGACAGGTCCGACCCTGCAGGGATGTCGGACCGGTCCGATGGAAATACTCAACTTGGCCAGAATTGGCGTGGCCCGGCCCGGCGGGGCGCGACTAGGCCCGACCCGGCCTGGCGCGGCCCAGCCTGACTCGACCCGGACTGGCACTGCTCAGCTGGCTCGGCCGACTGGCCGAGCGGCTCAGCCGAAGACGTGCGGGTTCCAAGGGGGGGGGCTCCCTGGTTTTCTACACCAGCGGCGCCAGGTGGCACCTCCCTTCCCCAAACCGTCCGGCGAGACCGGCCGGTCTTCTGCGCACGCGGCCCACATGGGCGGCACGCCGGTCTTCGAGTATGGCGCCACGGTCCAGATCCGCCCGGCCGGCTGACAGGCCGACCGATCCTCTAGCGCGGTGCCCTCCAGGCACCGTGGCTCCTCTTCGCCCGAACGGCCGACGGGACGACCGGTTCATCTGCCGAAGCGGCCCGTGTAGCGGGTTGCGGTTCTTCCTGCACAACTGGCGCGACGACATCAGCCTCCTTTGTCATGTTCCCAGCACGACGCGATGGTATCTTGCCTCCATTGTAGCAATCCCAGCACGGCGTGACGGCGTCATGCCTCCTCTACCATCGATTTCTGATTCTAGAATAATTAAACAAGAACAACAGAGGGTTGTCGGGCTGTGTTCGTTCGTCCCACAACCTCTGCGTAAAATGATAACAATTGGCCATATTTAGACAATGATTTCCAAAAAGTATGGGGTAAGGAAACATCCACTTTCATGAGTAAACCCCTTCCACGATAATCGATGTCGAACATCGGCACTGCAGTTGACGGCATCAGTAGATAAGGATTCGTAGACGTCAACAGAGAGCGTCCAAGGAGGAAGTGGCATCTCCCTGTTTTATCACAGAGAGAAGAAAACAATGCATGAAATCGTTGGAGAGTTCCCGCGTCGGTGTCTCCTCCCTTGTCATGGAGGAAGAAGAGGATGAAGAATTCAGGGTCGCTGAGTTGATGTTCTTCATCGGAGAGTTGGCGTTCTTCCACAAAAGAGATGAATCATTCTTTAAAACTCAAGAGCTCTCTCCCCAAAATCTCAACACAACAAGCCAACCAAAAAATATAAAATAAGGCTTCTCCTTATTTTATTAAATCATGACATGCAATCAAATTTAAAAAATTAAAATTCCAATTCACTTAATAAATTAAACCATGAGTTGTCTAATTAATTAAGTGATAGGTTATCAAGTTTTAATGGAGTGAGAGAGGAAGAGGAAGAGTCATCATTAAAGAGGAGTAAACAAGTTTAAAGGGACATGTTTAAGGAGTTTTTGGGAATTTGAAGGGTTGGGGCTCATGTGGGCCCCACCTCACAAATATTCACACATGGGTAGTTAGGGTACCAGCCCAACTCCCCCATGTAGGATATAAGCACATAGATATAGAATAAAAATTGTTCCACATTTTTATTCACTTCTTATTTAATCGACAATTTTTAACTTCTCCTCCTGCACAAACGCAACTACGGTAAAGGTCCCCTTAAGAAATTATCGGCGTTGCGAATTCATCAGTAACCTCATATTTCTATTCCGAGCACCAGTTCAAAAGATATAAAAACCCGCTCATTCATTTTCTGAACATACCCGAGCTAAACATCGAAAATTTATTCCGAGCACACCGGGGCTTGGAATGAAGTGCCATTAGAATCCACAGACTCGTAAAATTCCAAAGTATTTAAGAAAAATAACTTCCTTCAAATTTCCGGGTCTTTACATGTGCTTAGTTCCAATGGTTAAATGGAACATGAAATATAATGTTCACATTACCTATACATTGAATGGTTGAAAAATGACCTCGTTCTTAGTGCCAAAGGGTTAATGGAACATGGTAAATAATTAACTTATGATGACTTGTTAGATCGGTGAGAAACCACTCATGAGTATGGAACTATCATAACATAGCATGCATGGTTGGTTGCATGGGTTTGTGGAAGGGTTTGGTATTCCAAAAAGGTCTCTTATGAAATGTTTTCAAATTATTTTTTAGTTATCTATCTGCAAAAATAACTTATGAGAAAATTGGTTTAAATTTTAGTTGTTTGATTTTGGTTATGAATGGATTTTGAAACTTATTTATATTCAGTTATAAACTATTTTTGATAATTTTTTTTTAATAAAATTGTTTTATATAATTGATACTAATTCTTCTATCCTAGTGGCAGGAGTAGGGAAGTCATTGGAGGAAGCCTAAGGAGTTTAATTCTCACCTCGGTTTTGGAAATTAGGTTCTTTAGTAGATGTTTTCTTCTGGGAGAGGGGTAAAGGTAACATTTCCACCATTTTTAGAACTACCTTATAATATTGGGTTGTTTGGAGATTATTGTGCTTAGAGATTCTAGAGCATGGAGTCTTGTAGTCTTCTGTGTGTCATGTGTTGTTTATCCTATGTGTACATTGAAACTTGTTTATTCTTACAATGTTGCATACTTTGATGTGGTTTTGTGATATATAATGTTGTTGAGTTGTCCTTCATTGTTCATGCATCATATAGTGAATGGTTAGTTGGATTATTTTCTTATTTCATAAAGGTTAAATCACCCCCACATGTATTTGAAACCCTTCGACATTTATTTTCTTCCTTTGGAATATTGGGGATGTCTCTTAAGGCCTAGTAATGACACGTTGTACTTTCAAGCCAATGATAATCAGAGGTTCATTACATCTATTACATTATTTTAGTTTTGTGTATGATTTCTAATAAATTTTATTCTTGATAATGGCATTGACCAAATGGACTATGATTTTCTTTTCCCTTACTAGTGATGAATAGTGTTGAATTCAATGAAAGAGTGGTTCATCGGTGATTTTGTTCATTTTTTTCCTATGGAGTGTGTGGATTTTGAGTTTTTACAAGATGCATCATGTATGGTCTTGTGATGAATCTTGATGTATCCAAATAAAGTGATTACTAGTGTGACTAAGAAGACATTTCACTATGAGAATAACTATTCCACCCAAGATCTAGAGTTTGTAGTGGCTATGTTTGTGATATCGTTTTGGTAAAATTAGAATATCAGAGATATCCTTATGGTTTTAATAGACCATATGAAGATGAAATATATTTTATCTATGAATGATATAAATATACACTAGTATATGCATATTTAATTCTTTAGGATTATAATTTTGTGGTATCTTACATATTGTTAATGATAAACATTGGTTTTCTAATGTGTGGAATTTGATATTTACCTAAATATTATTCTACAATAATTAGATTATTGTAAATTTATGGGGAGATGGATGCAAATCATGTTAGCATTGGAGGAAGTAGTGATTGAGGATTTCTACATCAGATGACCATGAATACCTCATTCATTATTCAGGTGGAGTAATCATAGGGGGTATATATAGAGGTATAGGTATTACATCATCATGTCATATGTGGTGATTCCATAAAGGGATGTAAAGAGAATTTTTAAAACATGATGTTTTTTAGGGGAGTTAGTTTATTCATTGGGAAATATAAAATTTAGGTCTACATGTGTTTTATATAATAATATTATTATTACATCCTAGTGTGAGTAATATGTATTATGGAATGGAGATTTAGATTTGTAGTGTTATGATAAAATTTTATGTTATGGATTTTACGGAAAATTTATTGGTTTGTTAGTTATTGAATATTAAACACCATATTTCTCGAGGTCATTTAAAACCATTAGATGAACCTATGTGAAAAATCATGTATATATCAAGCGATTTAATATCTAGTTTATCTTAGAAAAAATGAGTATTTGATAGAGCATATTCAAATGTAAAATGATTGAAGAAGACTAATACATTTATAGAAATATGTGAATCAAGGGTCATGGATTATTTTTATGAGGTGGTATGTGGATGATGTGATTATGATATATGGTATATAAAGGACCATTATAAATATTGGTATCCTAATATGACCTCATGTATTTATATGGGATTTTATAATGCATTTGGATCCTATTTTCTCATTATTATTGTTTCCAGCCATAGAAAGATGAGAAGAAAGATTGTACCATTCAAATGGTAGAGGATATATTGCAATCATTTTTTATAAACATTGGTAGATCATTTAAATTTTATTACATTTGGCTGGTTTCACCTATAGTAAAAGATACACCTCATAAATTAAAAAATATCACTTTTATAAATTATGTTGGTGACCATGTCATTATCTATTATGCTAGATAGAGAATGGGGAGATGGTGTTTCCTAGTATCCACATGGTAATGTTCACGATGAATTAGATAAAGATGGCATGAGGTATGATTGTGGTGGATAATGATCATTAAAATTCCTATATTTATCATATATGTAAACCACTCTAGTGTAAAAATGTGGCACATTTTTACTTAATGGTATCCCCTTGACTGGTGAAGATGATGTGTGGATGGTTTAGTAATCTTTATCCCCTATTTTTGTGTATTTTTTGTTTTTAATCATGTTTTTGAATTGACATATTATTATGAACCTACACTATTTCCATAATGGATTCAAGACATCTTCCATCATCCCCAAATTTAATGGTAACATCATAGCGTCTGAATTTTGATTGACTAGTTAGAGATGGATATTTAGGATGATGTTATGTTCTTGGTGCTATGAGTACAGATAAAAGATCATTAAGGGGATGTTCTTCATGAATGAACCATCCCATAGGTTTTTATATTGTCAATGCATGGTGTAATAGAATCGAGTATATAGGAGTGTGAGAAATATTTGTTTCCCCAATACCATTATCTATTTTGGGTTTTTCATTATTTTTCCGTAAAGATGATATATTTCAATATTATTGAAATATAAGTTAATAATTTTTTTACTTAATGATTGTGTTTGTTATGTATTCATATAATAGAATATGGAAGAAATACCTTCCATACCATGATGTGTTATATTTCTGAGTTTTTTAAATCCATGTGTGATATATTAATCTTCCCAAATAAGATAATATCCTTACATGGAGTGTGATTTACTTTGATTTTTGTTATTGTTTTAGTGTTGTGTGGTGTTTGAGGTGGATGTTATATTAGGTTACATGTATGATTCATGGTTTTTATGATATTATATTTCACGGACATGAGGTTTTTTTATGGTGAGATATTTATTTGTTTGTGTGGGGTATTTAGCAAATTTTTTTGGACATCCATGATATGTTCAATATGTGGAAATGTATACTATTGAATGAGAACCTTGATATTTATCTCATAGGAAGATTTTATAGAAAATTTTATTTTAATTCTATTATGGTTGTGATTGTTTAGGATGACCATAATTTGAGTCATAATTCATATAATTCATTATTTATTATTTTCTTATTACATAATTGGTTGGGACTAAGAGGTGTTCTGAGGAGGCACAGGGGGGAGGGGGTGGTTGAAGCTGTAATTCTACCCTAATAGGTGGTTTCTAAAAGGAAAAATTGTTATTGACATGTAATGATGTTTGTGTCTTGGGGTATTTCAATTCAAGAATTGATATTATGAATGAGTGTTAAATGATTTATTAACTAGAAAAATGAGATAATTTATCAAAATATTAATAACAACTTTTATAATTTATAGATATTCATCGAGTCATAATCATGAGGAATCATGGCATGAATTTTGTGGGAATCTTGAAAGATCAATATATGAACTGGTGATTCATGATGTTAATGTTTCGAGCCCTTTCATTTTTATAAATATTTAAAGAGAAAAATATTTTCCCCATTCCTCTATCATTCCTCTTAGTTTTCGTTGAACTATAAGTGATTTTAGATGATCCTTAAAGACCATTCCATTAACATCGACCATTTGATTCATGGGGCTTGATACTCATAATCAAAGATGATTTATCCTCTTAATCCTCTGATTCTATTTGTTCAATAATTAATGAAATAAAAATTATTATTATTTTAATTATTTTATGTTTGGGATATAATGTTTTTAAATATTCATATGATTTACATTGAATCAGGTTTTTAATGTGTGTTTATAGTCACCCATTTTTTTCTCATTTTCCCTATTTTTCATGGAAAAATGAGAGTCTTCATTGATTTATGAGACCATTTCTCTCCCAATTTATGTTCATTTGTGTGATTTATATGATATTTCTTTCCATTGGGTTGATAGGATTGGTATCCATATCATTGATAATGAAATAATATAATAATTATTAACAAGAATTGATAAAAATTACATGTTTTGTTGTTTTCTATGTTTTCACTTTATGTAATATACATTTTTGTGATCATTTCTAAAAATCATTTTTATTTGGATCCTTTCATAAAATGTAGATTATATGGTTGTGTGACCCTTATTTCAGGTTTTCATGATATCAAACTGAATGAATTGGAATATAACATATATATAGAAAGTGAACTGAATTCCAATGGGAATCAATATTGTTTTGTGAGAAGACCCATGCTATATAATGATTTAAGGTAAATCATTAACTAGATGAAAATTACATATGGTATTCATGTTGGGGTGTTGTGTGTTGTGGATTTTATGGTGCTTCACTGTGTGTGTGTGTGGGGGGGGGGGATTTTTGAGTTGATTTTAGTGACTAGGTTGGGGTGGAAAGTGTGGGGTAGTTTTGTGATGTTTGAATGGCATGTGATTTCATGTTTATAGTTTTTATGGTGGTGTTGTTTGGTGGATGAGACATATGGATATTAGGGTGGGATGGAATGGATGATGTGGTGTTTCTTCAGTGGTTGTTATGATATGGGTGAGATATTATGAGTGGTGTGGTGGTTTATGTTTCCTGGTTAGAAATGGAAATAATTGTTAAATGAGAATTAAAAAAAATCATGGGTTGGTAATTCAATATGAATGGTCTATAATTTATGTGTGACAATTTTAGTAATTAAAGAAAATCATTAATTAAATTGATGAGTATGTGTTATGGAATTTATTAGTAAATTGGATTAATTATAAATTTATTAAAATCATGAGTATGGTGGAACCGATAATTGTATTTGTAATTGTGTGGTTGTGTGTGATGGTTGTGTTGTGTATTGGATTATAATAGTGTTAGTAGTTTTGATGAATGATAGTTGGTGTAATGGTTGAGTTTTTGTGTATGATAATATAGTTTAAGTGAACCCATAGGTTGGGTATTATGTTATAAATATATATATCCTATATTTTATGCTAGTTTTCTATGCACCGTGCTCACATTGGATAACCTTACCAAGATATAATTGTTTTAGTTTTTATGTTTTTTCACCAATATCAATTTTTGTGGTTATATGGATGGTCGGATTCCCACTCTTCCCCAATATTCCTTTGACATCAATGATGGTCTTATGTGGTGTCATAGATTACCAAACTATGAAATGTGTTGGTGATTGTGGTTTCTCAACGTTGATGAGGATGTGATATGTGGTCTGGTTCAAGCATGGTGGGAGGAGGGAATGAGGTTGACTCCCTTCATGGTCATGATTCCCTTATAACCTTTTTATTTGATGTGTTTATGATGTGATGTTATGAGAATGTGATGTAATTATGAATGATACTATCCCTAGATTATAGAAATTTATATGTTGAGGTGGGTATGTATATATTCTTATCCACCTCAGAGAAGACTATATATTTAATTTTATTATTATATAGGAGGTGGTTGAACATTATTTTTAATGTACAGTGCTGAGAGTGAAAAATTAGTTGGGAAGGGGACATGGAGTGACATTATATTATTTTCATGATATTATGATACTATATTGGATTTTTATATTGCTTGTAATCAATATAGTGGTTGGGATTGGTTGGCTAAAATATTTAGTTTTATTTTGGTCCTATAGTTTGTTCAATGTTTCATTCTTATGCTCTATTCACATGTTCTTTTAATATATTTGGTACAATATTATGGAGTATACATGTTATTCTCAACCTATATTTATAAACTATATTCCAGATTTCTAGGTTCACATCAAGAACCAATTTCAAAATTTCAATCATTGGTTTATGAGCTATTATTTAGTTTATTCCATATGAATTTTTTTTATTTACTTGGAGATATTTATTTGAATATTTTTATATTATTACATCATTGTATAAATTTTTTAGTTTATATTTATATCATTTGTAGTTGTTTATTAGTGGGTGATTATCTTATCTCATGATCTAATATTATATAGTTGGTTATCCAACTCATTTGTGAAATTTTATACCCTCTACTCTAGTCACTTACCCAGGGCCTCCAAGCGGAAAGACCAGGTGATACATTTTTTGTCTTCCTTCATTTCCATCCCAAGAGTGGTACATATAGAAGGAGATGGTCATGAAAATTGGTGTGCCAATTTTTTTATTTTTTTTTCTTTACCATGAAAATATATTCTATTAGGATCTCATTTCAGGGTTGGCTGGAACTTTTTTTCAGTATTCTCTCTCATTGAAATGCATACACATCACAAAAAACCATGAATTTGAAAGATAAATATAGAATGAATCTTATATTTACATCATTTCTTGAAATTTTATACCCTATGTATCACACATTAATAATTTATTTTTTGTTCTTGTATGTAACACCCGTTTCTAACTTAATAAAAATGGGTTCATGAAATTCATACTATCGATCCCTAAAAAAATGTCTCTTCTGTAATTCAACACATTTCTCATATATGGAGTGGAATCAATTTATGTATATAAAGAACTCAACATGATATTTATGAAAAACATGATATAGTTTGATCCATTAATACATGATTGATAATACTTTACCTCCAATACAATACACATTTTACTTTTTACACCACATGGGATGAATTACTCATGTAATAATTTTTAATCAATCAGATCACATAAATTTAATTAGTCCTTATTATATATATATATATATATATATTAAGAGTGAATCTCAGGTTACTTGTGAAAAAATTATTTCAATCACTAAAACCAATATATAAATCACTATAACTCTTTCTTATTATTCTGTTTAATTAGAAACCCCACATACATTAATATATTCCATATATTCCTCAACATTATTGTATTATTTTATTATAAAAAAGTTGTTATATAAATATAGTGAAACAAATATTTTATTTATTATTATTATTCTATATAAGAAATATTTAGATATTCCTTCAGTGCCCCTTTCCTTTTTCCCCATATTTTATGATGTAGAAAATGGAACCAGATGCCTCTTTCTACAAACCTTAATTTTTCCTTTTTTTCGTTCTTATTTTCAGTCCACCTCATCAACTAATTAAATTTATAATTCCTTATTTAAATAAGAAATTTATTATTCATTTTTTAATTCAAATATATGAGATCATATATCTAGATACCCATGAATTTATTGTCTAAATATTTAAAAACCTATATGACTGAAAGAGTTCATATTATAAAATATATTAGATCCATAAAATATCTTTTTATTTTGACTCTCCATGATATCTATAACTATTTAGGTAGAAATTCTCATCATTTATACTCATCAATATAATAAATTAATTCCAAAAAAATAAGTATGCTCTCTGATATATTAATATTACATTTATAGTGTATATTATTATAATGAATATAATGACCTATAAAATTCCACCATAGATTCTAAATAGGTGATTATTAATGCATGAATTAATGGTAATATGGATCCCTTCACTCTCCAAAGTACCAATAGTTGTGGCATAATGATTTTATCATGTCATGTGGTAATTCCAAAATATAAAATTTCATTGGTATACTTTCTAAATCCTTTAATGAAATAATATACATAATGTTTTATGGTTGAATTGTTGTTTTGATGAAGACTTTGGAGTTTCATTGTATTTTTGATGATAAATTCTAATCTATGAATATTATTTCACTATAGCTAGTTGATAATGGTTTCAAAATCATTTTAGTAATTATGTATGTTCCTTAAAATCGATGAATTTTTCCCCGTAGTAGTAATCCCATAAATCTTACAGGTATATTTATTATCTTCTATTAACTATACACAGTAAGTGGTCCATATGTTTCCCCCCATATTTTTTATTGTATCCCTCCACATGCATTAGTTCCTACCTATACTAATTGTCAACTAAAAATCTAATTCCTCTAAAATTAACCATACTGTAACACCCGAGACTTTTATGAGAAATTTTTTGTTTTTATGTTATATAAATCTTCAAAGGAATCTTTCACTACACACAACACTAGCTTGGCTTGCATTACACGCAATCGCAACCTTCCTCGATAGCTTGCGTCGTACGCAAAACCGAGTTTCACTAAACAACCATATGCTATTAAAATATTATTAAAACTAGCTGTTATGAATAGTAATAAAAACTTTTTGAAATTTTGTAAATTTTTTTCAAAATGGACTTAATTTTTGGATTCAGAATATCGAAATTATCCTAGGGTGAAATTTTTGTATTTTTCTGAAAACATTCAATTTTTGATGAATAGTGAAAACACTAGGTTAAAATTTAAAAACCGACTTTTTATTTAAATAATTATTTATTTTAGGTAATAATTGATACATAATACCTATATAAGTTCAATGTAATTCATTGGAGTAATTTTATAATAATTTTAGATATATAAAAATTTTATTGAACTTTTCACCCTCTTTTACCCACCTCCTAGGAGAATTTGCAAATTTACATAAAACATAATTTTATCGCTTCTGTGAGTGGAATTTAAAAAATTTGAGAGACACGGTTGATTTCATTAAGTAAAATTTGGTTCAATGAAATGAAAATAATTTTTGGTGAATAATAACTTTTTACTTTTATTTACCACGGTTAAAAGTAAATAGGGTAATTAAGGGTAAAAATGATATTATTATTACCCTAACACATGTCCTAATTCTATTGGATAAGTGTAATTCGACGAAACAAAACCTTATAAGTAAAATATGACCGTTTAGGCCCACTTGGATTAGATTAGGACATTTATTATTAATTTATTTAAAGAAGGGTTAAAATAGTTAAAATCAATGTTTAATAAGTAAATAATTTTTTATATAGGGTTATAAATGAGATAAATTCGACTATAAATATTAATTAGAAAGATAAAACTATTTCCTACATAATGGTGTTTTATTTGTAAATTTTATACATTCAATAATTTAATTTATTTAGGACACAAAGATGATGCAGTAATTATCGTATTAATGAAATATTGACAAAATGGATGTTATAAATACCCAAATAAATGTTATTTTAGACTTTTTATGAATTACACTAATTTTCTAGGTTAATATGACATGTTATTATGGATTTAATTAACTTTTTACGAATTAATCATTCTGTTATGAGTTTCAAAAAAATCAATTACTAAATAGTGTCAAAATTGACATAAAATAGTTTTTAAAACAAATATTATATTATTGATTGTTATTTTATTCCTAAAAATCTAAGGTTCAGCCAAATGACTTAGATAAGGTTATATATATTAATAATAAAAACTTGGGGTTCGTTTGGCTTGTTATTGTATGTTTATTAACCTTATAGTGTAAGAACACAAAAAGACATGGTAAAAGTAAAATTATCAATCTTAAAGTTAAATCTAAATGATAAGGTTAAAATAGTAAACAAAACATGTCCAAATTCTAATGGATGAGAGGATTTACACCCATCCCCACCTTATCTTCGAAATAAATAAATTTTGAGATATTTAAAACCAAATATGGCTTTATAATAAAATAATATTTTTAGTTTTTCCAAAGGTGCCCCTCTCCTCCCTTATAAAAGGGCACCTCCTCCCTCTCTTCCTCACACCACTTTGAGCCTTCAATCTCGGAAAAACCCTGCCCATTTCTCCTCTCCACTTCCTTAGAAACATCCTAGAGGTCCTGGTCTTCTTCAATGAAAAATTTTAGTGCCCTAAAAGGAGGACTCAAAGAAGCGCTTTAAAGAAGATGTAATGTCTGTTACCGATTCTTTCAACATTATTTCTTCTTCCACTTCTTATTCTTTAGTTTTTTCATTATGAAGTAATAACATCCGTATCACTCATATACTGATATATTATTATAATTATGAAACAACCCTATTTCACCATCTATCCATCCTACGGAAAATGAAATCACCGCACGTGCGTACGTACGGAATACCGTCTCCACGCCGTGGTCTAATCTATTTTCCCCCACCAAATTACTTGGATGGGTATAATGGTGTAAAGAATGAATATATATGATTATTGTAATGTGATATTGATTCTGAAATAGTATACCCACACTCCAATATAATTCCACAATCATGGGAACGATATCATTGCTTGTGCGTACGTACGGAATACCATCTCCACGATGTGATGCGACTTGTTCTACATGATTTTAATTGAATAATGATTAAATAAATGAATTGAGTGAATAAATATGATATATATTACACTAATACTATTCTGTAAATTAGGCATCTATAACCTAAATAGAAGAATAATAATTTATTCGTCAAAACACGCATAAGAACAAAAAATAATAAACACCCGAATAACAAGTAGCAATGAAATATTACTAATAATAAACTAAGAATATGACCATATATGATATCATAACAATTATTATGATTCTAGAATAAGTCAATGGCATTATTTAAATCATTATACAGGAGGTTCGGACACATACGAATCAAATCGGACCTGAGGTAAGGGAAATATCACAATCTCATTTTATCCGAGATTGTTTATACATTGAAATTTAATGGGGTGTATTTTATCATCCACATCCATGTTTCCTCAATATTTAATATTATTTAGATCCACCTACAATTTTTTAAATCCAATTTTACCTTTTAGTGAGTTTTTAGTAAATGATAAGAAAGGAATCTTTTGTCATTTTTCGTACGAGGTACTTTTTGACTTTTCCGACAAAAGTACGAGAATAATGTTTTTTAACTTATACGGCATGAATGTATTTTTAAAACATTATTTCCAAGAAGCTTACTTTACAAGTTTTCAAGTTTATTTTTGATCAACTTATTTTAGTTTAGAATTGTATGACAAGATAAGAAAGGAAAAGTGTTTTTGAAGAAGAAAGGATATTTTCCTCAAGAATGGAGTTCAAGTATTTTATCAAAATTATTTTCCATATAAGACAATAAAGGGTTTTGTTTCTATCCCTATTATTACATTGATTTTATTATTTTGTGATTTAATTATTTTTATGAATTCCATTGTCTTATATGAATTGTTTTATGATTTCACGATGTTTAAGAATCCCAATTTTATTACATGGGATATACTATGATGTATGGTTTATGATTTTGTGGCACACATAAGAGTGGTATAATTATGAGATGGGTGGGACCTGTATCTCCCTCCAACGCATTGGGTAATGAATTTATATCTCATCAGATAGACATGGCTGGAACGGCGGGTTAAAACGGTTCAGTGAAATAGGACTGAAATGAGGAATGAACTCGGTTCAGAAATGGACTTTGTCCACAAAGATAGTCTTAGAAATGTGTCTTAAATAATAATAAATGATTCTCTATGATTATGTGTGTATTACACAATTCTTAATGTTTTAAGTTATGATTATTGTGATTACATTTCACTAACATGATTTATCCCATGTTATGAAATTATGATCTCTTTTGTATGGTAAGGTTTCCAAAATTTTATGTTCTTATGAATATGATGTGATTGATATTTCATTTGTTTACCCTTAATAAGCATTTGAGCTCACCCTTTTGTATGTTTCTTTCCCCAGGTCAGGAAGAAGGTTATTAAGTAAGATATGCCAAAAGGTACTATAGATATGATGAAATAAATGGGAGACAGTGTAGACCCTTTATGAACCAGTTGTTTATTATTTCCAGTTTCTAAAGGCACTATACCTATACGGTCCTTTCTTGGATTTATTATATGTTGTAATAAGTGTACTTCAATTTTAATGTACTAAAAATGTATGTAAAGTGTGGGTCATTATAGTTGGTATCAAAGGAAAGGTAGAGTAAACCTTTGGAAACTAGGATGTGAAAGCCTTAGTAAGAATCCTAAGGATAAGTCTAAGAATAGAACACAATCTTAGTGTTTTAGAAATGGCCATGAATAACCTATGATAAGACCTTAAGTGTTAAATTTTATTCTTGATTATGGGGTTTTCCTATTATAATTTGTGTTCCTCACACTATTCTTATTGGTTTTAGTCAATGGATGGAACCCGAAAGAACCGTGTTAAGGTGGAATGCGATGGGAAATGCAATGATTGTCCTCCTCAGCAACCAAACGTTATGGGAGCTGGAATGGAAAATCTTGTAGCCATGCTCACACAACATTCTCAAGATATGAGTCATGCTGGACTTCCAAATGAGCAATGAAAGGAGTAACATTCTGTTGAATCCTTCATGAGGCAGTGTCCACCTTCATTTAGCAGGTCTACTGATCCATTAGTTGTTGACCAATGGATTAGTACTACGGAAAAGATATTTTTAGTTCTTCAATGTTCGGAACATGATAAAGTAATCTTAGTAGTGTATCGTTTGGAAGGTGATGCTGATCAATGGTTGAATCATATCAAGAATACGAGGCAAAGAGGTGAAATTGAGTCCATGGAATGGGACGAGTTCAAGAACTTATTTTTCAATAAGTACTTCCCTCGTATTATTCGAACAAAGATGGAGAAGGAGTTTCTTGAACTAAAGAAAAAGGATGATGAATCTATTGGTACCTATGAAGAAAATTTTGCAAGACTTGCAAGGTATGCTTCTGGTATTATTATCCAACATGAGAGTAAGATTGATCGATTATTTAGTGGATTAAAACATAGTCTTCGAAGGGAGTTATCCATAAGGGAATTCAATAGATATGAGGAAATCATTCAATGTGATCTCAATGTTGAGATGGAGATTGGAGTAACCCATCAGTCATATAGGTTTGATAAAAAGAGGATAATGGAACTCAAAGGAAAATCTAAATAGCACACTGAAAATAAGATGAGTTTTCATTTATGCTCAATGTTTGGAAAGAAACATGGAGGGAGTTGTCTTAAAGGGATAAGTAAATGTTTCAAATGTGGAAAGGAAGGTCATCAGGCATTTGAATGCAACAATGATGGGAATAATATGTTTAGTGATGCGAACAATGAAAAGGATACACATAGTGCACCTCCTACACTTCAATGTTAGAAGTGCAAGGAAATGGGGCATTATGCCAATCAATCCCCTAATCGAAGGGATATTGATGATGATCAATTCCAACAAACACTTAAGGCTAAAGACATTGGAAAGTCACATGAAATTTTTATCAGCGATGTGGAGTACGATAAGGAAGTGGTGAAAGGTACACTTACCATCAACTCTAAAGTAGAAAATGTTTTATTTTATTCTGGATCCACCCACTCCATTATTTCTGAAGAATTTTCAAAGGGTATCACCATATTACCTCAACAATTAGATGTTGAGTTAGCTGTGACAACCCCTAATGGAACAACATCCGCATAAAAAGTTTATAATTCTTCTCCGATTTATGTTTACAGGAAAATGCTTCCTACAAATCTTGTGATCCTTCCTATAGTAGAATTTGATGTGATTCTTGGCATGGATTGGATTTCTCTATATGGAGCTCATATCAATTGCGAATGAAGGGAAGTAACATTTCATATTCCAGATCAATCTATGATCGTCTATCGATGTAAGGATGAAAATAACCTTCCAGTGGAAATTCCTTCCATCTTATTGGTCTTGATTCCACTAAATGAAGGTTATTTATCTCAAATGGTTGGTGACAAAATCAAGATTATGAATATGCCATTTGTACGAGAGTTTGATGATGTCTTTCTGGAGAAATTTCTTGGTCTTCCACCAAATCGTGAAGTCGAGTTTTCAAAAGAACTCGTACCGGGTGCTTTACCTATTTCAAATACACCTTATAGAATAGACCCAATTGAGTTATAGGAATTGAAGAGGAAACTCCAAGAGAATCTTGATAAGGGATTCATACGCCCTAGTGCGTCACCTTGGGGAGCACCTGTTCTGTTTGTTAAGAAGAATGATGGATCAATGAGAATCTACATTGATTATCAAGAACTTAACAAGAACACTATCAAGAACAAATATCCTCTCCCACGCATTGATGACATATTTGACCAACTATGCAGAGCTCAATACTTTTCCATGATTGATCTTCATTCAGGGTATCATCAATTAAGGGTCAAAAGGGAGGATATACCAAAGGAGGCTTTCCGTACAAGGTATGGAAACTATGAATTTATAGTGATGCCATTTGGTCTTACTAATGCCCCTGATATCTTCATGGATCTAATGAATAGAGTCTTTAGAGTCTATCTTGATCCGTTTGTGGTAGTCTTTATAGACGATATTCTTGTATATTCAATGAGCAAGGAAGAACATGAAGATCACTTGAGAATTATATTGAAGACCCTGAGAAAGGATAAGATTTATTCCAAATTTACCAAGTGTGAATTTTGGCTTAAAAAAGTTTCATTTTTGGGTCACATAATCTCAAAATAGGGGATATCTGTGGATACAGCAAAAACAGTGGTTATCGAAAGATGGTTGAGACCAACAAAAGTAACTGAGATCCAAAGTTTTTTCTTGGTTTGGCTGGATATTATCGACGTTTTGTGAAATATTTCTCATGATTATCTAATCCACTCACCAAGTTGACTCGTAAAGGAGTTTTGTTTTTTTTGGATGAAGGAATGTGAAGAGAATTTCAAGGAGTTGAAAAGAAGGTTATCTAGTGCACCTATGCTCACACTGCCTTGTAGTGGAGAAGGGTTTGTGATCAACAGTGATGCATCCAATAAGGGATTGGGGTGTGTTCTCATGCAAAATGATATGGTGATAGCTTATGCCTCACGACAGTTGAAAATCCATGAGGAAAATTACCCAACTCATGATTTGGAGTTAGCTGCGGTAATATTTGCATTAAAGATTTTGAGGCATTATCTTTATGGAGAAAGGTGTGACATTTATACTGATCATAAAAGTTTAAAGTATATTTTTACACAAAAGGAGCTGAATATGCGCCAAAGAAGATGGTTGGAGCTGATTAAGGATTTCAACTGCTCAATCCATTACCACCCTGGGAAAGCAAACAAGGTGGCAGATGCATTAAGTCGACAAGACTATGCTAGTTTATCAATGATGAGGATAAAAAAAGATCAAATATTTATCGATTTACAAAGGATGGATCATGGAATTATAATGAATGGGAAAAAATCGTATCTTTCTCAAATAAATGTTCAACCAACTATACATGTTAGATTAAAGAGGCACAGAAAGAAGATGTAGAGTTTCAAACGAAGGTGAGAAATGTTCCCGAATTCAACCTTGATTGTGATGGGATAATAACGTTTAGGAATCGAGTTTGTGTTCCTCCCATCCCCGAATTAAAGAAGGAGCTGCTGGATGAGGCTCATAGTTCTTCATTCTCTATTCATCCTGGAAGCACGAAGATGTATAGGGAACTGAAAGAGTACTTCAAGTGGGATGACATGAAAAGAGATGTTGCTGAATATGCCTCTCGATGCTTGGTTTGTCAGCAATTTAAAGATGAGAGACAAAATTATAAGGGGATGTTACAACCATTACCCATAACCGAATGGAAATGGGAAAACATCACTATGGACTTTGTCACAGGACTTCCTAAAACATCCAAAGGAAATAATGCTATCTGGGTCATAGTTGATCGTCTTACAAAGTCTGCACACTCATTTCTATTAGAGAGGATTTCTCTCTGGATCAACATGCCAGGATATATGTAAAGGAAGTGGTAAGATTTCATGGAGTACCACTTTCTATTATATCTGATCGGGATCCGAGGTTTACCACAATGTTCTGGTGAAGTCTTCAGCATACTCTGGATACAGAGTTGTGTTTCAGCACTTCTTATCATCCTCAGAAAGACGGTCAGTCTGAGAGGACAATTCAAACTCTAGAAGATATGTTGAGAGCTTTCTATATTGATTTCAAAGGTGTATGGGATCAACACCTACCTTTGGTGGAATTTTCATATAATAATAGCTTTCACTCCAGTATTTAGATAGCTCCTTGTGAGGCTCTCTATGGAAAGAAATACAGGACACCAACTTGCTGGGATGAAGTTGGGGAAAGAAAGCTATTAGGACCTGATCTTGTTGATGAGATGTCAGAAAAGGTCTGATCTATTCAACAACACATAAGAGAAGCTCAGAGTCGACAAAAAAGTTATGCCGACAACCGAAGAAAAGACTTAGATTTTGAAGTGGGTGATAAAGTGTTCTTACGAAAATCTCCTTGGAAGAGAGTAATGAGATTTGGAAAGAAGTGAAAGCTGATCCCTAGGTATATCAGTACTTTCGAAATACTGGATTGTGTTGGGAAGGTAGCTTACCGATTGGCACTTCCACCGAATCTCTCTCAAGTTCACGATGTGTTCCATGTATCTCTCCTGAGAAAGTACATACCTGATCCTTCAAATTTACTCAGCTCAGAAGTTGTACCGCTGGAACAAGATCTTTCTTATGAAGAAAAACCGATAGAGATTCTCGATCATAGTGAAAAAGTCATACGGAACAAGACCACTCGCTTGGTGAAAGTTTTATGGAGGAACCACCAATTAGAAGAAGCTACATGGCAGCTTGAGGATATGATGAGGGAGAGGTATCCTCATCTATTTGATACAAAGTGACGAATTTCGAGGGCGAAATTCATTTTAAGCGGGGTATAATGTAACACCTGAGACTTTTATGAGAAATATTTTGTTTTTATGTTATATAAATCATAAAAGGAATCTTTCACTACACACAACACTAGCTTGGCTTTCTTTACACGCAATCACGACCTTCCTTGATAGCTTACGTCGAACGCAATACCGAGTTTCACTAAACAACCATATGCTATTATAATATTATTAAAACTAGCGGTTATGAATAGTAATAACCACTTTTGGAAATTTTGGAAATTTTATTTTTCAAAATGTACTTCATTTTTTGGATTCGGAATATCGAAATTAGCTTAGGGGAAATTTTGGGTATTTTTCTGAAAAATTCCGATTTTTGATGAATAGTGAAAACACTAGGTTACTATTTAAAAATTGACTTTTTATTTAAATAATTATTTATTTTAGGTCAAAATTGATACATAACACCTATATAAGTTCAATGTAATTCATTGGAGTAATTTTATAATAATTTTAGATATATAAAAATTTTATTGAAATTTTCACAGTCTTTTACCCACCTCCTAGGAGAATTTGCAAATTTACATAAAACCTAATTTTACCACTTCTGTGAGTGGAATTTAAGAAATACGAGAGACACGGTTGATTTCATTAAGTAAAATGTGGTTAAATGAGATGAAAATAATTTTTGGTGAATAGTAACTTTTTACTTTAATTTACCACAGTTAAAAGTAAATAGGGTAATTATGGGTAAAAATTATATTATTATTACCCTAACACATGTCCTAATTCTATTGGATTAGTTTAATTAGACAAAAAACAACCTTATAAATAACATATGACCATTTAGGCCCACTTGGATTAGATTAGGACATTTATTATTAATTTATTTAAAGAAGGGTTAAAATAGTTAAAATCAAAGTTTAATAAGTAAATAATTTTTAATATAGGGTTATACAGGAGATAAATTCGACTATAAATATTAATTAGAAAGATATTAATATTTCCCACATAATTGAGTTTTATTTGTAAATTTTATACATTAAATAATTTAATTTATTTACGACACAAAGATGATGCAGTAATTATCTTATTAATGAAAGATTGACATAATGGATGTTATAAATACCCAAATAAATGTAATTTGAGACTTTTTATGAATTCCACTAATTTTATAGGTTAATATGAAATGTTAGTATTGATTTAATTAACTTTTTTCAAATTAATAATTCTTTTATGAGTTTCACAAAAATCAATTACAAAATAGTGTCAAAATTGACAAAAAATAGTTTTTAAAAGCAATATTATATTATTGATTGTTATTTTGTTCCTAAAAATATAATGTTCGGAAAAATGACTTAGATAATGTTATATATATTAATAATAAACAACTTGGTGTTCTTTTGGCTTGTTATAGTATGTTTATTAACCTTATAGTGTAAGAACACAAAAAGACACGGTAAAAGTAAAATTATCTAATTTAAAGTTAAATATAAATGATAAGTTTAAAATAGTAAACTAAACTTTTCCATATTCTATTACATGAGAGTATTTAGACCCATCCCCACCTTATATTCGAAATAAATCAATTTGTAGCTATTTAAAACTGAATATGGATTTATAATAAAATAATATGTTTAGTTTTTCCAAAGTTGTCCCTCTCCTCCCTTATAAAAGGGAACCTCCTCCCACTCTTACTCACACCACTTTGAGACTTCAAGCTCCGCCAACCCCTGCCAATTAATCCTCTACACTTCCCTAAAAACATCCTAGAGGTCATGGTATTCTTCAAATACCAATTTTAGTGCCCAAAAAGGAGGTCTCAAAGAAGTGCTTTAAAGAAGAGGTAATGTCCGTTACCGATTCTTTCAACTATATTTCTTCTTCCACTTCTTCTTATTTAGTTTTTTCATTATGAAGTAATAACATCAGGATAAATCATATACTGATATGTTATTATAAGTATGAAACAAACCTATTTCACCATCTATCCATCCTACAGAAAACGAAATCACCGCGCGTGCGTATGTACGGAATACCATCTCCACGCCGTTGTGTAATCTATTTTCCACCACCACTTTACTTGGATGTGTATAATGGTGTAAAGAATGAATATATATGATTATTGTAAAGTTATATTGATTCTTAAATAGTATACATACACTCCAATACAATTCCACGATTATGGGAACGATATCATCGCTTGTGCGTACTTACAGAATACCATCTACACGATGTGATGCGACTCGTTCTATATGATTTTCATTACATAATGATTACATAAATGAATTGAGTGAATAAATATGATATATATTACACTAATACCATTTTGTAAATGAGGTATCTATAACCTAAAAATAATAATAAGAATTTATTCGACAAAACACGCATAAGAACAAAAAGTAATAAACACCCGAATAACAAGCAGCAATGAAATATTACTAATAATAAGCTAATAATATGACAATATATGATATCATAACAATGATTATGATTATTTAATAAGTCAATAACATTATTTAAATCATTATACATGATGTTTGGACACTTACGAAGCTAATCGGACCTAAGGTAAGGGAAATATCACAATCTCGTTTTATCCGAGATTGTTTATACTTTGAAATTTACAGGGGTGTATTTTATCATCCACATCCATGTTTCCTCAATATGTAATATTATTTCCATCCACCTACAATTGTTTAAATCCAATTTTACCCTTATATGAGTTTTTAGTAAAAGATATGAAAGGAATCTTTTGTCGTTTTTCATACGAGGTACTTTTTGACTTTTCTAACAAAAGTACGAGAATAATGTTTTTTAACTTATATGGAATAAATGGATTTTTAAAACATTATTTCCAAGAAGCTTCCTTTACAAGATTTCAAGTTTATTTTTAATAAACTTCTTTTAGTTTAGAATTGTATGAAATGTTAATAGAGGAAAAGTTTTTTTGATGTAGAAAGTATATTTTCCTCAAGAATGGAGTTCAAGTGTTTTATCAAAATTATTTTCCATCTAAGATAATAAAGGGTTATGTTTCTATCCCTATTATTAAATTTATTTGATTATGTTGTTATGGAATTATTTTTATGAATTCCTTTATCTTATATGAATTGTTTTATGATGTCACGATGTTTAAGAATCCCATTTTTATTACATGGGTTATGCTATGATGTATGGTTTATGATTTTGTGGCACACATAAGAATGGTATCATTATGAGATGGGTGGGACCTATATCTCCCTCAAATGCATTGGGTAAATATTTTATATATCATGAGATAGACATGGATGGAACGACAGGTTAAACTGGTTCAGTGAAACAGGACTGAAATGAGGAATGAACTCGGTTCCAAAATGGACTTTTTCCACTAAGAGAGTCTTGGAAATGAGTCTTGACTAATAAGAAATGATTATATATGATTATGTGTGTTTTCCACAAAAGCTTCATGTTTTAAGTTATGATTATTGTGATTACATTTCACTACCATGATTTATCCCATGTTATGAAATTATGATCTCTTTTGCAGGGTAAGATTTCCAAAATGTTATGTTCTTATGAATATGATGTGATTGATATTTCTTTTGTTTACACTTACTGAGCATTTGAGCTCACCCTTTTGTATGTTTCTTTCCCCAGGTCAGGAAGAAGGTTATTAAGTAAGATATACCAAAAGGGACTATAGATATGATGAAATAAATGGGAGACAGTGTAGAGCCTTTATGAACCAGTTGTTTATGTTTCCCAGTTTCCAAAGACACTATACCTATACGGTCCTTTCATGGTTTTGTTATATGTTGTAATAAGTGTACTTAAATTTTGAAGTACTAACAATTTATGTAAAGTATGGGTCATTTTACATACCACAACCTTATCATGGGGATTATGGGGTTTTCATTGATGGGTATTCTATATTATATTGATAACATTTATCGTACTTATGAAAAATATTATATATAAATATATATTCTTCCCTAAAATATATCACATAATTTACATTAATTCATGAATCAAATTAACTACAATGAATTCAAACACATGATAACATGTCAAAGTCATGAATGCAATTACTTTAAAAAATTCTCTTTGATCATTTTCACTATGAATACATGATAATTCACTAATAACAGCCATTAATTCAATTTGATGTGTCTCATAGATTGCACCTCATCAAATGATTTGTCAATAATTTCATATATATTGAAAACTAATATATCTAATAAATTCATGGAAAATAAATTGTTTCGTATTGATTTTTGTTTATAATATATACTGTAGCACTATTTTCTCCCCCTTCCTTTCTATATAAAATAGAATGGTTCATTTCTATGATTCCATTTGAGGGACCATCACTAAATTTAGAAAAATTACCAACTAAATTACTCCAAATTTCTAAATATACTTTTTGCACAAAATATTTGAATATTGACACACTACATTATCACTCCCTCATTAATTCTAAATTTATGTTGACTACGATCTTCCTTAATATTAAAAATCTAATTCTTAGTTAAACACATGTTTCATTATTTTAATTTATACTTCCACTCATTATGTGACAATACATACCATCTTTCCAAAGGTTATAGGGAACTGGGATTTTACCAACGAATCCTTATAAATTTCCTTAGTTAAGAGGATGGGAGGACAAGCTCACTAAACCCTTGGATGTGGATTACTTAAAACATAGAAATTCTCTTATAGATTTAGGATGTATTCTTTAATCCTTCCCAAGTAATATTAGTGGTCTTTTTACCCTCTTATATATATAATTAGTTATTATAATTTACTATAATAAATAATCTATATATATAAGAGGTTCACCATAAATGGATTCATATGTATGTATCAATTTTTTCCCCAAAATGGAATAAAATATATATATTATTGGTTATTTATCAATGGGATAATCTGGATCAATTAGAGGTTCTCCATCATGATTAGTTATTACATTAGTATACATTGT
This sequence comes from Viscum album, assembly GCA_963277665.1. NCBI lineage: Eukaryota > Viridiplantae > Streptophyta > Magnoliopsida > Santalales > Viscaceae > Viscum > Viscum album. The sequence goes on along the minus strand of OY728127.1, from coordinate 1,471,655,670 downwards.
TTTATGAACCTTTGTTTTAAACCCACACGGTATGACACTATGTATTATATATATATATAATGAAGTAAATGGTTTAGTGACTTTATTAGTCCCATGATACTGAACCAAACATTTCTTTGGGAAGTTAATTGAAGTCAATATAGTTCAGTTTCATATATCTTTAAAAATTGTACAGTTTATTTTTGTGTGACACGGTCAATTCTATAATGTTTAAAATTTTTCAACACGGAATACTATATAAAATGTGGCCTGAAATGGTTTGTGTTGTACTTATGTGTAATATAGCATTTTTGGTTTATGTCACAATGAATATGGACCTATGATATTAATAGAAGGTTCAAGATGTTGAAATTGAAACTATACAAGGGATCATACATATCCAATCAAGAATGGAATCAAATCCCACATAGTTTAATACGGAGATGTGACTTTTACATAAGAAGGAATATCATGATGATGTTGGGATATACTCATAATGTGGTGGCCCATGATGGGGAATTTTCATTTTGAATTGACAGGTTCATCGTTGGTCTCTAATCTAACATGCGTGAACCTATTTTTGATAAAGAAGAAAAAACATATCAACAGTTATATTACATGAATACAATGTAGGATGGGAGATTTAGTTGATATGTTATGAAAATATAGAATACACTACTCAATACATTGATCAATAATATATGGAGTATAGATGTTTTGAGATATATGAAATCCTATAAGAATCACTACGAATATGCACCTATAGTGATTCACATAAAGAATATACTCCTCGTCAATTGGTGGATTAGGTAGGGGATACATTGGGTAAGATAATATAAAATACTATAGAATTACTCTATTAGGTATTTCCATTAAATTATTCCAAATTATTTCTTATCAATAATTTTGGGAATATAAATCCATTGATTTGACTAAAAAATGTGTGATTTTTTATTTGAATCATATCTTTTTTAAGAGTGTGGGAAGTAATCACCACTATCTATGTTGAGAAGATTCCAGACACTACCTCTTCGATTTGGGTCCTCATTAATAAGGGGATGCATGATTGAATACATTTTTAGGGACATTATATTTTGTTGGTTATGCGTGGAAAATGATTTACTAATTGAATGCATGATTTAAGGGAGGAATTGATGGATATTAACTACCTCATAAATTTAAATCTAGTTTTTATGGGTGTTCACTTATTTTATTATTTCATTAATATAAGACTAGGTGAAAGGAGGATATAATTTTTTAGAAAGTGAACTATTCTCTACTTATCATTTAGGTTATAGCCTTGTGTATCTTTTGAACTAAGTTAGATGAATCAGGTGAATATTCACCAAGGAATAATTTCATCGGTGATGGAGCTCAAATGTAGGATACCCTAAGAGATGTGTCACAATGGTTGACAGATATAGGAGGTTGGTCACCAAAGTGAGGGAACCTTGGTAATTAGTTTTCTAGGTTATTACTTTGAATCACCGTATACTACTACATACGAATATTTTCAAATGTCCTCGGGTTTGGTAGGATAACTTAGAGATGGAATTGATGCCTAAAAAGTATTCTCTAGGAATATTTATCTCTCTTATAATATTATTTAATGTCAAATATTTTTTGTGAGTCTTATTTTTTTTCAATTATTTTAATTATTTATAAATGTATTTAATGAAATAAAAAATATCTCATTGATGTCAATGTGATTATGTAGTTATAAATAAAATGATGTTGGATGGTTTGGCTGATGTATCCACAATTTGTAATAACGTTTATGTGCCTTGGATGATATGGTGTATATGAAATTAAGTGTAAAAGTATTATTATCATAAGAAAATAATAAATGGTATTCATTCATTTAGTAAAAATAAAATTTATTCATTACTTAAAAGGATATTGTTAAACTGAGATATTAAATTGACATCATATTATTGATGAGCTAATCCAAATATCTCAAACTATATCCATAGAACATGTACTTTCTTCCATGATAAATAGGAACATGATCTAATGATGTTCTCGAGATTTTAGTACATATATAAATATCATAATATGACTCTCTAAGAGGGGATTTACTATTTAGGGAAGACTCTAATCATAAGAACCATAGAAGTTTTGATCGATTTGTCTCAATTAATCTTGTATTGGCTAGATGCACCCACCATCAGATCGATTCTTGAGAAATACATACATGGTCCACCCACATTCAGAGAAAGGAAGACTCACTTGGATTGTTGGAACTCCCATCCCCGTGGACCAAAAATGAATACAGATTTCTCATGTTCCATGGACATCATAAAAGGAGGAAGACTATTTCTAACACTAGGTGTTCAGTCATCTGTTATTTCATATCCATCTATAGAGGTGGAAAATAAAATAATTCCAAAGAAATTGAAATTCCTATTATCCTACAACTTTTCAATCAAATTATCATTTATCTTGCATCTATGGAAAGGGATTCAAAAATTGTTGAAAATAAACTACAATGCAAAGGTACCATTCCCTAGCCAATATCCAATGTCATTAGAAGATTCTCTATTTATATAGGATAAAATATGGAGATAATACTGACCTGTAGGGAGAGTAACCTATATAATAACCACTTATAATCAGTTTTTTTCAAGGGACTAGTTTTACCAACATTAATAGAGTGGAATATCATACCCTCGAGGGGAGGAACATTTTGAAAGGGGATTCCCTCTTGCTTCATTATTTTCAAAGTTTGTATCTTTTTTTATTTTAATGTCACGTACATTTATACTCCATAATTTTTTATAAATACAATGGTGGTGATGATGATGATGGTAAATGGAGGTATGATATAGTATAGTATACTAAGGTAGTTAGACAGAGTAAATGATTCCACGAAAATTAGTGGATTTTTCTGATTACAACTATCATATGGATGTTCTATCGAACATATCTTTTTAATTTAAATATCATAGATTCTATTAGATGAATATTTACAAAATAAATTTACATAATCCATCAGAAAGGATAATATGGGATAACTTTTGGTCATATAAAATAGTATGACATCAGAAAAAGGATGCTCATTGGGACATTATGTTGTGGTGAACTGAATTATTAGATCAGATGATAGGGGAAAATAAAAGTATGAATGATATATTCATAGTTACATCAATTAGTAAATGATTGAACAAACAGAATATGTCTTTCATGTGCCACGTTTTCTTCATTAGTGAAATATCACAATGTTATATACCTATGACTCAAAGAATCTATGAAATAAATATAAATATGATGATGAAATTCTATTACTAAAATATAAATTATCTGGATCCATCCAATGAACTAATGACTATAACTAAATATTTATTAATACAAGAGTTTGGGTGACCTTGATGGTTCCCAAATGAGGTGAATTGATTATTAATTATTCATTAGAAAAAGATTTTTTGAAAATTCTATTAGATAAATCAATACTACGATTAAGATGTAAAGTGATGAAGTTGAGAATAATGGAAGATGAAAGAAAAATAACGAGTTCTAAATTATATGAAAAAAGTATCCAATCTATTGATATATTTTTAATTATTCCATGGGTTAAATATTCTAATAAAAAACATTTGAGATATTTTTCCATAAGATCAATTAGAGGAAACATTTAAATATTATTAAATGAATATGTTTGTATATGATTTCATTAGTGAAATGGTTTCATTTGATATTAACCTTAATAATGTATCTATATTAATGCGTTTACAAAGAAACTAGAATTAGGACTCCCAAAAAATATAGAAGTTGTATATTTCGGAAAAGTGGAATGAGGAAGATGTTTTTAAACCAAGATGATGGTCTATATCTATGAAATTTCTTTAATGAATGTTTTAAAAATACATTAGGATGAGTATTAAAAATTCAACTAATATATATATATATATATAATATCACTGGATAGAGTGAGTATCAAATAAGTCCTATGGTTCATTATTTTGAAGAAAGTTAGAAATGATCAAATAACCCTTCAAATGTTGTATGCACCTTTTAAAACTATTTTGGATATACTTTATATGTAATATTGAATATATTCATAAAAAATAGGTTATTAGTAAAATGAAATGTTTTAAAAAATATCTTTTTGATATTATATTGATTTGGTGATGGAACATTAGTCATAGTATTCGTTAGATGAATGGAACAAAGAACATTACAATGTTTTCATAAATCCCTACAATGGTTGTAATTTTGAGCTATATAATAAAAATTTCAATAATCATGATGATATATAATGATTCTAATACATATTCTAGGATTTGGGAAGGAAAATATTGATTTTGAGATCTATTAATATTTCCATTGCTGATTATGTGACAATTATCTTTTAGAAATATTGAAGGTGGTCAATGAAGAAATATTATAGTGTGAGATTCAAATTTTGATGAGATAAGTTATAATTTTAGTGTTTTTATTTCCCAATTATTTTAGATAAACATTATATATATTATGGTATTTGATGTGTGATTAATTGTTTTCTTCATATGTTAATTATGAGTGATCTTATTTCTATGTGTAATGAAATAGAAATAGAGAATTTTAGAGAATTTCCAACCAATATCTGTGAGATTAATTATCATTTGGGTAAATATATCAGATTAAGAGGTACCAGATGAAACATGGGATACCACAAGGATGTAAATCCTTGGAAGCATAAATCGAGAATTGATTAAAGAAGGGAATATATCAATTATTGATAACAATTAGATCTTTCACATCAGGTTGAAAAATAAGTATATGTACAATAATGATTAGTGTGTATTGTAAATAGTGTGAACTTTAATGAAATATAAAGAGAAGGACTATTATGAACATTCAGCAGAAAATAATCATCATAAGAATAGACATATCAAACAATATAAAAATGATTAGTTACTAAAAAATGCATAAAATAAATGGGAATTTTCAAAGTAATTTTTTTAGAAATTATTTAGTAAAAATTCAATGACCGAACACTGAGATGACTTGAAATCCTAAGGCTCGGTGTTCTGAGAATAAATCCTTGAATACTTTTTAGTTTTAAATTAAATTCCCAGGGGTAGAGAACTTTGAAGTTTAGTATCTTTCAAACACATGCATGGATAAAAAATATGAGGGCACCGTCGGGTTCAGAACAATGACTTTAACCTAGGTAGGGCCAAACTTCATTCAGCATGGGCTAGATGCAAAAGTTATATTTTGGAAGTAGACGTTATTAAATTATTTTAATTAAAGATATCTTTTATGAAATAAATATTTTAGTTCTAACAAATATTCATCATTGTTCCATGGTTATAACCATAAACCTGTAGGTCCCCTGAGGAAAATAGAAGAGGATCTTTTTCAATGAAAAATATTTGTGAATCTGTTTTGGAAATTGTAGCATGGATCGAGATTGTTGTTCAATGGATCAATGATGACAACATCACAAATTTACTCTTTGTCAAAAATCGATCCATATCTAGGTTGGTTGTTTGGTTTTTATTTGGTTTCTCTCATTCTTGATTTCTAAATGACAAATTAAGATCAACCCATCAACAAGTTGACCCTCAAATCATTCATTATTTAAAGAGGTTATTTTATAAAATTTTATTTTTGGGAATTAATCAAAACCTGATTTGTTTTTTATTTTGATTTTCTCTATTTGATCCTTCAAATGGGAGCGTATCAATGTCGTGGAGAACAAAGGAGGAGGTTCCTTCCTTGATTTTCGATTTTAGTTTCCTCTCCTCTTTACCTAGAACATTCATTTCATTAATCATAGGGTTATAAACAATAGATTATTGTGTATTCATTTCATTGTGCAATGATCCAAAATAAAATATTTTTCCTCATGACGACCTAGAGGAGGTGTGACGATGACGATGACAGATGGATCGAAACAGAATGTGAGATATTGTAACTTTAACACTTTGGGGTAGAATGGGTTTCAATGTGGATTTGATAACATGGTGATGAAAAACATGACACAATGATCGCATGACTTGTTTCGGATTTGTAAATGGACTATCAGAGAGAGTATGGTGGCCCGCGGAAGAGGCCCCTGATGGGCCACCATCATTTATGTGTAATGCCATTTTGGAAGGGCCGTCGCCTCTTTCCATGAAAGGGGAAAGATAGACTCATGTATATTGTTGTGTGCATTGGAAATCAATGTTCATACGACCCGGAAACATGACATTGAAGGTATGCGGCAGGCCGCTACATCCAAGGCCGTCGAATCTGCCAGCGTATGAGGTGGAAAAACGGGCACATGTCTGAGTGGTATGGGATGTAGTCACAGGGCCTTGAACAATCATGGTGGGAAAATCCCTAGGGGTTGGGTCTGAACATGTTCGGTTCAATGGACCATGGTCAGTTTGGTGGAACCTGAGAAGTGTTGGGTTTGCTACGTCAGGACCCAGACCCTAGAATCCCCTTTTTAATAAAATGCATGTAACAATCAAATAGAGCATCTGTTTGACTAGTTGTCAACGTCATTGGAACTTTGTGATGATACTGTAATATCCCGAGATATTATGAAAAATATTCTTTTTAATTTCATTAATGTCTTGTGTTGTACGCTACACCAAAAGGAGCTTGCTCAACACGCATCCTTGACTTGCCTTGCATTACACACAATCCCGACCTTCCTCGATAGCGTGTGTAGTACGCAATACCGAGTTTCACTAAACAACGATCTTCTATTAAAATATTATTAAAAATAGCCGTTATGAATAGTAATAACCACTTTTTGAAATTTTGTAAATTTTATTTTTCAAAATGGACTTCATTTTTGGATTCGGAATATCGAAATTAGCTTAGGGTGAAATTTTGGTACATATCGGATAACTTTCATTTTCTGATGAATAGTGAAAATTACTAAATTTTAATTAAAAACAACCTTTTTAATCGATATAATTAATAGTGATAGATTATTAATTTTAGTGGTTTTAAAGTATATTTATATTATGTTTTTACAATTTAATACAATGTTGGTCATTGGATTTAATTTCACATTTAAACCAGACATAAACAAGTTTCAATCTTTTGATAGTTATTATCTCTTAAGAACACGCTATTTGTTTTGACGACGGGAATTAATTTTTAAATTAATTAATGCAACTGATATGTTTTGAATTTGTTAAAATAGACATAATTTTTGAGTTCAAAATATCAAATAAAGCTTAGGCCTAATTTTTGGTATTTTTCTGGAAACTTACATTTTTTGATGAATAGTGAAACCACTATGTGGTAGTTAAAAAAAACTGAATTTTTCATAAAACATAATTTTACCGCTTCTCTGAGTTGAATTTCAAAAATCCGAGAGACACGGCTGATGTCAGTAGGTTAAATGTGGTTCAATGAGATGAAAATAATTTTTGGTGAATAGTAACATTTTACTTTTTTTTACCACGATTAAAAGTAAATAGGGTAATTAAGGGTAAAAATGATAGTATTATTACCCTAAAACATATCCTAATTCTATTGGATAAGTGTAATTCGACCAAAAACAACCTTAGGAATAAAATATGACTATTTAGGCCCACCTGGATTAGATTAGGACATTTATTATTATTTAATTCAAAGAAGAGTTAAAAGAGTTAAAATCAAAGTTTATTTACTAAAAAAATTTTAATATAGGGTTATACATAATATATATTCGATTGTAAATATTAATTAGAAATATAATAAGATTTCATACATAATTATATTTTATTTATAATTTTTAGACATTAAATAAATTAATTTATTTATGACACAATAATGATGTAGTAATTACCATAATAGTGAAAATTATAATAATTGATATTATAAATACCCAATTAAATATAATTTGAGACCTTTTATGAATTCCACTAATTTTATAGGTTAATATGACATGTTATTATTGAATTACATATATGTTTTTGAACTAATCATTCTGTTATGAATTTCACAAAAATCAATTTCTAAATAGTGTCAAAATTGACATAAAATAGTTTTTTAAAAAAATATTATATTATTAACTGTTATTTTATTATTAAAAATCTAAGGTTCGGCCAAATGACTTACATACAGTTATATATATTAATAATAAACAACTTGGGGTTCGTTTGGATTCTTATAGTAATTTTATTAACCTTATAGTGTAAGAACACAAGAAGACACGGTAAAAGTAAAATTATTTAACTTAATGTTAAATCTAAATGATAAGGTTGAAATGGGAACCTAAACTTGTCTAAATTCAATTGTATGAGAGGATTTCGACCCATCCCCACCTTAGCTTAGAAATAAATCAATTTGGAGCTATTTAAAATCCAAAATGGCTTTATAATAAAATAATATTTTTAGTTATTCCAAAGGTGCCCCTCTCCTCCCTTATAAAAGGGCACCCCCTCCCTCTCTTCCTCACACAACTTTGAGCCTTCAAGATCGCCCAACCTCTTCCAAATTCTCTTCTACACTTCCCTAGAAACATCCTAGAGGTTCTTTTCTTCCTCAAACACCAATTTTAGTGCCCTAAGAGGAGGTCTCAAAGAGGTGCTTCAAAGAAGAGGTAATTTCCGTTACCAATTCTTTCACCTTTATTTCTTCTTCCACTTATTCTTATAAGGTTGGTTCATTATGAAGTAATAACATAAGTATCACTCATATACTGATATGTCATTATAAATATGATACAACCCTATTTCACCTTCTATCCATCCTACGGAAAACAAAATCACCGCGCGTGCGTAGATACGGAATACCGTCTCCACACCGTGGTGTAATATATTTTCCACCACCACCTTACTTGGATGGGTATAATGGTGTAAATAATAACTATATATGATTATTTTAAAGTGATATTGATTCTGTAATAGTATACATACACTCCAATAAAATTCCACGATCATGGGAACGATATCATCGCTTGTGCGTACGTACGGAATACCGTCTCCACGACGTGATGATATTCATTCTCCATGTTAACCATACATGAATGATCATAAAGTATATATAATGAATAATAATGAAATATATGATATAATAATGATACTGGATTTATGTATATATATATTTATTTCATCTACTTAATTCCACTTAATTCAATAAAGAAACGAAAACAGCGTTCATGCGTACGTACGACCTACCATCTCCATGAACGGTGTATTTCTTCCCATTTATCGATCAATTATATATATTTATATTCGGAATATATATTATATATAAATCATGTTTTACATTCTGGATTTAAGTAATCATGATCTAAGTAATCATATGAATAATTACAAGTTAAAACTCAAATGACAAATGAGACAATTTTACCCAAAACACTACTTTAACAGGAATTTACAAAAGAACGGGTAATATAAATCATAAGTGAACCATATATGATATAATAACAATGAATATGATTCTGTAATAATTGAATTACATTATTTAAATCATTATACAGGAGGTCCGGACACTGACGAAGCGAATCAGACCTAAGGTTAGGGAAATATCACAATCTCATTTTTATCTGAGATTGTTTATATTTTGAAATTTACTAGGGTGAATTTTATCATCCACATCCATGTTTCCTCATTATGTAATATTTACATCATTATAAAATATTTTATATCCAATTTTACCCTTCGGTGAGTTTTTAGTAAAAGATATGAAAGGAATCCTTTGTCATTTTTCGTACGAGGTAATTTTTGACTTTTCCGACAACAGTACGAAAAGAATGTTTTATTTTAACTTATACGGCATGAATGGATTTTTAAAACATTATTTCCAAGAAGATTACTTTACAAGTTTTCAGGTTTATTTTTAATCAACTTCTTTTAGTTTAAAATTGTATGACATGTTAAGAAAGGAAAAATGTTTTTGAAGTAGAAAGGATATTTTCCTCAAGAATGGAGTGCAAGTGTTTTATCAAAATTATTGCCCATATAAGATAATATAAGGTTCTGTTTCTATCCCTATTATTACATTGATTTGATTATGTTGTGATGGAATTATTTTTATGAATTCCTTTATCTTATATGAGATGTTTTATGATGTCACGATGTTTAAGATTCCCATTTTTATTACATGGGTTATGCTATGATGTATGGTTTATGATTTTGTGGAACACATAAGAATGGTATCATTATGAGATGGGTGGGACCTATATCTCCCTCCAATGCATTGGGTAAAGATTTAATATCTCATGAGATATACATGGCTGGAACGGTAGGTTATACCGGTTCAGTGAAACATGATTGAAACGAAGAGTAAACTCAGTTCAGAAATGGACTTTGTCCACTAAGATAGTCTTGGAAATATGTCTTGACTAATAAGAAATGATTCTCTATGATTATGTGTGTATGCCACAATGTTTCATGTTTTATGTTATGATTATTGTGATTACATTTCACTACTATGATTTATCCCATGTTATGAAATTATGCTCTCTTTTGCAGGTTAAGATTTCCAAAAGTTATGTTCTTATGAATATGATGTGATTGATATTTCTTTTGTTTAACCTTACTGAGCATTTGAGCTCACCCTTTTATGTTTTCATTTTCCCCAGGATATAAAGAATGGTTTTAGGTAAGAAAAAAAGGGAAGATCTTTATGGGTGATGTTGAAGGTCTTTCACCATGATTAGAAGATTATGTTCCGATTTTCCGAAGACACTAAACTATTACTGTCCTTGTGTGTGTGTTTTTGTTATGTACTAAGTATTACGAAAAAGTAATGTAATGTCCATGTACATCATGCTTCGGGTCTCTACAGTTGGTATCAGAGGAAAGGTTTAGTCAACCTTTGGAAACTAGGATGCGAGAACTTTAGTGATATCCCTAGAGATATTTCTAAGGTATGTCTAGGGATGTCCCTAAGGTTAAGTATAAGTATAGGTTATAGTACTAGAATTGCGCTAACGATCTTAGAATTAAACCTATGATGTTAGATATTTAAGGTACTCCCCCTTTATTATGTTGTTTTCCCTACCATGATTTTTTCCTCTCACACTATTATTTTTGGGTTTTAGATGATGGCTGGAACCCGAAGGAACCGTGTTGATCAATGCAATGGACAATGCAATGATTGTCCTCCTGAACAAACAAATGTTATGGGAGATGGAGTGCAAAATTTTATTTCCATACTTACACAAGCTATGAATCATTCTGGACTTCCAAATGAGCAGAGAAGGGAACAATATTCTATTGAGTCTTTCATGAGGCAACATCCACCTTCTTTTAGTGGGTCTTTTGATCCACTTGTTTCTGAACAATGGATCAGTACTACTGAAAAGATATTTTCAGTTCTTCAATGTTCTGAACATGATAAATTCATATTAGTAGTATATCGTTTGGAAGGTGAAGCTAATCAATGGTGGAATCTTATCAAGAATACGAGGAAAAGAGATGAAATTGAGTCTATGGAATGGGACGATTTCAAAAACTTATGTTTCAATAAGTACTTCCCTCGTATTCTTCGAAAAAGGATGTAGAAGGAGTTTCTTGAACTAAAGAAAAAGGATGATGAATCTGTTGGTATATACGAAGAGAATTTTACAAGGCTTGCAAGGTATGCATCTGGATTTATCATCCAACCTGAAAGTTAAGTTGATCGATTCTTCTGTGGCTTAAAACCAAATTTTCGAAGGGCATTAGCTATAAGAGACTTTAGTAGCTATGAAGAAATTGTGCGTTGTTCTATCAAGGTAGAAATAGAAGTTGGTGTTACTTATACATCTCATAGTTTTGAAAAGAAATGAAAGATGGAGTTCAAGGAGAAATCTCAGAATAATGGTGAAAAGAAGATGAATGTTTCATTATGCTCAACGTGTGGAAAGAAGCATGGTGGAGATTGTCTTAAAGGGACAAGTAAATGTTTCAAATGTGGAAAGGAAGGTCATCGGAAATTTGAATGCCGCAATGATGGGAAGAAGATGTCTAATGATGCAAACAAAGGAAGGGATAGATAGAATGAACCTACTACACTTCAATGCTTCAAGTGCAAGGAAATGTGGCATTATGCTAATAAATTCCCTTATCCAAGGGTTAGTGATGATCGACATGAGAAACCAATTAAGGCAAAGGACAAAGGGATGTCACATGCGATCACCATTGGCGATGTTGAATATGATAACGATGTGGTGGAATGATTAAGTGTTTACGTAATGGGATTCTAAAATAATGTTGTATATAGTATCGTGGAATATTGGAATATTTATTTATTGGTCTATTGTGGTTTTCAATAATTTTATGGTACCGGTAACCATGGAAAGTGATTGAGATATTTTTGGAAAAAAGATGATATGCGCATAATAAAGGGAAAACAAGAAAATGAAATATTTGACAGTATTCATGAGCTCATGATTGATAAAATGAATAAGTGATATCATGGTTTGAGTATATAGAATTTTGAGGATTTTGGTATGTGAAAAGAGTTAACTTTTGACAGCACTCATGATTTCACTAAGATTCAATGGATATTCATTTTTCAAGAGAATACATGATTAAGGCCTTCGAATGTTTGGAATGTGACCAACAAGACATATCTCATGATATATTGGGATCTACGATGGTATTAACATGCTTGTTATATGAACTCTTTGGTAATCGTTTTCACTGTAATATGAGATTGGACTACATTATTTTGGATAAGCCTAAAGATTGGAATGGATTATGTTGGACATAATTTAATATTGATTAAGGATAGAACTTTTTTCTATATTATTGATGGGATGTTATAGTAATGTAGTTTTAGAATAAGGACAACCTGCAGGACGGGCGACAACCCATCGCATCGGACAATGCTGTGGGAATCGAACCCACAACCAAAGTGTGACTGGCCTTTATCGCCTACCACTGGACTACAGGTAGTCCCTGTTTATTAGAAACTAGTTTTATTATATTAAGCAATATGATATATGAAGTATAAGTCCATTTTAGGAACCATATATCATTAATCTCATTATAGATGGACTTATGTATTTTTTGATAACATTTCTAACCTTTTGTTTGAGACCGATGGAATGACCCATCATTCTATCACATGATCTGATAACACATCACGAATGAGAAATTCAACTTAATTTCATTAAGAGATGAAGTGGAAATTGTCCAACGGTGAGACTATACTGAAATCACGAAAGTATTTCTTCTAATTTCAATTTCATCAACTTTAAGGAAACGATCTTGAAAACCAAAAATGTTGTCCTAGTGCTCTTATATCTGATGAATCAGATGGTACCTTAGATCGTCACAAATTTATGGATTTGTGATTGATGGCTTTTCCATAGCCATGTTCTCTACCACTCCCCATCAGAACATGTTTGTTATATTTCTCTTCCGTATCCATATTTTCACGTATGTGGAAACCTAGTGATTAGTTTATTTGGGTAATCGTTACGTTTCATACTTTTGTTTTTAAAGATTGGTTTTGGTATTCCTTTTTATAATGTGGGTTTCTATTAAAGAAACATTAGAATAGTAAACCATTTATAACCCCGACGAATTTCGAGGGAAAAATTAATTTTAAGGGGGGTAGATTGTAACACCCAGAGATTTTATGAAAAATATTCTTTATAATTTCATTAATGTCTTGTGTTGTACGCTACACCAAAAGGAGCTTTCTCAACATGCATCCTTGACTTGCCTTGCATTACACGCAATCACGACCTTCCTCGATAGCGTTTGTAGCACGCAATACTGAGTTTCACTAAACAATGATATGCTATTAAAATATTATTAAAACTAGCCGTTATGAATAGAAATAACCACTTTTTTAAATTTTGTAAATTTTATTTTTCAAAATGGACTTCATTTTTGGATTAGGAATATCGAAACTAAATTAGGGTGAAAGTTTGGTACATTTTGGATAACTTTCATTTTCTGATGAATAGTGAAAATTACTAAATTTTAATTAAAAACAACCTTTTTAATCGAAATAATTAATAGTGATAAATTATTAATTTGAGTGGTTCTAAAGTATATTTAGAATATATTTTTACAATTTAATACAATTTTGGTCATTGGATGTAATTTCACATTTAAACCAGACATAAACAAGTGTCAATCTTTTGATAGTTATTATCTTTTAAGAACACGCTATTTTTTTGACGATGTGAATTAATTTATAAATTAATTAATGAAAATAATATGTTTTGAATTTGGTAAAATAGACCTAATTTTTTAGTTCATAATATCAAATATAGCTTAGGCCTAATTTTTGGTATTTTTCTGGAAACTTTCATTTTTTGATGAATAGTGAAACCACTAAGTGGTAGTTAAAAAAAACTGAATTTTTCATAAAACATAATTTTACCGCTTCTATGAGTGTAATTTCAAAAATCCGAGAGACACGGTTGATGTTAGTAAGTAAAATTTGGTTCAATGAGATGAAAATAATTTTTGGTGAATAGTAACTGTTTACTTTTTTTTACCAAGGTTAAAAGTAAATAGGGTAATTAAGTGTAAAAATGATAATATTATTACCCTAACCCATATCCTAATTCTATTGGATAAGTTTAATTCGACCACAAACAACCTTAGGAATAAAATATGACCATTTAGGCCCACTTGGATTAGATTAGGACATTTATTATTATTTAATTCAAAGAAGAGTTAAAAGAGTTAAAATCAATGTGTATTTACTAAAACAATTTTAATATAGGGTTATACATAATATATATTCGATTGTAAATATTAATTAGAAAGATAATAAGATTTTCTACATAATTATATTTTATTTAAAATTTTTAGTCATTAAATAAATTAATTTATTTATGACACAATGATGATGTAGTAATTACCATAATAGTGAACAATTATAATAATTGATATTATAAATACCAAAATAAATATAATTTGAGACTTTTTATGAATTACACTAATTTTATAGGTTAATATAACATGTTAGTGTTGATTTAATTAACTTTTTTCTAACTAATAATTCTGTTATGAGTTTCACAAAAATCAATTAATAAATAGTGTCAAAATTGACATAAAATAGTTTTTTTAAAAAAATATTATATTATTAATTGTTATTTTATTCCTAAAAATCTAAGCTTCGGCCAAATGACTTAGATAAGGTTATATATATTAATAATAAACAACTTGGGGTTTTTTTGGCTTCTTATAGTATGTTTATTAACCTTATAAGGTAAGAACACAAGAAGACACGGTAAAAGTAAAATTATTTAACTTAATGTTAAATCTAAATGATAAGGTTAAAATAGGAACCTAAACTTGTATAAATTCTATTGGATGAGATTATTTCGACCCTTACCCACCTTATCTTAGAAATAAATCAATTTGGAGCTATTTAAAACCCAACTTGACTTTATAATAAAATAATATATTTAGTTATTCCAATGGTTCCCCTCTCCTCCCTTATAAAAGGGAACCCCCTCCCTCTCTTCCTCACACAACTTTTAGCCTTCAAGCTCGGCCAACCTCTAAAAAATTATCTTCTCCACTTCCCTAGAAACATACTAGAGGTTTTGGTCTTCCTCAAAGACCAGTTTTTTTTCCCTAAGAGGAGGTCTCAAATAGGCGCTTCAAAGAAGAGGTAATTTCCGTTACCAATTCTTTCACCTTTATTTATTCTTCCACTTCTTATTATAAGGTTGTTTCATTATGAATTAATAACATCAGTATCACTCATATAATGATATTTTATTATAAGTATTAAACAACCCTATTTAACCATCTATCCATCCTACGGAAAACGAAATCACCGCGCGTGCGTACGTACGAAATACCTTCTCCACGCCGTGGTGTAATCTATTTTCCACCACCACCTTACTTGGATGGGTATAATGGTGTAAATAATAACTATATCTGATTACTGTAAAGTGATATTGATTCTGTAATAGTATACATACACTCCAATAAAATTCCACGATCATGGGAACGATATCATCGCTTGTGCGTACGTACGGAATATCGTCTCCACGACGCGATGAGATTCATTCTCCATGTTAACCATACATGAATGATCATAAAGTATATATAATGAATAATAATGAAATATATGACATAATAATGATACAGGATTTATGTATACATATATTTATGTCATCTACTTAATTCCACTCAATTCAATAAAGAAACGAAAACAGCATTCATGCGTATGTATGGCCTACCGTCTCCATGAACGGTGTATTTCTTTCCATTTATCGATCCATTATATATATGTATATTCTGAATATATATTATATATAAATCATGTTTTACATTCTGGATTTATGTAATAATGATCTAAGTAATCATATGAATAATTATAAGTTAAAACACGAACGGCAAATGAGACGATTTTACCCAAAACGCTACTTTAACATGAATTTAAAAAAGAACGGGTAATATAAAGTCATAAGTGAACCATATATGATATAATAACAATGAATATGATTCTGTAATAAGTCAATGACATTATTTAAATCATTATACAGGAGTTTCAGACACTTACGAAGCGAATCAGACCTAAGGTAAGGGAAATATCACAATCTCATTTTTATCCGAGATTGTTTATATTTTGGAATTTACTGGGGTGCATTTTATCATCCACATCCATATTTCCTAAATATGTAATATTTACATCATTATACAATAGTTTATATCCAACTTTACCCTTCGGTTAGTTTTTAGTAAAAGATATGAAAGGAATCTTTTGCCGTTTTTCGTACGAGGTAATTTTTGACTTTTCAGAAAAAAGTACGAAAATAATGATTTCTTTTAACTTATATGGCATGAAAGGATTTTTAAAACATTATTTCCAAGAATATTCCTTTACAAGATTTCATGTTTATTTTTAATCAACTTCTTTTAGTTTAAAATTGTATGACATGTTAAGAAAGGAAAAATGTTTTTGAAGTAGAAAGGATATTTTCCTCAAGAATGGAGTTCAAGTGTTTTATCAAAATTATTTTCCATATAAGATAATATAGGGTTCTGTTTCTATCCCTATTATTACATTGATTTTATTATGTTGTGATGGAATTATTTTTATGAATTCCTTTATCTTATATGAGTTTTTTATGATGTCACGATGTTTAAGATTCCCATTTTTATTACATGGGTTATGCTATGATGTATGGTTTATGATTTTGTGGCACACATAAGAATGGTATCATTATGAGATGGGTGGGACCTATATCTCCCTCCAATGCATTGGGTAATGATTTTATATCTCATGAGATAGACATGGCTGGAACGGTAGGTTATACCGGTTCAGTGAAACACGACTGAAACGAAGAGTAAACTCGGTTCAGAAATGGACTTTGTCCACTAAGATAGTCTTGGAAATTTGTCTTGACTAATAAGAAATGATTCTCTAGGATTATGTGTGTATGCCACAAAGTTTCATGTTTTAAGTTATGATTATTGTGATTACATTTCACTACTATGATTTATCCCATGTTATGAAATTATGCTCTCTTTTGGAGGTTAATATTTCCAAAAGTTATGTACTTATGAATATGATGTGATTGATATTTCTTTTGTTTAACCTTACTGAGCATTTGAGCTCACCCTTTTATGTTTTCTTTTCCCCAGGATATAAAGAAAGGTTTTAGGTAAGAAAAAAGGGAAGATCTTTATGGGAGATGTTGATGGTCTTTCACCATGATTAGAAGATTACGTTCCGAGTTTCCAAATACACTAAACTATTACGGTCCTTGTGTGTGTGTTTTTGTTATGTACTAAGTATTCCGAAAAAGTAATGCAATGTCCATGTACTTCAAGCTTCGAGTCTCTACAGATACAGTCCTTTTAAGATACCCTATGTGGATTTTTGTTGATGTTGGTTGGAAACCAAATGGGTTGAGGATTATTTCCTCTCGATACAAGCAAAATAGAGTTTAATTGGTGGGACTCATAATGAATGGGACTCCCCAAATCATGGGGGAAGGGTTGTTTCAATTATATAGATTCCTACAGTGGGGTTACTTTCCTAAATGACTAGTGTTATGGTTCTTGAAGATTTTCATAAAGGAAGAGTAGGTACTCCCCTATGGGGCCCGAGAGCATGTAATCTAACCATGGGGTCAGTGATCTCCTATAGGACTAGGGTAAGGGTCCTATATATCTAACATAAATAGAGTTAGAACTCCCCAAACATATAGGGTGTGAGTCTTCTATGATAGGATTCAGTACTGCACTATTATTCCAGGTCGTGGGTTCCCACACATGATTGAACAAAGTCGGTACTCCCCTATCAAACTAGGGTGCATGTCCTCTTGTCACTAAGTAGTATTCCCCTACATGGATGGGTGAGAGTCCCAAAATTTTGATGTCGTACACCCTTTTGGGATTAGGGTGTGGTCCTTTATGGGTCGTAGTGCCTTGTGGGTTCTTGTTATGGGTCCTCACTAATGGAGTTTCTCTCCCCTATTCTGAGTACCGGTGGGGAAAGTGTCCTCAAATTGAGTTGGAGCTCCCTTGGCTCTCATAATCAGTTATAAGGAGGGGCCTATACACATGATTTATACGATACCTAGATTGGATATACTTCTCCCTTTGCAGACTGAGGTGATGGCCACTCCTTATAGTAGTGATAGAGGTATCATGAGATTATTAGGTGTAGTGATCCCTCATATATGTACAATGGTGAGGGAAATACTCTCCACCAGGGATCCCTTAGCCTTGAATTGGGTGCAAGAAAACGTGGACTAAACCTTTGGTGCTGATCACTAGAGTTGGGCCTACAAGGATGTTCTCAATAGAGCATGTTCTCTCAGACATACCATTAGAAATTGTGGTGTTATTCCTGTTGGAGTACACCTATCAGATGGGGTCCATCTAGGATGGTCGTTCTCAAGGAGTGTGATCTCCTGGTATTGTGTGTTGCCTTTCGAACCTGTGATATGAATACTATTTATGGCTTCCATTTTGGAACCTTATGATTCATAGAGCCTGAGAAGAGTATATATTTATGTTCTTGTATTATGCGTTTTTAACATGTACCCGTGTTGAGTTGACGATATCTTACTAATGGTGTATCCTTTCTATTATTTTATTATTTTTTCGGGGTTCCATACTGATTATTGTTTCACTCACCCTAGAAGATGCTTTTCCCATACATGTTGTGTCTTTTGAAAATAATTATGCTTTGACGGAGTCCTTTGTGGAGAAGTACTAGGACCATGATAAGATAGTTCCTTTTGAGATCAGTTGAGAATATTTTTTTCTGGATGATTTATACATTAGTTTCACTACCTTAGATTTCAGGTTGGACTCTGTATATTTCTATTCTTGGTGTGATTATATTTTGGCCCAATCTTTCTTTACTACTTTATCTTCTATTTTACTTTGTTGTAGGGTTGTAGTGGTATACATGACTATTCATTACTTAGTATTTTTACTATCTTCAGCATCTGTGTCTTGGAGTTTTTCACTTGTGTAATTGTTTATAGACCAATGCCTATTATTTGTGAGATATGCCTACTCAGCACTAATCTCATGCCCCTTTACTATTAGAGGAAAGCTTATGGTAGTCACGACATGGGCCCTGGGGGATTGGGCATCCTAAAATCGTTTCAAAGGGGAATTTCAGTTCCACATTGGGACTGAAAGTTTGTGGGTTTGGTTTGGGGAAATAGTGTTATGTTTTTTGAGTATGGATTTGAGGCCAAGGACTCCAGTGCTAGTGCAGTGACCGACGTATCCCAACACCATGAATCTAGGTGCTTACATCCATATAAGTACATGAAAAAACATATTGAATGTAAATATAAATGTATATGCATCATATATGAATGGTTTATGTTTTCCTTGTCATTCATAAGTATGTTCATGAGGTATAATTTTTTAATTTTGATACATCATGATTTCATCAGGTTGTGTTCATGATGAAAACTATTGAGGTTTCCACAGTAGGATCAAGATTTTGTCCCGATGCTTTATGAGGCTTCTCTGATGGGAGATAGTTACAAAGCCGAAATTCATTATGATGTTCTAGAGGTGGAGGTGTCACTTGATGATTGGTTATAAGACACACCTATAGTTGTTCGGGAAGATTCAGCTTACCTGATAGAGTCGTGGATCGATATATTGTTTCCAGAAAATGAATAGTAGGGATAGAACATGTATCTATGGAATTATAGGTAGAGATAACCCATGATGAAGGTTTGGTAGGAGATACCGATAATATTTGTGCAACATAATCCATAGAGCCAGAGGTTTAATCAGTTGTTTTAGGGCTGTGCAACTTCCTAGATGGATAGGCTTTGAAATTATTGATGAAATAGGGGGTATCTCATGTGACATTGTCCCAAAAATCATGTAGTATTAAAGGAGGAGGTTTATGTACCACCAATGAAGAGGATGCGGTAGGGGAATACGTATATTTCTAATGGATAAGTTGTAGAGGGGTTGGGGAAGTAGATAGAGGTGGATTACTTTTTAATGTGTGGCCACCACACTGACTTGTTAGTCTATACCAGACTATGAGAGATGCATGACATGGGAGGATTTAGTTTCAGGCTATTGAGTCTTTGGAACCTAGGAAAATAGTAATGACTCATGGTATGATATGTGTCATTATATTTGATCTAGAGTATTGATATAAACATGTACTTATGATTTACATTCCTTATAGTTTCCTTTTTTCATACCATGAGGATCATTTTCAGGCATTGATTCGATCCTCACTTTTAGAGACTCATAATGGAGAAGTCCAATGGACCACACACCGGTGCTGATAGTGTGGCTTGACTCTTATATAAGAGAGTTTTAGTTGGGATCTATTGGTAGTATCATAGAGTCCTTACTTTTTCATTCTCGGAGTGAACTAAATCTAGAGTTCATGTTTAGATTGATTGTTTTATTAAAAGGGTGTGGTGAGTCTGTAGTGATGGAAGGTGGTTTCCTTTGTTAGTGATGAAGAATCCCAGACAGCACTAGGTAGACTCTCGTATTGAACCTAAAAAATAAATGGGCTGCATGAGACCCTGTTTAAGGGTATAGTGCGAGAATCCATTGGTCTTGCATAATATAAGAGAGGTTTTGTGATGCAGCATCAACATATATCATGGAACTACCAATGGAGTTTTTTTCATGACTTCTTTTGCATAAGATCATTTCTTGGGGGGAGAGTTATCACTTGTGATGTTTCTATAATATTAAATGGTTTTCTACAATAAACACTCAGATGGGATTCCACAAGTGGGTGTGAAATTTTTTTAGTTTTTGCTTGTTCTATGGAATTTGGAGGTTGTATAGAGAGGGCATAATAAGACCTAATGTTCAATATTTGGAAGACATGTTTTGTTTGTAAATACCCCTTCAAGATCAACCTCAACCTAGAACATGTAACTCTTGTTGAGGATGATGTATAATTCATCTAAGGGTGGGTGTGAACTATGTAGTTCTATCAGTATCTGCATCATGTCAGTGTGGACTTGAGATTATAGACCCCATGATAGCAGATGGACTGTGGTGCATGGTGCATTCCCAATTGTCAAATTTATAGATACATGTGCTCCTTGTTCCATGTTAATTTCCAAATAGAAGCTGGACATGAGATTTGTAAATCTATGTGGTTCATTCGAGTATGTGCTTGCAAGCAGCATAAGGACCCTTGACGTGCTCACTGGTGTGGAATCCACGAAAGGAGCATAATTTTACCTCCCTTGTGTATGGGATTTTTCTTTTCAAGGAAGAAATTAAAAAATGTGGAGAGAATGTAATGACAAATATTTTTTCTGAATTTATTTTTTAGTAATTAAAACAGGAAATATTTGAGTCTGGATGCCGATATGGTGTGCAAATCTGATGCCAAGTGTTCACTATATAAATCATTGAATGATGTTCAGTTTTTAAATAAAAGAGCTCAATCATATGACATTAAACATTAGTATCTTTAGGAAATATCCCAGTATTTGAAATCTAAGGGAAACTTTGTGTTCTAAACAATGAATTTAGAATAGGCGAGGCATAAAATTATCTGACATGGACTAGATGGATGAGATAGATTTTGGACATAGATGTAATTAAAATATATTAAAAAAATATTTGTGATCCAAAAATGATTTTATTTTTAACCAATATTCATCAGGTATCTTGGTATATCTATATAACCCTATAACTCCCCTATATAATAGAAGAGAGTCTCCCTCTCTCGACAACAAACACTGGGAAATTAGTTTTGGAAATTGGTCTGTATATCGATATTTTTCTGTAACAGATCGACGATGGAAATGATGAAGCATCAATCTTCTTCAATGATCAAACCAAATATAGGTAGGGTGTTTAAATTAAATTATGTTTTCCTAATTAATTCTCTCTAAATGTACAATTCAGATTAACATATTAATAGGTTTACCCACAAAACATTTGTTCATGAGGTAAGGTATTTTATTGGATTATATTTTTTTGATTTAATCCCTGACTGATTTGATATTCATTTTGATTTTTTCAACATGATCATTCTAATAGGAGTGGGTCAACATTGTGATGAATGATGGAAAATGTATATTCCTCATTTTTTTTGATTCCCTCCCCCTTATGACCCATATGTTCTTTGGGTTATTCATAGAGTTGAGAAGAATGTGTCTTTGTGCATCTGTTTCATAGTGAAACACTCCCAAATCAATGATCCAGCCTTGTGGAGATCTAGCAGAGGTATGATTAAGATGGTGAAAGATATAATGAAATGTAATGTGAGATTTCCTCAGTCATGTATTTTCTAGTTTAATGGATTGAAATGTGGATTAAATACCATGGAGATGAAGAATGTTACATGAGGATGGTAGAGATTCTTTCGGATAGATAACTGGCCTACCAGAGAGTGTCTGGTGGCCTGAGAATGAGGCGACCACAGAAATAGATCAAGTGAAAATATTTGTGTTTAAACGAGTTCCCATTGAGGAAGGTTCGCAGCTTTGTGCCACAACGGGGTGTGCTTGAATTTCGACATAAGCTGGGGGCATGTAGAATCAATATTTGGATGATCCAGCATCATGACACGGAAGGGACATGACATGACATCACCTCTGGGCTAGATAAACTAGCCCTTGTCTATGTGTCCTGGTATGGAGACACTAGGTCAGGCCAGTATTGGGTCGGGCCAGGTCTAGTGGGTCAAGTCATATTGGAGTTAGATCGGCTGACCACAAGCCTTGTCAGGTCAGATTCGTCTAACCAGTTTGGACCACACCTCATCCAAACTGGGCCATTTTTTCTATAATTCATATAACATTCAAACGATCCATCCTTTTGATGATCCATCTATGGTGTTGGGACCCTTGTGATGATACGATTCTTTTGAGATACACTTAGTGGGTTATCAGGGAATTTGGATGGAAACCAAATGGTTTGAGGAGTAGGTTCTCCCTGTACAATCACATTTGAGTGGATTCAGTGTGTCTCATCAATATGGGACTCCCCAGGTCATGGGAGCAGGTTCGTTTCCTTTGGTTAGTTTCCTATAGGGGTGTTACTCCCCTAATGGACTAGGTTTCTGGTTCATGGGGATTTATTTATTGAATAGTAGTTACTCCCTTGGGGTACTAGAGATCGTGTCATCTAACCATGGAGTCTGCAACCCCAATATTACTAGGGCGTGGGTCATCCATATATAACATACATGAGTTGGGACTCCCTTATAGGGTATGGTGAGATTCATATTTGAGAGGAGTTGAAACTCCCCTATTATTCGAGGGCATGGGTCCTCCACACATTAGTAGATAGATTTGGTACTCCCCTGTCGTACTAGGGTACATGTCCTCTAGTCACTGAGTAGTACTCCCCTACTAGGTAGGTCATGAGTCCACAACATATGAAGTCATACTCCCATGTAGGATCCGGGTAAAAGTCATTCATCATTAATACTCCCTTGTGGGATCATGGTGTAAGTCCTCACATATGGCCCATCCACTAGATTTTTACGATTCATATATAGAAGAAAATTCTACCTAATTTGGCTGGGCTGTGTGCCACTTTTTATAGGAGATACAGAGGATTCACAAGATAGTTAGGATCATGGATCTCTCATATGTGTTTATATTTTAGGGCGGGACCCTCCCCTTGGATTCCAATAGTCTTGAATCGAGTTTTGACAATAATTATTGAACCTTGGGTTATAATATCTGGAGTCGATCCTAGTAGGATGTTTCAGATGGAGCACGTTATATTAGATGTACCATTTGGAATGTTAGAGTATTCTCCAATGGAATGTACTTCTCGAACGACTACCGTCTAGGATGTCAGTTGTCATAGAGTGTGATCTTCTAGTTTTTTTATTTTAATTTCAATAATACAATGAGAATCCTATTTATAGATATGAGTTTGGAACCTAATGATCCCGAGTGTCTAAGAAGAGTATATCTGGATGTTCTGATTCTTTGTGTAGTAATATACTTGTGTTAAGTTCACTATATCTTCACTCTGGTGTTTCCATTTTGTTATTTTACATTTAGTTTTGGGGTTCCATACAGAGTATTATTATAATCACCCTAACATGGGTTTTTCCTTTAGGGTTTATGTCTTTTGTAGATGACAGATTCTTTGGCAGAGTCTTAGGTATAACAGTAACAAGACCTAGACCAACCAGTGCCTGGTGAGATCAGACGATCTCAGGTGTTTCCAACATCTTCCTATATGAACATTAGTACCCTTATTTGCAGTTCGTACATTGTAGTTGTCTTTTTTCCTTTTGGGATTATACTCTCGAATTTTTGTGCTCAACTGATCTACCTTTTTCCATATTCTATTTTTGGGGTTGTAGTGGTTTGCTTGAATTTTCATTAATTACTGTTTTTACTCTCTATATCCTCAATGGCTTGAAGTTGCGTGAAAGTGTTAATGTTCTTACGAGTATGATGAACATTTGTGGGATATTCCTACACAAATCAAGTCACTATCCTCTAGCCTATTAGAGGCAGGTTTGGGGTAGTCATGGAACATGCCTCGGGGGACAGTTCATGACAATGGGTTTCATAATGAAAGAAAAGCTAATTGGATGGGAATGTTTTTTTGCTGCTGAGATGAACATATGTATCGTTCTCAGTATTTTACAATGAATATAATAAGGATAAGATGATAAAATGAAACATTTTGAAATCCAATAGATATTTTACCAAGTTAAAGACTTTCTTGGTGATACAAATAATAGGAATAATGATTATAACTATCTATATAGGTAGTATGAAATACTAGCAAGTTGTGATAAATCATACTAGGAATTTACTAGTACACAGATTATTGATTATTTCATCATCCATCCAAATGTTTTTTGAACCAAATATAGTTTATGGGTTGATTTAAGTATATAAAACTATAAATAAGTTCTTCATTGTAGCAAATAATAATTATATAAGTCATTATATTACAAGAAAATTAATATATACTCTTTTTGAATATAGAAACTTTTTAAAATATCGTATGGATCCTTTTACATAATTTTATATACTTTCATATTATAAGGAAATTATAATTAGATAATCAATATCCTAATATGTGTAAATGGTAAGGAGATATAATTGGATAAAAAGATCCGAACATTGATTCACTCCTTCCCACTATGTGTTGATAAATCCCCAGGAGGTAGTATCAATTGGATCTTAGGGTTGGTTCACCTCTTTTTTATTTTCTATGTATAAGTTATTCTATCATATTTAATTTTGTTTAATTTATCTTGTAATAATGAATTGAATTTTTTTGTGAATATTTAGTTATATATATGATGAAATATGTTTCTACAAATACATTAATGAACATGACAATGAAATAGAATATAATGTTGAAAAATTTATCCATCATAAAAATTAAGGGCGATATTAGATTTCTTCAAGGAATGAAAGAGGAATAAAAATATATATTTGCAGGAGACTAGTATGAGTATCATGTTTCCAAAAAACAGAAGGAAAACAATTATATAATCAATGTATCAAGATCATGATACCCTTTATTATGTGAAAATTACTATATGAATTATCTAAAAAAGAATAACCTTTCATAAGTTGTGATGATGATCATTATTGAAGGTCGGAAGAGATATTATTTACTAGATAATGGAATATTAGAACTTTTATTTCCAAAGAAAAAGTCTCCCTTATTTATAGAGTCTTTGAAAGCATGATTGAATTGATTATTCTAGTAGAAGAGGAAATAGATGTATCGAACCCAACCCTAACAACCATGATCCAAATAATTCTTTATTTAATTGGAATAAGATACAAGGAATCTAAACCCAAAGGACCAAATATTATAGTGGTCATGGTAAAAAATATATATACATCACTATAGCAATATATTAGAATAAATTAATTAAAAAATAGTTTTTTCAAGAATAAATTTATTCCCCATTGAATATCCCTATAAATAAAACATATTACACTTCATGTGTTTCGAAGAAAACAAAATTAGATTGATCTTGAATTATCAAAAAGGGTTATGTAAAATCGATGATATCATAAATAAAAAAGAATATTCAACTAGGAAATTAAATATTTCATAACATGTTAAACAATTATGATTGGAAATGTTATGATTACTCTGTCATGGAATGTTTATGAAAACCCAGGTCATTTTAATATGTGGAGAAGTCATAATCTATATAGAAATATAAATAACTGATATCACATTCCATTTAATCAATAAAGTGAACAATAATAGAAACCGTGTATAGTCTCATAGATATAATATTATGAATAATAATTACTCAATTATTAATGTAGGTAGTTATAAATTATTGGAATCCATGAAATCAAGAATCATGATACCTATATAGTCAAAAGATTTCACAATATAGGTTAATCAATTGGTGGGAACCCATTTAATGCCAGCTAAAAATGGTTGTCTCATGAGACCTAATATAGCCTCAGGGATATAATATATTAGGACCCACCCATCACTGAATTTTAAAATCTTTCATCATATATCAAATAATCTATATAAATGATAAATAATTTTCCTTATCCTCAAATATCATTATTGAGTAGAGAATGTAAATTTATATATATTTCCAAAGATAAAAAAATTACATTAAATTTAGAACCATATATATTAGGATGATATATGATTTTAAAAATAATCATATCCATTATATATAATTTGAATATTTAGGGGAAATTTAATATCTAATGAAAATTGGAATGTTATATTACATGTTAATGTTATTGACTAGGAAAATGATTAAAAAAAATTAATTTACATAATTCCATTAGTTAAAATTTTAAGAAAAATGCTTATAAATAATATGGATTCCATGGATAAAATATAAACCCCTTAAATTAAGAATAAATCAATTTATATTGATAAATAAAAAAACAATAACCGATCATTAGAAAAATTTTAAGGTAATTACCCTTTTTATTTTGAAAATTTATTATATATTTTTTAAATAAATTTAATTATTATTTTCAAAAATATTCTCATAATAATTAACAGTGAGCTTCATTGAAATTTCCATCCTTATGGTGGGACATTTTTTTACATGTTTTACATGTGATAAAAATCATTTTTTCTCTATAAGAATGCATGGAATGTTCATTATCCACAAAACAAAAAGAATATTCATTTCTTATTTCTCATAAAAGAATAAAAATATTTGATATGAAAATAAAATAATAATCCATTAATAAAATCAATAAGTGTAAAAATTGTTTAAAATTATATTTTTAAATAATCAATATAAATTTTGAATACTTTTTGTAAAATAAATTTAGATTACCTGGTTAAAGAAAAAAGTGAATTTTGAATGGAGAGAGAAATGATGTCAGATTTTATTAAAAACTATTTACTAATTAATTTATCTAACAATGCATCGAAAAATGTTATTAGTAAATTTAATTATGATGAATAACTATATGATCTAAAAATTTAATGGGTTTATTTTTACATTCATAAATAATTGTCTTTAATCGATGTTGATGAATAATATTTCTTGATTGTAATGAGATTGTGTAGTAAACACTTTCATTGATTACCATATTGAAGTGAGATTAAATAAATTAATCAATTATGTGCATCAAAATAAAACACATGAATAAAATAATAAATACATCATATGATAGTAAAAATTTACTATATTATTAATCTGATAATATTAATTACACTGACAATGTAGTATAACCAAATGAAAAGAAAATGAGTTATGAAATTCTGTACCACTTGGTAACTCATAATTCAAATAAACTAGGATGTAATAATAAAAATAGAAACATATAATATTATTTTTTTAACAAATAAGGATTTCACATTTCAATTGTTCACGATAAACACCATGTAAAATAAATTAGGACCATAACATTATAATATGTCTTAATGTCAGAAAATTGAGATAATATCCTATACCTTAGTCTCTCTTTTAGTTGAACAAGAATTAACATCATTTATAGTGGATTTAAAATGTTATTAACATATTATAAAATAATATTAAAATTTATAATATCATATATGACCCTTATATTACATTTTATTAATTTATTGTTAATATTAATTCCATATTTTCATTGTTTCAGGTGTTAATTGCCATGTTTTCTCAAGAATGTTTCATCATGAATGGTATGCTATTTTTATATATTATATATTTATATCATATCTATATTAATTATAATTTGATAATTATAATATGTTATCATTAATTTAACTTTTAAAACCAATAATTAATGATTTTTATGAAAAATTATGTATGTTATAATCTTGAGAATGTTATGTCATATATACGCATGTGTAACATTTCCAATATTCAATGATCATTATGGAAAGAAGTTATGTAACATTCTTACATTAAATTTTGTAAATAATAAAATTTATACCATATTATATAGTTATATATTTATATTCTATGTTTTTTTGGTGATGAAAGTATATTCACATCATGTTATGATAATGGTAGTCCACCAGTACATTGATTTTATTTTCATCTTTACCTGAATAAAAGGAAGAGAATGAAAATGACATATATTATCTATAAAGAATGATACTATGTAATAAATATCATAATTATGTCATTCATATGACACATAATCATTAAAATTTTCTTTATCACCTTTTATCTGATGAATCAGGGAATGATTAATCACATCGCTTCGTGAGGTGGTAAATCATCATACACAAGAGAAATATAATCGTATATCATAGGGATTGAAATATATATTTATATATATGATATAGTGATTCCAAAGGTAAAATTATGGATTTAATATCATATATATATACATTATATACATATTCATACCCATCCTTTCGAGGTGGAAATGGAAAATGAACGACAATGATTTGCGAGGCGTTAGTCACCCATACACTAGAACCACGATTTCTTACCACATTTGATAGATGTTTTAACTGTTTCATATTAGGATTTTGTTATAAAAAATCCCATTACATTTAATATAATATTTTATTTTATCTTCATGGTTTAATAATAATTTAAATAGGTATATGATGAGGTAAAATAAAGATTCTCGTTGAATAATGTTACCAATTTTACACACATCCCTTATAAGTTTAAACTAAATCCATCCAATGTTGGATTTTTTCCAAACTTAGGATACTAGTATTATGATAGGGATGTTTTAATGTTATCCTTATATGTTTCTGAAGAACCAAATAGGGTTAAATGTTTTATTTTATAGAGTATATGAGATACCATTTTATATGTTTGGAGAAGACACATTTGGTAATTTGGAAAATAATTTTGTGCATCTATATTTTTCATATCTAAAAAGGGACCCAAAGTGTTCCATTATCTATCTTTATTGGTTTAATTGTTATTAAATTCCCATAAAATAGTTTTTTAGGAATTTTTATAGGTCTTTTTACTATAATATTTTTAGTTTAACCACATTAAAAACCCCTAATTAACAAAAATGCGGTCATAAATTTTTACTACATTCACTATTCATTTTCTTGAAAAATAGTTTAACTCATTTGAGGTTATAAATAATGACACTTCCCAAAATTTAATAAAATTTTTCAAATTTGATGAGCCTTTGTGTAAAAACAATTATTTTAAATTTACCCCACAGAACTGATGATTTTTTTTAATTTTAAAATGTTAAACAAATTAAAAAAACTAATATATAAATTCAATATATATATGATTATAATAACATAAATTCTATTAATTTATATAAAAATGAACTTTACTAATTTAAAACTAATTCAAAAAATAATATAACCTAATAAATTATTTGAATGAAATGTTTTTTTTGAATTAAAAACTGAAACTCTTTAGAAAAATTTTAAAAAAACATCATAGTCTAATTTACATATTCTGATTTAAAAAATAATGATCAATATTTATAATAAAGTTTCTATAATGGGTGAATATTATTTTTAAATTACGCGTTTAAAGAAAAAATAAACCACACTTTTGTGAAAGATAATGTTTTCTAAAAAATATTTTTTTCTTACAAATGATTCTAATTTAATTACATTTAAATAGATAATAACCATTTAAAAATTATATATTTTAATAATTTTTTCTATTTGATTTTGTATAATCCAATTTAATATATAGGTTATTAATAATATATTAAATAATAATATTTTAAAAATATATTTTTGTTTGTAAAACTCAGTCGTGTGCGTGACACATGTTATTGATGGCACACATTGTTTCATGTAACAAAATATAAAATCCTTATTCTACGTAATGCAATATATAGAAGATATTTATTTCTAAAAATAATTAATATATTATAATGTATTAAGTATGTAAGTTACCATCTAGTCCTGTTGTTTCATATAAATAATTTATAAAATACATTGTACTTGTTTTTGATGTTTTGGGTGTTACCTTCTCCCCACCATAAATAAATTATTTTCGAACAATTTAAACTTGATCTCTGTAATATAGTTAATTATGTTTGAAAATTATTGTGCTAAAAATGAACATTAGAAATGAGTAAATATAACATCCTTTTAAAAATATTTAATGGAATTTAAAAATATCGTATATATTGAAATATAATGTAATGACACAGAAATTTCAAGGAATTTTTTTCCATAATTCTTGGGAATTTTATGAGTCTGCGGTTTTTGATGGCACTTGATTCTGAGGCCTGGTGAGCTCGGAATATTTTTTTTCCTGAATTTTAGCTCGGGTACATTCAGTGAATGAATGAGCGGGTTTTCCAATCTTTTGAACCGATTATCGTAATCAAAATCTGAGGGCACTGATGAACTCACAGTGCCGATATTTGCCTAAGGGGACCATTACCGTAGTTGCATTTTGATGGGAGGATAAGCTAATTTTCCGGTTATTTTTAAAAAAATAAATAAAAATATGTGTTCGATATTTTTATTTGTGGAGGGTGGTTATTTCCTCCCAAGTGGAGTTATAGGTTGGGCCCACACCCACATAACCTCCAATGATAGGATATTTGTGGGGTGGGGCCCACACGTGCCATAAACTCTTGAACTCCTCATAACTCTCTTGAACTCTCCATAACTCCCCCCTTCATTAATTTCATTGACAACTCCCTCTAAATTAATTGTGATCCCTCCACCTTCCCCTCTCCCTTTAATTCTATGACAACTCTTTTAATTAATGAATTGAAACACAATTAATAAATTAAAGTGGTTTGAAATTTGAATTACATGGGTTAAAAAATAATTTCCTTGGGTATTATTTTATTTTGGGCTTTTGTTGTGTTGAGAGAATCTGGAGGAAGCTCTAGAGAAATAGAGATAGTTTTTTTCCCTCAACGAAGAACACCATCTCTTTCCAAAGAAGAAACATCGAAGAACGAATCATCACCTTCAATCTTCGGCCATGACCAAGGAGAAGAAGCCACCCGCAAGGAACGCCAATGACAATGTTCCTTCCTTCCTCATCTCTGCAACAAGTGAAGAGATGATGTTTCCTCCTCGTACGCACTCCAACATTGTCAATGAATAATCTTCTCGCGACGCCGTCTTCCACGATGCCAACCACCGTGAACCTTAATTCGAGGTAGGGGGTTTTCTTAATTTATTTTAAATAAATTATTCTTTCATTATTGTTGTATACAAGTGAACATCATTCACAATATGATACCGCCTAACGTGGAGGGCACGCACCGAACGAACACAGCCTCACGACCCTCCATTGAACCTTGTTCTTTTTTGATGGAGACGATGATGGAAATAATGGGAGTGACGATTGAAGGCAGCAGCCGTGTACCGGCCGCATGGGGAGGAACCGCAGCCTGCAACCGCGGGCTGCTCTACCGACAAAGAACTAGCCGGCTAAAGCTGGCCGGACCGAAGAGACCGCGGAGCCACAAGGTGTGTCGTGCTATGGGGGACTGCAGCCTGCCTGTGTGGGCCCCTCGGCCGGCAAAGAACTGGCCGGCTAAAGTCGGCAAGACTGAAGAGACCGCAACGCCACAAGGGGCACCATGCTGAGAAGAACCATCGCACTAGAAGGGAACCGTGCTGGAAGAACCACGAACCGCCCATGTGGGCCACTAGATTCATGAAGGCCGACCGACATTGGTCGGACGGTTTGGGAGGGTCGTGCCACTTGGCGCCGCCAGTTCAGGAAGCCGTCCCCCTTGGACCGCTCGGCCCGCAGGCCGAGCCGCGACCAGCCGGGCCGCACCGTACTGGGTGAAGCCGCGCCCTGTCGGGCTGTGCCATGCCTTTTCGAGCTGAGCCGCATGATTCATTGGGCTGGTCTGACCCTTTACCGTGTTGGACCCACCAAAACTAGGATGACCCGACCCGTCAGCCCACTGGGCTTAACGGGTCGTGCCTGTTTTTTACTTAGAGGTGAATAACTTGAAGACCATGCATCCGATCGATGTGCCGTCTGTGGAATTGGGACCCTTGATATGTGTTAGTCAATTTTATGATACTCTATGTGAGTTTTGGATGACATTTGGGAATGGTTGGGTTAGAAATGAGCATATTTTTAACTGGGCCCATAGAATGGAAAAGCAAATAACACTCAGACCGGATTTCCATTTGACGAACCATCGATGGCATTGGTAATCTAATTGAGAAACGGTTCCCTTGAGTATACCCCATGGGTGATCGGGGTATGATTGAGATATGGTCAGGTTGGTTCGTACACAAAACCAACGAGGCCCCCGGGACAAAAGGCTAATAACTCACAGACCGGATGTCCGATTGACGTGCCGTCTGTTGCGTTGAGACCCCTATGAAAGGGTGGACCTTTGAGATACTTCTTCAGGGGAATTAGTGACACTTGGAGTTTTGGCTTGTTTCTCATGGACTGGATCCTCCTGGAGATGAGAATATACAGTATAGAGACCTAGTAACTGGCTGAGACCCGATGACTGCATGATTGATTCGTTTCGGAGTGACTTTACTTTCCCAGTGGGGAGCACTACTGTGTGAGGTGACAGACCCATGGTAGAGGAGTACTACTGTGTGAGGTGTAAGACCCATGGTACTTGACAGTAGTAGTACCTCTGTAGGGTATGAGGGGGGGCACTACTGTGTGAGGTGGCAGAACCATGGCGGGGGAGCACTACTGTGTGAGGTGGCCGACCCACAATACTCGATAGAGGAGTACCTCAGTAGTCTAAGGTTAGTGATTAGAACCTAGGAGTCGTGATAGGACTACTGCGCTCGACAGAGGAGGAGTTCTCCGGCAGCCGTGATTTTGAAATCATGCATAAAATCCTTGTTTGAGCTGAGTAAATGACCTTTTTCTTTTCCTCATGTTTGATATGGGTTACTTAATAACTTATGTATATGTATGGGCATATAACTAAGTAAGGGTTATCTGTTGAGATGCTTCTTTGTGGTTATCCTTTTTGGATTTAGTGAGAACTTGAGGATCTCGGGGTCCCTACTGAGTATCATTATACTCACCCCTACATGGACTATGCGCGCACCTCATTATGTTGGATGTAGAAGACGAACAACGCTAACCGAGGCAGAGTGTATGAGGACTAGATGGTACCTGGAGGTGGAAACTCGGCGTGACGGCACACAGAGCAGACCAATAGGTGAGGAGTGCTGAGGAGGAAATCTGTAACAACCCTTCAGGTTGGAACCCAGAGGACGATCCCGGAGCTTCTTTCGTCTTCTAGTTTTTTGTCTTTTTAGTTTTAAATTCTTTCAGTTGTAGATCTACCTTTCATTTGGACTTGTATTTCTGGCCCCTTTGTACTTTCAGAACACTTGTTACACTACTTTACTCAGTGTTTGCTTCTTCTTGTACTCTAGTTGTGTGTGTTTATAATTTATAAAGGTAATGCCTTCCCAGTTTTTAGGGAGTTACGCCTTTGGTGCTAGTCGTCAGCCCCTGGCCTATGAAAGGTGGGATCGGGGTAGTCACGACACGAGCCCTAAGGATGAGTTCTGACAAATTGATATTAGAGGACTTCAGTTCTACCACATAAATAAGGACTCTAATATTTCTTTTCGGTGAATAAATAGTGTTAAGAGTGTTGATTGTGGTTTTCAGTTCAGGAAGACCAGTGTTGTTGCGGGCGGCCGATGTATCCGTACACCAGGACCCTAACTTCTGATTTCTAACATAGTGCATGAAAACACTGATTGCGTGTGTTTTTTCAAAAGTTTCCTTAAGTCAGCTCAAACTAGGTCAGCTCACCAGGTATAGTCTTTGACCGTGTCACATTTGTTTTCTTCAGGATTCCACCTCGTAGACGACCAGCTAGGGCCTTAAGGGTTGTACATACTGATAGGCAGTTGAGCGACGAGGCCTTAGTACAAGGGCCTCTTCTAGATGAGGCACTAGTGGAGATTGCACACCACTTGAGCGCATTGCACGAGTTCCAGGGATAGAGGCCTCTGAGGTTTCCATGCGAGACAGATTTTCAGATGGGTGGGAACTGGATGGAGGGTGTAGCATGAGTTATCCACACTATTGGGACACCCACTGACTTGATGGTGTATCTAGCTGTTAGTCACTTTGAGGGAGTAGTTGAGAAGTGGTGGATCCTGATGCTCCAGTTTTATGAAGAGGCGACCCTCACCTATGGAGATTTCGAGGGATTTTTTAGGGCGGAGTTTGTACCAGCAACTCTATGCTCTATACGGGTTGAGGAGCTACTGCTCTTTCCGAAAGGCTTTCCGACCATAGCTTATTCTTCTACATCCAACAGTAGATAGATGACACAGAAGTCCAAGCGGACTAGGCCAATAGGTGGGAGACCTTGGGATACAGGTTCATTTGTACGAGGCACCTGAAACAGATCCAACTATACGAGTAGCATGAAGTGCTATGCATGCGGCGGGGAGGGTCACTTGGATCGTGACTACCAGACCCATCAATAAGATGAGAAACAGGTAGTAGAGGAACCTACCAAACCAAGGTATAGGAGCTGGCCATACAACCAGTGGTGGACGCCGCTTTGAGGGGTTGCCACCACAACCACCAAGAGGTCCACCACGACTGCAGGGAATGGGTGGATATGGGAGAGCACAACTTCAGATAGCTAAAGCATACGACTATGGAGCTTTGGAAGTAGGTGGACAGAAGCGAGACTACATTCAGGCATGTGTGACTTTGTTCTTGGTGCTTCTAGTTTCCATGTTGTTGTTTTTTGTGGTTTTTATGTGTCTTTGTACTTTGAGCTGTAGTAATAAAAGTCACTTGTCCTTATGACGTTTGCATTCCTTCCATTTTGTGTACTAAGAGGTTCCGGTTTAAACTGTTGACTTGACGTTAACATTTGAGATTCCTACTGGAGGAGACCCAAGGACCACACAATAATTCCGACAGTGTGACTCAACCATTCGAGGCGAGAGTAACAGTTCGATCTCTTGGTAGTAGCGTTGAGGCCTTACGACATCATCCCTGATAGGAATTGTACCGGTCATGTCAGGATTGACTATATTAGGAAAAGGAGGTGGTTCATCCAGGGGATGATACCGAATTTCCCTTTTTGGAAAAGGATAAATCATAGTAGCTCTTGTAGAACGTTGGTGAAGAAGGGTGAAGATGAATTTTTACAATGGGATAGTCTCACCCATTGTTCATTGAGCGAATGGTTTACAGATCACTCCAATCTCAATAGTCTCAGGTGTGTCTTTTTTAGAAGAATATGAACCTGAGTCAGCGACGATGGCTTGAGTTCCTCCAGGTATATGACTTCAATATAGTATATACTCCTTGGAAGGGGAACGTAGTAGCTGATTCACTCACCATGAGGACTGGTATACAACTGTTAGGAGTGGTGACAGATCAGCGGGCTACTTTACATATATCTTTTGTGGATAGAGATGGTGCAACCTAACATTAGTCTCTTACAGTCACTCCTCCACTTCATCAAAAGAGTAGGCGAGGTGGATTACATCCTTCCCCTTCCATCTCAATTTCACAGGGTGCACGATGTCATCCATGTATCTCAGCTGAGGATATGCATGATCAGAACCCCTTTTGTTTCCCTAGTGTATGTTGTAGCTTTATGGGGACGTAAATCCCTAAGGTGGGAGTAAATTAAAAACCCAGAAATTTGAAGGAATTTTTTTTCTTAATTCACTGGAATTTTACGAGTCTATGATTTTTGACGACACCTGATTTCAAGGACCGGTGAGCCAAGAATATTTTTTTTGATGTTTAGCTCGGGTACGTTCAGTGAACGAATGAGTAGATTTTTCTATCTTTTGAACCGGAGCTCAGAATCAAAATCTGAGGGCACCGATGAACTTAAAGAGCTGGTATTCATCTAAGGGGACCTTTACCATAGTTTTGTTTTGAGGAGGGGAGAAGTTAATTTTCGGGTTGTTTTTTAAAAAATAAATAAAAATATGTGTTAGATATGTTTATTTGTGTAGGGTGGTTATTTTCTTCCAAGGGGAGTTAGAGGTGGGGCCCACACCCACAAAACCTCCCATGAGAGGATATTTGTGGGGTGGGTCCCACACGCGCTCTAAACTCTTGAACTCTCCATAACTCTCCCCTTGATTAATTTCTTTGACAACTCACCCTAAATTAATTGTGATCTCTCCACCTTCCCCTCTCCCTTTAATTCTATGACAACACTTTTAATTAATGAACTGAAACACAATTAATTAATTAATGTGGTTTGAAATTTTAATTACATGGGTTAATCAAATAATAGCCTTGGCTATTATTTTATTTTGGGCATTTATTGTATTAAGAGAATCTGGAGGAAGCTCTGGAGAAATAGAGATAGTGTCCTTCTCTCAACGAAGAACACCATCTCCTTCCAACAAAGAACCATCGAAGAACGAATCATCACCATCAATCTTTAGCCAAGCCAAATGAGAAGAAGATACCCACAAGGAACGCCAACAACGATGTGCATTCTTTCCTCATCTCTGCAACAAGTAAGGAGGTGATGTTTCCTCCTCGGATGCACTCCGACGTCGTCAATGAATACCCTTCCCGCGACACCATATTTCACGATGCCGACCACTACGAACCTTAATTCAAGGAAGGGGGTTCTCTAAATTTATTTTAAATAAATTATTCCTTTGTTCTTGTTGTATACATGTGAACATCTATAGATGTATGATACCGCCTAATGCGGAGGGCGCGGGCCGAACGAACACGACCCGAGGACCCTCCGTTGAACCTTATTCTTTTTTGATGGCGATGGTGATGGAACGGATGGAAGTGGCGATTGAAGGTGGAGGCCGTGCACTGGCTGCATGAAGAGGAACCGCGGACGACAATCGCGGGCTGCTCTGCTAAAAAAGAACCAGCCAGCTGAAGCCGGCCGGACCGAAGAGACCACGACGCCCCAAGGGGTGCCGCGCTGCGGACGACAAGGTCCCGCATTCCACGGGCTACTGCAGTGGTCGAACCGGCCGGAAGGCGGTTGGATGAGCTAAGAATAACCGCATCGCCAGGAGGGTTCCATGCTGGACGAACCGTGGCCCGCCCGTGCGGGCCTCTTTCACCAAGAAGGCCAGCCGGCTTCGGGCGGTCGGTTTGGGAGGGCGGCCCCGCTTGGCGCTGCCGGTTCAGGTAGCTGGGGGGCGACACCCCCCCTTAGACTGCTCAGCCTCCGGGTGGAGCCACAGCTAGCCGCGCTAGGCCGTGCAATTTCTCTGGCTGGTCTGACCCTTTGCCGGGTCGGACCCACCAAAACCGGGATGACCCGACCCGTCAGCCTACTAGGCTTAATGGGCACGACCCATTTTTACTTAAAGGTGAATAAGTTGAAGACCGTGTGTCTGATCAATGCACCATCTATGGCACAAGGACCCTTGCAATGTTTTGGTACATTTTCGATACTCTTAGTGAGTTTTGGATGATATTGGGGAATGGCTGGGTTAGAAACGAGCGTATTTTTATCCAGGCCCCTGGAACGAAAAAGCCAACATCGCTCAGACCGGACATCCATTTGAAAAAC
Source organism: Viscum album (assembly GCA_963277665.1). Taxonomy (NCBI): domain Eukaryota; kingdom Viridiplantae; phylum Streptophyta; class Magnoliopsida; order Santalales; family Viscaceae; genus Viscum; species Viscum album. Next base: position 1,471,617,512 of record OY728127.1, on the reverse strand, counting down.
CGTCGATAGAATTTGTAATATCATTTATAAATGGTTCATTTGAGTATACCCCATAGGAGTTCAGGGTACAATTAAGATACAGTTGGGTTGGTTCGTACACGAAACCAACCGGCCCCCTGAGACAAAAAGGCTAATAACTCACCGACCGGGCATCCAATTGACGTGCCGTCTGTTGTGTTGAGACCCCTATGACATGTAAGACCATTGAGATACTTCTTCATGGGACTTCATGACACGTTGATTATCGGCTAGTAGCTCATGAAGCGGATCCTCCTGGAGATGAGCATATGGAGTAAGAAGTCCTAATAGGTGACTGAGACCTGATGATTTCTAGTCCGATTCGTTTCGGTGTGACTTGGCTAGCCCAGTGGGGAGCACTACTGTGTGAGGTGAATGACCCATGGAGGAGGAGCACTACTGTGTGAGGTGGCAGACTCGCGGTACTCGACAGAAGGAATACTTCTGTAGGCTATGAGGGGGAGCATTATTGTGTGAGGTGGAAGACCCATGGCGGGGGAGCACTACTGTGTGAGGTGGCCAACCCATGGTACTCGATAGGAGAGGTACCTCAGCAGTCTAAAGTTAGTGATTAGCATCTCGAAGTCGTTACATGACTACTTGGCTTGACAGAGGAGGAGTTCTCCACCAGCCGTGATTTCAACATCATGAATAAAATCATGGTTTGAGCTGATTCAATGACCTTTGTGTTTTCCTCATGATTGAGATTGGATAATTGAAAACTTAGGTATATGTATGGGCATATAACTAAGTAAAGGTTATCCATTGAGATCTTTCTTTGTGGTTATCCATGTTGGATTTAGTGAGACCTTGAGGGTCTCGGGGTCCCTACTGAGTATCGTTATACTCACCCCTACATGGCCTATGCACAAACCTCGTTGTGTTGGATGCAGACAATGGACATCACTGATCGATGTAGAGTGTATGAGGACTGGACGGTACCCAGAGGTGGACACTCAGCGTGACGACACACGGAGTGGACCGATATATGTATAGGGGTTAGGAGGACATATCCACCTACCCTTCAGGTAGGAACCCAGAGGCCGATCCAGGAGCAGCTTCTGTCTTCTAGCTGTTTATCTTTTCAATTATACATTCTTTCAGTTGTAGCTGTACCTTTCAGTTGGGCTTGTATTTTCATCCCCTTTGTACTTTTAGCACACTTGTTACACTGCTTTACATAGTGTTTTCTTCCGCTTATAATCTAGTTGTGTGTGTTTACATTTTATAATGGCATTTCCTTCCCAGTTTTTAGGGAGTTACGCCTTTGGTACTAGTCTCCAGCCCCTGGCCTATGGATGGCAGGCTTGGGGTAGTCATGGCACAGGCCCTGAGGACAGGTCGTGTCATATAACTTGGATTTTATATTGGATAACATTGGTGGAAAGTGAATATATATATGTTGAATAAAATTACAATTAATTATAGGGAATGATAGAGGTATATGATTTATAAGTAAGTTAATGATCCATGAAATTTTAAGGGGTTTAAATAATAAATCTATGATTATTTAAAAGACCATATGATTTGTCAGATATTACTGTAATATGATATCATTTTTTTCAAGATCATTTTCAATATATTGTGGACTTATTTTACCCTATGTGAATATAAGAAAATATTTTTATTTTATTCATATAAATTTCATAATAACAACTTTAACCATTGGGTTTTCTTAAATCAATTTCCAATTAATCCCTTATTCCATGAAATAATATCCAATGTTTTTTTACATATATGGTATAGAAATTATATTTTAACTATTCGTGTGATCTATTAAAGAGTTAAAAGTATTTCCACCATTCTATATCAATTATAAAAAATCCAAAAAAGTTTTAAAAATTTTTCTACTATAGTAAAACAATTTATAGACCTCAATGTTACATCACATGTTCATCATTTGTATTTTTTTTCATACAGTTTACCTAAAAATAATGAGAAATTATCCAGTAAATTATAGTGGCCATTGGTAGTCATGAAACCGGTATCATCCATTAATCATGGGATTAAGCTGTAAGACCAATCCAGATATGATGACTTATCACCCATTATATTGGGTGTCCCTTTTTAAACTTTAATAATATAATTCATAAACCATTACCAAAACAATATGATAGAAAACCATGAAATAAATGTAATCAGTAGTTAACATTTTTAAAAATGATTTCAATACATCTTTTTTCACATAATGTATAATAATATTTTTTTACAATTACTAATATGACATCATTTATCATACTAACCCAAAAGTTCATCATTACCTTTAATATTATGGCTATAAATTTTAATGATATAATCCATCAAATATCTTTTCTATTACAACATATAAATATCACAAATTCCCTCCACAATGTTCTTAATCATGGTATTCTCCCATTACATAAAACTAAAAAGATGAGTTTATGACATTGAATATATGATATATATTAAAATCACAATCTCACTATTGTATAAGAAACTGTATAGATATTGATGGCATATATGATTCTAAAATTTAACCTGAAAATTATATATTTTCGCATTATTATAAAAAAAATACAATCAAAATATTACAAAACAATAATTATTGAATGAAAATACATAAATAATTCATCATTTATATTTAAACCAATGAAATTCATTTTTCTATTAAATAATGTTTAGAATTGGGAATTGACCCAGATAATTCCATGATTCTCCACATTTCAGATAACAAACAATTAATTGATATCAGATATTAGATTTATTTCCTTCAATCATACTCTTCATTTTTCCTCGGATATCATTTTAATTATGACATTAATTTTCAAGGATAAATTATTTTACCATTCCATTATTAAAAATTACAAGGTGTAGCCTTACACATTTATTACATGAATGAAATTGACCTTTCAAAACTCCATAATATCCATCAAGTCGAGCTCTTAGAGAATTCTACCCTTATTATAAACAGTTAGTTTGATTGTTAGATAAAGTATAAGATGATTATAATATTTTGGGATAAATTCTTATACATTATTATGATATCATTAGCACTAAATATAATCCCTTTTTTTATCATTATCTCGTATTTTATTTCATGTTCAATGTTCACATGATTCTTTTTAATTTCAATATATCGAATAAAATAAAAAATTAAAGGGAGAGATATAATATTACACGTTTCAAAACCATTTAATTAAATGTAATATCATGACATAAATATTATAGTGAATAAAATATTTGGTTTGACAAAGGAAATTACATTTTATTATCAATTAAAATCATTTATAATTATTTGTAAATTAATTTTGAAATATCCTAAGCATATCTACTTTGAGTGGAAAACTATGTGTGTAGTAAGGCCCATTTATGTGATCTAGATGATGATTGGGTTAATCCCAATTCACCCTTCATATAATTATTACACATAGCTACCTCTGTGCTAGAAACCAAATCCACATGTAGTATCTATAAAAGGATTTATTTATAGGACACCCAAATTACATATTCCTTACCAAAATATTTGGATATTATTCAATATTTATCAACAAATTCCATTATTTGGTTATGATCCCCAATCTAATATTTTCTTAAATCTGGTTCCAAATATTTCTACCAGAATTACAATACTACCAATTGTAGTGACCCTAACCCCAACAACCCAAAACTGCTGTCTACATTATTACATTGGAAAAATATATTAGTAATAAAATCCTAAATAACTAAATAGTTTAGTAGTTTGGGTAAATATATACATACTAGAGTCTTACATTATATTTTGAATTCCCAGATTTCAACATAATTAATTTAGAATAAGATTATTCCCTTTAGTATATCATTTCATACTAATAATAGAACACTTCATGGATTCTTTTTAAAGGAAACAAAATTATGGAATGCTCAAATTATTAGTTGGGCTTTTTAAAATTTGATGTTATCCTATATCAATAAGAATAATGAACATATTAATTTAAATAACTGAAAATACATTTCATTTAAAAATCAATATAGTTCATAATCACTATGGAATTTTAATGAACTAATAACAAAATCCAAGTAAAAAATGGATAATAAATAATCAATTTTTAAAGAAAAAGAAACATATTCTTTTAAATCAATAAATTGAAAATGAAATTCATCCCGATGTAATATCATAGTGATAATCTCATAGATAATAATTATATGAATATTAATGAAGGAAGTAAATATTTATTTGAAACAGTTATATTAGGAAACATGAAACCTCTAATATCATGACCAATCAGGTGAAAATTAAATCTATTTATAAAAACCCCTTTTTATAGAATATATTTATTATATCATGAAATATAATTATGTATCATGGGAATATATTATAACTATCATAACTCATTACAGTATGTCCAATTCATTTATCATATATCAAATAATAGATATAATATATAAACAACGTTCCTTATCATCAAATATATGTATCGTGTAATGAATACACATTTATCAAAATTTCTCAAGACAAAAAATTGGAATTAAAATGTAGAACTCCAAATGTTGATATGAAATATTGTTTAAATGAGTAATATATCCATGATATAAAATATGGGAATTTTGGGAAAAAAATATTTCGAATGATAATATGAATTTTAATTTTTAAAAGGAATGATAAGTACTACAAAAATTATTTTTGTAATGGATGATTATAAATATGTTAAAATATAATTAAATCATTGTTGGGGAAAATATCTATTTCATTATGAAACACATATTGAAAATCGTTTTCATTAAAAATAAAATAAAAAATTTTAAATGATCTTGGTAAACTATAAATTTGTGACTTCATGAAATGGTGTTAATGATTGTGGGTAGTCTCATTCATGGTATTAAGTAAACAAAAATTCTTTTTTTAAGTGTAAAAATTTTATGAATGTTCCTTGTTCATAATACAACAAAAATATTCCATTACAATTTTTGGTAAAATTTAAATGGTCATTGTTTTTGAAAGAGAATAATATTTCATTGAAATGATATTTTAATGTATGAAAATGTGTGAACATTCATTATATGAATTACTTTTAAATTAAAATAATGTTTACGAAAATATTTTTATAAAAAACATTTTAGTGAGAGAACATATTTCTAAATTATGAGATAAGTGAATTTGGATACCATTAAAAACCTTTACTAAAATAATTTAATAACCAAAGAGTGGGAAAATAGAACTATCACATCAAAATATCTTTAATAAATAGTGTTTATGAAAATGATATTTTTTATTCATAAGTGGTTAAATAATTTCCTCCAATTAAAATTCAATAATAAAAAATCTTGATAAATGTGAGATTGTGAACAAAACTGTTGCAAAGTTGATAATTTTGAATTGAGAACAAAACATAAAATCAATTATGTGTATCTTAGGAAAATAAAAATAAAACAAGTTATCAAAAAAATTAATACATTCAAAAGTAATTATATAAAAAATATTATAGTATTAATTACAATTAACAAGTAATATAACTAAATTGAATGAAATTGTGTTTAAAAATTATTTACCACTATGTAACTCTTAATTCAAATACCTTTGAATGTAATAATTGAATTTGAAATATAAAATTTGGTTAATTATTAATTTATCAAAATATTACATGTGAATGGGTATTTATATACACAGTATAAAATAAATTAGGTGCAAAACATTACATTATTCCTTAATGAAGATACATTTTGATGAATCGACGTACCTTATAATCCCTTTTGGATGATCTTTATATAACATAATATATGGTGATTTATAAATAATAATTAATATATTATAGAGAAATATTAAATTTTCTATATCACAAATGAGTATTATATATCACATTATTACCTGTTAAAAAATAGTCATTCATTATTTTCATTGTTTCTAGTGTGAATTTGTTTATTGTAACATTGATGTTTCATCCTAAACAATCCACTTATTTCACTTATTATGTAGTTATATAATCTTTAGAACATTTCTCATGATATAATTACCCCAATTTTAATTCAATTTTTAATTTTAAACCATTCATGTATGATGGTAATTACAAACGATTTATGTTAAAATAATGAAAATAATCGGTTATATGTACGCATTAGTAACAATTTCATTTTTCACTGATCACATTAAAATGGATGTAAGTTGAATATTAAATTTAAAAAGGATAATATTATCATATAAACCATATTTTATTCTAAAATAGATCATCTGTGTTTTTTTGTCATGAAAATAGATTCACATCACTTTCTGATTGTGGTAGTCCACACGTACATGAATGAATTTATCATTATTATGTAACTGCAATATAAATAAATAATATGATACATATGTCGATTATAGAGATAAAAATATTCCATTAACATAAAAATTATTTATGTTGTATCACTTGTAATCATTAACATTATCTTTATCACCATCCATGCGAATCATCAATGAATGACAAATCATATCGCTTCAAGAGGTGGAAATTCATCGTACACATGAGCGATGTTACCGTATCTCCTTTATAATTGAATGTATCAAGATATATATAATATAGTGGATAAAAAGTAATAATAATATTATTAATATAATAAATTTACATTAGATGCATCATAATACCCAACCATAATATATGAAAAAGGAAAATTGAATAACATCAGCTCGCAAGGTGGTCATCCACCATAAACAAGAATGATGATTTCATAAGTGAATTGATGGAAGTGGACATGGTTCTAGTCATTAAATTATTATAAATGTGACTCAATAAATAGATGATACTTATGATATTATATTATAAAGTTTTAATAATATTTTATCGAGTTGTAGTTAGAAGTAAAATAAATACTCACATTGAAGAACACTACATCTTCTTCATGTATAGACATTAGGTTTGTACTAATGCCTTCCTAGGCCATCATTATTACCAATAGTTGGAATCTATGATGGGATATGAATATTGGGATGTTATTAGGGTAGTTAATGGACGATCCATAGTTGTTTTAATGTTTTAAGTTTAGTGTATATTGAGTTTCCTTTTATAAGCGGGGGAGAAGACACACATGGTGTTTTTGAAAATAATAAAGAGTTTCCACATTTTTCATTTGTAAAAAGGATTAAAAATTTTCCATTATCTAATATTATAGGCGTATGATTCTATATATATCCTAAAATTTTTTATAAAAAATTTGAAATAACATTTTTACCAAGGTATTTTTTAACACCAGATAAACCAATTTTTACCTCCACCACTATAATTAATTTTTACTAAATTCAATATTAATTTTTCAAAAATATAAATTGGACTATATTAGGAATTATATATTAATATTATTAAAAATATATATTAATTGTTTTCAAAATTAAATTTGAATAATTTTTAAATTTTAATATCAATTTTATCTAAAAAAAATGATTAAAAATCAGATTTTTAAACTACAAATTATGAAAAGAATATAATTTTTTAAATTCAAAATTCAATATGAAAACGTTTACAAAGACCAAAATAAGACTATGTGATATATAATTAAAATAATTTTACATTAACACTAATTAAAAATTTTATTTATCCTTATTAATGATTTAAATAAAAATGTTGTTTTCAATTAAAATTCAGTATTTTTAATTATTCATAAAAAATAAAACATCTCAGAAAAATCACAAAAATTCACACTAAGATAATTTTTGTATTGAGATTTCAAAAATTATGAATATTTTTTATACTAAAATTTCATAAATCATTCAATCTTTTTATATATTACACTATCTAATTGATAAAAACTACCTTTTAAAAAAATTATTTTTTGAAAATATATTTTTTTCACTTGAAATATACTCATTATATAATTAATAAATATATAACTAATAAATATGATTAAATTATATGTATTCATAATTTAGTAAATATTAATCAAACCATATAATTTAATACTTAGGCTGTAACTATTAATATAGCATCTCATTCTACTGATAAATAGACATGAAACTATTTTTTCAGAATATTTAATACATCACACAAACCCGCACCTAGAGACTGTCTTAGTTTAGTGCCTTTGGAAACATGGAAAAATAAAAACTGGTCAAAATGTGAGATAAATAATATCCCAATATGTTCTTAATATCCTTAAAATTTCTTAAATGTATCACACGTAATACTTATCATCACAACATGGGGAAAGGAAACATCAGAAGGGGTGAGATAAAATTCTCATTAAGGGTAAAAAATGGATATAATTAATCATAACATTAACATAAGGTTATGAGAACATGAGTATTACATTTGAAGATAACAACCTAAATATAAAAGATCATATACATGAGTCATATAATAAATATATTTAGTTCAAAATTCATTACCCACAAGGGAATCATGAGAATAATCCATGAATGTATTAAATTATAATATGACAACAAATTATCGCACACAAAAACATATAAAATGAATTACATTTTAGTCAAGGATTACATAAACGGCTATATTAGTGGAATTTATTAACTCCCATTTTTTTGTACTAATGGTTGACTCCCAATACCATATTAAATTAATATTCCTTTACTCACATGGTTTCACTCCACATTCTATCCATGTATATCTCAGAGGATATAAATATTTAACCAATTCATTGGAGGGAGATATAGGTCCCAACCATCACATAATGAATTCATACAGATTTCTTCCACCAGATCAAGAAAATTATTATATCATAACCCAAGAAATGATATGTTTATCTTAAACCTGACATCATATCATAACCTATGTAAAATAGATTGGTTTCACAATCATTTCATTATAATATTACCTCAAAAAAGAAGCAGGATTCGTGAGAGTTTAATCGTGATATAAACTATGGTAGAGAAAGAGGTTTTAAAATCATAATTCCTGAAAAAAAACCATTAAATGAATGAATATAAAAGATATTCATGGTTCTTATACCCCTAAAGGAATATGTAATGACAACAGATAACATATTATATTTATTATAATTTTTAAATATATTTTAAATATATTTTATGAGGAAAAAAGTCATTTGTTAATTAAAAATTACATTTATAAAGTGATATTGTTTGAAGATAATTTTCATGGAAAATATATTTTAAACCTTATAAAATAATATTTGATTCAATGATCAGTAATACAAGTGGTAAATTTCATCAATTATAAATATGTTAAAGTAAATATTCCTTTCATACATTCATTATAAGTCAAAAAATCCTTAATCATAATATGAGTAGAATAATCTCTTTTAATAAAATTTGTAAAAAGGTAAAATAATGAAAAATTTTATATGATAAATCGTACTATAATATTATATTATTATGAAAATAATTTTAGATAACGTGGTTTTGGGATAAAAATGATTTCTGATTGATGAGAGAAACACTATGGAACATTCGTGAAAACATTTTATTAATTTAGTTAATTAATAATAAACAGAATGTTCCAAATTTTCATAATTATATCATGAATAAACCTAGGATAAAATTATTTCAGATTTTTTTTGATATATAGATCTGATGATTTCATAAATTGATTCACAATCATAAACAATCACAATAAACAATGAGATTATAGAAATAAATTTTACAACACTAGTAACTTTGAATCATGAAACAATTGAAAAATAAAAAATCATGATGCATAAAATATATTTAATATAATGGGATTAATCATATTATATTTCATTGAGATATTATACACTATTCATAAAATAATACATTTTCATAACTAGCACGTTTCTCAAAGAAGGAAAATTTAAAAAAAAAATTCCATATAGATTTTATAACATTTTAACCGTAATCTCCATGAAATAGATATCCTAAAGTGGATATGTAAATAAAAATAATTATTACTATTCAATTCATAAAATATATCTTTGGGAAGTATATAAACCACATACTCTAAATAGGGATTGAAAAAGGATACTACCTCAAGGAAAAGAAAAGTGAGACAAAAATCCACTACATTATGTATTGAAACTAATCACAAGAATTTTATCCTTTTGAATAATAAATATAATTTCAATATACATTTATAAATGAACCATAATAATTTCTATAATTCCATATATTATTTACATATGACATTGTCCCATGTTTTTTAATTATTAATTGTAAATATTATGTCTTAGTTAATAACTACTTTGTTTTTTGTATATATTATGATTTGCAATATTATTGGTCCTTATAATTTCATATATTTTAATATTCACCAGAATTATAAATATGATATAAATATAATATATTTTTCGTTTAAATTTATTTACAATAATCAATTAAATATATATGTAAGAAATTATTGACACCATTCATGCAGATGATATGTCTTACATGACCATGAATTGTTTAGTCAATTTATTTTTTGAATAAATGAATGAATTTCATATGTGATTTTATTATAATAGAATTATAATATCATCATTAATGACATAAATAACATTTATAAATGATAATTCTATTATTGATCACAAATTTTAAAGGTGACAATGTAAGAATGAATGACATTTTTTTGCGAAGCAGTAGTCTGCCGTAATATCAACGAATGACAGTGTATCAAATATAATTGAATATTTTGATGTTTTAGGACAACATAATAACATAATTTAATATCAGTAAATTATTGAACATTTTTTATCATATAATATATATAATAAAATAATACGTGGTGTTTTGGATGAAAACAAAAATAAATGATTGATGAATAATGTTACCTTTTCTTTGTGTATCTCTTTTTCGGTTACACCAAAGGACTTCTTTGTGGGATTTTTGTGAAATGTATGGCATATTGAAAGAAATTGAGATGGTTTTATGATATATGGACAAATTTTTCATTGGAATAATGGCATAATACATGTGAATAAGTGAGGGTGGATGAAATCCCATTTATAATGGAGGAGGAGTGTAATTCATTTAAATAAAAAAAAATACCCTATTCGGATGTATCTTACACATCATGTCCCCAATTAATGCACCTTTTTCGATCCAATAAGTGATATGGTCAAATGATTTTCATATATTTGGTTTTATGAAAGTTTTTAGGTCATTTCCCTATTTTTTAGAAATTTAGTCTCTTGGTAAAATCATTTTTCTCTTAATAATCAATATTACTGTTTACAAATTTCAGTAAAAGTTTTTCTCAAAAATTACTTTGGAATTATTAGAAAGTATAAATTATTATTATTCATGGTATTGAATCCATTTATCAATTTTAAAACCATATATGTTGATTAAATTAATTTAAAATTTACCCCCTTATATTGTTAGGAGATAATGAGTTTTTAAAGTGAAACATTTAAAAATATTCAAAAAAATTTATATCAAATTTTAGTGTGAATTGGTTTATTAATTCCAAATTTGAAATTATTGATCTATAATTGATTTAAATGTATAGTAAATCCAAACTCATATATAATTCATTTATATAAATAAATTTGAATAAGATGCACTATTCATTTAAAATTATGTATTTATTTACTATTCCTCCAAAAATAATATATTTCTGAAAAATGAAAAAAAATCAACAAAATATATTTTTGACATTATAATTGAAAAATTAAAATTTTAACTTATTATATTTCAAAACATATCATAATGTAATTTTATTTTTTATATATAAGAACATGGAATTATGTTCTTTTTAGAAATTAAATATAAAAATATATATTATTTACGGAATATTTTTTAAATTATTATCATATTTTCTTGAAATATATAATAAAATAATTATAATTTTTTTTAACTATTCCTACTATTATGTTTAATAGATATGTTATAACGGGTAGGATTCAATAACTATAATAATAAAATGTTGTTTTATAAAAAAAAATTGTTACGTGTATCACAATAAAATATTTTGTTGTGTGTAGTGAAATCATAACATGGTGTAACATATAAGTAAGAATTAATAGGGCCTCACATGAAGCTTGTACCATCAAATAAATATAATTTATTTGAAGAAAAAAGGAAAATAATAACATGGGGCGTAATATTTTATCCCCGTTAAAATAATTTTTCCCTCAAATGCATCTTTTTAATAAAATATTTTGATATTTCTCCCTTGTCATATCATAATGTTCACATATATATTCCTCAAACAAGTGGTTTCACAAATAAAATATTACTCGTTGACTGTTCATGTTTCATAGAACATTCACTATATAATTTAGAATCTCAAAACATTGTTCCTTATAAGAATGATCTTGATTCAATGGTATGAACATTGAGTTTAGTACACATAGAGGAACATTTTTGTACTTTATCATGATCGATACATGTAACACATATCGCAATTTAGTGAGGTTTGGAGGATATTCTAAGTGATTGGAAACCATTAACAATCAATAAAGGATCTTGAGAAGTCTAATATAACTAGGGAATATATTAATTTTCATTATGAATATAATAACATTTTTATTTGGATATATTTGTATAATTACCTTTTCATTAACTGAAGATTATAGATCACACCCATAGCTTTCAGCATAACAATTCTTGTTACATTGAGATGCCTTGATAGGTAGAAGAATGGTTTTTAAAATATTTTCTATTTCATAAACTATCTCTTGTCACAATAAAATTCATTCTCCAAATTCATTTTAGCATATTGTATCTATAGATTTATTCTAGAATAATTATTTATAAGGATCCATATGAAATCTTGAGAGAAATCTATTTTTGTAAGGGGACTCAATAAGTGTAAGGTCTTGATCCCAACAATCTTCAAAATCCAAATAATAAGAAATTTAAATATGATCTACATTTTGAATTATTCTTTTATACTCATCATTTTTATGTAGATGATATTAAGTACTAAATATAAAAATTCAATTTAGGTATTATTGAATAATTCTCCAAAATGAAGAGTTAAACCATGTCTCCAAATTTGATGTAATCTAATATGGTAATCCATTTAATAATACTCTTCCTATATGTATATAATGTGATAATAATCCATATATAATTATAATGTGATAATGATTAAGTGTGATGACATTGTATGGTGATCGACTACCACCCATATAGAAGGATCTCTATTAGTGGTTTTGGTGAGTCTAATAACAAAATATATTGTGATGTGATCCCATTTCAATTTTGGTATGGTTAATGGATATAGCACCCGCTTTTAATTTTTTTATTCTTCCTTATTTGTTATATATAACAAGAACAGAGATACAATCTCTATGATATCCCTCTTCATTAAACCCAACTAGAAGTATTCAATTCAATAATGATCTTATTACATATAAGACAAATGTATAATGTAGAACTACATGAACGCTATAAAAACTCCACATTCAAATATGTTATCGAAGGAAAACATACAAATTTATGGAACCATATCATTAATTCTTATTCAAGGTTAATTTCATGAACACTATTAACCTTATTTTTCTTCTCTACACATTCCTTTTATTCCACTTTATTTTTTTCAAGATAGGGGGTTGATCATTCAATTGAGAAAGTTAAAAATTTACCCATTCCATCAATATTTCCATATCAATCCTTTGTAAATCCATAAATATTGGACATTTTGTGATCCTATACACGGATAAGCTATCTTGATCATTATGATTCAAAGAATTAGACCCCTTTTTCACTTTCCCATTGTGGTAATGTTTCAAGTAGTTATAATTCATTAACAGCTCTAACCATCTACTCAAGAACATTTTCGACTTTCTTATGTGAATATATTTGTTTTAGTATTTTATTATTTCTATATACATCACAATATTACCTATAAAGTGAAAAACAAAATATATGGAATGTAAAAATTACAACAGCAAAATCAAAATCATGTTTTGGGTAATTGTTTTCATCAATATTCAATTTTAAGAGGCTTATGCTATAACCACATTATTATGTAGTATAATACATAACAATCTATTCATGGATGCATAATAATAGATTAACTACCACTCCTCACTATAGGTTAATGTATTTATAGGTTCATTGACCAAACATCTATTCTCTATGTTGAAATGTTTCCCAAATTCATACATCTAAAGGAATATAGATCCATTTTGAGTTAACTTTGTTAAAAGAATTAATTATTTAGGATACGTTCTAAAAAAATTCATAATATAGTGCTAATACATGGAACATACTGATCTCATTCACTAGGGTTATTCATGGAAAACATTCAATATTCTTTGTCTTTGATGGATATATTGATACACCGTCTCTTGGGACTATATATCAAAAAAATGAAATCTTTTGTAGCAGAAAATTACACTTTATATTTTTTTTCATACAGTTATCCTTTCATATGGTATTTAGTACCATTATAAAGTGGTATTAATCATATTATTTTCTTTTTCAGTGGATAAAAATATCATTTATATTCACTACCAAAAATCAGTCAAAGTTATCTCTATGGACTCTATTAATTATTCACATGAAATGGAAGGGTAATTAGTAAGACCGAAAGGAATCACTATATACTCATATTTTCCATAACTTATATGGAATGTTTTCATCCTTATGTCATCTATTATTTCCCTAAATTGATTTTATCCAAATTGATGGTAAATCATTGAAAATTATTAATCTACACATAGTTGAGTAAAAATGTCATCAATATTGTGAAGATAACACTTTTACATTATTATGATCCTGAAAAATTCACATAAATTAATATAGATATTTATTTATCAATATTTAATTTTCACAAAAAATAATCATGGCGCCCCAAGGTGACGGACAAGGATTAATGAATCCCTTATCAAGACTTACTCAGAGTTTTTTTCCTTCTGTTCCTATATCCCAATTGGAGACATTCAATTGGATCCCTAGAAATTGGTGTGGTACCAAGGATGATTTTTATTGAAAACTAAATATCATTTTTTTGGGGAAGACTAGTCTACTATTTTGGAAATTTAACATAATGTTCCTAAAAATTAATAATATTATTGATATAATTATTATCCCCAACCATTTGAGTTAATAACTTCTTGTAAACGGGAATTATGAACCGTGCACTAGATTTAATCTCCATAGGATGCTCTAACTTGTCATCACATTGATAGATGATCATTGTATTTTATGAAATATTTAATGAAACTTCTCTTACTAGATTAATTATGTTCGATTTAAAAAAAATAAAATCCATTCCTCAGATGACATCATATTCAATCATAGGAATAGTGAAAATATTTATAGGAAGCATATTACCAAAAACCCCAAAAAATTGAATCATACACATAATATGTGATAATCCTTTCATTGGTATTTTCACTTATAATTACACATATAATCATTGGGACGGAATTAGAATACACATATATAATTATATATATATATATATATATGATTTGATAAATCAAAAATCAAATAAGAAGTTAGAAGTTATAGAGGGGATGGTAAGTGTTTATTTAACCACATCAATATTACAACCATCATCAGAATCATTGATAGAAATATAATTTCCTTTTCCCCCCAGCTCAAGGGGTTATAGAAATAGATCATCCTCATCAATCCATGGGGTTAAATACTATTTCACAATATGTAAATTCTATTTAAACATGAAGAATTGAACAGTGGTTGGGGCATTCGGTCTAGCTTCATCTCAACACACATTTTTAGTTGAATTCATCCAATCACATTGAGAGTTAAATTCAAAATGAAAATAATTTCATAAAATAAATTATTTATTATCCCCATAACACAATTTCACCAAAGTTTCTTCAAAAATATTAAGAATAAATGAAATCTCATCTTCTTAGCTGTATGGTTTTTTGACCATTCATTGAAATTGAACATTCTATTCTTGCAAAAACCAAGAGACCAACTTATAACTCCCACATAAATAATCACCTTGATTGAAAAATGCACAATATATTCATAGATATTTCTATATATTATGGATAAGGGACATAAAAGACTTGGTTTTAGGCCATTTAATAATATATCATCCTTAATTTAGGGTTGTATGATAATATCTGATGTACACCTGGCATTTTTTTTGTAAACATAGCCTCATAGGTACCAACAGATTCATTATACCTTTTCCTATAATTAGGGAAACAATTATCCATATTCATAAAAAGAACAAGATAGTGTAATTATTGAATAATATTTTCTTCAAATCATCAAAACCCAAGGATTAAATTTCATATTTTATTCTCACATTTATTATTAGAGTCCATCATTTGTCAGCATCACCTTCTAAAAGATAAACAACCCAAATGACTATTTCATTTTCCTAGCACTAAAAATGTAAAATAATTTGTCATTGGTGCATATCGATTACATAGATACAATTGGATATTCAGACCCACTAAGATAAGGTGGATGTTTCTTCATGATGTACACAACATAACATTGTTACCACATTTCATCACTTGTATGTTAATCATGATTAATATTAAAGGAATATTGTGTTTCCAAATAAATTAGGTTTCTCATTCCATCTCATATAAAAATTGGTTCATCATAACTAAAATCATTACATTTTCCATCACACTCAACTTTTACGTAGTTCCATCAAGTTATATCCATTTCATAAAAGTAAAATGAATAGAGTAATAAATAAAAATCATATAGAGGAACTACATAATCACGAAAAAAACATTTAGGTTGTCTAAATTATGATTCATTCATTAATATATGGAACCTAAGGTTTATAATATTTCATTAATAGAAACATATATTTAAATTATTTAAGATGGTTCATGAGTATTTTGTGGATTTCCAATGCATAACCGTTATGAGTGTCAAACCTGGTGTATTGAAAGGCTCTCTTTCATTCACTGGTCCCCGATCGAGTATAGATTAATACTGTTTTAGAGTTTTTACCCCTAGATACTTCGAATCCATAAGCACAACCACATGTATTATCAAGATATTTATTTATTTCAAGGAAACCATCCTCTCTATCCTTTACCAAAATTATAGAAATTTTACTTATAATTCTACTCAACTTTAGACTTATCAATAGAAACCTCTCATAATCATCTCACTAAGATATTCTCATCATTTCTTCCAAATAGTAAATAAAAATCATATTGGATAATGACTTTAGAGACCCAAAATTCTCAATTATAGGCACTACATCTTTTTTGTGAATATTTAATTCAAGTCACAACTAGTTTCCTAATGACTATATTATTTTAGTACCTTTGGAAACATGGAAACATAAACACTGGTCCATAAGTGATCTCCTTCATCTCCAACTAGGTCCATCAAAAACATCACCCTTATTAATCATGTCATGCATAATACAAGTCTTATTAACCTGGGGAAAGGAAACATAAGAATAAGTGAGCCTAGATGCGTAATAAGTGTATGCACGGGAGATACATAACCATAACATGAACATAAGGGTGTGATAATATAAGTATATGATTCAAATACAACACTATATATAAAAATAATCAAATAAATTATTCCGAAAAATAATATTGGTAGTTCATATGAAATAAATGACAAGGGACACATAAGAATAATCCCCAAAAGTATAAAATATTAATTAGATATGGAATTATTGAATACACATAAACATATAATTTTTTTCAGTAGTAGTTAAGGCTCATTTCCAAATCTATATTTCTATAATGTGTTCAATCCCAAAACTATATTAGTATTTATGGTTCACTCCTAAGACTAACATCAGGAACAAATTAAATTTTGGAATTAAGATCACTCACCATTCCAACCATGTATATCTCATGACATATAAATCATTCACCAAAATATAGTATGGATATAATGGTCTCATCAATCGTAAGATGAAATCATAAACATGTGAACCATAATATAATTAGAAAAATAATCTAATAATTACCCATGAAATGAAATTGGTATCACAATCATGTCCCCATATTATAACTTATGTAATAGAGATGTGTTTCATAATAATTTCAACATTACATATCCTGTGAAAAGAAACATTTTTAATTATTTTTTTCATTTTATAACCATTTAATGGGAAATAGTTTTCATTAACATAATGAAATAAATAAATAAAAATTATTATAGGAAAAATATTATTGTTATTGTTGGATCATAAAACTAGAATGGAATAGGTAACACTAATGGATTTCATCGTATATGGAATATAATTTTGCATGTTATTTTAAGAAAATATATATAAGAAAATGTAATTTCAACAATGATAAATTAATTTAAATATAAAATAAAATTTTCAAATAATTTAATTATTTTTTAAATCATGAAAAAGAATAATTTATTTAGTGATCATTCATTATGGTGGAAAATTTAATACATGATGTACACGTTAAATCAAAAATTATTTTCATATTATCTTTATAATTAAAAACACAATTGATTAGAAAATAAATAAATTATTTCTTTTAAATAAATTTTTTATTATGTTAAAACATGTGTAAAAATGTATTTTAAAAATAATAGGATAATAGAATAAATATTTTGAGATTATTTTTTACAATAATGGTTTTTGGAGACAACCTATTTTTGACTTATGATATAAATAATTTCGATCTTTATAAATAAATTTGTCATATTTGTTATATGTACCAAGGAGTGTATAATTTGGACGAACGATATGAATATATCATGAAAACCTAGCTGGAAATAATTTTCATGACTATATAACATAAATGTAATATAATATTTAATCAGTTGAAGCATAATGGTAAACAATCCTGATAATCAGTGAGATTAATGCAATAAACTCCTATCACTATGGTAACATTGAATCATAATCCCCAAGAAAGAATAAAAAAATAAAGCAGGAAATTTCATTAAAATAATTATATTCAAGGTATCACATGTTTATGGGCCATTATATACATCTATGAAATGAATATATGTGCATAAAATAACATATGTCTCAAAGAAGGAATTTCGAGTCAAAATTCCATCACCGATATCATATTAATTTAATCATAAAACAGATAAATTATATTTACTAAAATTGATATGTAAATTCCAATAATAACCATTATAGTATTCATAAAATAAATTAATGTGAATTATAATCCCCACATAAATAAAATTTGTGGTGAACATTGCTTGTACCTCAGAGTAAATAAAAGTGAGAAGAAAATATGTTACCATATGTATTGAATCTCATCATAACAATTCGATACTCTGGTATAATAATTATAAAACTATTATACATATTTTACAGAAACATTTTTAAAAATATAATTGTACGTAAGATTTTATTATTGAATTTTTTACCTTTTTATTAACAATTCCCTGTAAATGTTTTGTTTTGGGTAATATCTACTTTTTTTTGTTTTTGTTTTTATTTGTCTTATATGTTATCACCATAATTTTATCAGGATATAATTATCAATTAAAAGGAATATAAGAAATAAATATAAAATATTTTCATTATATATTTATTTATAATAATATATAAAATATGTAAGTAGAAAATTAAATACATTGTTTATGAGAATGGAAGGCTATACGTAAAATGAATACACTTTTCGAATCCATATCAGATTAAATGAAAGAAAATTGTCTGATTTAATATCTATAAGGAATCAACATAACATGATAAATTTCACATATATATATATTATAAAAACTATAATTAAATGAATATTTCAATCCTAAAAGTTGGTATTTGATGAAAAAAATGTCATCAGTTCGTGAGACGGTAGTCCACCCTACACATGAATAATGATTATGTTTCACATTTAATAAATGAGTGTGAATTTGTAGTTAATAAAATTAACATAATAAAATATATTTATAATGGAGGAACATATGAAATTATATAATATTGATATAACAATATTGGAAGGGTTTTTCAGAAGAAATAAAATAAAATCGTTTATTCATGAATATAACATCTTCTTTGAGTATATCATTTTGTTTTCCCACAATAGACAACATTAGGTGGATTTATGTCCTTTTTATGGGTTAAAATATCATGTGAAAGAATCCATTTAGATATTTTAATTGGTTCTAAATGATCTAATGGGATTGAGATGTGTAAATACATTAGGGTACAGTGGCTATGTTCCCACTTATAGTGGATGAAGAAGCGAGATTCTTATAAATAAAATAAGGTAAAAAAATTATGTGTCATATATTACATAACATACATAAAATAATGGACAATTTATATAAAATATTTGAAAGGGGGTAAAGATTTCTTCATAATGGGGTTTGGAATATATTAATTCTTGGTTATTTTCCCCTTAATATTAAAAAATTTTCCTTTAGTAAACTTTTTTTTCTCTTGAGCATTATTATTAATTTTATATATATCAAAAATTATTTTAGTAAAAAAATGTGTTAAAATTATTATAAAATATAATTTTTATAAATAATAATATTTAATCTATTTTTTCTAAATACAATTCAACATAAGAGTAGGAATTAATTTAAAATTTAATGTCACAGATGGGATGAAAGAAATGATTTTTGTAGTGAAACATTTCTATAGTTTGAAATGTGTTAATGACTTGTTTAAATGTGAAATTGTTTCCAATGTTCAATTTTTTTAATTGATATATAATAAAAATAATTTTAATATATAACCAAATAGAAATACAATATTTATATATAAATAAATTATAAGAAAAACAAGTATTGAAATAAAATTCAACATTTTTCACTAATCATCCTAAAATTAAATATTTTAGAGAAATACCACAAATTTAGTATAGGATAAATTTTAAAATATGGATTAAAAAATTATATTTATTTAATCAAATTAATTTTCTAATAGTTTCAACCAATATTTTTATTATTGTTTATAGGAGTACTTAAAATGTAGTGTTTGGGGAAATAGTATCCTCAAAACATAAATTCATTAAATAAATTTCTATATTTTATTATCAATATAATGTCATTATATGAAGATGTTATATTTATAAAAAATTAATTGTTATTGAAACTATTATGATTAATGAATTGTTTATAATTTTTATTTTTAAATAATTATAATAATTAAATTCACATTTTTAGACACTCAATGTTTCTTGTAATGCCAACTAAGACTATGTTTTATTTAGGGAATGCATACCTAAATATTTTATAAAACAATATTATATTGGGGTTGTGTGGAATGAATGAAATATAATAATTTTAATTTACCTCATTAAATAAAGGATCATAAAAACTCAAGTCCTTTTAACTGTATTATATTATAATATATTAATAACATATTGGTGTTGGGTAAAACAAGGTCTTTCATGTGACTCATGTTATCGTTGAAAGTCTTTGTGACATGTAACTCAAGATAAAATCAGTGTTTTATAATATGGATTCTATTTAAGAGAATTAATTTATTTAAAAATAATATGATGTAAGATCTCAGCGTGTTTTATTCTCTATAACGTGGGGTGGTGCATATCAAAAACTCTATCAAATTCAACTTACATATTTTATAATTTTGTGTAAATAAAATTGATTATATATAGAATTAATTGTATGAAAAGTTTCTATAATGGAGTAATATGTACAACAAGGATTTATTTAAACCCATAATGATACATTAAAAAAATATTTTCCTCAAAATATGAATGAAAATGTATCTAGTATGTTGAGGAGAATAATTGATTTATGATGACTCCAGGGGAAATGATCCATGAAGATAAAGAAAAGATGATGAAAAAGGTGGTGTCACATATATTAAATTATATGTAAAATACATCATTATTAGAAATTATTACTATATTTTATATAAAAATGTAATTATATTTGCGGAATAAGTTGAATGAATTAAGATGGATAATGATGGAAATGTGAATATTTTTGATGATCTGAAAATCATCCTCAATATGAGATATTTAGAATTATAATTAAATATTGTTAACCATGGGCAGAAATATATTGACTCGTTACCAAAAAAGTTAATTTTTCTTGTTTAATAAAATTCACAATATGGTATTCAAAATGTTGATGATCTTGAAAATGTAAAAACAAGATAATTAAATCAATCAATGAAATATCTCAAGATGTTGTAAAAAATGGATACCATACATTCTATAATATAATAAATTTTCAGAATATATTTAAAATAATAGATAATTTTTTTAAAAAAATATCTTCATGTCAGGAGGAATAGATTTTATAATAAACATAATACTGTGACAATTGTGGATACACAATAGAGTTTTGAAGCTAGTTCCCCACGGAGAGACAAAGTTTTTATGATGAACACCTGAAACTTTCATAGCGAATATATATGAAGATCATGTTTTGAGGACCAATGTAGTTTTTCAACATATATATCTATTTTGAGTAGGAAGTGTGTAAAAATTCACTAAATGCTAAAGCAAAACAGAATCCCATGATAAGGGTGATTAAGTCATAGATAAAAAATACACATCCACCATTAATGAATAGTATCAAATGTTCCAAAAACTTGGAATACATTAATATAATTATTATTTACACAACAATAGTGGCCACAAGGTTGGTCCATTCCCATCAAGGAATTTATCAAAACATAACAAATAATGAGATACCATAAGTTGGTTATAAATTATGAATCATCAATTGGATGTAATTAGAAAAGTATTACTAATAAATTTCTCCTAAGATGATTTCTTGCTGTAAAGGTGCTGTGAACTTGGCATTGAAATAAATTATTTTGATAAACTGTGAATCACCAAAAAAATAAAATAGGAATGATAAAACACATTAAAATACCTATGGATAACTGAAACATGCTTTAAATGTACCAAATTATATGTTGGTAATATAAACAAAATATTTTTATTAAAAGGAGAATATCAATGTCAAGCAAGATAAGGTTAGTTCAAAAAATAATGTAATGACTCCACATGATGGAGGATAAGTACACAATAGTTTTTCATTAATATTTTACTATTGTGTCAAATTTGATCTTCGTTAGAGATGTTAGAAATTTGAACACAATGAAAAAGATAATTTAACCATTCAACAATGTGAAAAATTAGTCCTTAAAATTCCATGAAATTCTTCATAAATTATGTGTGTAAAGAAGAAAACATCTTCACATGAAGAATACTATGATAAAGAAAGAACCACACTTCCCCAAGATAAATCATTACTAATGTACATATGTGAAATGAAGAAAAATGGAAGATATGGAGTGACACGATTTCAAAAATTATAACATCTATATTGATAATTAATTTAAAAGGAAAATAAACCCTAATCCATTTATCTATGGGTATTATATTTATATTTTCATAATTGAGAATTAATAGTTAGTAATTATCCCATTGGTAGAAACTAATGTAGTTTAATGGATTTCCACTATGGACAACATTTTATAATGAAGTTTTCATGTTTGAATGATTACTAAGATATTTTACTGTTAAATATATAATAGGATCATCTGTAATGAAATTAATGTGGTTATTTTTAATACATTATAGAAAAGTATTATTAGATTCAATATATATCTTATCTTAAAATTTTAATCCTGAAAGAATATATTGAAAAATATTATTTGTGGTGATGATGTGTAAATTGAAAGAAGAATGGGAAACCACATAAGAAATAATGATTTTCCGATTTCATAAAATAATGAGTCAAAATTATATTTATTCATGATATTAATAATTTAAAATATATTAAGGAAGAAATCCATGAGGGTTAGATAATTTAATCATGATGGTTTTACATTAAGAGTCATTATATCATAAAATTATTATTATTCTCAAATATGGATAAATAAATGAATGGAGATAAGATATGTTTTTCCCTCATCCATTGTTCTAATTTAAGATCATAAAATAGTGTGGGATAAATTTTTCTATAAAATAACATATGAAATTTGGGCATATGAAATGTTCTCCAATTAATCTTATCACACTAGTTGTTCTTAAATATTTTTGTTTTTCCTATTGAAGTGAGTGTATTAGTTTCATGTTCATCTATATTACATGTGTTTAAAATCATTAATATTTAATTTATCCTAGAATAAAATTTAACAACCCATAAATATATTTTTATGACTTCTCATTTTATGAGTATCATGATCAGTTGGTAGGGGAAATTTTTATTCTATATAAAATCCTCTTGTTTTATAAAATAATAATTTCTCAATTATACATTGAGTGTAATTATAGAATTCAAATTGTATAATAATGAATTAATACACTTTTACAATGAACTTTTAATTTATTTTAATAAATGAATAGATATATAAATGTTAATTGAAGAATAGAAAACACAATGTGATTGAAATAATAACGTATAAACATATATAATAGGAAGGTACATTGAAGTTATTTTCATAATATACAATTTGGGAGATTGAAGAGGAAATATATTGGGATATATTTTTGTCAATGGTTTTCTATATGAAAAAAATATTCACTCAAATTGAAATATTTCATTTGTATAAATACATTGAAGATGTTTTAATAAATAATATATTTTATTTTTTGAATGACTTATATAGAAATAATGAGAAATTATATGTAGCATGGATGAATATATGAATAATAAATTAAATAATTATGTATTATAATCATATTAAACATATTAATATTTCTATATTCGTTAAGAAAATATTGAAATTTTTTATAATATCACTGGCGATAGTTTTTAATGATATTTTTATTTCCTTAGATTATTTCTTAAATGATGCTAATGTCTCAATCAATAACATAATTTTTGTAGAGTCATGTATGTTATCGATAGTGGGATTATTTGGATGTCTCCAAAAAAAATTATAAAGTAATTACAAAATATATTATTACCAATAAAAGAAGGAATAGAAAGACTAATGATAAAATATATTACCAAAGAATGAATAATTATTAGACTATAAATACTAAAAGTGAATTTATTAGTATCATGGTTATTAGACGGAGTCGATCTGACTGAGGTAATTTGATAAAATTATTTGAGTAGTTTTATAAATATATTTTTTAAAAATAATAATTTCATTGTACATGTGATGATTCGTTATATAATAATATTACATAGTGTATCAAATTAATTAAAATGGGATGTTTATTTTTCAAAGGATAGATTGTTAAATCAAACAACAAATGTTCATAGTGACTTTGGATTGTTGTGAACATAGAATGTTGATCGAAAAAATAGAGGAAATAAATTATTAAATAATTTCCTTCACGGTTACATTGGATAGATATTGATTATATTATCCATCTCGACTATTTGAAATAATTTTTTCATAATTTATAAAACATTCTTATGCCATATGTTTTTTATTCAATTCCATTGTGAATGAAGGACAAATCTGGTGATTATTTTCCATTATTAATGAAAAAAATATAGTTATAATTTTGGGGAACTCATTTTTCTATTTAAATTTGAATTAAGTGAAATTTTTGGGGGATCATGATGGTTCCTGAATGAAGTAATGTGTTTAATAAAGTTCCAATGGAAGATAATTTTTTTGAATTCAATAAAACATTCATATATAATGATTGAAATGCAATGTGTAGAAGCTATGATGAATACATGAAGACATTATAGTTTTGTTTTTTGAGTGATCAAAAAGAATTATGAAATATTTAGATAGATGCCACGTGATGATATTGGAATGATATTCGCACAAAAAAACATCATAACATAGTATTTCTATGATTTATCAAAAGAATCATATTATGAATATCAAATAAATACATATCCATTATAATTTACCATATTATAGATTTTGAGTAATGCAAACCACTATATTTATTCAATACTATATTATCTATGAAGATAGTGTAATGAATATTCTAATAAAGCCCACTGAACAAATGACTCCACATAGTGGAATTTGATAGTTGTTTTTATAATGAAGAGGAATGTTTGGTTTTAGGATGAAAAATATGTCTTTGAGTAATTTAACCAAATAATAGTTAATGAAGGAATCATGTCGAATATTACCAATTCATCTAACGAAGTTCAATGATTTAATTAAGATTATTGAGCATATCAGTTTCTTGAGAGATCAATAGATAGAAGGAAACCAACCAACAGATGATAAAACTTCATACAGATGAAGAACCATTCGAATTTATATTCTATTGAAATTCAAGGGAATATGGAAAATAGTCATCAGATAATGATGTAATAGTATGAATGAAATGTTTGGTGAATGGTTTCTCAAATGTTCCTATGAAGTAGTGAGGAAACAAACATTATATTTTTCACAAGATGAAAGGTTTTTATTTAAATTAATTATTTTTAACAAGACATTAATTTAATTATTATAATACCAACATTAAAAATTTCAATAATAATTAAGAGAGACCATAATTCATGATGATATAATTTTATTATTAAATAAAACATATACATTCTAGTTTAACGTTCTTTAAAATGATGATTGGTTGAATCAAATATTTTATTAGTTTTGATGGTGGTTAAGGAAGAATAATTTGAGTGAAAGATTCAAATTTTGAAGCAGGAAGTTCAAATTTCGGGTTTGTGATGTTAAATATTTCTATATATAAATAATTCATATATATATATTTGGGTTTTTATGAGATGAGAATTGGTTTCCTATGTTTCTATTTACGATTGATGTTGTGGTCAAGCATAATGATAAATAATTTTAGAACAATAAGGAAGTACCATAATTGAATCTAGAGAGTAATTATCATTCTGTAAAATGAATTATAAGAATAAGTGAAAGGAAAATAAGGGGATATTAGAAGAATAAAATTCCCCAATATATTAGTAAACTACTTTTCAATGAATGAATGAAGATATGATTTTATACTATGAATTACTTTTCTATAATGTGGTATTATACATATTATTACTGAATGGAATAGAATACATAAGATATTGTGTAATCACTAATAAGACATGATCAAATGGATCCTAATAAGAGGGGATCATAAATAAAGACACTAGATAATCAACATCAGATGAATTTCAAGATAAATAGTATCATATGAAGAATATTTACTAGAAAATAATTTTTCCAGATGAATGTGATGCTGATGGAAATGGGAAAATTTTATTTTCTACATAGATTAAATAATAATGTATTTATCACTACTATGAATTTTATATAAGAAGGTTTTAGTGAAAGAAGAAAAACTATGAAATCTATAGTTGTTTTATCTGGTGGATGAATTTAACAGTTTTACAATGAACATGATTGTATATTTGGACTATCTATATATGTTTTATATAGAACTATAATAGAGTTTTATGTTTTACATTGTATTTACATGTCCAAGGATTCTAGGATTATTTCCACACCCTTTTAATGTGTAGTGAACCATAGTGACAAAAAAATTTATATTGTATTGAAACCTCGGTAAACAGGTATATCATTATAGTGGTGAATTCTGATACTAGTCATTACCTTACATGGATAGTCTTATATAGTGTTGTTGAGAATTGAAAAATGGAAAAAAATATCATGGCTTAT
Source organism: Viscum album (assembly GCA_963277665.1). NCBI lineage: Eukaryota > Viridiplantae > Streptophyta > Magnoliopsida > Santalales > Viscaceae > Viscum > Viscum album. Next base: position 1,471,590,276 of record OY728127.1, on the reverse strand, counting down.
TGTACATGATTTTTTATACCTACATACATTAAGAAGAATTGAATACTAGAATCAAGATCATATTTTTTTCTATGGTTAATTTATAAAACATTATAATTGGATAAAAATATACCAATACATATTCGCCCTCGACCATAGGGTGGAGTATATCCTCAAGTGGAGTTATCTAATTGGAAAATATTACTCTATGTAGTGGATAAGGGGGTCTATATATTAGAACCACCATGAGGTTTGGTGAATCATGTGGACTGAGGAAGATAATTTATATTGGTGGATTGTGTGACATTGTTTGGGTAGTAAATTGTGGCCTATGCGATCTTGGATTATTGGTCAATGATATCATGGGTGAGAAAGGCCTAGAAAACATTGTGGATATCGGTCTTTCTATTTCCATTCCTTTTATATTTTCAACTGGGAGATTAAAATATCCCCCCTCATACTGGTACCTAAGAGGATTCAAGATGGTTGGATTATGAGATCACTCATTTACCTCATGTATTAATTAAATTAGTGTATCCACATTATATTCACAAAGTTACATAAGTTTATATTTGTTTATTGGTTTTATTTGGCTGTACAAGTCAGGAAAAACATTCCCCACTGACTAGCTTAATATTGTAGACTAATAAATAATAATGGGTGGCCCCCCTCATCTATGTTCATGATTATCACCAACTCTTGATATGGTATTTTTCAATTCTCCAAGTTGAGATATTGTTCTCTTCCCCATATTGGGTCACCCTATTTAAGAATCCCTAGTGGAGCCACCCTAGGGATGGCTAATGAGAAACGATACCACAGAGAGAGGTTCATAATAAGGTCACCCTATTTTTGTGGCCTTTGTGATTCCACACTTATAAGCATGCTATAACAAGTTTATCATTTAGAAAATTTTGACTTCTTAATTGTTTTTTCTTATTTCCCTTATAACTAAATCCATATAATTCTGGGATAACATCTCATTCCTTCATTATTTTTTATGAATATGTTTTTTTGAATCCATTTTTGGGGTATCAATGGAAATCAATTCCAACATTATCCCAAATATTGAATTGAATACAACTAATGAAATTGTTTCAGATGATGAAACCGATTCATTATTCACAAACACCTATCTCCATAATGATCTATTATACTTATCAAACTGACTCTTAAAAACAATATATTCTGAGATACAACCTGATTATATTAATATATCCTTCTGATTGATCCACCCCATCCAATTGGAGACCTATCTAATATTCATATTATTTCCACTTGAGGTAATACTAGAGGTAATATTTCTCATGAAATGTATTTAATCCATGTATCGAGTTCATGAAATGATGAATAGTCTAGTCTACTAAAAATCATCATTCTATAGTGAATTCAGTACTTTTTGGATGAATAATAAAATCATCTTTATCGAGCTAGGGAAGATGATATAGTCTCTTTTTGGACTCATCCTGGAGTGAATTTCCTCCATGAATGGGGATGTATTTTTTATGTGAACCACAAATGCATAAAATAGGAGGACCAATTAAAGGAATTTGGACATTACAAGGTTATCTATACTATAAAATTATATATCAATAAACACCCAAAATGCATCCTTGAGCTATTTTGTGAGTGGTATTCTATGGAACAAATATTTTATCTTATGTATGGGGAAGATGGAAGAATCACCTTTAATATCCATCAATTTTAATAAATCCCCATCCAATAGGATATGTATAATTAATTCCATTATATTTGAATCACTTGGGTTGATTTATATAATATAGTTTTGCAGGTGAGGGATATACAATTATTGGTTGATGGATCAAATTTTAATCAAAATTTTCTAAAACATAATATTCCTTTTACTACCTGAATTATTTATTTCTTAATTATCTATGGATGAAAGCCTAAAACTAACATTAAACGGATTTCCCATTAAAAATTTTTAGTGGTTCCCATTTTACTTGTTGTTCCATCCTCAATGATGGTCATCATATATCTTGGGATTAGAAAATCACCCATATTATTATATATCATTAAATTGTGGGAATGTTGGCCACATTTCAAAGAAGGAAACTATTACATGCTTGATATTCATGTATTGTGGTAAGTTAAACCAATTTACAAATGGTGGGTTGGCAATAAATGATAATATTAGTGAGTCTCACTATTCCAACATTGGGGAGACTCAAAGAATTGTAGTTTATGTTTAGATGGGTGAATATCTTCCCTAATCCTATGACTCAATCCATCCTTTTCTTTGTTGGATAGATGTTTATGTTGGATGTTATTGTGGGAGTTGTTATTTGTTAATTTTTTTCCAATACAAGAAATTTATATTCAAAACAATTAATATAAATTAAAATATCTTATTATATATCATTTATAATTCTATGTGACCTGAATGTAAGAATTTCCATTGTATAATATTAAAATGGAATTGAAAATAACCTCTATGATGACATCATTTAAATTACATTTTGAAATTTTTAAAACATTAACCTATGTTCAAAAGAAATTGTCGTACGTGAAACATATTATATTGATCATTAGGTGTAGATACTTTTACAATGATGTGGATTTACCTCACAATATTTCCACAAGAAATTATCTATACTGGATTAGTATGATAACATGACCCAAATTTGAAGTTCCAAATATTTATGATTCATTTGATTCCCATATATGAAAGTGTATGTTAGGATTCTTAGAATTTATTATTATTATTATGAATGCATTTAATGACTCACACATTACTATGTATTATTGTAAACAATAATAAAATCTAGTCCACAATGAAGTTAGGTACATTATGTTCATCAAGAATGATGGGTAATTAATGAATAATTTGTGGGAGAGTTTTTCAATTTAATATTTTTGGATATTGGTATCTCAATACTTTTACTGAAATAAATATTTTTCATTAAAATACATATTCATGATGTAATTGCCAGTTTTCTCAGATAGTCAAAGAAATACATATCAAAATTATTGTTTGATGAAATGGGTTTTCAATGTTCATGATTAGATATTTTTATAGATGTATTACATTACACTGTATGTGATTCTGTGTGTTTATGCTGGTTTCAAAAATAACTTCTTACTCTATGGTTCATTAACATGTTTCTTGATTATAATTTGGGACTATCAGAAAGGATGAATCAAAAAAATGATAAATAATTCTCTCGGTATTCGATCAACATGTTATGATTGATCTAAATTATATTCTATTCTAAATTTATTAGTAGAATAAATATTAAAATATTTTCTGAGGTATAATTTTAATTAGGATTTATTACTTTTATTATTTTAATTTATATTAATTTGGTTGGTAATTATTTACATTTTTTATATTTAAGAATAGTTTTCAAAATCCCTTGGAGAACTAAAATACCATGATGTGTTCATTGATAAATATTAATTTTTATATTGGTAAGATAATATTTATCATCGACTTAATTAGACTATGTGAACAGAAAAATAATAAAATTATTATTACATTTAAAGTGGTCATATAAGGATTGTTATAATAATTAATGGATGTTATGTCATTAACTAATATTTACCATTGACCCCTTATATTTCAAAAGATTATTACATTTATTTTTTATAGTTTGATAGAAATTTTAATTTTATATTCACACAAAAAATATATATCCCATTAATTAATAAATAATAGTCTAGAGATTATGCATCCATCATGATTTATTTTTAAAATTATTTCAGGGGTGATTGTAGAATACTTAAGGTATCATAAAAATGATCAATACTATCACTAAACAAGGATTTATCCATCAAAAAAGAAGAGATAAATCAATCATCATTTTTTGAAGATCATATGAATGCAAGTTGATCACAACTTGAAGGAATCAACACTTAGATCCAACAAATGCAATGAATACTGGCTAAAAATGTTGTAGAAATATCAACGTCATTTTGAAATAAATACCTAAAGACCATGGTATTATTTCTTCTTATAAATTTAAGTAAATTAAAAATTTATTGTGATAATGATATCCTTTTACTTCCAATTAATCAATTATTCAATATTCATTTGAAAAAACACATTTTTCATTAAGATTATGTGTTTTAATGTATGTAATTTATCCATAGAATTAGAAAATATTTGAGTTGAGATAATACATGATAAATTATTCCACTATGATTGTAACCAAATGTGGTATGGTAGGTTTGTGTTAAAATTTATAATTATTTATTTGATTTTCGATCATTACAAATTTAAAAATTAAATTTAATTTTAGGTTTTATTTAATTCTAAATCTGTATTTGAGAAAACCTAATCCACTTATTATTTATTCACTCACATTGTATCACCCAAATAATTCAATATATATGTTATCTAAATTAATATAATTTGAACGATATATTCATTTACATGAAACGATAAGTTTTAATTAACTGTGAAATGTTAATATATCTATTTACAATTATAATTATTAGAATGCTGTCAAAATTGGTGGAATTCATAGTAATGTCTACATTTTATATTTTAATTATAATAATTTTATATAATAAAAAAATATTGATAAAAATTAACATAACATACAGTAATGTCAATTTACATTTTGTAAATATTATTTTATTTAGAAAAACCATATTCTTTGATTTCATTTTATAATCAAAAAGTAAAATGAATAGTTTGAAATTTTAGAAAATTTATTTAAAAATAGAATAATATATTTTTAAATCTTCATTAATTAAAAATATTAATATTTATTTAAGGGTGTTTTGTATAAGAAATATCATTTCATTGATTAATGAAAATGATTTTTTTTGAAACATTATTTTCATTAAATGAATTTGTAAGTGGAACTATTTTTTTAAAATTTAAATAAATTTAATATTAATTAAATTATATATCAATATATGAAATAGAAATTAATTGTATAATCTAAATATTTAAAAATAATTTTTCACCATATTGAATGATAAAAATATTAAAAATTAATTATTGTGGTTAAGATTAAAATTGGATTAATGTGTGGGTAATCAAAAAACATTAGTTAGATATTGACATTGAATCATTTCAAATGTCCATTAGAAGGGATTATTTTTACCTTATCCACGTATATGGTTGATTATGAACCATTTTTTCCCATTTCAATGGAAAAAAATGGCTACTCCTTTTTTCCTTTAAAAAATTACAAGTTTTCCAAACACCACACATATAAAAGGAAACAGCATATCTTATCATTTTAAAAAAATAAAAAACCCTTTTGGTATAGGAAAACCCTAAAAAATTACACTCTTTAATTCTGTATTCTCATCTTAGAAGACATTATTTGTTCATAAATTTCTCTTTAGAAGGATTCCAGTACAAAAAAAATGTGTTTACCTAGAGAAGAGGAAACATAATTCAATTGAAATTACTATTTTATTTCTTCCTCTACCCCCATATAATATTTTTAAGTAATTATAAAATTATATACATAATATATTACTATACTGAGATATTATTATACTCTCTTATTGACCAACATATTTCATTATATACATCATATTGGAAAACATTAATGCTGCTCTTGTCTATAGAAGACTAACACCTTAAGTACTTTTGTGAATTTTTTTGTATAATATAATCTCATTGATGGGTATAATAACAAATATAATACATACACATTATATTTTAACTATAAAAATAATTCTTATATTTTTATATCATATATATCTTTTTACGTTCCATTTTGTGGGTGATATAATTATTTAGTTGTGTGTACGGTGTACTAAAACCTTATAAAGAGTTGTGATTTTTTATTCATTCATGATTTAAATAGATGGTAATGAGGTTAGGAATAATTTTGAATATGTGAAATTTATTATAAAAAATGATTTTAAAATTTTAAATTATAATTTACGTATATTCCTATCAACCCATTGATAAAATGGAATCATTGTTTTTTAGTTTGTATGACCTAATATATCAATTTATACTGTGTCTAATTTTCTATGTATAACATTTTTTTTATGCTATAAATACATATATATTGAATATATAAGATATCCATAACAATGTTACATCTTTGGAGACTATGGAACCAAGAAAAAAAATCAAGATTTCCCATTAAAATTTAAAAAAATACATGAATATTTATGTTATTGAACATAATGTTATTTTAAAATAGAAATGTGACAAAAATAATAATAAATGGATATAAGTAAATAATATAGGGTAGGATTTTAAGGACCCGTCCATAAACAAAAAAAATTCTCATTTTCGGAACTAGAATTCAAATTTTAGGATGTTTTCTATTTATAGTATTAGATAATTAAGAAAAACTCTTACAAAGTAAACCCATTATTTAATTAGTAGACACTTATTACAGGTATCCATTTATTCCACAATATTAAAAACTTTAAAATGAAAAAGACTTTTCTCTTTATGAAAAAAATTTAAATTTATTCCTTTTATATCCTGATTTTCTCTATTCCCCCTTAATCCATTTGAAAGACATTTTAAAAACATGTGATGAGAAAAAAAATCATAGTATTTGATATAAAAATAATGAAAATTTTTAGAGTATTAATGAAATTAAATCTTATATAAAATTTATATTTATCTTAAATGTTTATCAATAATATGAAATAAAAAAATTTCACTTTTGTAAGAAAAGAAAATTTTCTCAATGAAAAACATTAAACCCCATAGAAATCAATTTGAACTCTTTTAAATGAATTATATAATTATATAGATAATTCAATTTTAAAACCATTTAATAACCCTAAAAATTGTATTTACTACTGGTAAGAATTATGACTAATATATTATGGTGTACCCAAAACTATCTTGGAAAACCCATATTAACATGTAACTTGCCTACACGTTGATATTTGGGATTCCTCATGTTATGTTGTAACAGGCTTCCCTGATGCTACATGAGCCTCCATATTTTAATTTATAATGATCTTACCCATTGCTATTTGGGGAACCCCATTTATAATTGATATTCTTCTCACCCATTTCATAAAATTATCATGTACAATGTTATTAATAGAACACATCCAACATAAATACCATTGAAAAAATCTTTTAATCCCATATCAAAAACACATTCATATAAAAATAAAACTTCCTTTTGGAAGAAATAATTTTCAATACAAAAAACCATAAAATATGATAAGATTTATTTCTATTTAAAATGATATATATACTTGATAATGATTCTTGAAATTAAAAAAAATCACGATAGTAGAAATGTTGTTTCCTTGATGTATATTAAAAAAAGTATTCCATTTATTATTTCTAAAAAAATTCTCTATTATATATATAAAAATATAAATTGGAAAATCATTGAAGAAAACTAAAAATTTAAAAATTATTTTATTTTTAAATAGTTATTTTTATATAAACAATATTGATATGGTGTAAATGATCAATAAATTAAATTATTATACAATCATTGATTTGCATACAACATTTAACATTTAAATTATAATCCCCATGAAATAATATATTTTTATGAATCTTTAACTAACATTCTTATTAAAAAATTAATGATGTGATAATTCAAATGGGTTGTATACACAACACATAAAGAAAGTGGTTGTATAAACTCCATATATGCATCGATGAAAGAAGATTCAGATGATGTTACTACCATAGAGTCCGAGTCTTAATCTATAATACTTATATACCTGAAGAACAAACATAAGTTAATTATTATTTTTTGAGTAAATTATTAAATTTTATTATTAATTTTATATAACATATTACCATGTTAAAAAAATTACTTAATTATTTATGTTGGATGTTTTGACAATATTTGGCAGTAGATTCCAAAATTACATTATTATTGTATCTGTAGTCAAAGTGGTTTTTATTCTATAGTATCTGTAATAATATTCCTGAAATAATAATTTTATTTATAAACCAATTGTTATTTTAAATCCATTCTTATAATGAAGATATAAAAATTAGACTATGTTACAGTCAGGGATGTGGTAATCCCCCCCAAACAGTAGTAATATTACAATTTTCAAGGATATTTATAGAAATTTTTTTTTCATTGTTAAATAATTATCATAATATATTTCATATAGTATGAATAATATAAATTTACTTATATATATCATTCATTTTATGTGTTGATGGTAAATTAATTGAATTGCTTTGTAGAGGTGGTAATTCACACTTACACACGAATGAAATTATCAATTTTCACTTCATTAAATGTTAAGATATAAAATGGTATGTTATATTTTTATTATGATAAATATTTTATCAATACCTTTTGTAAACCATAATTCGGTAATTATAACCGGTTTGGTGAGATGGAGATGGAAGATGAATTATCTCTGTTCATGAGGTGGTGGTATGCCATATGCATGAACCATTGATTCTTTTCCCCTTCTATAGAAGTGGATTTTGATAATGTTCATTTAAAAAAATAAATTTATCTATGTATATTTATTAATGTGAGGTTAGTATTTTCTCATGGTTGAAAAATAGTTGAATGGAGTGGAAGAATAAATAAAAAAGAAATTAATGATTAAAGGGATATATCTTCTCCAGATGATCTATTTTTCATAATGACTTAATACCACTAAGGATGGTGTTCTTCTGATACAAAAAGAATATTAATGTAGAGATATGTTGTATTGATTTCTTTAGTGTGAGTTTATTAAAAAAAGTTATCTAGTGTGACAAAAATGGATTAGGAGGTTCCCTTTTATAAGAAAGGGGAATGAGAGTCAAGGAATTCATCAATATATTAAATTACTATAAATTAATTTATTATTCCAAATGACATCGACCAAATTGATTTCTATTCTTGGATAATTATAATCCTAAATAACTTCATAAAATAAAAATAATACAAGTACATACTATTTTTTAATCCTTAACCCTTATCATTATGCCTTATTTAATTGTTTTAAATCTTACAGTGATAAATACATTTTTAGTAATTAAGGGTTAATATAGATACTATAAAATACCAAAAGAATCATTAATGGATAATTGATGAAATCTTAAACATTATCCCATTAAATTAGACTAATTTTAGGTTTTTATACATTTTATATCATTTAATAAAATATTATTTATTTTAAATTATCATTAAATTATACTTTAACACTACTCGTTATTGGACTCTATAAAAATATTATCAGAACAATATAAATTAGAAAAAAAATATTCTAAAACAACACTAAAATTTACAAGTAATCTATAAATTTATTGGAGGACGTAAATTTTTTCAAATTTTATTTATTTTAATATTTTTAATATACATTATTTGATATTTATATATATTAAACAATTACAACATCATCAAATTTTAATCATTTGAGGTAATTACATCTAACCTAAAAATTTAAAATAAATTTATATTATTAATATAGAAAAAATTATCTTTCTAATACTTATAATATTTGAATATATATTCTTAATAATATATTTTAAAGAATTTATATTTATTACAACATAAGTATGATAACTTTGACATTCCATTCAAATAAAATACTATGAAGGGAATAAAATCGTACCATTGGGGCATATAGGTCATAAAATCATCCCAAGGTTAATTTTTATATAAAATCACTCATCCCATAAAATTAGTAAAATACTTAATGAAATTTTATAATATTTATAATATTAATTTTATCCAAAATTACGAGAGGTACTATTAATCATGGTATTTTAAAAAAATTACCAAAATTACTATTTATATTTTATAAAAATACCAAAGAGATATATTATAAAATTTTTAATTTCTAAACTAATATACAGAATCCATTTTTCAAAGTTCAAATAAAAAAAACGGCTATATTTAATTTAATATAAATATCGGTGATGGGTTGAGGAAATATGTTATTAAAGTGAAAATGTTCAAAATATATAAAAGTTTTTTTTATTAAAATTCATTTTGAAATAGATTCAAATGCACTAATTTAATTTAAATGATATAAAACCGAAATATATATACTTTAAAACTAATAACAAATATTTTTGATAACTATAAATTATTTAACTGGAAGAACAATTATCAATTATAATTTCAGTATTTTTCACAATTTTCAATATCATGAAAAATATCATAGAAATAAAAATCAATGATCCAAAAAATAATTCTAATAAAAATTATAATTTAATGTTAGTTTTTTTCAAAAAAAATACAAGTGTCAAAAATTATATTTAAAAAATGTGCACCATCAAGATCAGTGAAACCTATTTTTAAATTTTTTTATGTATAAAATTGGATTTATAATTATACCATTTCTATAAAACATAAATTATGAATGTTAAATATTAGACTAAATATTATATATATATATATATATTTAATATAATTAAAAAAATACTATTTTACTTTACTGGTATAAATCACAGTTTTTCACATTTTGAATAGTTTCTTAGAGAAACGTTCACATTCAATAAATGGTTTTATTTTTAGTTATAGTTAATTGAAATGAAAGAAATAATTATATATAAATTTATAAAAAAAATCATAATTCTGTTGATATAGTTTATATATTCCATTAAATTGGATAGGATATAACAATAACATTTAAATAAAAATATTTAATAGTTCATTCAAGCTTTATGTGGCCTATTTTGTATACTATATAACATAGAACATCCTTTTTTAAACTCTGTATGTCAAATTATTCTCTCTCTTAATTAATTTACTACACTCAAATTGAAGTCTATTATGGTAACCATGGTTTCCCAATTCAAATTAACATTATTTAAATCTCACATCAGAAAAAGGATTAGTAAAGAATCCATATCAGAAGAATGAAAGGGAAGTACAATGTTTACTAGATATAAATATTACATGGATTTCACGTGGGAAAAATTGGAAATACAAGAGAAAACTAACACTCATAGACAAATAGGGAGTGATATAGAACATTATAATGGGAAAATTAACCATTACAGTACATAAATATGTGATCAAACAAATGTTCATTACTAAAAATTCATAGAAAACATTTCTATTTGACGATCCTTTTAATACGATTAAGTAATTATATTATTACCTGTACTGATAATATAAGAAAATATAGTTAATTGAAAATCATAATTTCATCCATTATTTATTACCACCACAAACTTATATTATCTCAAATAAATGAGTATTGTCAATGAATTTTTAATCCCTGGAGCACTAGAATCATAATATATACAAGATTAACTATATATTAATCCTATAGTAAAATATTATCCATGTAATGGTTAGGATATGATAAAAAAATTCACCAAAAAGAATAAACCATTATAGGATAAAAACTACTTCAATTTCCAAAATTCAATAATGACACCCAATGATCAATATAGATCATTAAAAAATTAACTATACAAAAAACTAATCAATAAATATATTAACTACATTTGAATCCCGAAATGTAGAAGTATTTTATCCCATATTATTTGAAGATAAATTTTTAGATTTGTCTCCAAAATACATCTATTACTCTTAATGTCCTATAATAAAAAAGAATTTCCCATGTATTCATCATGATACACTAACCATTATGATAAATAACCCGAATTAGCAAAATCCCACAATAAAACATTTATTTATACAAAAACTAAATAAACATTAATTCCTTATATAAAATCAAATTATATTCTATTTTCCATGATTATATATGGTTCCCAAAATAGTGAACATCTTCTTAAGTAATGTCAATCACTTAATCACCAAATAATTTTCAAATACCATTGTAATATATATGATCAATATTATGTTCCAAAAACTAAATTATTCTCCTTCCATAGAATCATTTATCTAGAAATATTAATTCAAAATAACATGTGTGACATGTAGTGTAATGACCCAGATTTTCCAGGTAAATATATTTTTTATTTAAATGGGAATTTTACCAGTCTGTGAAATCTGACAGTGCACGATTATGAGGCCTGGAGTGCCCGCAATGATTTGTTGAAGTTTTTGTTAAGATTAAGTTAACACGCGTAAGGAGTTGTTGGAAAAAGTTGAATAACTCTTAAATGAAAACTCGGACCAGAATTCTGAGGGCACCGTTGCACTCTGAATGGTAGGTTTACCCTTGGAGAGACTTAATATTAGACGGCACCGACCTCCTATTAGAAAAACCAAAAAATGTAATAATTTTAAACACAATAATTAAAAAAATTATTTTATTTTTCAAATGCTTATAACTCAAAAATAGTAACTCGGATTAAAAATCTGAGACCATTAATGAACTCGTGAGTGTATGCTTTCTTTAATAAGATACTAACTTTGGATGGAACGGGCCACCAGAGAAAGTTAGTTTTTGTCCACAAATAAAATAATTAAGTGACAATTATTTTATTGTAAAATTAATAACTTCTAAACGGTAACTCGGATTGAAAATCTGAGAGGGCTGTTGGGTTTGCTGGGGTGTTTTTCACCTAGGCAGAGCCTAAAATCGACCTTCACGTGTCATGGGTGACCGACAATAATTTTCCAAATATTTTTCGGGTACAATCAATAAACGTGCGAGCGGTGTTCTGTAACATTTGAAGCGGTGCTTGGAACTAAAATCTGAGTGTACTGTTGGACTCATAGCGCTAGTATTTGTTTAAAAATACTTTCACCTCGATGGTAGTTGGTTGAGAATAAAAGATAGTTCTTTGAAATTTATTATATAATAAAAAAATTATGTGCACGACACTTTATTTTATTTATAGCTTCCAAGTGAGTGATTGTTGGTTATAACCTCCATTTGGGAGTTGCAGGTGGGACCGCCACACCCTAACCTCCCTTGAGAGGTTATTGTGGTGGGGCCCACCTGAACATAACCTCCCGCAAGAGGTTACAATGTGGGGACCACCTGAGATCAAAACCTCTCAACTCCCTCAATTAATTTCATGTGTCAATGTAAAATTAAATGCTTTCAATTTAATTTTATGTGTCAACAAAAATTAAATGCTATCAATTTGTTTTATGTGTCAACATATAATTAATCCCTATCATTTATTTTTTTTGATGTAGTCTATGTGTGGGAAGCCTCTTGGAATCCTCCCAATTATTAATCCAATGCACCTTTTAAAATGCTCCAACGCTATTTAAATCACTTGAACACCATTTTTTTAAATTAAGTTAATGCATCGTTGAAATTTAGGAAGGTTCCTAATAAATGAACCATCATAAATTCCATTATGTTACATACCTCTTCCCCTATACTATATATATGGATCTTGGGAGGAGGATTTGGGATGGCTTCACGAAGCAACAAAACGCTGGAAAAGTGATGTGATGCCCAACACATGGAGGATTATGCCTTCTCCAACGAAAAATGAAGAACGCCGACATTCTTCGACTTCTTCCTCGGTCACCTACTGACGTGGAGCATCATCAACAAGCTGATTCAACTTGGTATTAGATGTTCTTGGTGGACGTGACGAACGACAATCCTCTACGTCTTCTTCTGTGACTCCCTCATCGAACGACGTCTACCTTTTTTCACCAATGTCAACCAACTACGAGCATGATCAGGGTTTAATTTTGACTATGTATGATCTTTACCTATGTTCTTCCTTTCTCTAATAAACAATGAACAAGGAATTATTGTTCTTCATACTTACAAACCAATTGCTATCACCTATAAATGTGGAGGGTGTTGGCCAAACTATCATGGCCCGACTCCCTCCGCTGATCATTTGTGATGTCTTTACGGCAAGGCGATGAGGCGATGACGACGAAGGTAGCAACGACGAAGGATGTGATACCCTCGACCTCCGCGAATCATGCCGCTCCCCGCGGCACACCTTAGCTTCTGGCCAAACACCACCAGCCCGAGCAGTGCCCTGCCGGTGCACCCACGCCTTCCCAACACCCTGCCCAGCGCACGGCAGGCATACCCATGGCCTCCCAGCACCCTTCCCAGTGCGCGGCCCGCCTGCCTGTGGCCCGCGCCCCCAGCCCGGCACCCTTCTGGTGCCCCTGCGGCCTTCCCATCCACTGCCGCGCCCTACCCGGCGCCCCCGTGGCCTACCTGACACCCTGCTAGTGCCCCCACGGCCTGCACGGCCCCTGCTGCGCCCTCCCTGGCGCACCCGTGGCCAGTCCCCGCTCCGCGCGGCCTACCAGCTGGTCTTCCGACCGAACCGATCTCCAGCGCCGAGTCATCCGTGCCGTGCCCTTTGCGACACTGGCTAAATAGGTCCCAGCCTTCGGGCCGAGCCACCTACGTGGTGACCTCCGGACCGAACCACCCTCGTAGTCCTCTGGGCCGGGCCCAGCGGACCGGGCCAAAACATAGTGGGTTGACCCGGCCAACGGGCCTGGTCAGACCCAATGAGTCTGACCGGGTCAACCCAGACTAGGTCAGTAAGACTGGTCTGGGCCGAGTCGGTCCGACCAGTTCGGACCGGACCCGATCCCACTACCGACCCCTGTACTTTCTTTTGGCCATATCTTTGGCACCAGACGTCCGTTTGACGAACTGTCACCGGCTTCAGTATTCTTGGAGTGAAGCTGTCCCTTTGAGATTACCCCATTGGAGTTTGGGGTATAGATGAGATATGGTCGGGTTGGATCATACACAAATCCAACCGGGCCCCCGGGACTAAAAGGATAATTACTAACAGACCGAGCGTCCGATTGATGCCTCATCGGTTGCGTTGATACCCATATGACGTGGCAGAACATTGAAATAATTCTACGTGGGACTTCATGACAGTTGGAGTATCAAATACTAGCTTGTGGAGCAGATCTTCCAGAGACAAGCATGCATTTGTGCGGGATCCTAGTAGCTGGATGGGACTTGACGACTACTGACAGATTCGACTCAGAGTGATTCGACTAGCTCAGTGGGGAGCTCCTCTGTGTGAGCACAGAAGACCCAAAATGGGGAGAACCTCTATGTGAGCATGGAAGACCCACAGTACTCAACACGTGGAGTACATCAGCAGGCTACCACGGGAGTGCCTCTATGTGAACACAGCAGACCCACGGTGAAGAGCACAACTGTGTGAGCATAAGAGATCCACGGTACTTGACAGGAGTAGTCCCTTGGCCTTCCATGTTAGTGGGAAGCACCTCTATGTGATGCAGAATACCTACTGTAATCATTAGAGGAGGATTTCTCCAGTATCTGAAGTTTTAGATTAATAAAAATCCTTATTTGAGCAGTGTCAATGACATTTGTGTTTTCCTCATGATTGAGATGGGTTACTATATAACTTAGGTAAATGTATGGGAATATACCTAAGTAATGGTTATCTGTTGATTTCATACTTTGTGGTTTATCCTTGTTGGAATTTGTGAGACGTTGAGGGTCTTGGGGTCCTTACTGAGTGTTGTTATACTCACCCCTACATGGGATAAGCCTGCCCCAGATTGCGTTGGTTGCAGAAAATGGACAACGCTGACTGAGGATGAGAGTAGCAGGACTGGACGGTATCCGGAGGTGGACCACTCAGTGTGACGGTACATGGAGGAGATGGATGAATGAGAGTGCTAGGAGGACACATGTACCTACCCTTCAGGTAGGAACCCAAGAGACGACCCAGTAGCTTCTTCACTTTTCTTCATTTGTTATTGCTTTCAGTTGTACTTGTACATTCCTATTGGGATTGTATTTTCGACCTCTTTTACTTTCCCGCACTTCTTATGTTTATACTTTTTCTTATTTTTTTTTCTTCCAGTTGTGTTCTCTGATGTGTTTTTTCAGTTATAAAGGATATTCCTCACCATTTTAGGGATTTACGCCTTTGGTGATAGTCGCCAACCCCTAGCCTATTGAAGGCGGGCTTGGGGTAGTCACGATACTGTCCCCAGGGGACGTGTCATGACAAATTGGTTTCAGATGCAGACGGTTCTACCATAGAACATAGGACTTTGATCTTTCTTTTCTATGAAGCAATAGTGTTAAGGGTACTGAGTGTGGTTCTAATTTCAGCGAGTCCAGTGTTGGGGTGGTGGCCGACGTATCCAAAAACAAGGACCCTGACTACTGATATCCGACTCAGTACACGAAAACACTAATTGCATTTGTGTTTTCAAAAGTTGTCATTACGTAAGCTCAACCAGGTCAGCTCACTAGGTATAACGTTTGACCGTTCCGCATATGTTTAGGATTCCTCCTTGTAGAAAACTAGTTAGAGGTCCGAGAGAGTACACCATGACGACCACCGAGCGATGAGGCTTCGGTGTAGTTCCCTCTTGCTATATTGGCATCTTCGGGTGGTGTACCAGCAGCACCAACACCCATTGAGCAGCTAATGGGACCAGCCACACTGGAAAATGGTGCACACCAACTGAGCGCGTTGAATGAGTTCTAGTGGCAGAGGCCTCTGAGGTTAAGAGGAAAGATAGATTCCCAATCAGTAGTGGACTAGCTGGAGGTGATTACAAGAGTTTTCCACCTATTTGAGACACCAGTATAGTAGATGGTGATCTTACCTACTAGTATTTTTAATGAGTGACCATGGGGATGGTCTTCTTTGTGATGAGGCCTCAGTATGTGGACCATTACTTTAGATAGTACCTTCGGGTAGTGTGTCAGCTATATCATTTCTTGTTGGTCAGCAGTTGCAACTGGTGGTACCAGTAGAGGATACTTGAAGGCTTTGTGACTTACACGTGTTTTAGAATCAGATACCCCTCATGTTCTGAGGTGAGCCCGACTCATTGGTGGATGAGGACTTGCATGAGGAGGTGGCTGTGAGTTCCCCAGAACTTCTACGGCTTTGGCAGGATGACGTGTTAGTAGCTGAGTATTCATCGAGGCATATAGATCTATCCTGGTACTCGATGAATATAGTACGATAAGTGCTTTAGGTCTCGAACTTTTAAGCAAGGTGTGATTAAGGAAAATATGAGCCCGCACAATTCCTCTATGCATTCCTACTTATGTTAGGATTCTAGACAGAACCATTATGGTTGGATGTTCTTTGGCTGAGTAGATACCACCAGTGAATGTTAGCTGTGGGAAAGCAGGAAACCGGTGCCCGTCTCAGAGACATGATTGTGAAAATATGTTTCGTGAAGAGGAAGTTTTAATGATAGATGAATCTTCCAGGCAGCAGACGAAGAAGGAGATCTAGGAGAGAATCATGAAGTGGTGTACATTTCGACATGTTCCAACCACCCCCTTATGTGGAACCCGCCTGGATCTTGGAGCTTGTGGACAGGGGAAGATAGTAGCTGCATGCGGTCAAGGAGTGTGACCCAAAGGCTCTGGGAATTATTCTAGGTGCGGTCTGCATCTACTACTAGTTACCATAACAATAGACATAAGTACCAACAATTCCTTCTTTCCATGAATCTTTTCCAAGAACTAGAGTTTCTGGTTAAACCTTTGACTTGGCCCTCATGTATGGAGATACCTTTTTGTGGAGACTCGATAATCACACTTACACCGACAGTGTGATCTGACCCTTGAGGCGAGAGTTTCTGTTGAAACCCCTTGGTGTTAGCATCAACGCCTTACGATGTTAGTTTGGGTTTGGACTTGACATCCACATTTCACACTCAGATTGATTGTATTAGGCAAAGAGGTTGTGGTTTATCTACAACGTTTGGTAAGAGTTTTCCTTGGTCAGTGAAAAAGAAACCCTAATAGCACATGTTAAACTCATGCATAGGAGGGTGCCATTGATCACTTTTGATTCGACCAACCTTACCCTCCTGGAAGCAAGAGTTTTGAGTTTTCAATCCCAAAAAGAGTGAAATAACAGGTGTAAATCTTTTCAAAAGTTGTTTCCAGGATTACCCCCCCAATGGGGGAGGGACATCTTCTTTGGATGGATACTACTGGAGGTTCATTATAGTCTTTTCCAAAGTAACAGCACCACTTTCATCCTTGACAATGAAGGGGAAACCCTTCATGTGGTTAGAGAGATGCCAGTAGAGATTTCAGGAGCTGAGGTAGAGGCTGAATAGTGCCCCCATCTTGAGGCTTCAAGAGGAAGGCGTAGGTATGTAGTTTACTGTGATGCATCAAGTACCAGACACAGGTGTGTCTTGATGCAGGAGTGATAAGTGATCGTGTATGGTTCTCGGTAGCAGAGACATCATAAGCAGAACCACGCTACTCACGACCAGGAGTCAACAACAATGGTATTCACCTTGAAGATGTGGTGACACTATCTGATGGGAAAGTGTTTTACCTTGTATTTTGATCAGAAGAGTCATAGGAATATTTTTTCTCAGATGGACATGAACCTGAGATAGCGACGTTGGCAGGAGTTCCTCCAGGACTATGATTTCGAGATATTCTATACTCCTGGAAAGGGGAATGTTGTAGAGGATGAACTCAGTAAAAGATCTGGTATACAACTGCTAGGCACGGTGACAGAGTAGCTAGCTCCTTTACAAATATCCTTGTGGATAGAGATGGATAAGCCTTTATACAGTCTTTTATAGTCGCTCTGCCACATCTTCAGTGAGTTAGGGAGGCGCAATATGGAGACGATGACTGCGGGATGCGACGTGCTCAGATACCCATAGGGTAGGCACCTGATGTATTTTCTAAAGTTTGGGAGCATGTTATCCTCTTTAGAGGAAGTACCTTGGTACCAGTATCACTTTAGAAGGAAGTGTGGAGGGAGTTCCACACATCCCCTCTAGCGGTACATCAATGTGTGGAGAAGATGTACCAGGACCTTCAACGACAACACTAGTGGCTAGGTTTGAAGAAGGTTGTATCATAGTTTGTCTCTCGATGCCTCACTTGTCAGCAAGTGAAGGCGGAGCACCAGGTACCAGTAGGCTTGGAATAGCCTTTTGAGGTCCCAGTGTGGATGTGGGATGGGATATCCATGGACTTCATGATGGTTCTTCCATGTACATACAGGGGTCATGACTCAACTTGGGTGATCGTCGACCGACTCACCATATCGGCCCATATACTATCAATAAGTAAACAGGGTTTAGTAGAGAGCTTAAGACGCCTCTATGTGTAGGAGATTGTGTGTTTACATGGAGTACCCTCTTATATTGTATCCGACCGTGACACACGGTTTACTTCCCAGCTATGGAAGGGATTGAAGGAGGCTTTTGGGACACAGCTTCGCTTGAGCACCGCCTCCCATCCTCAGACAAATGGTCAGACTGAGTGGACCATTCAGACACTCGCGGACATGATATGTGCATGTGTCCTCGACTTCGATCATATTTGAGAGTATCAGTTTTCTTTGGTAGAGTT
The DNA here is from genome assembly GCA_963277665.1 of Viscum album. Lineage (NCBI taxonomy): Eukaryota > Viridiplantae > Streptophyta > Magnoliopsida > Santalales > Viscaceae > Viscum > Viscum album. The sequence continues at coordinate 1,471,571,175 of OY728127.1, read as the reverse complement.
TGTGTATGACAACAACTATCAATCCACCATCGGGATGGAACCTTTTGAGTCCTTGTATGGTCAACCTTGCAGATCAGCACAATGCTAGACAGACATAGGGGAGTCAGCACTAGTGGGACTAGAGTTGGTACGGGATACCATAGAGAAGGTGAAGATCATCCAGGAGTGGATGAAGACAACACAGAGTAGACAGAAGTCAAATGCTGACAAGAGATGGAGACCTATGGAGTTCAAGGATGGAGACCACGTCTTTCTCCGAGTCTCACCTCGATGAGGTGTACAAATATTTAGCAGAGGATACAAGTTATCTCCAAGATTCAACATACCTTTTGAGGTCCTCTGCAGAGTAGTCGATGTGGCCTACCACCTGGCTCTTCCACCTCAGTTGCACTGGGTGCATGGTGCTTTCTATGTATCTCTGCTGAGGAGATACGTGCATGGCCCTTCCCACATCATCGACCATGGAGAGATGGACATCGATAACGGGGAGACTTTCACGGAGGTTATTGTCGAGATTAAGGATTAATAGAAGTAGGTCCTTCATGGATGGTCAATACCTCTGATTCGTGTTCTCCGGTAGCATGGAAACCTCCAGGTGAGTACATTGGAGCGGGAGGCTCATATGCGTGCTTAGTACCCCCACTTGGTCCCTTAGTTGTGAGGTGTGTCTTACTGGGACGTAGAGACCTGAGGTGGGGAGGATGTAAAGACCCAGAATTTCAATGTAAATATTTTTTTATTTAAATTTGAATTTTACGGGTCTGTGAAATCTGACGGCGTGCGATTCCGATGCTCGAAGTGCCCGCAATGATAGATCGGTGTTTTTCTAAGCTTAAGTCAATGCACGTAAGCAGTTTTCTTGAAAAATTTGAATAACTTAGATCAAAAATATGAGGGCACAGTTTCACTAAGGATGTAATTTTTACCATTGGCACTAATTAAGTTTAGTTGGTGTGGGCCTCCTGTGAGAAAACCCAAAAATGACATAATTGTAAACAAAATAATTAAATAAATTATTTTATTTTTCAAATCCTTATAACTCTCAAATAGTAACTCGGATTAAAAATCTGAGACCACCACGAAAATCATGAGTGTATTCTTTCTTTATGTAGATACTATCTTTGGCCGGCACGGGCCACCAGAGAAAGTCAGTTTTTGGCCGTAAATAAAATAATTAAGTTACAATTATTTTATTGTAAAATTCATAACTTATAAACGGTAACACTAATTGAAAATCAGAGAGTATAGTTTTTTTCTTTGGGCCGTGTTTCACCTAGGCAGAGCATAACCTCGACTGACGCGTGTCGAGGGTGACTGAAAATAATATTAGGAACTGTTTTTCGGATACATTCAATAAACGAGTGAGCAGCGTTTTGTAACTTTTGAAGAGGTGCTTGGAAAGAAAATCCAAGGGCACCACTAAACTTGCAACTCTAGTATTCGCTTAGGAATAATTTCACAATGATTTTAGTTTTTGAGAATAAAACATAGTTTTTGGATTTTTATAAAAATAAAATAAAATAATGTGTAGAACACTTTATTTTATTTTAAGCCACCATGGGAGTGATTGTTGGTTAAAAACTTCATTTGCGAGTTGGAGGTGGGACCACCACACCCTAACATCCCATGAGTGGTTAGGGTGGTGGGGCCCACCTGAACATAACCTCCCGTGAGAGGTTACGATGTGGGGACCACCCGAGATCAAAACCGCTCAACTCCCTCAATTAATTTCTTGTTTCAAGGTAAAATTAAATGCTTTCAATTTAATTTTATGTGTCAAAAAAAATTAAATGATATCAATTAATTTAATGTGTCAACATAAAATTTTACCATATCATTTTTTTTGATGCAGGCTATGTGGGGGAAGTCTCTTGGCCTCCCCCCAATAAATAACCCAACAGACCATTTACATTGCACCAAAACTATTTAATTCACTTGACACCATTTTTTTAAATTAAGTAAACACATCGTTGGAATTTAGGAAGGTTCTTAATAAATGAACCTTCATAAATTCCACTATGGTTATATTCCTCTCCCCCTCTCCTATAAATATGGAGGTTGGGAGGAGGATTTGGGATGACTTCACCATGTGATGAAACGCCAGTAGAGTGACGTGACTCCCAACACATGAAGGATTACGCCTTCTCCAATGAAGAACGAAGAACACTGACCTTCTTAGACTTACTCCTTGAACACCTACCGATGTGGAGCTTTGTCAATGAGCCGACCCAACCCGGGTTCGGAAGTTCTTAGTGGATGCGATGAACGACGATCCTCTACGTCTACTATAGCAACTCCATCAACGAATGGAGTTCGCCTTTTTGTGCCAATGTCAACCAACTATGAGCAAGGTAGGGGTTTAAATTTGACTAAGTATGATCTTCACCTATGTTTTTCATTTCACTAAAAAATGAAGAATGATGAATTGTTGTGCTTCATACTTAAGAACCAATTGCTATCACCTCTAAACGTGGAGAGTTCGGGCCAAACTAACCGGGACCCACTTCCTCCGATGATCTTTTGTGATGTCTATACAGCAAGGCGATGAGGTGATGACGACGAAGGTGACAACGACGAAGGATGCGCTACCCGCGACCTCTGTGAATCATGTTGCTCCCCCGCAGCACACCAAAGCTTCTGACTGAACACCGCTGGCCCGAGCAGTGCCCTGTTGGCGCACCAGTGGCCTCCTGACACCCTACCCGGTGCACGACCGGCTTAGTTGCGGCCTCCCGATGCCCTGCCCGGCATGCTGCCTATATGCCCGTGGTCCCTGCACAAAGCCCGGGACCCTGACGGCACCCCCGCAGCCTGCCCGACCCCTGCCTTGTCCAGCCCGGTGCCCCCGCGGCCTACCCGTCGCCCTGACGGTACCCTCACGGCCTACCCAGCCCCTGCCACACCCTACATGGTGCACCAGTGGCCCGCCCACGCTCCGCGCGACCTAACCGCTAGTCTCCCAACTATCCCAACCTCTCGGGTCGAGTCACCCAATCCACACCCATTGTGACACTGGCTGAACTGGCCCCTACATTCGGGCCAAACGGTCTTCGTGGTGACCTCCGGACCAAACAGCCATGGCAGTTCGCTGGTCCCGGCCGAGCGGACTCGGACAAAACATAGGTGACTGACCTGCACAACTGGCAGGGTCAGACCCAGAAAGTCTGACCGAGTTGAATAAGACTGGGTTGGCCCAGACTGGTATGGGCCGAGTCGGTCCGACCAGGTCAGACCGGACCCGAGCATAGTACCGACCCCTGTACTTTCTTTTGGCCATATCATTGGCACCAGACGTCTGTTTGATAAACCATCAGTGGCACCGGTATTCTTGGAGTGAAGACGTCACTTTGAGAATACCCTACTAGAGTTTGGGGTATAGTTGAGATACGGTCAGGTTGGATCGTACAAGAATCCAACTAGGCCCCCGGGACTCATAGGCTAATAACTAACATACAAGGCGGCGGATTGTTGCGCCGTCTAATGCGTTGAGACGCCTATGACGTGGTATAACATTGAAATAAATCTACATGGGACTTTATGATAGTTGGTGTATCAACCACTAGCTTGTGGAGAAGATCTTCTAGATATGAGTAGGAATTTGTTCGGGAACCTAGTACCTGGATGAGACTTTATGACTGCTGACTGATTCGACTCGGAGTGATTCGACTAGCCCAGTGGGGAGCACCTCTGTGTGAGTGCATCAGACCCACAGTGGGAAGCACCTCTCTGTGAGTGTGGAAGACCCACGATAGTTGACACGTAGAGTACCTCAGAAGGCTACCAGGGGAGGACCTCTATGTGAGCGCATCAGACCCATGGTGGAGAGATCCTATGTGTGAGCGCAGAAGATCCATGGTACTCGATAGGAGGAGTACCTCAGTAGTCCATGTTTGTGAGACACACCTTTATGTGATGTGGTAGGCCCACTATACTCGATAGAGGAGGAGTTCTCCAGCATCTGAAGGTTTAGATTAATAAAAATCCAAGTTTGTGCTGAGTCAATGACATTTTTGTTTTTCTCATGATCGAGATGGGTTTCTAGATAACATAGCTATATGTATGGGCATATACCTAAGTAATGGTTTTCTATTGATTTCATAATTTTTGGTTTGTCCTTGTTGTATTTTGTGGGACCTTTAGGGTCTTGGGCTCCCTACTGAGTATCATTATACTCACCCCCTGCACGGGCAATGCCCACACCTTGTTATGTTGGTTGCAGACGACAGACAATGCTGACTGAGGCAGAGAGTAGCAGGACTGGATGGTACCCAGAGGTGGACCACTTAGTGTGACGGTACATATAGGGGATGGACAGACGAGAGTGCTGAGGAGGACATATGTACCTACCATTCAGGTAGGAACCCAGGAGGATGACCTAGTAGCTGCTTCACATATCTATAGTTGTACCTGCTTTCAGTTGTACTTGTAATTTCCTATTGGTCTTATATTTTTGGCCCCTTTTATTTTCCATCAATTCTTTTTTATACTATTTTACTTAGTGTTTTTCTTCCAATTGTGTTCTCTGATGTGTTTGTTTATAGTTATAAAGGCAATGCTTTCCCAATTTAGGGATTTACGCCTTTGGTTCTAGTAACCAACCCCTAGCCTATGGAAGGCGTGCTTGGGGTAGTCATTATATGGGCCCCAGGGGATGGGTCGTGACATGTCAGATACTGTTTGGTGATGTACACTTGTCTCCCATCAGTTTTGGGTTCAATACTCATAACCTTTACTGATGTGACTTATTTCTAACCATTATGTGAGTTGTATTTTTTACTTAAATTATATTATTTTAATCATTATAAAATACTCTATATTTGATAAACATTATCAATAATATCTTTAATATTTTTTGTAACCTCAATGGTAATATCATACCTTTCATTTTTCACCCAAAAATATAATAACACATAATTACCTAAAAAATGCATGTGTCCAACCCTATCATTAGTCACATTAATAATTAATATTATAATGAATCAAAAGAGTTTATATGAAATTAAATAACATATAATCCATAAATTATTAACACACGATGGTATCCCAAACTATTAATATTACCTCACATGAAGTCTTCCTTGTGTGTAATGTTTTCTAAACAATAATATGATACGAAATGTAAGGACTCATCCCAACACATTACACATTCAATAGTTTTTTATATAGAATTCACATATGAGGGTCATTTTAGTTAATAGGTTTATAGATGTGTGACAATATACTTCAATATAAATATGTTCCTTACAAGTGAAAATATATACTCATCTTCCATTATTTAACAATTTAAAACACATTTAAATAAAACATGAATTCTCTTTCAGAAAAATCATTAAAATTAGGCCCTTAATCTAATAATTGTGTTGATTCCCCCTTAAACCATCTGTATGACATTAAAAAACATGGGAAGAGAAAAAAATATCAGTAATGAATATAAAAACAAATAAAACTGTTAGTTTAGGAAAAATATTAAACACATATAATGTTTTCATTTATTTTAAAATTTCATTGAGAATTTGAAATAAATCAATTTTACCTACAAAAAATATATATATCATTGAAAATCATTAAAACCCATATCAAAAAAATTAAAACATCATCAGGTGACATAGAGCATCATATAAGTAAAAATATTCCAAACATTTTTTTAAAACCACCTCAATGGGAAAAACCATATGGTTGACTTCCAATTAGGTTCTTATTTGATTAACAAGTTCTGTATGGGACAAACCCTGTTAAGATGTAATAGGAATACACAATGCTATCTGGGACACTCCATGTTAAGGTTTAATGGACTTCCCTGGTGATATCTTCACAACCTCGTGCAAATCAATAATTGTATTACCTAGATTTATCAAGGAAACCACTTGTATAGGATACTTCAGAATCACCCATTTTATACTATTCTCTTATAACATATCATAATTCAAACTCATTCATCTTAAAAAACTTTGAAGCACTTTTCTATTACCAGATGAAAAACCATTACATAAGAAAAAACCCATTTGTTTAAAAAAAATCATTTACAATAAAATAATTCCCAAAAAATGGAATAGGGTTTATCAATTTAGAAAATAGTTATTATTGTAATGAAATTTTGAAATTAAATAATATTCATTACAGATGAAAATTTAGTGTCACTGTATACATTACCAATAGAACATTCAATTTTTTATTTGTAAAAACATTCCATATAAAACATTTAAAATATTTCTTCTGAAAATGTTGAGTAAAATTAAAAATATATAAATAATGTTTTTTATAATCATTTTTTATATCAATAATATTGAAATGGAGAAATTTTTTTCTTATTAAATCATTAAATATTAAATGTGTTCCACACAACTTTGAACAGTTAAATCACAATCCTCATGAAATAATAACATATTAAAAACATTAAAACATTTATAATACCTAAATTAATGATATGATAAATCAAAGGGGTTGTATATAATCATGATAAATGAATTTGGGTGTAAAAACATTAAAATTTGACTCAATAAAAGGATATTGAGATGAATATCCTTGTCTAGAGTCAGAATCATCTTGTACTACAATTTGATTCCTAAATAATAAACATTGGATAATTATTTTGTATCTCAAGAAAAATTTTATGTTTTTTATTCCTTTTATATATTTTATGATTAAATTATAATAATTAATTAATTATTTATATTAGGAATGTTGATGATGTTGGATACTTTAGTCCAAAATTACATTGGTATGGTGTTTGTAGTCAAAGTGGTAATTATCCTATCATCCCAAAAATAATATTAATGACATAATTATTAATTTTATAAATTATTTCTACATTTAAATACCCACATTACTTATGGATATAAAAAATGAACAATGTTATAATCAGGAGGACGGTAAGATATACTTTCACATGTACGTAGCTTCCATTATTGAATGATTATTATTGAATGTAGGACTAAATTAATAAATAAAAAATTATAATAATACCATTATATAATATTTATTTTATATGTATACTAAAATATATCATCCATGTGATGTGGACATGAAAAATGAATGACATCTCATTTCCAAGATGATAGTCCGCACATACACACGAACACATTTATCATTTTCTATGCATGGAATGGTGATAAAAAACTGATATATTAACATTTAATAATTATCAATGATACATTAATATAATATATAAACATTAATTTCATCATTATATACGTTCATGAGATAAAATGATGGAAAATGAATTAAATTAGTTTGTGAGGCTGTTGTCCATTGTACACATGAACGATTAATTATATTACATTTTATGGAAGTGGAGAACATTATATAAAAATCAAAAAACAATATAAAATTAAATTATATTTAGGATATTTTATTTATTATTTTTTAATGTTTTAGGATTATTTTATGGAATTAGATGATGAAATAAAATAGAAATACTTGATTAAACATTAACTCTTCTTTAGAAAATATCATTTTCATAACATTTTAATACCACCTTGCATAGTGAAATGCATAAACTGGTATCTACAGAATGTAGGGAGGGATTTTAGGAAAGGCTTTTGGATGAAATTAGGCAAACCAAACTATATTTTACATGTGAATAAAAAATAATAAGAGGATTACTTTTATATGTTATGTGAGGGGCACTCTTTGAATTTTAAAAATATTATATAATAAAAATTAATTTTATATTCCAAATGGATCCAAAATTATTTATTTACAATAAAAAATGATTATGGGTAGAAATAACATCATCCAATGAAAATTATATAATTTTTTACTATTTTTTATTCGTTATCATTTAACTTTAACAATTATTTATCCAGTATAACTATTACAATGATAACATGTGTTTTTAGTCTTTATGTGTCAATACAATTAATATAATGTTATAAAATAACCATAAATGTGTCATTTATGAAATTTTTAACCATATCCCCACAATTTAGATGATTTATATATTTTTATGAATTTTATATCATTGAATAAGATATTATTAATTTGAAAATGTCCTTTATGTTAATTTCAAAACATTTCATTGCATGAATATTTAAAAATATATTAACAAAAAGATATGTTTGAAAAAAATTCTCCAATAAATTATCAAATATTTGAGTTTATTTTTCAAAATAAGAAGATGAAATTAATTATTTTATATTATATTTATTTTAATGTTATTAATATGATATATTTTATATTTGAATTAATTTAATAAATTACAGCATCATCATTGTGTAATTAGCTAAGTAATTATTTATTTCTTAAAAATTAGAAATAAATTTCCATGATTATGATAAAAATTTTATCTTTACTCAAAAAATTTATTGTTTTTATATCTTTTATATAATACTATACAAAATTTATTAGTGTCATTAAAACTAATGTATTCCATCTCAGATATTTCATTAAAATAAAATACTATAATGGGATATAAGGAATCCAAATTGAAAAAAAAATATAAACTCAATACAAGAATTATTTTTGATTAAAATATCTCAATAATTAATATTATTACTGCTGTAATGGTATGTTTCTATTTTTCTAATAGTTATAATAATTTTTTACCCTTAATTACCTAATTAACTCTTAATTTTGGTAACTAAACAAATTAATAAAGATGCAATTTATCTTTTCCAAAAATAAATGGAATGTTTATTAATTTTAAAATTATGATTCCAAATATTGAATCCATTATTAAAAATTCCTAAAATTGTATTGGATAAAATTAATGTAAAATTAATCACCTTAACGTGGTGAGGAATTGGATTATTATGGTAAAATTGTTTAAAATATTGAAGTGTTTTTATATCCAAACTCAATGTTAAAATGATTCTTATGACCTAAAAAAATATTAAATTATCTTAAAATGATCTAATAAAACAAATGAATTTTATAAATATAAAACTCATTTACATGAAAAATATGTTTTCAATTGATGTTCAGTATTTTATTTATTCCCTAAAACATGGAACCTATCCAAAAATCATAGAAATACACCCAATGAAAAAAAACTATATATAATTTATAGTAGTATATTATTTTTTCAAATATTATATATAAATGTGTCCAAAATATTTTTAAAACATTTGAACCATCAAATGGGTGTAAAACTTCATTTTAGAAAAAAAACATTTTTTATATGTAATACATTATTTGTTACTACTAAATATATAGAAAAATAATAGAAAAAATGTTAAAAATTAAATTGAATATATTTTAATTAGATTTTAATAATATAATCTATAAATTTTGTTTTTTTATTTCACTGTTATGTATCACAATTGTGCACATTTGAAATTTTCTTCAAATAAAACATTTCCTTTAAAAAAGGGGGTTTTCGATTTATAATTATTTGGAAGGAAAATAAGTATTTATATATACTTTTACAAACCATTTATTCATAAATCATTTAATCATACATACGTCCACCCTTATAACAGCTAGTTTATAAGTGTAACATTTAAATAACAATGTTAAATTGTGTGTTTAAACATGTTGTGGCATATTTTGTACACTATATGACATAATGTATCATTTTCAAAAAATCATGTTGATAAAATGATATATATAATTTTTTGTACATAAGAAATATATATTATACATTTATTATTTTTACATAGTGTTCAAATTTGTATGAATGAAAGCGAGACTTAACGAATAAAATCTCTATCTCACTTTTATCTTCTGGGAGGAACATTTATATTCATGAAATATTAGGTTCATGTCGTGTATATATTTCCCATGATTTTATTTTATTATTATTTTAATGAAATTTATTTTTATTTATATGTTAATTTATATTATCTCTCTTTCATGGAGTTTACTGTTAAAAATTTTCCATAACACGAATGTAAAATTGTATCAATTTTCTGGCATTGATACAGATGTTATGTTATGAACCTATCTTCTAGTATGATCTGTATATATATATATTATTTTACATACATATCATTAATTTATTTATTATCATTGTATTTTATGTTTTATTACATTTTTCAATTAATGGGATGATGAATAAATGTTATCAAAGAGGTAACGTATTTTCAAAAAAAAAAAATTTTAATAGAACAGTTAATGTTTATACGTATACTAATGATATATTATGTAAAATCTCTCGAGAAACTCATTCCCATTATTCTAATTTGGGTTTTTCATTTGAATAAAATATTTACCTTCAATTTTCATCCATTATGTATTCAATATCTTAAATTAATGTTTTTAAGATAAATATGTATTATTTATCTCTTTGGATGAAAATGATTATTCTTCCATATCTGGGTATTATAAATATGTTTTTTTAATTAATATTCTAAAAATGTTTTATTTAAGTTATTTTTGTCCATTTATTTCATTTACCAACATTTCTAAAAGTCATATTCATGTTGTTATCATTATAAATCTAATTTAAAAGTTTTTGAAAATTTGAAAGGAATAAATATTTTTTAATGTGAATAGAATAAAATGTATTCCCCACTACCATGACCATTAAAATAATTAAGGACTACATTTTATGTTTGTAATGTTATTTTCAATTATATTTATTTTTAAATTTTTTTATGATATTATTGTTTTAAAAAGTTATTTAAAAAAAGGATATATTCCCCTTGAAATTTTACTTGTTATCCTTCAAAAATAAATTTCCATCTTAGATTAAAAAAATAGATCATACATAATATTTTAAAGAGATGTGATATAAATATAAAATTATATTTATTTTTGTGAATGGTTTATGTTTATGATGAAAATATATTTATGAGGCTCATTTATTTGACACATGATCTACCATGAAAAAAATATTAAGAACCCTTTTATTTTCCATGTGTTATACAATGAAAAATTTTATAAGAAACCAACTTCTTTTAACATTAAATATTCATTGATGAAATGATGAAATTATTTTGAGAACTATTTCTTTTACATATGTTATTATATTATTAAATGTTTATGGAACTCAATTAATTTCATGGGTTCATATTTGTTGAATAATTATGAAAACAGTTATTATAATTTGTTCTATTATGATGAATATTTTATAATATTTTTCAACAAAAATTTATTCATTATGTGATTTGTGGGAAATATTTCTCCCTATAATACATTGGGTAATGATTGATTAATAATGATATGAATAATACTTGAATGGAGAGTGAACCCCATTCAGTATTAGACAGATTCAACTATAATAGAATTGGTATTTAACCTTGAATTCTATGATGGTTTTGGGTGTGAACACATATTTTAATGACCCATACATTACATAAATTTATATTAATTCACAATTGAAGTATATTTGTAACAACATATTAAAAACCAAAAACAAGACCGTATATGTATAGTGTCTTTAGAAAATGGGAAACAAAAACAATTGGTTCAGAAAACATCGACCTTGGCTCCTTTTTATTTTATCATTACTAGACTCTTTTTGGGAATATCATAATTAATAGATTTATTATTGAACTAGGGAAAGGAAAATAATGAAAGGATGATCTAAAATTATCTGTAAGGGTGATGAAAATAAATTCAATCGTATATAAAATTTGAAAATCTTATCCTCCATATAAGAGATCATAATATCATGTCATGGAAGAAATCATAGAAGTGCAATGTAATCCCAATAATTATAACATAAGACATGAGACATTGTGGAGTAAAAAAATTAGTATAGAAAATAATTTCATATTAGTCAGGGCTCAATTCCCATACCATCATAGCAGACAATGTCCATTACAGAATGGAGTTCACTCCTTGTTCCATCCCTATATTAATGAACTAGATTTACTCACTCTTCCATCCAAGTCTATCTCATGAGATAAAATGCTTTACCTTAATTCATTTTACAGAGATATAGGACCCACCAATCTCATAATGAATCCATTCTAATATGATCCCCAAAAACATAAACCAGACATCATAGAATAACTAATGTTATAAAATAGGATTCTTCAACATCATGCCATCATAAAATAATCCATATGAGATAAATGGACTTCATAAAAATAATCACATCATAACATAATCAAATCAAAGTAAAAATTGGGAAAAAAACATAACCCTGTATCATCTTAGATAGAAAATAAATTTGATAAAACACTTGAACATTGTTCGTAAAGAAAAATATCCTTTCTTCTTCAAAAACATTTTATTTTCTCAAAATAAAGAACATTTTTAAATTAAAAGATGGTATATGAAAATATTCCAAAAAAATTGTCATGAAATATTAATAGAAATAATTCTTTATGAAAGAAAAAAAAATCCATTCATGTTGTATATGTAAAAAAAAATTCAAAATTTTGTAAGAAATGTTGAAAAAGTACCTCATCTGGTAAACGTAAGAAGGAATCCATTCAAACCATGTTATAAATGTCAAAATATAAAAAATGCCAATAATAATAAATAGAATAATAGTAAAAAATTTACTGTTATATACTTATAAAACAAAAAAATGGATGATAAATATACCCCAGGTAAATTCTTATGCATAAACAATCTAGGATAAAAATGAGATTTGAAATGTTACCCCTTACCATAGGTATCATATGCTTTATATGTATTAGAACCTCCTCTTCCTCAATGTGCCGCCTTTAAATTTCCTATTAAGGAACTATAGTTCTTATTTTGAGAAGAACATAACATCTAGAATGTAACTAGGGAGGTTTAAAAGAGAAATGTGTAGGGGTTGGACAAACAGGAAGTCTCAAAATGGAATGATGAGGTGAGTGAGGAGGTGAACTTTTATAAGAGAGGCTAGGGGAACTTTAGGAAACTTTTCTTAAAAATTAATTAAAAATAAATTCAATTTAGACACAAAATGGTCCAAAAATTATTAAAATCAACAATAATATTATTTGGGTTCGAATACCCATCATAAAATAATATGTAGACATGTTTAGAATATTTTTTATTCTTATCTTTTTTGTTTAACCATTATTTTACCCTTTTAAATCCTACCATGATATCATTTTAATTACTCATTGTTGGTTAATGTAATTACCATATCATGTCAAATGACCAAAAAAAGTTATTTATGACATATTTGGTCTTATATTTACCATTTATCCAAATCATTGATTTTTAGGAATTTAATATCATTTAATAATTTTTATTTGTTTTATGTTTTGAATTGTCTCAATTTTAGACCCTGTTCACACATGAATTTTTAAAACAATTTCATAAAAACTTTATTGTTTAAAAAATCAATCTTTAAATAAATTCTAAAATTTCAATTTCATCTAGAAAATTCGTGGATGACATCAAAATAATAAAATAACATTTGTTTAAATATTTATAAATTAATTTATTTAAATATTTCATTAACGATGTAATCACTGCATCATATTTGTGTCATAATTAAAATTATTTATATAATCTGTAAAAATTATAAAAAAAATACCATGATTTAGTAAATATTTTTATCTTTTTAATTAGTATTTATAATCAAAGAGTTCAGTTTTATAACCTTATATTAAAAATCGATTTAGTAAAAGATACATGTTTCGGTTATAATTATCATTCCTTTAAATTAATTCTTTTAAAATGTCATTTTCACATCCATGAGAATCCATGGTGTCTGAAAACCGACCTAAGGATTCCCATGGTATTAAATATTTTATCGGATAGGATTAGGACACACTTTAGGGTAGTATTATATTATTAAATTATTATTTTTTACACTTATTTCTTTGATTTACCCTTTAACGATGGAAAATAAAATAACTACTGAAGTTACTATTCATAATGTCCATAAATAAAAAGTACCACCAATTCACACAATTTGGACCTCCTGATTCCAAATATGGAATCCAATTTTCCAAATTCAAAAGGAATAAGTATCAGTAATTTATTAAAAATTAATCCCGTTGCTAAAATGATAATACAAATTTTAAATGTTAAAACATTGGAAAATATTGAAATGTTTTTATATATGAATTAAATGTTAAATTAATACTATTGTCCTAAATTATATTAAATTGTAAAAATAATTTCAAATTGTGCATTAATAACCTTCAATTTTATAATTAAATAATATATATTATCTCAATGAAAAAAGTTGTTTTTTAATTAAAATTTAGCATATTTTCTATTCATCAAAACACAAAAGTTATCTAAAAAGCATCAGAAATTTTTCCAAATTATATTTTTATATCATGTTTCAAAATGAAATGTTAATTTTGTAATAAAGATATTATTAATGTGTCATAATCATAATTTAAAACTGGTTCTCAATTCAAATATAGAAAATTAACCTTTAAATAATAGGTTCTTATACAAAAAAATTGGGTTTCATTCGTACCCTATGACTAAAATATCAATAAGATGAATATAAAAACATATTTTATTATGTATATGACACACATATTTCATTACTCTAATTACCAAATGTCATTCACTCAAAATAATACAAATATCTTATTGATTTATATATTCTATAAATTATTAATAGCCAATGACTCAATAATGAATCTTCATAAGTCAGTTATAATTATTCTTTCTAACCAAATGGCTAGGCTGTAATGGTAATTTTATAATAAACGTATCTCACGAGTTTTTTAGACTCATGATTACATCCAAAGAAAGCTAAAATATAATTAAAATTATTAAAATTGTATATTTAATAAAAACATCCAGTTGTTACACATACCATAATGATATTCATGGAAATGGGCCTTTAACTAATAATGAAATTTTTTTCTATGCTTAGGTGTTTTACAAAAATTTACATAGTATTCAGGTGTTATGATCTTAGGGTTCATGTTCATTTATTCCATTTTTTATTTCATATTAACTAAAATTATTTATACCACAAATTAGGTTTATTAACTATTATATATAGGGTATGATTTTTTATTATAATATAATGTTCTCTTATACATATTATCATGTTATTTTTATGCCATCTTAGATATATCACTTTTAAAAAATTAATGACAATATTATCTCTCCCATTCTCGTGTTATGTTTATTAGTTTTATGGAACTATTTTAGAATCATTATGAATGATGATAGTTTTTTATAAATTAATTGGTAATGAATAATCTCACATATGAACTAGTGGTTAATGATTCAAATTTTCCAAAGGCATGGTCACATTATAATCATTTAAGGTTTGTTTTAGGAATATAATGAATATTCTTATAAAATATTTCATATCAATGTATTAAAACCTTGTGTTTCAATATAGGTTATAAAATAATTGGAATTGTTAAACATGGGATACTATGATGAGAAAATTATTGTGAAAATAACAAGAATATATTATGAAAATGGAAAATAACCTAGAATTTTGGTCAAGGGTAGAGATAGTAGATTCCATAATGTTCCATCCTTTATTAGATAATACCTGTATATATGGATCTGGAGTTGTGGTATCTATTGGTATTAACACAAAAAAGGTGCATTAAGATGGAAACAATCTTCACCAAGTGAATGAAAATAGGTGTTTTCGCACACCTGGTTTGCCACTCTTAGGGGAGATGCTTTTTAAATTCCAAAACTCATTAAGAACCATAATAAAGGATTTTAATAATGAATAGGAATGACTATTTTGAGACAATAATGTCATTAATTAAATATTTTTCATGAATTATACGTAGGATATGCTTTTTTTCAGAGTATGTGGTTACCAACTACGAATATTATTTCTCAAAAAATGATTTTTTTATTCAGTCAGTGAATAGAATGTAAAATTTCTAGTTTAAAACTGATTTGGTGTATAATTAAATGGTTTCCCTCAAGATAAGACAAATTTTATGGGATATGGGCAGAAAAATATCATCTCTATAATCACAAAAACATTATAACAGAAAGAATCATGATAACCTAAAAAATGATTAAATGTGGGAACAATGTTCTGTTGAGTCCTATATAAGGTCACATATTCATTCACTCAGTTATTACCTTGATCCTCTAGTATTTAAAAAATATTTCAACATCATATAATATATATTTGATGTTATCTTATGTTTTCAACATGAATAATCCGTTTTGGATATCTACTATTTCAAAGGTCAGTCAGATCATTGGTGGTCCTTATTCAACAATTTATATGAATGTGATGAAATTTAATTCCATGATTAGGATAAGTTTATGAGATTATTTTTCAATAATTAATTACATATTATTTTTAATACCTGGACCCCAATTACCCAGAGTCAGTACATTATTACATAACATTGCAATGATCGCAAAACATCAAGTCTCAAATGGCCGATTAGTTTAGTAGCCTTGGAAACACTAGATACATTCATAAGTCCTACATTACATGATAATGTGAAAAAATACAACAACATAGTCTCTATATTCCACACTCATATCCTCTCAGACTATTCTTGCAGATCGTTCATAAAATAATTTTTCATATCCTGGGAAAAATAAAACATAGAAAGGGGTGAGCTCAGATGCTCAGTAAAGATAACAATATAGCAGAATATTTCATAAATAAGAATAAACATTTAAGGAAATGTATAACTAAAACAAAATGATTTTAAACATGAAATTCATCCACAGATGGAAATAATAAAATGAAATTATTCCATTTACTTTTTCACATGGAAATTCTACTAGTTGAATAATCACATGAATATCAATAACCAATTTCATAATGATGGAATGCATAGTGCCAGACTTTCATAACCACATTGTCAATGAATTGTGCCTAGATGAAAAATATGATTTTATCAAGGCCTTGTCCCAAGACACTTTTTTGTCTCATGAGATTTACCGATGCATCGAGGAGCTATAGCGGGCTCCACCCATCACTTACTAAGTCCAATTCATTTCTCATATGAACATGTTTAAATATAACATAAACATTTGTATTAAAAATAGCAAAAAAAATGTCAATACTTTATCCATAAACCATGAATGTTATAAAAATAATACATCCACAATAAAACATATAACAAAACCTTCAATAAAATATGGAAGTTTTCGTATCATAATAAATCAACTTCAAATAAGATTAAAATCCATCAAAGGATGTTGACATAGATGAAATAAAAACTATTTGAGAGAAATATATCTTTTTTTGAAACCATTTAAAAGTTACATAACTATAAATTAAAACATTTACTTTGAAATTATTCTTATATGCTTGTAAGGGAAGCTCCAACGATTTTATAATGGCGGAAAATAGTCACACCTTCTGTATAAGTTAAAAAAACCATTCTTAACTTAATTTTGTCAAAAAGCTTAAAAGTACCATGTTTGGAAAACAACAGAATGATTTATTTCAAACCATTTTATAAAAATTAAAACAAGTTCATAAATTACTTTAACCAATAGTCTAGTAAATAGTAATTATTATTTGGAATAAATTTTTAAGAAACATAGATGTGAATGATAAAGAGGTCCCAATAGATAATTACGTATAAACAACCTCATATAATTAAGATATTGTGAAATTAACCATTACCTTGTACTTTTCCTTGGTCAATGGTAGGATAAACTCTCGTATAATTGGGAAATAATTTTTATTAAATTATACAATAATCATATACATTAACATGATATCATATATAATATTTTAACATTACATTGTTAATAATATCTTAGTATTATCATCATTTTGGGTGTTAACGGATTTGTTTTCCATTATATTCTTTGTTATGTGAGTCATATTTTTTATGGATGGGATGTATCTTATTAATATTCCAAAGGATATCAATTCTTTAAAAATTATTTTTAATCATCAAATTAAAATTATTCTTGAATGGATACGATGGGGAATGAATCTCATAGCTATGTGGGGATAATAATCTGTACGTACGCACAAGCGATAATATCATTCTTTAGATATCAAAATAATATTAAATTGCATGGTATATCATATATATATAGAATCGTTATAATGTTATATTTATTATTTACATCAATTACACATCATTATTATACCCATCCAAATAATAATATATTGAATAACAATTACACCATGACGTGGAGACGGTAAGCCGTACGTACGTACGTATGGTGACATGTTATTCAATGGATGGATATATTAACGAATTTGGTTGTCCCATATTTATAATAAAATCACATTATATAGAAGATACTGCAGTTTTAATTTTAGAATGAAAACAACAAAGAAAAATGAAGTGGAAGAAAAAAGGAATTTGAAAGAGGTGGTGAGATATTTACCTCTTCTTTGGGTTCTTCCATTTTATTTGATCAAAAGGGCTCCTTAGGTTGGATTTATGACTAAATTAAGGCCTCTAGAATGAATGGAGGACAGTTTAGAGGGTTATTGGATAGATGTTGGCCAAGAAAAATTTCTTTGATGGTGTGAATTAGAGAGAAGGGGGAGTGCCTTTTTTATAAGAGGGGTGAGGGACACCGTATGAAAAGCTAGAAGTATTAATTTATAATAAAATCATGTTTGGTTTCTAATGGATCGAAAATGGATGATTTAAAGGCCAAGGTGGGTATGGGTATAAAACCACTCAACCAATAGGTTTTAGATAGTTTTTGTCACTATATTAACATTATCTTTTAGATTTAACTCTTAGTTAAATAGTTTGACATTTACTATATCTCTTTGTATTTTTATATTATATGGTTAATAAATGTACTATATAATTCCAAGAGAACCCTAAGTGGTTAAATAATTATACAACTATCATTATATATGTCTTTTGGCTGAACCATATATTTTTAGGAATAGAATATCAATTAATAATATAATAATTGTTTTAAACACACTTTTATGTCAATTTTGACACTATTTGGTATTTTGTTTTTTATAAATTTATATTTGCATTGTTACATCGATAAAAATTAATCTATCTAACCCAAATATATCATATTAACCTATAAAATTAGTGGAATTCATAAAAAGTCTCAAATTACATTTTTTTGATATTTATTATATCAATTATTTTAATATTTAATTAATTAGGTAATTAGTACATCATCATTGTGCCATAAATATATTAAATTATTTAATCTCTAAAAAATTTAACAAAATACCATTATGTAGGAAATATTTTTATATTTTTAATGAATATTCATAGTTGAATTTATCTTATATTTATCCCTATATTAAAAATATTTTAGTTATTAATCTTTGATTTTTACTCTTTTGACTCTTCTTTAAATAAAATAGTAATAAATGTCTTAATCTAATACAAGTGGACCAATGAGGTTCATATTTAATTCCTAAGGTTGTTTCTGGTCTAATTATACTTATCCAATAGAATTAGGACTTGTTTTAGTGTAATAATAATATCACTTTTACCCTTAATTACCCTAATTACTTTTACCCGTGGTAAATAAAAGTAAAAAGTTACTATTCACTAAAAATTATTTTTATCTTACTGAACAACATTTTAATCCTTTATACTAACCATGTCCCTCATATTTTCGAAATTCAACTCACAAAAGTTGTAAAATTATGTTTTATGTGAATTTTCAAATTCTCCTAGGAGGTGGGTAAAAGACGGTGAAAAGTTCATTACAATTTTTATATATTTAAAATTATTATAAAATAAATCCAATAAATTAAATTAATATTTTATAGGTATTATGTATCTATATTGACATAAAATAAATTTAAATAACATAAATAATTATTTAAATAAAAATTCCGTTTTAAACAAAAACTCACAGTGTTTTTCATTATTCATAAAAAATTGAACGTTTTAAGAAAAATACCAAAAATTCCACCAAAGATAATTTCGATATTCCAAATCTAAAAATGAAGTCCATTTTGAATTCCAAAATATATGAAATTTCAAAAAGTGGTTATTACCATTCAAAACGGCTAATTTTATTGGTCGCGGTGTGTTAGAATCTCGAAGTTGTGTAAAATGAAAGTTATTGCATTATTCAAAGGGAAACGTATTGTGGTAGCATGAGGTGTTACATTCTCCCCTCCGTCAAATAATTTCATCCTTGAAACTTCTAGAATAGTACCTCATGAAAAGACTCTAGTGGTTATTTATCATAAGTTCCTTGGGTTCCCACATTGCCTCTTCCTTCTTATGGTTTATCCATAGAACTTTTACCAGATGAGTCATCTGGTTTCTCAACACTTATTCTCTCATATCAAGAATCTTAACTGGATCTAAAAAATAAGACAGATCTGGTTCCAGTTATAATTCCCCATAGGCGAGTACTTTCATTGTGTCAAGAATGTATTTTCTCAATAGTGATACATGGAACACATCATGAACTTTGGAGAGACTTTGCAGCATTGCCAAATCGTAAGCTATAGCCCCAATTCTTTCTATAAATTCAAAAGTTCTGATGTACCTGGGACTCAATTTACCCTTCTTACCAAAACGTATAACACCCTTCCATGTAGATACCTTAAAGAAAACATGATCTCCTACCTGAAATTCAAAATCCTTCGTTCGGTTATCGGCATAGCTCTTCTGCCTACATGGAGATGCTTTGATGTGGGTTTGGATTACCTTCACATTTTCCATCATTTCCTCAACATGTTCCGGGCCTATAATTTTTCATTCACCAACATCATCCCAACAAGTTGGTGTGTGACATCTCTTTCGATATAATGCTTTATATGGTACCATCTGAATACTTGAATGTAATCTATTGTTATAGGAAAATTCTACCAAAGGTAAATATTGATCCCACATAACTTGATTGTTATGTGATCAAGATCTGAACATGTCTTCTAAGGTTTGAATAGTCTATTGTGATTGTCCATCAGTTTCGAGGTGGTAGGCAGTGCTCAAATGAAGCTCAATAAATAAGACCTTCTGATGATTTTTCAAGAATCTTGATGTAATATAGTGATCATGATCGAAAACAATCAATAGGGTTACTCCATGAAGTATCTCAACACCATTAATATATAAACATTCTAGAAGTTCAAGTGGTAGATCATCTCTTATATCAAGAAAATGTGCTGACTTGGTAAGAGGATCAACAATGACCCATATTGCATCGTTTCTTCTAAGAGTCTTTGGTAGTCCCATGAAAATGTCCATCGTAATATTATCCCATTTCTACTCTGGTATGGGAAGTTGTTGCATGACTCCTCCCTGCTATTGCCTTCTAGATTTCACTTGCTGAAAAACCATACATCTCGACACAAAATCAGAAATCTCCCTCTTCATTTTGTCCTATAAAGAATGTTCCTTCAAATCTCAATACATTTTGGTGCACCCAGGGTGTATAGAGAAATTGGAACTATGACCATCATCCAACAATTCTCTTTTTATATCAGGTATATTGGGAACACAAATTCTCTTCCCAAATTACAAAATTCTATCTTCATACACAAAGTCACTCAATAGCCCATCATTCACAGCTTTAATCTTCTTTTGAAACTCTTCATCATTGTTTTGAGAACTCTTTATCCTTTATAGTAAAGATGTTTTGGCAACCATTTGAAAAAGTATTGATGTTTCAACTTCTATGGTGATTCCCATATCCATCATTACTGTATCCATGAAAATTGGATCCCTTTCATCTCTCATCTTTTTTAAAACTCCATGATCCTTTCTACTCAATGCATTTACCACATTATTTTCCTTCCCCGGGTGGTAGTGTATCGTGCAACCATAATCCTTGAGTAGTTTAAGCCATCTCCTTTGCCTCATGTTGAGTTCTTTCTATGAGAAAATATTCTTCAAAATCTTGTGATCAGTATAAATCTCTCATTTCTCACCATATAGATAGTTTCTCCAAATCTTCAAAGAAAATATTACAGCTGTTAACTCAAGATCATTAGTTGTATAGTTTTTCCTATCAATTTGAAGCTGTTGTGATGCATAGGCAATAACCCTATCATTCTGCATAGGGACACAACCAAGTCCTTTACTCGATGCATCACTAAAAATAACGAACCAATCATTCCCCAACGGTAGAGTCAATATAAGAGAATTGAATAATCATCCCTTTAGTTTTTCAATACATTCTTCATAATATTTTTTTCCAAACAAATTTAACCCCTTTTCATGTGAGCTTTGTTAATGGGTTAGCCAACCGGGCAAAATTCTGGACGAAAGTCAATAATAACCTGCTAAACCAATAATACTATGTACCTTAGTTATTCTCGTCAGTGCTGGACATTTTTGGATTTCCTTGGTCTTTAATGGATCAATGGAAATCCCATCCTTAGAGTCAATATGGCCATTAAATGAAATCTCCTAAATCCAGAATTCACATTTGCTAAACTTCCCATATAATTCATGTCCTCTAAGAGTCATTAGGATAATACAGAAATGATTTTCATGATCTTTTTAGATTTTGGAGTATACCAAGATATCATCAAAAAATACCACTAGAAAATCATCAAGATATTCCTTGATAACCCTATTCATTATATCCATGAAAACAGAGGGTGCATTAGTTAATCAAAAAGGAATTACTATAAACTTATAATGCCCATACCTGGTTCAAAATGTTGTCTTCAGAATGTCTTCCTTCTTCACCCATAACTAATAATATCCAGATCGACAGTCAATCTTTGAAAAGTATTTAGCTCCAAGAATTTAGTCAAATAAATCATCAATGAGTGGTAGGGGATAATTTTTCTTTATTGTTATAGCATTGATCTCCCTTTAGTCAATACATAACCTCATAGATCCATCTTTCTTTTAAACAAAAAGGACAGGGGATCCCCATAGAGAAACACTAGGGTGAAAAAATACCTTATTACTCAATTCCTCTAGTTGTTTCTTTAATTCAACAAATTCCACAGTTTCCGTTCAATAAGGGGTCTTCGATAAGGGCCTTTAACCAGGAATTAAGTTAATGGAAAACTCAATTTCTCATTCAGGAGGATTTCTAGGTAAAACTTTTGGAAAGACATCAACATATTCATTCGCAATAGGTACATCCTCTATTTGAACATTCCTTTCCTCACCCACAGTTATTTAATTCTATTCTTCCGGAATAATTGAATTTAGTTGAGCTTCTTGGGGTTGATCTAGATGAGAATCAGGTGGGGACAATTTAGCTCTGAAGATAAGGTGTTCTATATCATCATCATCAAAAATCATAGCCTCCATCTTCTTACAATAAATCTTCACATCAGGTTCTGAAATCCAATCCATACCAAGGATTATATCAAATTCAATCATGGGTATGACATGAGATCATCATATAAAGAACATTTATATGCTCTAATGGGAAAGAATTCACAAAACATTGTTGTGATGATACTTCCGTTGGGAGTTTTAACTGACAACTCCCCTGTTAAATCAAAATTTAAAATATCTAATTTTCTTAGCAAACTGGGAAGATATGAAACCATGTGATGATCCAGAATCCAAAAAATCATTTTCTAAACTTGAGAAAACAATTAAATTACCTACCACCGCGTCTTTCGAAGCTTCTACCTCATTAGTAGTGATATCATAAGCTTGGAATTGATCCCTTGGCCTTTTCTGGGGTAAGTTCCCCTAATGCTTAGGTCATTCATTTGAATAATTTCCCATATCCCTGCAATTGTAGCATTAAACATCAGTAGCTTATTTCTTCCCCTTGCAATCACAAGCTTGGTGACCTTTTTCACCACACAAGTAACAGACTCCCATTCCCTTCAAGCATGTACCGAGGTGTTTCTTCCCACATTTACTATAGGATGGATATTCAACATTTTCCTTATTACCCTTATTTCCATTTCTAGACTGATTAGTAGATCTCTTATTCTATTTCTTTGCTTTAATGACGTAAGACATAGAGATTTTTTTTGTCGTGATAGCACATTAGACAATATCATCGTACGACGAGAAGGATTGTGAGACTAATTCTCAACGAAGAAACAATTTAAACCATTAATGAAATGATAAGTCTTACTTCTTGGGTTATGTATATAATCTCTAGCATGTTTCACTATCCTTGTAATGATAGCCTCATACTTTGTGAAATTCTTATCCTCCATTTGCCTCAGAATCTAAAATTGTCTTTCCATATCTGCTCAATGGTCATGAGGAAAGTATTTTTCTATGAAAAGACCCTTAAACTACCTCCATTCCATATTTGATACTTCATCATCTTCATTTGTGTTTTGAATCAATGACCACCATTGATCAGCATCTCATGTGAGGTAGTAAACTTCCATGATAACTTTTTCCCTTTCACTACACCCCAAGGCATCGGATATTTACTCTAAGGAATTTATCCATTGATCAGATACTAATGGATTTTTACTCCCATTAAATTTTGGTTGTTGTTTCCTCATGAAGTGATCTAACATTGATCCTACACACTATGGATCAAGGTGCTCCATATGGGTAAAGTTATTATTCATAACCTGAGTGAGTTGTCCTAGTATGGTGATAAGCCGATCAGCACCAGTTGTACCACTGACTTCACTACAATTATCTTGTGCTGGAGGGAAATCCATATATGGATTGAGTTCATTGATAAGGTTTCTATTCCTCCCACTAGGAACCATTTATAAATAATGGCATAATCTAGATTAGTTTATGAATTGAAATACATAATTCCAAACTTGTAAAACACTTATCATAAATTGAACTATTTATGGATATAATACATAATCATAAAAATGTTTTATTTGAGGAAGTATATACTCATAAAATCTTCATAATGGTTTGTAAAGAAAATAAGAATTATCCTAAGCATATACCCTGGGAGTGTCGTAACCAAGAGTGCAACAAGGGCCGTTGTCATGCACCAGTTCCTGTTTGAGTTTAGCACAAAGAGGTGTTTTCAGGTTTTCCACCTAGGTACATCTATGAAAGAGGAACCTCTACGTTCTCGTATCCAGATAAGGATGTATTTTTTCTGGAAAACTCACAAAATCTCTACAATAAATTTTTTTAGGGAGTTCTTATATACTAATCCTCAAAGTCTATGTTATGTTAATGTGCTCTAATTAGAGTTTATCAAAATCTAGTTTCCATGGTTTGTACTACACTTCCTCTGATACCGAATTTTAGGCCTCGACCCTAGTTACCCAGATTCGGCGCATTATTACATTACATAGGCATGATCACAAAAGGTCAAGTCTCGCGAGACCGATAAGTTTAGTAGCCTTTTAAACAATAGATACTTTCAGAAATTTTACATTACATGATAAAGTGAAAAATACAACAACATAGTCTCCATAGTCCACTCTCATATCCCCTAAGACTATTCCTATAGTTTAGTCATAAAATACTTCTTCACATCCTAGGATAAATAAAACATATAAGGGGGTGAGCTTAGATGCCTAGTAAAGATAATAATATAGAGGAAACATTCATAATTAAGCATAAACATTTAAGGAAATGTATAACTAAATCATAAGACTTTTAAACATGAAATTCAGAATAATATGGAAAAAATAAAATGAAATAATTCCATTTACTTATTCACATGGATATTCTACTAGTCGAATAATCACATTCAATATGAATATCCACTTTCTAAATGATGGAATGCATAATTCCAGACATTCATAACCACATAGTCAAAGACATGTGCCAATACTAAAAATCATATTTTGTCATGGCCTTGTTCCAAGACACTAGTTTGTCTCATGAGTCCTTCTGATGCTTCGAGGAGCTATAGAGGGCTCTACCCGTAACTTACTAAGTCCAATTCATTCCTCATATGAACAGGTTTAAATATAACATTAACATTCGTATTAAAACTAGCATAAAAAATGGAAATACATTATCCATAAACCGTGAATGGTATAAAAATAAAGCATCCACAATAAAACATATCACAAAACCTTCAATACAATTCGGAAGTTTTGTATCATAACACATCAACTTCAAATAAGTTTAGAATACAACAAAGGATGTTGACATAGATGAAATCTACTCTATTTGAGAGAAATATATATTTTTTTGAATTCATATAAAAGTCTCAAAATTATAAAATAAAACATTTTCATTGAAAATATTCTTATAAGCTTTTAAGGTAAGCTTCGACGATTTTATAATGCCGGAAAATAGCTTCCCCCGCTGTATAATTTAAACAAAATTCTTACCTTAATTTTTTTGAAAATGTTAAAAGTACCTTGTTTGGAAAATGATAGAAAAATTCCTTTCAAACCATTTTATAATAAGTCAAACAAGGGTATAAATGACATTAATCATTGTCTAGTAAATTGTAAAAAAAAAATTGGAATACATTTTTAAGAAACATGGATGTGGAAGATAAAGAGGTTGCAATAGATAATTACGTATAAACATCCTCGGATAATGAAGAGACTGTGAAATTAACCCTTAACTTGTACTTTTCCTTGGTTAAGGGTAGTTTATCTTCAAGTATAAGGGTGAAATAATTGTTATCAAATTATACAAGAATCGCATACATTAACATGATATCATATATGATCTTTTAATATTTCATTGTTAATAATATCTTAGTATTACCGTCATTTCGGGTGTTAACAGATTCATTTTCCATTATATTATTTATTATGTGAGTCATATATATTATGGATGGGATTTATTTTATTCATATCCAGAATTATATCAAGTCTTTATACATTATTTTTAATCATCAAATGAAAATTATTCTTGAATGGATACTATGAGGAATGAATCTCTTCGCTACGTTGAGACTGCAATCTGTACGTACGCACAAGCGACAATATCATTCTTTTGATATTAAAATAATATATAATTGGATGGTATATCATATATAAAGAATAATTATCATTTTATATAGATTATTTACATCAATAACACATCATTAGTATACCCATCCCAATAATAATGTATTGAATAACAATTACACCATTACGTGGAGACGGTAAACCGTACGTATGCACGTATGGTGACATTTTATTCAAAGGATGTATAGAATAACTAATTTGTGTGTACCATATTTATAATAACATCAGATTATATAGAATATACTAGAGTTATTATTTTATAATGGAAACAACAAAGAAAAGGAAGTGTATGAAGAAAGGAACATGAAAGAGGCGGTGAAATAATTACCTCTTCTTTCCGTTCATACTTTTGATTTGATCAAAAGGGATCATTGGGATGGATTTATGAATAAGAAAATGCCTCTAGGATGAAGGTAGGACAATTGAGAGGGTAATGTTTCAGAGTTTGGCCATGCCAAATGGCTTTGAAGGTGTGAATTAGAGAGAAGGGGGAGTGCCCTTTTATAAGAGTGGTGAGGGGCACCTTAGGAAAAGTTTGAAATATTATTTTATAATAATATCATTATCGGTTTCTAATGTCTCCAAAATGGATTATTTAAATGATAATGTGGGTATGGGTTCAAAATAACTCAACCAATATATTTTAGACAGGTTTGGTTCACTATATAAACTTTATCTTTTAGATTTAACTCTTAGTTAAATAGTTTGGCATTTACCATGTGTCTTTATATTTTTATAGTATATGGTTAATAAACGTACTATATACTTCCTTATGAACCTCAACCGGTTCATTAATGATACACCTATCATTATATAAGTCCTTTGGCCGAACCTTAGATTTTTAAGAATATAATATCAATTAATACTATAATAATTTTTTTAAAAACACTTTTATGTCAATTTTGACACTATTTGGTATTTTGTTTTTTCTATATTCAAAACATCATTATTAATTCGAAAAAAATTCATATAACCAACCCTAATATGTCATATTAACCTAGAAAATTAGTGTAATTCATAAAAAGTCTCAAATTACATTTGTTTTGATATTTATTATATAAATTATTTTAATATTTAATTAATTCGGAAATTACTACATCATCATCGTGTCATAAATAAAGTAAATTATTTAATGTCTCAAAAATATAAATAAAATTCCATTATGTAGGAAGTATTTTTATATTTCTAATGAATATTTATAGTTGAATTTATCTAATGTCTTTCCCTATATTAAAAATGTTTTAGTTATTAATCCTTGATTTTTACTCTTTTAACTATTCTTTAAATAAAATAATAAGAAGTGTCCTAATCTAATCCATGTGTACCAAAGTGGTTCATATATTATTCCTAATTTTGTTTTTGGTCGAATTGTATTTATACAATAGAATTAGGACATGTGTTAGGGTTATAATAATATCATTTTTACCCTTTATTACCCTATATACTTTTAACTGTGGTAAATAAAAGTAAAAAGTTACAGTTCACCAAAAATTATATTTATCTTATTGAACCACATTTTAATCCTTGTTATTAACTGTGTCTCTCGGAGTTTCTAAATTCGACTCATAGATGCAGTAAAATTAAGCATTATGTGAATTTGAAAATTCTCCTAGGAGGTGGGTAAAAGACGGTGAAAAGCTAAATAAAATTTTTATATGTCTAAAATTATTATAAAATAACTCCAATTAATTACACTGAAATTATATAGGTATTATGTTTCTATTTTTCCCTAAAATAATTTTAAATAAAATAAATAATTATTTTAAAAAATCTGTTTTAAACTATAACTCGGTGTTTTCACTATTCATCAAAATTTGAAAGTTTTTGGAAAAATACCAAAAATTCACCCTAATCTAATTTCAATACTGTGAATCAAAAAATGAAGTCCATTTTGAAATATATAATTTATAAAATTTCAGAAAGTGGGTATTACTATTCATAACGGCTACTTTGATAGATCGCGGTGTGTTAGAATCTCGAAGTTGCGTACAATGAAAGCTATTGCATTATTCAAAGGGAAACGTACCGTGGAAACTTGCAGTGTCACATTGTGTTTCTTATAAAATATGGAAAAGGAATTTATTTAGCTAACATAGTTGAATAAAGAATATGTTGGTACATGTGATGTGTTTTTAAAAAAACACGCGAGGCATTCTTCTTGAATTTTTACCCAAACTGAATGTATGGTTGTTCAATTATTCAGTGGCTTATAACCATGTCCTTAAATCATATTATCTAGAATATAATTCCGGAAATGTGAATAAATCATATTATGTTCCATCTGGGAGAAAATTGATATTAGATTTACTTATAAATCTCATGGTATTATCAATAAATTGATGACTGTGTTCAAATGAAACTCAAAGACCATTTAGATAATAAGATGATAATTAGTCTCTCTTATAATTGTATAAAAATATAATAAATTATCCATAAGGGTCTGGTTATTGTATTATGAGTGTATAGAAATGTTATCAATAAATAAAAAGTTGATTTCATGGGAATAATTTAGCTAATGATTCAAATATATATAAAGATCCACATAATTCACTGCCAAACTCTAACGTTTCAAAGTAAAGGGGAACTGGAATTTCCATAACCAATGACCAAACCTGAAGGCTATTAATGATGATCAACATCAACAACCAATTTATCCATGGTAAAATGGTAAATATCATGAAATTATTATTTCGGGTGAGGGGCTCAAAAATTCTATCGTGAAAGGTAAACATAGCATCCACTATAGCATTGAATTTTTTTTATTTGACATTGGTTCTACCAATTCATTAATTTTTAATAAATTTTGTAATGGTATTATGAAACCACCCAGACAATTAGATATATAGTTAGCAGAGAGGACCTTGATGGTAGAATGATTAAATCATAGATATTTTATTCCTCTAGAGTTGACGTTGGTGTGAATTAGTTTCCATGAATAATTATTAGTATTCCTCTAGTTGAATATTATGTTATAATCAGAATAAATAGGCATTGTCTTCATAAATCAAAATATAAACCCTTTGGAAGGTAGGTTATGTTTCATATTCAAAACTGTCATATGATCCATTATTCATGTATTCATATATATGAACATCAATTAGAAATAACATCTCTTTTATGGGTTATAATTAAAATTAAATAATAGTGTTTATCTCATTTGTTTGGGGAGAAACAAAAAATCCATGATGTGTCAAAATTTAAAGAATATTTTTTGTATTTCCAGATGTTTTTTTATACATTTACTAAATAATGCTGGTTATTTTTCAATAGAACTAATACATACTACAACATGAATTCAAAATACTACATTTAAAATTTCACTAGTTGTACATAATGAAATGAAGATGAATATAAAATAGGACCATAGTATGGGATTCATATTGGTCAAGTGTTTCAATTTGGGATACAACTATTATTTTTAAAAAATTAAAGATAAATTAATGAAATTATACACTAATTATTTGGATATAAACTACTTCCAGATTAAGAACAAGTATAACATACCCCGTATTAAGGACATATTTTAACAACTACAAAGAGAATAATAAATTTCCATTATTAAAATTCATTCATGATGTATTTAATTGATGGTAATGAATTTGGATAATCCCATTACTGAATTCATTGGAGGTTATTTATAATATTAGTATATAATGATGTCATTCAATTTTACTAATTCAACCACAATCATTATGGATTTATTGAATATAGTATTTATATATTACAATGATCATTTGTGTTTATAATTACAAATGAAATTATTATATATTCAATGAGAATGGAATAACATGAATATCAGTTGAAAATAGTAAAAATAACCCTAATCAAGGGAAAAATATATGAATAATTTACAAAGCATATATTTTTAATGAAAAATGGTTCATGTTTGGGTCATATAATTTCCGAAGAGGGTATATCTGTAGTTCCATCAATGGCGAAGGATACTAATTGTTCACCCATACCAACCATAGTGACCATGATTCTAATATTTCAAGTTTTTTATGGATATTATTGAAATATTGTGGTGATTTTCTCATAGAAATCTATTACCATCCCCACATTTACTATGAAGGATGATACAATCCTTTTCAAAGATGAATTCCTCAAAAATTTCAAGGCACAAAAATGATGATTAATCCATTCACATATTCATACAATACCCTATGGTGGATAAGGCTTTGTAAAATATTTTGATGCATCTATGATGGGATTGATATTCATACATAAGAATAAATACATGGTTATATATTATTTTTTTCATGAAAATTGATGGTTTATGAGAAAAATTACCCAACAAAAAAATAGGACATAGCTATGGATTTTTTTTTCATTTTAGATATAGATGCATTATATATATGGATAATGGTTTGATATATAGAGTAATAGAAAAATTTAATGTTTATATTAACACATATGGAGTATAATATTAATATAGGGGATAGTTAGAGATGGTTAATGATTGTGACTCCTCAATAAATTGCCTCCATGTGAAGGAGAACATGGTGGATGATAGTTTCAGATGAATGGATCAAGATATATTATCCATGATGGGGTTCAAAAAAGATGAAAAATTTATCTATTTTCAAATTATGGATCTATATGTCTCAAATGAATTGAAAAAAAACATATCATTCTGAATTTAATGTTCAACTATCTATCTATGTCAATATTTATGAGGTATAGAACATAGATTTTGAGCTAAAAATTATTTTATTAAAGTTCCTGAGTTTAAAATTGATCAATAAGTAATTGTATGGTTTAGGAACCATGCATGTTAACAATAAAAATTTGGTAGGTGTTTTAATACGATTCTCAGTGTTCATCATTCTATATTAAACATGGATATATGATTATGTATAGGGAAATGAAATAGTATTTATTTCGGTATTTAATGAGGAGAGTTACTATAGTATTTATATATAGAATCATCATATTACATATTTTTTATGTATGAGATAATAAGTGATGGGGAGTCAACATCTATTACCTATATTAGAATAGAAATGGGAAAAACACCACATTTTTTCAACGTTATCCACTAGAAATATTGAGGGAAAATCACTATAGGGGTTTTAATTGATCAATTTTCTACTTTAGAAAACTATATCTCGTTAAAATTATTATTCTATTTGGATTATTTTTTGTGATATAAATTATGGATGTGGTAATGATGCATAGAGTACATTATTCCCTTATGTAATGTTTGGATATATGGATTGCCTAAATTTTAATGAGAATAAATCAACAAGATATTGATATATAAATGATTTTAAACACCATGAGTTATCCTCAGACTGATGATGAGACTAAGAGATAAATTAAACCCCCATTTGGTATGTTTAGAGTTTTTTTCTAGATTTCAATGTTGTTTAGAATAAAAATATTACTAGAGATTATTATTCATACCAAAATTTAATGAAAAAAATTATTTAAATTGTTATGTATACATCACTTTATGAAATTAAATTTATAGATCCAATGTGATGGAATGATGTAATATAATGAAATCTATTTCTAATTGATATAAATAATAATGTGGAAGAATTTTATACCCATTCAGTAACACAAAAGGGTTCCATAAACTCGATAGAAAACTTATAATGATAATTATCAATGTGATATAAAAATTGAAGCTAGTGATATGGTCTTTGAAATAATTTTTTTCAGTGAAGATGGTTATGTGATTCAAATGGATCCTTATTTCCATGATTAATATACATATGTTTTGGCATATGAATAGATTTAACAACAATGCATGGAAGAGAAAAATCTAGAGACACAAGTATTACATAGTTGTAAGATATTGGTTATAGGACTTAAGAGATGCAGTATTATATTACCTGATTATGGTGAATCATTATTTGATGATAACAATGAACCTATAGACTACAAGTATGCATTTTGTGTCACACATGCGGGCAAATAAAATTAAGATATGAATTCTAAAATGCATCTCATGTATGAAAACAATTTCTATATTTTGGTATTCCATTTGATTGATATATTTCAAGTTTTTTGAAAATGACAATTATGATGATTTAGGACATGATTGGAAGTTTCCTCACTTATAAGGGATAAATGGTTATATAAGGGTTAAAACATAGTCAATGCATCAATTATGATGAATCATTTTCCAAAATTTATATGAAAAAATCCATTAGGTAATGTTATGTGTTTTATATTCACAATATCAAAAAAAGTTAGGATATATCCATGAAAAAACTAGGTCAATGTAAAAAAGAATATATCTACATTATAATAAGAAGATTCATTATGTAACATTCATATATGTGACTACAACTAGTGTTATGTAAAATTCATATTTTTTATTAATTGATTTCTTAGAAAAATGAGAAGGGAGGGATTATATAAAATATTGTATACATATCATTGAAATGGTCATCTATATATTGTATATTATTTACACATAATGATATCACCTACATGTTAAATTTTCTCTGAAAATATCAATTTTTTCATGATAACAACATTTAGATGGAAATAAAAACAATCATTATGTAATTTACCAAGACAATAGATATACATATAGTATATGGAGGAGATGATGAACTAGTCATCTGAAGATTTTTATATTCTAGTTTACTAATATATAAATTTTATATAAAAAACAATCAGTTTACATTATAACTCTCAACAGAGATATCATGGGATAAAATACCAAAAATAATTATATGGTCATATATTCTATAGTAGTTTCTTAGTATATCACGAATTATGAGGTAGATAGAGTTTAATTTTGGATCTGAAACATTATCTTACATCATGATGTGATTCCAGTAGTGAATACCATATATAACTCATATTTTTTATAATATTGTAGTGATCAAACATGAAAATTATCCAAAATACATAGGCAGATGAATAACATTCTAAGGACATACCATCATAAAATAGATTTTTATAGAATACATGATTTCATTATAGGAAGAACACTGATGGAAGAAAACATGGATTACCCATTAACTAATGACTTAACATAAGAGATAAAATATTATCATGTGAGTTTTAGAGTAATAAATGTTCCTGGCTATTGGATCTATTAAAAGTGGGATTCTATTGAAGTTTGAGTTCTATAACCAAATAATTGTGATTTAGATTCAATTTAAATTCTAAAGGTAAAAAATAAGTTAAATATCATATTACATAACATTCATAGTTTAGTGGGCCGTTAATGTTATAATTTCTTAGAGTATTTATCTCATTAAAAAGGTATTGATGTCCCATAATATGATTATAAAATTGAAATTTTGTGACATTATTATATAAACCATATACAATGATAGAATAAAATTATATTATGGGGACCATAGTATTTAAAAAATTTGATTTGAATAATCTTAACTATATTAGACTTTATCAAATTATGTTTTCATTTGTGAGTCTCTAGGATGTGATATTGGTTGAACATAACTACCAGTTGGAATTCTCCTGTTTATGTGTTATCAGATACACCTCTCTGAAAATGTTCATACAAAACAATTAGATTTTACGGTTATTATAATGTCATTTCATTAATCATGATCATCAATGTATTGATGTAAATAGTTATGAAACTTGTTCCTGGTGAAGTATAGTTTTTTTGGTTGATCATGAAAGATGTTTTATTAATGAACAATTCTTGGAATAAATTTTCCCTTATATATTTATTGTTGTTGATATCTCAACCCTATAATTTAAAAAGGACTTTCACGTTAAATTGAATTTCCCATTACTAAGGTTATTTTTTTATAAATTCAATTAAAGGCATATCAATATTATAGGTTGATGGAATGGAAGTGAATTCTATTTGATGACATATCATGAAAAGGGAATTATATTACACAATGGTATGTATTGTTTTAAATGTTTCAATATAAATTCAATTCCATTTGATTATTTTACAAATTGATATTATATAATCAATTACATTAATAAATACCTCATAATTCCAATGAGAATTAGGAATATAAGGTCACATATTTTGGGTTTCTTTCAGTCTCAATTAAATTCCATTTGATTTCTTTATTGGAAAATATTTTATAATGAATTATGATTAATAATTTTTTAATTTTTTTTAATTGATCTCAAAAAAAATATTTATATAAAATGTAATTAATAAATATATAGATATATAATATTTATTTATAAGTAATTGTAATTAATAGTGGATAATTATTGTTTCAAGTGATGAATAATTTTTTTTAAAATTTTAAAATAAAATATATAATTGTTCTAGTTAACACACACTATGATTGAATAAAAATATTCTTATTATTAAATGTAACGATGTATTTTAGTGGTTGTTATAAATTTAAATTTATTTTGTGTATTAAAATAATATTTAACAATAAAAATATGTTGATAAATATATTTTTATGTCTATTGTGTTGCGGTTAATAACAATTGGGAATCATAGATACAGCGAAAAACTAGAGTTGAACACAATGACATGCTAATTCCCTAGATAATATCATTTCTCCTTGATCATATAAATAATGATATAAAAATGATAATTCATCACTACCTAAATAATTATTCTAGGGATCTGGATGAGCACTTCATGAAAATTCATCTACTATTTAATAACCCAAAAATCCATCAGCGATGTTAAGAGATCAAGTGTCCATGTGTGGAATGATTATTGAGTGGTTCTACACATGTACCCTACAATGACAATAATGGATGACTGAAATGATTTTCAAATAATACCATTAATTATTATTGAAAAGTCAGAATGGTGAGGAATTGTTTCTTATAATATATTAATACCAACAATTATTTTACATAGAAAATTATTTACTTGGTTACAATGCTACTCTTCTAAAGTATTCATTGAGAAACATTTATTGTAAATGATGATTATATATTCTATAATAATAACCACTATAATTTTTTTACCACATAATTGGATAGTTGTCTTAAAAAGGGTAATAATAAGATAATAATCACTATAATCCTTTCCATAATTTTAACATTCCAATATATTGCGTCCATAATCATCCAAAATTTGAATATATGTAATTTATTTCCATATTTCACTTATGTTTTCAATTTATAATTTATTAAATATAGAAAATACAAAAATTTCAATTTCCTTCTGTTATTATAGATAAATTTTGGAAATTAAGATATAAATAATGTATGTTAAATTATAAATAATATTATAGAAGAAAAATTATTTTTAATTATCTTGATCTTTTTAAGTTTTAGTGGTGTACTAATTACCTTAATTTCCAATTCATTATGGAGATAATATTTATTCAACTAATAGAAAAATAAAATACTTTTTTTAAATGTTAAAAGTGATATGATTTGAATGATTTTTTGTGTTCCATATTTTTTTTCAGATAATTTTTTTTATTGTATGTGTTTTAATGATTTATATTCACATTCAATTTTTCTTTTTAGTTTTAAAATTAAAATAAATGAATAGTTCAATGATTTAATTAATGTTTATTTTATAGTATATAATTTTTTAATTAATGATTTAAAACAATAAATAATATAATGTTTAGAGAATTTTTTGGGATACAACCAAATAAATACTCAATTTTCAACTAATTTTGCATTTATAGAATCATTCATGAATACTAAATAGTAATACATAAAATTGCATGGTAACTACCAAAAAGGGTTCAAATACATTAAAACAATAATGGTGAAAACATCACCAAAACAAAACCTATATTTATGGGAAGAGGGTATTTTGACTCAAATCATCTTATATTTGAACTTTAAATGTTTCAATCAATTTAAATCCTTAAAATAATTTATATTATTTTAATATTTTTTGAAATTTAAATACATCCCCTCCCATAAATTATAAAAAACCAGAACATCTTATCTAGTATTCCCAATTGATGAATCATTTGGTTCAGACAAACGCTATCGAAATCCATTTCCAAAATCACACCACACATCCTTAAGGTCCTATTATGTATATAAAACCATCCTAGTATATCTATTTTTCACAAAATAGGAGGTTTACTAAAGAATATATAAACTAATAATGCATGTGATTATTCAAAATTCATGTAAGCAACACATTACATTAAAAACATAATTTTACATATATTAAATATTTATTTTCCAAATCCAGCTATTACATTCATATTCTTAAAAATCGAATTTATATGTATTTATAAGTATATAAATGTATTATAAATGAAATATTTATATCATTCAAATAGTGTTTTTAAAAAAGAATATTTTTCCGAAACATTTTTAATTTATTAGAAATTACATAATGAAATTTATAATTTCACTTATATGATGTCAATCGGTTTTCCAACCATAATAATCATTTTTTGAATTTTGGGTTCCAATATAATTTTCAATGTTTTATCCATATGAGAAAATTTAATCTACTTGGTAATGAGTGTTTTCATAAAATAATATAAAATTGAATAAATATTTCCATATTGGGAAATGTTTTCATATGATTTCATAGACTATATTTATAAGTTAATTATTTAAACATAAATGATTTATGTTCCAGGATCATGTTATAGTTCTTGGGATTTTTTACGATGAAATGTTTTTTCAAAATAATATAATGATGAGTGAGTCTATGATAGACCCCAATTGTTTGGGTAAGATTTATATTTGATTCTTAATGTAACCGTTATTCCAATTAAAACTCTTAATGTTAATACAATTTATATAATTATGGTTATTTTTAACCATGGAGGATTTTCTATTTGAAGCTATGATAGTCACTCAATATTTAAGAGGAATAGGGAAAAGATTCATCATGATACCTGAATTTTTCAATTTTGATGGCGATGGTTTTTATGTAAAATAATATTTCCTAGTAAGGTATGATAATGATATTATGTTCAAAATAATGTATTTTATAATTATTATGGGTAAAAAGTATAAATTTAAAAAAAAATATCATTAAATTATCATGATAGCTACATAAAACTTATGATATATATTCTTCCTTTACTATATCTTATGAATTTATTTTGAAAATTTTTAGTAGAGAAATTTATTTCATGGGAAATAATATTTATTTTGAACCAAAATATTATTTTCAAAATGAATATGTTTATGAGTATCCCTGGAATAAATGTTTTCTTCCCTTTTTTTAATTTCCCATTCATATAATTTTTTTTCTCATTAAACATTTTTAAACTTTTTACTACAGTTTTTAGGTTGATTAGGACCAAGAAATGAGGCCAGGATGAAAATGTTGTATATTTTTTATGAAATATTTTTTTTATGATAATATTTTTTTATTATAGTAAATCTGGCGATGTCACACGGGTAACCTAGGATTTAGTGTCTTTGACCATTACATTAGCCTAATATAGAATAAAAAATATCATCCCAATGGAATTTTTTTTAGAATCCTCGAAAAGTAGTTACAAATGCGAATCATAAATTACAATTGAAAAAAAACTACCAAATAATGTCTTTTTCATTAATAACATCATATAATCTATTATAACCCTAAATATCAATCCTATTGAACCTCATGGAATTTGGATGAAGGGATAAACTATGGATTATATCAAATTATATGTAATGATTAAGTACAGTGAATGATATTATTAAATAATCTGTAATCAAAATGGAATGGTAGATATCTAAAAAACATGCCATTATATTATTATATTAAGAATAATATGGCAGGGAAAGTGGTGAGAAAATAATTCAATGTATATATTCACATTTTTCATGAAAATAAAACATGAATACTCTAACTATTAAAATATGAAAATGAAATATAAATATATTAATTCGTAATGATTTAAGGCATTACTATGTAAATATATGACATAAAATTTAGTATTAATTCCCTAAATCGAATATTTTAAATCATTTATTCTATGTATATAATAATGTCCAAGATTCATTCAAACAATCTAAAATATTCAACCATGATGTCGAGAAATCTAACATTTGGAAAAGGCCTCACATAAATCATTATGTAGTTCAACTCATTAAACCATTCAATGAATCAAGGGCTTATATGAGACCATTCCCATCTCATTTGAATTTTATTTCATTCAATTATTTAAATTGGAGAAACAAAATCAACAAAAACATTCATATAAAAACAATCATACAAAAGGTATATACATTCCCCCATCAATAAACATAACCTAAATTCACCTGTAGTAGTATAGAAAATGGTATAAAAAAAGAACATAATTATTAAAACTAATCATAAACTATCTATATTAATAATAATAATGGTAATAATACAACACATATTTATTTCAGTAATACGAAATTATTGTTGTTGATGATGAGTAAAAATATTTAAAAACATTATTCAAGAAAGTATTCGTTACATTTTGAACAAAAATGAAAAAAATCATCATATTTCAATTTTAAATAAATATTAATTAAAAATTTATTTGAAAACATTGAAAATAATATTCATGTATATATTGGATGGTATTTTTGTACTTGTTGTACAAGGTAAGAAAGAATATTCCTTTTGAATTGTAAATTTTTTTAATGGTTCCTTATTTGAAAAAAAACTAGAAGATTACATTGAAATGATATTTTGAAAAAAGGGTAAAAAAATCATTTAATAAATCAATTTAAAATGGTTATTTAATATACTTTTGTAATTTTTTAGAAATAATATTTTTTTTAAATAGTTTCTGGTGGAAGAGAGAAATGAAGTCTGGTTTTCAGAAAGAATAGATTATAGAAAATTTAAGTAAAATTAATGGAATAATGTTAATTTATTTCTTACTAAATGATAAAATAATTTCATTTTGTATAAATTCAAGTGTAAAAAATCTTGAATAAAAAGAGATTATGATATAAATACGTAAAAGGAACATAATAACTATGTGAGAATCAACCAATGTATATATTATGTGCATAAATATTGAATAAACATAAAAAAATTTATATACAAAATATTTTGTCAAAATTAATTACTCACATAATATTAGAATATTGATCACAACAACGAAGCAATACAACCCATTGAAAAGGAATTATGTTATTGAATTCAATACCACATATTTACATTCAATTCAAATAACATTAAATGAAATATTTTAAATTTAAACCTAAAATAACATTAATAATGATCGATTCTTGTAATAACATGTCATTGGTCAATATATACACCATATTAATTTAATTAGGTGCATTAAATTTTAATACGCCTCATTGAAATGAAATTAAACTAAATCCATTAACATACACCTTAATTTCATTGAACACCCATTAATGTCATATATAATTGTTCTAATAATATTATTTACATATAAAATACCCATATTAATTTATATTTTATCATATATTATACTTTGATAAAATAATTCCACACATTGGTTAATAACCTCATATTATTTTCATTGTTTTGGGTGTTAATTATCTTAATTTTTTAGTATGTGTTGACATGTTGATTTTTATTAATAATACAAGGAAATTTAATTCCTCTTCTCGAAAATTTAAACAACTATGTAAATATCATATATATATGTTATATATGTATTAATTTTTATTCATAATTTATGGTGATAGGAAATAAAATACACCAACCATGGAGATGGTAGGTCGTACGTAGGCATGAACGTTGTTTCCATTTTAATTTCATATTGAATGAAAGACAAGATATATAAATATTATAATTATATTATGGTTATTATGCTGCATATATAAAATATTTTTATATAAATCCATCTTTATTACATAACATGTAGTGTGTGAACTAATCACACAGTTTCGCGAAGTGGTACTCCATTTTAAACACGAACAATGTTATTATGTTCCGAAAAATGGAAAGAATGAAGGTATGGGTGATAACATTATAAATTAAGCATAAATAAAATATAATCTCATATTTATCGTATATAATGTTGAAACCATCATTATTATCAACCATTAATGGTGGTAATGGAATAATGAATGACATCGGTTCCAAAGGTGCTAGTACATTGTTCCAGTCAATGATGATTATATATCCCATTTGATGGAAGTGTGTGTTTTTCTAGGATGTTTAAGTTACATAATTACCTTAAATTATTTTAAATACACTAATAATATCATATAATCATGATAAAAGTTCAATTTATGGAGGTGGATAAGGACATAAAAGAATAACGCTTTTAGAAAATCATTACCTCTTCTTCGAGTATCCTCATAAGGATTTAAATGATGGATTCCTAATATGGTTTTAGAGCCATGAATTTTTGTAGAGGACTAATTGATGGATTTTTCGGATTTATTTCTGCTTTTCTGGGCTGAACCAATGTGGTTTTGTGTGGTGTTAATAAGGGAAAGAAGGGTGGAATTTTATAAGTGTGAGAGAGGACGCAGTTTTCAATTTTTGAAATGATGTTAGGTGTATACATATTTTGGACTAACATGAGTCTGCCAAAACACACCCTATTCTAACCATGAAGGAATATGGTTTATATATTCCAAAAATTTGGGTTTGGTTAGGTATATGATCATTTTTGTAATATATATACGCCAATTTTAAACCCTAAGTAAACTCATTTTACCTCAATAACTATAAATAATTTTATCTTCATTCACTAATATGTATTGTAATAAATGATGCTAAAATTAGTAGAACTAAAAAATATAACCTATTAATAATATGAAATAATTTTTTTAATAATCTAATCCATGAATTGGATGAAATTAATTTAATATTAATCACATATATGGGACCATAAAACATGTTTTTAAAGTGAATAATTCAAAAAGATTATTATTTGTTTAGAAGAAAATTAAATATAAAATTGATTCCAATGACCTACGGTGGATTAATATGTGTTTAATTTATATATTTTTATTTTTATACCAATTCTATGTACAATATTACATTGTAGATAATTTATAAAACAATATATTTTTCAATTAAAATTCATTATATTTCACTATTTATAAAAATCTAAACTTATAATAAAAATACCAGAATCTCACCATAATATACATTTTTAAATTC
This sequence comes from Viscum album, assembly GCA_963277665.1. Taxonomy (NCBI): domain Eukaryota; kingdom Viridiplantae; phylum Streptophyta; class Magnoliopsida; order Santalales; family Viscaceae; genus Viscum; species Viscum album. The sequence continues at coordinate 1,471,529,716 of OY728127.1, read as the reverse complement.
TTATTTCAGTGAAGTATTTTATATTTATAAATTAAATTTATTAATGTTATAATATTTATTTCTAAAACAAATTCTCCAATAAAAGTTGGAAAATTTTCATTTTGAAAAATACATATTCTTGAGGTTAAAATTATTTTGGTTATTATCTTATGGAAATAAAATATATTGGAAAACTGTAGAAAAAAATTATATAACATATAATATGAAAATATATTTAATATCATACATTAATAGTTATTAATTTTATTTATTAGGATCAAATGACTTTGGGGTATAAAATACTTTTTAAAAAATAGTTTAATTATATTCAATTAGTTATTATATTAATTTATAATTTATTCATATCAAATGAATTATACCTAATATTTTAATAATATATATAATCCATTTTATAACATCAAGTTTTTTTATTGGAAATAATTTTCATTTTTTAATAGTAATATTAATAGAATTCGAAAGAAATTGGTCTTGCATATAACAAAAGTGATCTAAGAAAGTCATTCTAGCATGTGATAAAAACTAACTCATTGTTTCATTCATTGAATTCTATATAATATATTTAATTTATTTGAAATTTTAAATATACATTAATATACAATGATTTTTTATTCCCATATATAGTTGGTGATGTGTTTCATACACACTATTGAAGAAAGTGTAAGTCTTATTGAATTTCTGGGTGTTACATTTTTCTAACCATAGATAAATTACTTTAACAATACAATACAATGATCTTAGTAATACATGTTTTGATATTTCAAAATTAATTTCATAAAAAACCAAATTATAATTTTTTTTTAAAAATATCCTCTTAATAAGAGAGAATAAGAAGTAAAACAGTCACATGGAATAACAAATATCAACATTCTAAAGTAGGTGAACATCAGTGATATGTGAGATATATATATAGGGGAAAATCATAACAATTTATAAATATTGATTGAGTTAATTTATCAAAAAAATTGAATGATCAATGTATATTTGGGGGAATAAAAAAATAAATCTAATATGTTTTAAAGGGTTATTGATATCGACAGAAATGATGGTAATAATATAAGATGTTTTTCAAGATATGTTTTTTGAAGATCGATAATTATTTTTCTCGAGATGAGTATAAGGATATATAAATACTTGATAAATTTTTATAATCTAAGATCAATTTAATATTTTGGTTAGTTTAAACTCACTTAATCTAGGAACTGAACTTCTATAAATGATTTCTTTGAATATGAAGTTCTAAAATTTACATTTATCAGATCATAGGTTCCACAAAACAATCCTTATATTTATATCTTACTAATTTTTAAAAAATATTATCGTTATCTAATTTATAAATACACCATAAAAATAACATTATCGGTTCATCATTTACTCAACAAATTTTTTACCTAAAAAATGACACATTAATTAACAAATCACATATTCAACTAGTATGTGTTAAACCCTTATCATCCTAAAGTAATGGGATCAAGACCCACCACCTTTATATATGAGATTTATTATCTCCCAACATGTGGGTTGTGCTTTTTATTCATATAAGGTACCCAAAAAATATGATCAAAATCTGTAATATAAGGTTAATAATAAAATAACCTTTTTTACTATGACTTTCAATAAACAATATTTTAATAAAAATATTTAATAACGGTATTTGAATATTAATAAAATGTAACTAACGTTCATATCATCACTAATTTTAATCAATACCATTAATATTATGTCCATAATATGTACAAACATTTTTCCTCAAAAAACATTTCCTCTAAAACATATAAATTAATATGTTTCTATAAATTTTTATCAATATTTAAGGGTTCCCATAAAATAAAACCAAAAAATTGGTTTGTATGGAATTTAACATATGATAATTATTAAACTCATTACCATGGTGGTATCTATAACTATTATTTGAATAAAAATATTATTCAAAAATATAACACCATCCTTAGTTGATTCTTGATTCTTATAAATGAAATACCATTGAAAAAACATCTAAAATTTAATTATTGAATCCCAACACATAAATAATTTATCTATTTAGTATCCACAAAGGTCCTTATTTGGTCTTCGGTTTAAATATGGACATTCCTTGTAATTATCAATTTATATCCTTCATAAGTTTTTATAATTAAAAATTTATTTATCCTACAAATCTTCCATTGTAATTTCAAACCTAGTGTACATTAAAAATATTTTTCGTGTATCTTATGATACTTGAGTAAATCTGGACACACCCTTTTTGGAGTTATTAACCCTAGGTACATCTTCTACAAAACCACATCACCATGTATAACTAGATATTGATATATGGATAAGGAGACCCACATAATATCTAAATTACTAAATTCAAAGAATTTTCTTCTATACTTGTTCTAAAATTCAATCATAGGATTATGTTCCATAATATTTTCTTCATTGTCGATGTTTCCATGGTCTCTAATAGATTTTCTCAACACCAACTTTAATGACTTGACCAATGTATGTCTGGTGTCGATACCTACTACAATTACATTGCAATAAGATACATGGGAATAATGTTCCAAAGGATTGAATAGTTTCTTAGTCTTAGTATGCTATATGTTTATCAGTGTGAGTATTTAAAGTTTTGGTGAATTGGACACCCAATAAAATGTTCTATATGAAATGGATTTTTTTTAAATCCCACAGATGTCTAAAAATTCATTAGTTTATCAAAATATGTAGTATAAAATAGGTCACATTCCTTAAAAATATTTCAAAAAAGATTGATTTTTTCTCATATGAATTATATACAATATTATTGTGTCCTTTGAAATAAAAAACTTTATCAAAATAGTATATGAAAACTACATATGTTAGACTATCAAATTATATATATATTTTATAGCTAAAAGAATTTTTTGTTTCAGTGGGAAAATAATGTATAAAAAAATTAAATAACACAAGGGAATGAATTAATTCAAGATATTTAGTCTCATGATGTGAAATATTCCCCTCCATATGGTGATCACCCACAAAAAAAAGTTATATAAAATAATAAGGTTTTTCCTCAACATGGATCATGTTTTACAATAGTTTACATCTATAAATCTCACAGAGACCTCTTCCACGATTACATGTGGGAGGAAAACAAAACCAGAAAAATTAAGTACCACAACCACACTTATCCTAGGGACAAAAAAATATAAAATGTGTTTGCGAATATATCATGTATATTCTAGTTTGTCATAGGAGATAGTGTATGTGTCATAATAAAATGTATGTAAAAACACTACTCAAATTGTAATGAAGACAAACAAAAGATATCAATCTAGATGTGTTGAGTTTTGGAATGATTGGTTTGTTATAATAGAACTTGTGAATTTATATTTAATTCTGCAGTGAATCTAAAGTTATATTCTCATTAAAAGAATTAGGAATATAGTGTGTCAAAAACTATTGTTCATTAACAAGAGGAAATCATCAAATGTTAATGTGTAGTTTTTCTTCCTATCGGATGCTCACAGCTGGTGATTTCTTCTATTCATTTAGTTTTATCTCAATATATGTTCATTATTTTTGACCTCTCATCTTAATATCGATCTACATCATACACTATTCTTCTCTATCTATACAAGAGGGTGTGTGCTACACTTTTATCAGTTGTAGTGAGGAGAATATCTAGATCAATTAATTCTTCACACTAAAGATTCTTCATGATATAAAATCCTTTCTATCAATCATTTAATAGAAAATCATTAAAATAGTACCCATAATTAAAATCAATAAATATATCCATTAGATTAATGTGATTCAAAATCATAATTTATGAAAAAATTATTAGTGGTTATATAGACTAGAGGTGCCACAATGTCTAATAATTTCATGATTTGGTGGGATGTTACTCTTATTGTATGATACTTTCCGTGTTTTATAAATAAAAAGATTTTCACTATGCTTGTGGCTTATAAACAAGAAATGTATATTCCAATAGTGTATTGATTGAGAGTATGTTTGAGTTGTCCAAACTTCTTGTGATGGTGGTATGACATTGACAGTGCCTCATCTGGGGGTTTCTCATGCATAGACAAATTTTTTTCTAGTGGAATGAAATATTGATGGTATATTTACTAATTATGTATCAAATTTTTTAATTTTTTCATTCCAAAAATATAACCTTTAGACTGTGTGATAACTTTGTGATATCTTGTACATAGTGAGATTTTTATGTTGTTGGCGTGTCGTGGACACCTGTATCTCAACATGGTAGTTCCAATATCAATAATTTCCTGTATTTAACCAACATTATCACTTTTCTCAGAATAAATATTACTTATATATAAACTTTAAATTCATTAATATCATTAAAATCATGTTTTTTAATCATTAAATGTTGAAGGTCAACAATTCCCCCCTTTTGATGATCAGAAGGCATGGAATCTAATGCATTAAAAATTATTGAACCTAATATGCAAGGTATTTTAAATCGGAATATAGTATTCTAAGTTAGTGAAGATGTTATCAAATAAAAATAAGAAAATTGTAAATAACAAAGATATATATCATTAATAAAATGATAATAAACATAGATTTTCAAAAATAACATAAAAAAATATTTTAATAAATCTAAGATTCAATAACATTATCAATTATACCACAACAATTTTCCCATTTTGTGATTATAGAAAAGTTAAATAATAGTAGATAAAACAAGGATAAAAAATAAAAAATATGAGTTGAATTTATTATGAATACCAAAATGTAATTAGAACCTATTCCCAATAAAATAGAAACCATCTATGCCAAGAAAAACATGATTTATTATTGAGTAGAGGGTCCATTGGTTATTTTCCTTTTTATATGGCTTTCTCTTAGTCCTTATCAAAGGGAGCCTAATCTGGTAAAGGTAAAATAGAAAGAACATGTAATGAGAGTCCAAAAATATTCTGGGGATTATTTTCCACAATAACAATTGGCTAAAAGTGTCTCAAATCATGAGTATGAGAAATATAAAGTGGAAGGAATTTTATAGGAAAATAAATTAAAGGAGATCAAGAAATTCTTGGTCTAAAAGACATCTCAGGTGTATTTGAAACTACCTCTTGTGAAAAAACTGCTTGGCCCTGAATTTGAATAAATGACTTCCTGAGATTTAGAAAGATAATTATAATTCTGCCACATCATTCCATTTCACTAATGAAATCAGATTTTTAATCCATGAAATACTTCAAAACAAGAGTCAACACCTTGAGCAGTATGTCTTTTTCTTTGAAAGCCAGAGTTAGAGGTGGAATCCTCACTTTTTCAAACAAAAATTTGGAATTTGAATCCATTGCATGATTGGAAAGAATTCATGATTTATAATATCTAATATCATCGGTATTGTATTCCCGATTTTCAATCATTTCATTGGAATGACTATTAAAAAACATGAAATCAATATTTTAATTATACTAAAATATATACAAAATCTATTCAGATTGATCAATGACACATCCAGAAGCACTGGCTAAACTAGCACTTAGGCCATCATTGAAAATGGTTTATAATTGATCAACATCAAAAATTGGTGGAGGAGGATAATTAGTAATAGAACTATATTAATTTTCAACATCGATACTCTTTAGGATTCCATTAATTTAATATTAAAAATTAGATATCATTTATTCAGTCAATGACCTAAGGAATTCCAGTTCACCACTTATCCACTTATTATCAATCCCAATCTAATAAATTTTATTCATCACATTTTTTTGGTTATGTTGAATAACCAACTTATATATGTATCAATAATCTTTCACAAAGATGAAATTCTCTTATAGAGGTCAATTATTTAACATCAATGCAATAAAATACATCAACTTTTTAATAAATTCATCATAGCCACCTTCAGGGATGATATCAATTCGAATAGAAAAACTTGTTGGTGATGGTTCAAGTAAAAGAGTTTTAACTGAAGAGAAATTTTACAAATACCTATCCAAATCTACATTAATCTATCAAGGTTAAAATAGGATAAACATTAATGTGAACCTCAGGTCCACCAACCTTTTGTGGAATCTTTGTAATAATGGAGTACAATCATCATTATTTAGAAATGGGATAAACCAATCTCCAAACAACATCATAAACTACTAGAGAAGTCGTAGGAGGGATAACAATTGTAGGTAAAACCACTATTTTCTCAAAAAAATTTAGAATTTTATAACTCTATCAATATATATATTATAAAATCGCTATAGTGATTTCTTTTAATTTCTAACCATCTAATCTATGTGCCACAGCACTAGCTGACGCAGCATCAAACGATGTACCAACAGTTTTTAATATAGATTCAAAACATCATTTTGTTTAAAAACATACATGGATTCACCTTCTATAATCACATCCTAAAAAGGATTATGAAATTTTATATCAATTAAGGATTCATTCTCATATTAATCCTCAGAAATATCCTTTTTCACTTTCTTAGATACATTCTATCCAACAATTGTTGTAACTCTCTTCATCATAGCAATACCAGAATATAAAAATACATATCGAGTGGAAATATATCTTTCCTTTAATTCGTAATCCAATAGAGCTTCATGAAATATATCAATAGATTGGGATTTCCCCCCTTATAAAATGAATTATCTTCTATATGTACTGATGTAATCTCTACTTGTTTATTTTTTAACTTTTAAACTAGAACCATTAGGATCAGAATCATCTCCCTTATCATCATCCCATTCAAAAAAAATATTTTATTTATTTCCAATTCCACTGTTCTCATCTTCCTCTTCTTCATCATTATTCTCATATACATCATCATATTTAGTATATAAGGAACTATTACAATGATTCCCTCTAGAGACCACAATCTCTTCTTCATTAAATTTACCTAATTATTCTATTTTTCGTTATCTCCATAGAGGACTTTGTGATCCAGTTGTAATGGAATAATCTTTGGTTGACAATTAAGGATCACTCCACTCATTAATTGATGGTTTATTTTCTAATTTTTCTCCAGTAACATATTTTTTAATCCAATTTAATATATTCAACAACATCATCAGGTTCTATTCCTATATCAAAAAATTCCCTTTGTCTGGTTGGATGAATGAAAATATTATACTCAATAAATAACATCTCAAAAATATCTAATTCACTATTTCTTCTATCAGTTTCATCTAATATTCAACCTTCAATAAGTATCACTTGTATGAAAAAAATCTAATCAGTGTATACTATACTCTCTATAACTTAGTTATGAGGTCCTTATCATTCACCATGGATGAAATCTTCATTGGTTAAATCAAATAATTAGAACTTGAGGATTTCATGGTAATCTCACACATATACACCATGAGATACATATAATGATCGATCTTGTGACCTAATATTAAAAGAGATATATTATAAACATCCTGGTATATTAAAGATGCAAAATATTCATTTCTTAGGAAAATAATGTGATGTAAAAACATAAATATCATCCCACATTTTCCATCAATCCCTAAGGCAACATTCCTTCTGGTTATTCAATGTTTTTTCAAAACATATAGAGAATGATCATATATAAATATATAAATGGATTATAGAATATTTCTATTTCAATAATCATGAATTTCATAATGATGGACACATATAAATTTGACCAACACTAATTTTAAATACCAAATACATGTGCATTCACATGACTTTTACCAAATAAACACCATATTCAAAAAATAAAAACACTAAATGTTGATAAAAAATGATACCAATACATCATATAGAATGGAATTTTGATGGAAAAAACCCCATTATAACCATCCATTGTTATAGGATACCTTGAGTACCATAAACATACAAGATAATAACCAATTCGATTCGACTTCCTTTTTCGGTACAATAATTTTATCAGCAAGCATAGGATTAACTGGTGGAACTGAACAGGTGCACTTGAATGATTCTTATAATTATTAAAATATGTTGTCATGTAAGATAATAACTTTTAAGGTGCGTTATTTATGAAAATTAATACTAGTTTGAGATGCCTGGTTAAGGGTAGGTGGTGATTTGAAAAGTAGGAAGCATATTTTTTCACTAGCCTCGAGAGAGATAGATGTTGTAGTATCATGCATAGAACAACATATATTAATAATAGAAAGTATTCCTTGTTGATATTATTTCGGAATTTATGTATTCAAAATTCAATTTTACAATTGAATTCAAAATTGAAATATAATGAAAATAATGTATTGGGTTATAGGAAGAAACATAAACGATGAAATAAACCAATTGTTCAAAACATATAGAAAGAAAGAAAATTCAATGGCATGAAATGAAATTTCATTAAATAGAATCTATTTTCAATTCAAATGGTGTTACAGGCCATTAACATGAAATATAAATTGTATGACTATCCAAATACATGAAAACCCAATGGAATGATAATTAAACTATTTTTCACAAAAACGGTTTCATAAACAACAATATGCCATCCACAATGGTATGTAATCACAATGGTGTGCCACTAAAAATTATTCAGAATCAAAATTAATCATTCAAAATTATGTTTTTTTACAATTCATTCTTTTATAATTCAAAGGCATAGTAAATATATCATCAAATTGTTGTTCTGTTCTTATAAATTCAATAGTGATATATCTATTTTGAAAATGGTGTCTCAAAATATGATTTCATATATCAATATGTTTTCCTATAATGTGGAATAAGATTCAAAGAAATTATTATTTCACTTTTATTTTCACAGTTAACAGGGACTTTTCAGTTTTGATATATATTTTCCAGTTCAGTGTGTTTCATCCAATTTTTTTTCACAACACCTACATGGAGCTATATAATTAGATTCTACAGTAGAAAATACAAAAAAAATTCAAATTACACCATGAAACTAGAAACTTTCCTAAAAAGTGGTATGTTCTAGAGGTGGTTTCCCTATCTGACATTCATCCTCCCTGATGAGCATTTGAATAACATAAAAAATCTAAATCATATAATGAAGGGTAGAAGAATTCTAATTTACTTTCATAAATGAGTTATTTAAAATTTATTATATCCGCAATAAGGTGTGACACTTTTGGGTTCACATGAAAATGGGGACACATACACACAATAAACATAATTTCGGGTTTACTAGTAGTGATTTAGAGAAGACAAACAATCATAATTGGTAGCTGGTTTGATCAACTAGTTTCATAGCTTCATCAGGAACCAATTTATAAGTGATACTCATATGAGTATCCCAACACTATGTCTTCAATATGTTAAATCATTTTAATTGATATTTTTATACATTCATGGATTTAAAATAATTCATACTTTGTTTTTAAAAATTTAAAATCCAAGAAATAATTTCATTTGATACATTAATCTCATTTTATAATGATTTTGACAACATTTTCTAAAAATCAATACATAAATAATTTCTTGACGATACAATAATAACATCATGGACATATATTTGTACTAAATATACATCTTTTGACATTCTCTGTATTAAAATAGAAGGGTCATATATTCCTTTTGAATATCCTTTTGAAATCATTAATTTTATGATCCCATGATACCATACAATAGGGGGTTTATTAAACCCAATATAGTTTTAGTTAATTTAATAAAATTATTTGGTAAATAGGGGTTTTGAAAGTGCGGTATTGTTCTACAAAAACAATCTCAAATAGAAAACCATTTATGAAATCATTCATGATATCAAATTGATAAATATTGAAATATAGGTGTATTGTATAAGCAAGTAGGAATATTAAGGATTCATGTATGTACATAGGTGTTAAGTTTTCATCATAGTCTACTCCTTCAACATGACTATACCAGTGTTCAAAAAATATAGACTTTTTTACCATACTACCAAACTCATCACCTTTATTCCGAAAAATCCATTTTGATCTAATAGTAACAGTTTCATTAGGTCTATCAACATGTTCTTACACTTTTTTCATTAATATTATTTAATCCTAATTTCATATATATTCCCTAGAATTCATCATTAAGATCTTTATTGATTTTCATAGGTTTAAGATGAGATAAGAAATCTTGTTCTTCTACCAGGTTTCTAACATAACTCTATTTTTTGTTACTCCATATAGATCGACAACAATAGAACTGAAAAATGATAATTAATTATTATAATAAGGATAGAGAAAGAGGGATTGGTCAATTGTATATTTTTATGTTCAGGTTCTCAAAGTTGAAGAAATTTTACAGAACGTGATGACTTTTCTTCTTGTTTTATAGCAAAGTCTAATGGTTTAGAATTTAAATTTATATATGATAAATAATCTAAAAGTATTTTTAAGAATGTAAATGGCTCATGTGGATCAGTTTCGTTGAATTTTACATTGATTAATTCTTCAATTGTTTTGAATTTCTTATTGAAAACATTATAGGATTTTCTCGAGATTGAATAATAATGTAAAACTCCATCCTCACATTCAGAATAAATTTTTTCCATATTATAAATTATGTGGAGGATAAAGACATTGAAACCAACAACAAAAAATTAAATAAACTTTGGTATCTTATTATTCTATAGTTCATAAAGTTTTATTCATATATATAGGTCTAATCAAAACTCTATTGATGATGTAGTAGGCAGTATTGATAGCTTCTGCCCAATAATTTATTGGCATGTCATTAACATTAATCATTTTTAGGGATATCTCTTCTAATTTTATATTTTACCTTTGCCTAAATCTATTTTGTTGGGGTGTCCAAGGAGCAGAGAAAAAATGATTGTAGCCATTTTGTGAGAAAAATGATTCAAAATATCTATCTTCAAACTAATGGCCATTATCACTACTTAAGGTTTTAATTAAAATCCCACTATGATTTTCAACAGAAATACAATTCTTGGTAATGTAAAACAAGACTTTTCTTTTGGGAGATAGAAAGTATTACCATGTATACCTAGAATAATCATAAAAAATAAAATAAAAATAATTCTTCCCATTAATACATGAAATGGTATAATGTCCAAAAAATTTAATGTGATCAAAATTTACATTTTTAGTAGTTGAAAATTCCTTATTTACGTTAAATTATTAACTATATATTTTCAATTTTGACCAGGGTTACATACATTTTCATTTGGGATCAAAATCATAGGAAAATCCATAATTATCCCTTTTCTAGTTACCTTCATAAGTGATTTAATATTTCAACAACCTAGTATCCTATGAGAAATACTTGACTCTTTGATAAAGGAACATAATATTGAAACATTTTGAGATGCTATATAATTTAAATCAACAACATACTCATTTTCATTTCATTAAGTAGAAAAAACTAATGTATTTCTTTAACTAAATACATTAATAGAGTAATTCTAAAATTTAAAATAAAAAAATCATATAATTGATAAATAAATATAATATTATAATTGAAATCATCAACATATAACACTTTAGAAATTAAAATTGAATTTTGGTTTCCAATCTGGCCAAGGATGATTATCACACTACTTGAAAAGTAGGTATTTGCGACGGGTCATTTGCGACGGGATCCTGTCACAAATGGCCTTTTGCGACGGGGGCCCGTCGTAAATCGCCCGTTGCGGAAAACGCCGTCGCAACAACAGTTATTTGCGACGGGCCCATCTCTAAAGATATTATTTGCGATGGGGATCCTTCCCGTCACAAATATTACTCCGTATATTTGTAAAAACTTTTAAAATAGTAATTGCGACGGGCCCCGTCGCAAAACAATTTGCGACGGGCCCCGTCCCAAATACGTGTTGCGACGGGGCCCATCGCAATTCCTATTAAAAAAACTATTATTAAATTATTTTAATGAATATCATAATAATACTATTTGCGACGGGAATAGTATCCCATCGCAAATACTATAAAAAAAATAAAAAAAAATTATTAATAAGTTATTTTAATTAATATAATAATAATCCAATGATATTTAAAAAATAAAAAATAATAAAATATTACGAAATGATTTTAATTAATATAATAATAGAATTATAATTCACAAATAAAAATAATAAACTATTAATAAATTATTTTAATTAATATAATAATAATAGAATTATAATTCAAAAATATAAAATAATAGAATATTAATAAATGATTTTATTAATATAATAATATTAGAATTATAATTCATAAAAAAAATATTAATAAGTTATTTTAATTAATATAAAAATAGTAGAATTATTTTACATTCAAATATTAAAATAATTCAAATATTACATAAAAAATATAATTAAATTATAATATTATAAAATTTTAATATATATATATAATTTAATATTATAAAATATAAATAATATTATTATTCATATTAATATTGTTATTTCAAAATATAATATTATTTATATTTTATAATGAGACAGAAACTACGAATAGAAAAAAATTCATATTTTGATTTAACAAACATTATAACATAAAAACAAACTCTAATCTGAAGGAGGGGGGAGGGGGGGATCTGCAGATGCTGGTGGAAGAAACTCCATCCCTAAAGCATGAGTGAGTCGACGCATGTACTCCATCTGCTCCTGGTGCTGCTGCTGCCACCGACTCATCTGCTCCTCGTACAGCTGCTGCTGGCGTCGATGCTCCTCCTCATGCTGTTGCTGCTGCTGATGCATCTTCTCCTGCTCCTGTCGGAGACTCTCTATCAGTGCAGTCTGAGATCACAACGGATCCTCATACTGTGTAGTAGAAGAAGATGCATGAGCTCCTCTCGAGCTGGATGCTGACATCGTAGCACTGCCATTCGGTTGTGTTTTGAAGGATACTCAGATTCAAAATAATGGGAGCAGAAAAAAGATATTTCCTCTTGCAAATAAGCTTCTGCAATAGATCCTTCAACAGATGCTTTGTTACGTACTTTTCTTTTCAATTTTTGCATGCATCTTTCAAATGGGTACATCCATCGAATCTGTACTGGACATCCAAATTTGGCTTGACATGGAAAATGTAACATCAAATGTTCCATTGAGTCGAAGAAAGACATCAGAAATATTTTTTCTAGTTTACATATAATTACAACAACATCTTCTTCAAGTTTGCATAGAGCATCATAATCTGCTGTAGCCGCACAAATTTCCCGAAAAAAATGAGAAATGTCTGTTATGGAATCCAAAATCACAGAATTCAACAGACCTCTTAATCCAATGGGTAGAAGTATTTCCATTATAACATGACAATCATGACTTTTTAATCCAGTAATATGACCATTCTTTACACATCTACCCAAATTGGAAGCACAGCCATCTGGAAGTCTCAAATCTGCAATCCACAGACAAAATAATAAACATTTTTCTTTAGAGAGTGTATAAGCTACTTTTGGTTTCAGTATCCTTTCTGTTCTGACATTCTAAAATAATTCCAGTTCTGAATGCCTGCAAATTTGGGCAAGATCTAAACGTGCATTTAAATTGTCTTTTCTCTTTCCTGGCGTATCCGAAACTGTATGAAAAAAATTATCAAAACAGTTCTTCTCAATATGAATGACATATAACATGTGTCGGACCAACAAATCAGACCAATATGAGAAATCTCAAAATATGCTACGTTTAATCCAATTGTGTTTTTTCCAAAACCAGAAATTTTCTGTTGGTTTATTGTGGGACCAAAAGTGATGGGAGGTTATGAAAATACAACTGATTTTAACTCCGAACCTGATAGCATTTTTGGAGGTCCATCCCTTTCAACTGTTCCTTTTCTGAAATGTGATCTGTTTCTGCGAAAATGATGATCAGCTGGAAGAAATCTGCGATGACAGTCAAAATAACAAGGTTTCTGTCCATGAATGAGCATAAATTCTTTGTTCTCTCCCATACAGTAAGGAAAATATTTCTGACCATGTGTACTCCAGCCAGATAACATCCCATAATCCAGGAAGTCACTAATTGTCAACATCAATGTTGCTCTCAGTATGAAATTATGTTTCGTTGCAACATCATATTTACTGACACCAGTACTCCACAATAAAATTAATTCATCAATCAATGGTTTCAAATAAACATCAATATTTTTTTTCGGATGTCCTGGAATTAGTAAAGTCAAAAACATATATGGATCCTTTATCAACATCCATGGAGGTAAATTGTACGGAGTTAAAAAAATAGGCCAACATGAATATCGACTACCATAAGATCCGAACGGACAGAAACCATCAATGGAATGGTCCAGTCCAATATTTCTAGCTTCTAAAGCAAAGGATGGATGCACTCTATCAAAATGTTTCCATGAATCACCATCGGCTAGATGATTCAAGCTTTTATCGGTTGAAATATTCTCTTTATGCCATGACATCATTGTTGCTGTATTCTTAGACATGAATAAACAATGAAGTCTGGATGTAAGCAGAAAATATCTCAACTATTTTACAAGAATCAAACCAGACTTCCCATTTTGTCCTTCTTCATATCTCAGTTGCCCACATGTGGGACAACTATCCAACGACTAATTTTCCCCAGAATATAAAATGCAGTCATTTGAACATGCATGAATCTTCTAACAAGTAAGTCCCAAATTTCTAACCAGCCTCTTTCTCTCATAGTAATTTGCAGGCAAAACATTTCCTTCGGGTAAGAATGTTTTAAGAAAAGAAAATATCTGGTCAAAATATGTGTTTGACATTCCATTATCTGATTTGATAGCCATAAATTTTGCAACTTCTTCTAATTTACTCATCTTGCAGCCAGGATATAATGCATCCTCAGAAGACCTCAACAACTAATAAAATTCAGACGGTGCCAACTCAGGATTTGAAGCTATATCAGCCGGAGTTTCTGTATGTTGAACAGATGAACCTGCAACATCATGTACTAAATCTTGAAACCGGGATGGATTCAGAATCAAGTTGGTATCACCTGCTCTGGAACTGCGTTCACCGTGTTGATACCAAAAAACATAATCTGGTTGAAAACCAAAACGCAAGAGATGTCCCCCCACTTTGTCAAACGTGTCAAACGTTCTCAATGCACATTTTCTACAAGGGAATTTTATTTTGCATTCTGAAACAAGTTCTATATTTGATGCCGCAATTGATAAAAAAGTCTCCACACCCTCTACATATACTGGATTTAAACCAGAACCATTTGGATTTCTACATTGATTTGTCCATATGCGGTCACCTAATAATGATTATTGATGACCTCATTGTTTAATATTTTTCAATAAAATATAAAAGCATTACTGGTTTTGAATAATTTGTTAGAAAAAACACTCATGCAAGGATAATTATAGAGTTTACATCATACACAACTGACGCAAACTTTTTATTGAGATAGACCTAAAAATTGTCCCATTATGAATTGAATATGTTGAGAATAAAGCAAAACCTGTTACAAATATTGATAATTTTAATATTATATAATTTTTTAATTATTTTCATAGTACTAATATTATTTTTTCATAAATATTAATTATATAATAATAACATTATTCCATTATTAGTATATTTTATTATTAATATTAAAATAATATAATTTTCTATATTATATACAATTCTCCTTTATCTGTGTGTTTAACATTCTTTCTCCACATGTAATATTTGCATTCACTTTCACCTCTCCATTAGTATTAGGTTGATAATTTTGAAAAAGAATGCAAATATTACATGGATAATTATTGGTAATTATTTCTAACTAATGGTAGTTATTGGTAATTATTTCTAATTATTACTAATTATTGGTAATTATTACTAATTATTGGTAATTATTACTAATTATTGGTAATTATTACTAATTATTGGTAATTATAACTAATTATTGGTAATTATTACTAATTATTGGTAATTATTATTAATTATTACTAATTATTGGTAATTATTATTAATTACTACTAATTAGTGGTAATTATTGATAATTATTACTAATTATTACCAATTATTACAAATTATAGATAATTATTGGTAATTATTGGTAATTATTACTAATTATGGATAATTATCGGTAATTATTACTAATTATGGATAATTATTGGTAATTATTACTAATTATTGGTAATTATTACTGATTATTACTAATTATGGATAATTATTGGTAATTATTACTAATTATTGGTAATTATTACTATTTATTGGTAATTATTACTGATTATTAATAATTATTGGTAATTATTACTAATTATGAATAATTATTGGTAATTAGTAAATTATTACTAATTATTGGTAATTCTTGGTAATTATTGGTAATTATTACTTATTATGGAAAATTATTTGTAATTATTACTAATTATTGGTAATTATTACTAATTATTGCTAATAATTGGTAATTATTATTAATTATTACTAATTATTAGTAATTATTGGTAATTATTGGTAATTATTACTAATTATTACTAATTATTGGTAATTATTACTAATTATTACTATTTAGTACTAAATATTGGTAATTATTGGTAATTATTACTAATTATGGGTAATTATTACTAATTATTGAAAATTATTAGTAATTATTACTAATTATTGTTAATATTAGTAATTATTACTAATTATTACTAATTATTACTAATTATTGGTAATTATATGAAATTATTACTAATTATTGATAATTATTGAAAATTATTACTAATTATTGGTAATTATTACTAATTATTAGTAATTATTAATAATTATTACTAATTATTGGTAATTATTACTAATTATTCCTAATTATTGGTATTTATTACTAATTATTAGCATTTATTCTTAATTATGGGAAATTATTACTAATTAGTCCTAATTACCATTAACTATGAACAATGAATACTAATAATTTAAATTTATTAAGTAACAAAACAATGTAAACATAATTAAATTACAACTAATTAAAAATAATTGAAAAAAATAAAAAATTTAAAATAAATATTAAATTAAAATAAACCTAAATACCTTTAATATTGATCTGAGGTTGATCTCCGAGCGTTGTTGAAAACTTCAATATCAACTTCGAAAAAAAGTAAACATAAGAAACGCTGAACTCTAAAAATAGAGTTTCGAGAGAAGGAAAAGATGGAGTTTGAGAATGAATGAAAACAACGGATGGGGGGTATTTATAGGTTAGATAATTTGCGACGAGACTATTTGCGACGGGATACCACTCAAAAATAGTATTATTTGCGACGGTATCCGCCGCAAATACCTTGGACCTCATTTATTACGGTCAGCGGTTAAATAGTTATTTGCGACGGGTACCGTCGCAAATAATAACATGCCGACATACTATTTGCGACGAGGGTATATTCCCGTCGCAAATAACTTTCCATTGATTTGGCTCGCAAAGCGTGCCAGTCCTTTTGCGACGAGGAAAGCTAACCCATCGCAAATACCTACTTATTTGCGACGGGAAAATTCCCTCGTCGCAAATAAGTTTCTAACGGGACTATTTGCAACGAGATTTATCCCCGTCGCAAATAATCCGTCGCAAATTCCCATTTTTCCCATAGTGTCAATCCATTAGCATTGTAACCAAATGTGACATAGCCTCCATAATCCTTGTAAATGATCTTGAATAAATAATATCTTCCTATAGTATCCGTTAAAAAAATTACACATGTACCATAAACTTATACTGGATGTCTTCAAGATGTTTTTCTACAAAAAATGTATTAAACAATAAATTATTTTATTAATATAATCTGTATGTGTCCAAAAATGTTAGTAATGAAATCATTGTTAACACACATTTTTCTAATGGGATTCTTATAAATTATTTGGAATCTTTTAGAAATGAAATATTTTATAGGTAATTTTTTAATAAATTAGAATAAAAACATTCATGCCTTGAATTATGAACAAAATTACTCTTAGATATTATATTTTTTCCTTGATCACATCCTACTCCATTAAAATATTATGGAACCACTTGATTTCCCAAAATTTTTGTGAGTGTATATATACCAATTTTTAAAAAAATGTATGTCCATCTTCAATTTCAAATTTAATATTTTTTATTAAATGATTTATTTTAGAAATTGATCTTTTTTATCCTTTTCTAGATATAGTCAATTTTTATATTTATAGTTAGAACAAGCTTCTTTTTATGAGTCTGCAACTTATCCTTTAATTTATTAATGGTATCCTATAGAATATTATAGTATTCAAATATTTCATTATTTGAAATATTATCATTATTGTGTTGGTCATTATCATAATAATCAAAATAATGCATAATAAGAATATTAGAAAAAGTAGGTCAATCAATTACATCACCAATTTTCATCAAGAAATATATATTGCCCATATCTTGATTTTTTTTCATGTGATGCATCTGAGTCACATGATTGATCTTCTGATATACTTTTGGTTTCCTCATTGGAATTTTTTTATCTTGAGTACTTTTCCACATATTTCATTTTGTACATTAAAATTGGATAACAATAATTTATTTTTACTTTCTCTTACATTAATAAAAAAAATTCATCTTGATGATCATCCTTCTTCGAATCTATCTTACAGTTTTCTATATCATCGTACATTCCATTATAGTTTTATTTTTCAATGACATTTTTCATTAAGTAAAATTTTTCGAATCATCTTTATAGCTGAGATAACTCCTCTTCACTATCAGAAGGTGATTCACTATCACAGAAACTATAATCATGGTAATTATCTATTTTTACCTCTTGTTTTGAAGGGGGACATTAATTAAATTTATAATATTTTTAGGCTCATAATTATATTCATGGTTTACCATTAATTCTTCATCATTCATAATAATATTTCAAATCAATCCCTTTAATCGAAGCTTTAATATATCACATGATTATCTAATTGGAAATTTTTTCCTCCCCATGTTTCAATTAAGATTCTTATAATTTTTATAATTTGATATATATCAGATGTTGGTTTTTCAGGCAGTCTCATTATGTTGAAAATATCATTAATCTAGAGACACATATACAAAATATGTTCATTATTATTCATTTTAAAATTATCATATTTAATATATTATATATTAATCCCCTTCCCTTTGACATTTGAGGTTACCTCATGGGAAATAGACATAGTGTACTAGATTTTAAATATTTCTTTACATGAAAAAATTAAATTGAAATCATTATTTCCTAATTCAGAGTATAAGAAATTTGTATACGTACTATTATTATTATATTCATGCTAAGTAGTGTCATCCAATGTACTTATAATAATATAATGTATAATATATTACATTTTAATAGAATACAATATTTCAAAACCCATTCATTATATAAGAATATTCATTTTAATCTTCCATTGGGAATAATTTGAACGACAAATAAAGGAGTTTTATTATTATTAAATTATTACTTATAATTATCTATTTGTTAAACTAAATATAGAAATAGCAGAAATTAATATCATTAAAGTATGAATAAAATCAATATTGAAAATAATTTTAAAACATCAATACCAATTATTTAAATACTATGAGATTTTTTTTTGTCAGAGTGATTATCTAATGATGGTATTGAATTGAGTACCTAAAAAATGATCTATCTAAAAGGGATTATTTTGAAATTTCCAAATGGTTAAAATATCACATAGTTTATCAAAATAATTAGTATGATATATATCACAATATTTATGAGTATTTATCTAATGATTTAATTTCTCTAGTATGGATAAAAGATAATATTATTGGATTCTTTTAAATATACATACACGATCAAAATACTATGTGACCAAAAATTATGATAGACTATCAATGTATATATTTTGTTTATAGTTACAAATTTTCTAGTTTTAAAGAATAAATAAAGTAAAAAAATTAAATCACACTATAGAAATAATGAGTACATGAGTTTTAGTCACATATAGAGACATATCCTTCTCTATTTGGGGATCAGCCACGACCAATTAGTTTATATAAAATAAGAAATATTATCCACAACCTGGATAGGGCCTAAAAAAATATTAAAAATCTCTAGATCACATATAGCCACTTCTGTAATTATATGTTGGATAAAACTAAACATGAAAAACAAAGAATCTAACATTGATATCTATGGTAGAAAAAAATATGAAAATAATTTTACAAGATATCGAGTATCTACATATTTATCACATGAGATATTTTTCATGTCATAAATCAATGTATGCAGACCCACTAAATGAAATTCAATAAAGATAAAAAGTAAAGAGAAATATAAAATAACAGAGTTTAAGAACGTTAGGTCAATTATAATATATATTTTCACTCATTATTTGATTATAGAGTGAATTTTCAGTTGTGTTCTATTGTAAAAAATCAAGAAAGAAGAGTGTCACAAACTCATGTTAACTAACTAGTGTAATCCACCAATGTTTAATGTGTAGTTCATCATCTGGATGAATTTTTGTTGTAGGTGATATATTATGGTTTGGAATTAGGTTCTGATCAATGTATGTTCTGTAGTCTTGACCACTCATCCTTAAATAGGTCCACATCATCCATTCTTTTTATATCTATCTACATGAGGAGTTTTGTTTCACTTTTATCAGCATCAACGAGGAGAATATCCAGATCATCCGCTTCTTCATACTTCACATTCTGACACCCTCTTTACTACATTATATCTATAATTTAATAAATGGTCATAAAAATTATAAATTGAACTAACTTCCACAAATACATTCATTAGAAGCTTTTGATTCAAAAAATAATAGATATGAAAAAAATAGAGGGGGTATCTTACACTTTCAATGACTCAGGTTCTGACTGTGTCATGGTCAAGAGCAATGTTTATCTGACTGTATGATATTGGTGGTGTGTTAGACAAACTAAATTTTCAACTACAATAGATGTTTCTCAACTTGCAGTCACTCAACTAGTGGTGTGTAGAATTTTGGTGTGTTAGAGTATCCAAATTCTGTGTTGGCAGTGTGACATTGATGGTGCCCCATCGACTAGCATCACATAAATAGAAAAAAATTCATTTTAATGGTCTGATGTCCGAATGGTATGTTGATAGATGGGGTCTTAGAAATTTTCAATATTTCATTCCAATGATATGAAATTATTGTGGTGTGATGTTCTGGAGGTATCTCTTATTTTGTGATATTTTTATACTCATGGAGAGTCATAGAGAATGGTGGCTCAAGTTATCATTTCCAATATCAATTGTATTGGTATTTCAAAAAATTTATCACCTATCACGTACTACATATTACCTATAATGAAATATGAAATAAATTAATATCTATATAATCATTATTCAGTTATCATAAAAACTAATTGTCCAACACTAGATACATACTTTAATAATGCATTATAATTTAATAAACATTTTACAACATTTTTTTTTCAAAGAATAACTTAATTAAATTTTCAATAATCTTACATATTAGTGATAGCAAACGTCATTGGAACAAGGGGAACAAATATTTTACTCATTAAATGTTTTGAAAATATATTTTAAAATTATTTACCATTAGTGATAACTTCTGTTCACCTCACTCATTCTTTTATGGGATAATTATTCAATTTTTTCATATTCTTTCTCCAAATCGATTATGTATTGATGGAATTATTCTTATGAATCCCATTTCTATTTATTGGGTAATTTGATATTGAATCCTTCTTCTTTTCATGGGATTGGTTTGTGATGAAGTGATTATAAAACCAGTCATTTTACATAGGTTATTATATGATTACATGTTTATAAAAACCATTTCCATTCATGGGTTATGGTTTGAATATTAATGATCTTGGGGAACATGTATGCATGTTTTCATTATGAGATGGTAGGAACCTATATCTCCACATGATAAAATGGGTAATGATTTAAACATAATGAAATAAACATAGATTCCCATGGTAATGAACCTTGACTACTAAGATTTCTATCGGAGGGAATCATGACTACCAAGATAGTATGAGGAGTGATTTAATTCGACTAAGATGGCCATGGGAGTGAACCATAACTACCAAGATGGTTTGGTGATTGAAACCATAAAAATCATATGGTCTTGTAAATGAATCCTTGTATACAATGGAAACCATATTATATGGTTTTGTGTCTACCACAACCTCATGTTTTATTCCTATGTTATGATTTCATAGGTTATGTTCAATTATTTCCATATGATTCACGTTTGATGAACTTACACGATTATTTTCATGGATTCATTTATAAGTTATTTGATACGTATGATATGATTTTATATTTTCATGAATATTTTCACATAGTAATATCCTCATGATTATAATAACATACCACCCTTTTTTACACATACATTGCATTCGATCTGAAACATTTTTATTATTCCTTCCCGAGTTTATGAAGACATGCATTGTGTTTTATATGTATAAGAAGGGTTATAGTCAAGAAGAACCTTGTGGGTGATGATGCAACTCACATATATAACCATGATTGTATTTCTTTGTTTCCAAAGAAACTATACTAGTAAGCTATTTGTGCATCTATTTTATAATGTTTTATGTATTACAAAAATTTTATATACTCTTAATGTTGAAAAGAATGGTTCACAACAAAATGATTCCCTAAACACAATTTAATTAATGAAAAAAGTAAGTATGTTATTTAATATTGGAAAAAAATAAATCCCATTTGGATATGCTCCTTTAATGGAGGGATTTAGTTTTTTTATCCTCTGCATGTGGCCTCCAGTGTATATTGTCTCCATCCAGTATCACTCTTATTATTAATTGTTTCCAAACAATGATCCTCAACCCAAATCTACATCGAGTCTCACTAAACTCCAAGATCATCCACTTGATGGATCACTTATTTTAGATTCACATGGGCCTCATTTTTCCAGAAAATTAACCGCACAACATTTTTTGATTGATTGGATATAATGGTGAATTCTCATTAACCTATTATTCAAGTAACTACATCTCATTTTTCCACATCTTGATTTTTTATAACGTTGATAGATTTTTCTGGGAATGAGGAGGCGTCTAATTTTTGACATCTTTCTGACATATTCTCAACAATATAGCAATCTATTGTGTAAATACCTAGATTTTCAATATATATATTTTTTAATTATATGGATTTATTACGGGTCAGCGAAAATTGGTGGCACATGATTCTGAGGCCTAGTGTGCCCGGAATGATTTTCTAAACTTTTTCAAGGTACATTCAGTAAACCCACAGGAGATGTTTTTATCTTTTGAACCATACTTCAGATTAAAAATCTCAGGGCACTATTGAATTTGCATTACCAGGATTCGATTAAAGGAGGCTGCTGTTCAACTACAGTTTGTCTGGAGAAAAAGATAGATTTTGGAATTTTTAAAGGAATAATAAAATAATATAGTTTTTTTATTTATTAATTTCTTTCCTTTCCTCCAACGGACAAATAGTAGTGGTGGGACCAATGATGTGTCAAGCCATTAAATGGATTGACTCATCAAATTCTTTGTAATGGCGCCATTGAAATTAGGAAAGTTCCTATAAAATGAACCCCCATTAATTCCATGGTTGTTACTCACACTCCCCCACTTCTATTTATATGGATCTTGGTGAATGTTATTGGCACAGATTCACCAAGAGACTGTGTTCTGATAAAGTTTCACAACCCCAATCACTTGGAGGACAGAGTTGGTTCTAGCGGTCGGTGACGAGTGCCACCGAACGACAAACACTGAATCATCCTCAAGTGTAGAGGCTCTCCAACAAACATGAGGTAATAATTTTGTTTTGTTATAATTTCAATTAATTGTTGAATCCTTTATCCTCCCTCAAGTTTTAAAGATAACGCAGAGGGTGTGGGACAATCAAAGATGGCTCAGACCCTCCGAAACCTTGTTTCCTATTTCTTTATCTATAAAAGACCAACGACACGACAGCAACGACATGCCACGAAGGAGGCAGCGCCGCGTCGCATGCCACAGGAGGAGGCTGTGACACTATGTCATAGCAGTCAGCAGAGTGGCTGGCTCTGTTCAGCAACTGAGGTGGTGTGGCATGAAGTCACGTGCCGCTGGAGGATGATGTGAATCAAATCCACCGAAGGTGGAGAGCGGTGCGGCCCCGTGCCACACCGGGTTGGTGGACATCCTGTCGGCGAAAATCGCCAACCGTTTTGTGGTGGGGTGGAACCCCACTGATTGTCTGACATGACCCTTCATACATGGTGCTAGTAGGGAATAATACTCTACCTTCTGGAGGAATAGGCTAGATGTGGCCCAATCACGCCCAACGGACTGGACCCGCCAAGAGGGCCGGGTCAGACCGGAGACCCAACATTCATACATGGGTAGGCCGAGCCCCACCTGTCGGGCCTGGACAACCGCGACCCGGGATAACGAACTGCACCGGGTTGATCCCAACTGGCCGGAACCCATTATCTTGGATGACCCATAGCGATTCGAACCTGAGATGGGTCAGTAGACCCTGAGACCCATTGCTTCGAGCCGTCCTGACCAAGTCAGACCGGGCTGAGACCAAACGTTCCCTGAGTAAAGAAACACCTATAACTGACGAATCAGGTTTCCGTTTGACATGCTGTCAGTGGTGTTGGGATCCCTTTTAGGAAGCAGTCCCTCTGTTGTATTCTAGCGGGCCTGACCGAGGTGGGCCGGACCAATGGGTGATCACCCCCATTTCATAGAAAGGGGTGTAACTAATAGACCGTCTATCCATTTGATGAACCTTCTACGGCTCCAGAACCCTTAGGACAAGGTTGTCATTTTTTTATACTCAACATGTCTTTTGGGTAATGATGGAGTGTGACCGGGTTTGATTGAACCTGAATCCCATCGGGCCCTAGGAACTAAAATGTTTATAAATCACAGATCAGGCACCCAATTGACGCGCTGACTATCGCGTTGGAACCCATATCACAGGATGAATCATCAGGTTACATCTTCATGGGACTTCGTGCCGGTTGAACTAAAACCGATGGTTTGAGGAGAAGTTCTCCCAGAATCATGCGTTCTACGAGAAGGAATCCAATGGCTGGATGTGAGGCAGATATTGGAGATAGATCATATGGATGTTCGTACCAAGCAATCCTCTGTGGGTCAATACTAACTGGTACTATATGGTCCAGATCCTGTGTGGGTCATTGCTCAACGATCATTTGTGGGTCAGCAATTCCTGATCCTGTGTGGGATAAATCTTATGTAGGTCAGTTCTTAGTGATCCTGTGTGGGTCATCGTTTACTGATCCTGTGTGGGTCAGATCCTATGTGGGTCATTGTGGGGCTAAGTACATATCTAATTACGGTGGGGTTAGATCCTATGTGTGTCATTGCGGGGGTTCAGTACCTATTATTACTCTATGTGCCATACTCCGTATAATCCATAGTAGTGCCTCTCGAAAGACTATGATTATCTATATTTTCAACTAAACATCTATACTTACATTCCATAATTATATACCTTTTGTGTGGTGAGTCTTTTACAAACATGGTGTTACCTGTGTGGTAATTTTACCTTCGTTTTGTTACCTGTTTGGTACTTTTACCATCACCTCTTTACCTTCATGGTGTTATCTTTGTGTACTTTTACCTTCATGGTGTTACCTTGGTGGTTTTCTTTCCTAATGTATGAGATGTGTATATTTTGATAACATAGGTATATGTATGGGTATATAACTATGTAGAGTTGATAACTACTTCGTTCTTGTGATTGATGTATTTCTTTATAGTTTTTTCTATTGTGGAACTATAGGAGACCTATGGGAGTCTTGGGGTCCCTACTGAGTATTGTTATACTCACCCATTCATGGGCTACATCCGCACATTGTTGTGACTTGTGCAGACGATGGACAGTATTGATCGAGGCTGAGGGAGCTAGGACTGGACGGTGCTTAGAGTTGGACCATTTGACATGACGCAATGTAGTGACACTGATCGTGGGTTGTACCTACCCTTCAGTTTGGATTCATGGTGGATGTCATATGATCTATTTTCTCTTTCATTTGTTCTTGTAAATTATAGTTGGGCTTGTATTATAGCCCCTTTACATTCAAAACACTTTTCACTACATTAGTTTACTTTATGGTTTCTTCTTGTTGTGTTATTTTCTTTTTTGTTTTTTATAGGATTAAAGGCAATGTCTTCCCATTATAGGGATATATCCTCCAAGGTCTAGTCTCGAGCCCTAGGCCTATGGAAGGCATGCTTGGGGTAGTCATGGAACATGACCTAGCGGATGGGTCGAGACAAAGTGGTATTAGAGGAGTTGGTTCTATCGAAGAACCTAGACACAGGTATTTTCTATGTGGAAATCGTGTTAAGTGTTTTGATTGAGGTTTTTCGTTTGGGGTATCCATTTTTGGTGTGGTAGCTAACATATTCATACACCAAGACCTTGAATTCTGATTTTTATCTGAGTGCTTGAAAACAATGATTGCATGTGTTTTGAAATGTTTTTATTCTGATTTCTTTGAGTGAGATCACAAGTTATATCTTACTGACCACGACACACCTTCTTTCTTTCAGGAAGCCTCCATGTAGACAACTATCCAGGATTATTGAGACACTACACGATGACATGCCACTAAGAGATGAGGATTCGGTATAGGGACCTCTCATGGCATTAGCACCTTCAGGAGGTGTACCACCTATAGCACCACCAATTGGGAAGTAGATTCCAACAACCCCACTAGTAGAGGTGCATCCCTACTGAGTGTGTTGCTTGAGTTTCAGTAGAAGAGAGATTTGAGGTTATGAAGCTAGAAAGAATTTTCATGCAGCTAAGGACTAGATGAAGGATGTGGCTAGTGTTTTTCACTTAGCTGGGACACGAACTGATCTGATGGTGATCCTAGCTTCCATTATTTTCCCGGGATCATTTGGGATATGGTGGATTTTGACACTGTAGTTACACGATGAGGCGATTCTCTCTTGAGTGGACTTCAAGGGAATTTTCAAGGTAGAGTTTTTCTTAGCGAGTCTTTGCTTTGTGCATATACAAAAGAAATTTCACTTACAGTAGGGAAACATGATCGTGTCCCAGTACTTAGAGAGGTACATTGATCTCTCCGGCTACTCCACCGACATGGTACATGACCCTTTCATCAGGGCCAAAACCATTGAGTTGGGCCTATGTCTGGAGATCAGAGTGATGATGATATCACTCATCATTCCAACGCGGACTGGGGTTCTAGATATAGTGATTTAGATGGAGAGCTTCATAGAAAAGTAGGCACCGATAGTGAGATCCACCACTGGATGTCAGGTAGCAGAGTCATCTTCAACAGGTAGTAGAATGATGATGCAGGGGCCCAATCTAGCCAGACCTTCTGGTGGGAGACCTGAGGATATTGGGTTAGTGGTGAGGGGCTCACAAGACAGAGGGGGATAGTTAAAGATCATGCAGTGCTACTCGTGCGGCGGGCAAAGTCACATGGTTTGTGACTGCCCAACCCACCATACAGATGACCATTAGATGTTTGTGGGCCTAATAAGGAAGAGGAAGATGTTCTCAGGAAGAGGTCCACAGGGCGGCAGACTTGGCAGAGGAGCTGTCCATACAACAGGCAGGGGG
This sequence comes from Viscum album, assembly GCA_963277665.1. Taxonomy (NCBI): domain Eukaryota; kingdom Viridiplantae; phylum Streptophyta; class Magnoliopsida; order Santalales; family Viscaceae; genus Viscum; species Viscum album. Next base: position 1,471,502,384 of record OY728127.1, on the reverse strand, counting down.
TGGTGTTTCGAGGTTCTACTGCCACCGCTTCTAGGTGGTCCACCCCGACCATAGGGAGGAGGAGGACTATGATAAGATCAGCTCCAGGCAGCTGAGGCCAACAACCATGTTTCTCCAAATCTAATTAGAGGTACGATCTATGTTTATTACACTCTAGATGCAGTACTTATAGATAATAGTTCCAATCACTCTTTTTTTTTCATGGCCCAATTTCGGAGCTCCGAGATTCTTATAGAGGCATTGGCTTGATCCATGTGATTAACGGCTCCTATGGTAATATATTTGATGATTACACACTGGTTCTAGTAGTGTGACCTTACTGTAGGAGGCAAGAGCATTGGTTAGGATCTTCTGGTAGAGTAATTGAGGCCTTACAACATCATCTTTGGTATGGATTGGTTATCTATATAACTTTTTCAGATTGATTATGTTAGGAGATAGTGCGGTGTGTTTGCGAGTTTGGGACCAGGTTTACCTTCACCGGAGTGAAGGAAACCTTTACAAAAAAGGATCAAAATACCCGGAGGAGGGTGAATCCGATCACACATCAGTTGGCTAGCCATACCCTAGGAGTAGTTTATATAGATTAATTATTTATCTTTTAGTTGTGGACCAGTATACTGATGTCTTTCTTGATGATGTTCCTAGACTACCTCCACGCAGAGAGGTAGACTATTAAATCGACCTATACCCTGGGATGACACCGATATATACACTTGAATATCTGTTGGCTTCTAGGGAGCTTCGTGGGTTATGGGTATAATTGTTGTACTTTTAGACGAAGTGGTTCATAAGGCCCAGTGTTTCTCCATGGGTAGCCCGGATTTTGTTCGCCAAGAAGGCTGATGGGAGTTTGAGACTCTGTGTGGAGAATCGGTGCCTGAACCAGGTGACCGTGAAGAACAAGTATCCACATCGAAGGATTGGTGATCATTTCTATTAGTAGAAGGGATCTTGTTTGTTTTTTGAAGATAGAAATCAGTTCAGGCTATCATCAGCTCAGGGTACGCAATGAGGACGTGAAAAATATGGCCTTTTGATATCGGTATGGAAACAATGAGTTCATAGATATGCCTTTCGGTGTGACCAACACCCCTTCGGTGTTCATGGGATTCATGAACATGATCTTCCAACCATAACTTGATTTCTTTTTGGTGGTATACATCGACTACATCTTGGTGTACTCATTAATGGATGTGGAGCCTGCTTATCATATGTAGATATTTCTAGATACACTCTTAGAGAACTGGCTTTACGGTAAGATCTCGAAGTGCCAGTTCTTGATACGAGAGGTTTAATTTATGGGACACGTTTTCATGATGGCTAGAGTTGTAGTGCATCCAGGGATGATAGAGGTTGTGCTAGCTTGGGAGCCACCCAAGAGTGTGACCAAGGTGCAGAGTTTGTTGGGGTTGGCTGGGTACTACCGAAGATTCATACCCAAATTTTCCAGAGTTGTGGCACACTTGTCAATGTTTACAAAGAAGGAAAATCCCTTAGTGTGGTTGGAGATATTACAATAGAGTTTTCAAGAGCGGTGGAAGATAATAATGAGTGCCCCCATATTGAGGCTACCGGAAGAGGGAATTGGGTATGTAGTCTTTTGCGATGCATCAGGGGCGGGGCGTGGATATGTCCTAATGTAGGTGTAAGCAGTGATTCTGTATGGATCTCGGTATCTATGACAACATGAGAAGAACTATGCTACCCATGACCTGGAGTTAGAATTAGTGGTCTTTACCCTCAGAATGATGTGAAATTACATGATGGGTTAATGTTTTATAGTCTACTCTGATACAAGAGTCTATGGTATTTATTCTCATAGAATGATCTAAACCTGAAACATTGATGACAACTAGAGTTCTTCCAGGAAAATGACATTGAAATAGTCTATACTTTTTGTAAGGGGAACATTGTGGAAAACACCCTCAGTAGAAGGTTTGGTCAACAGTTGCTGAGTGAGGCGAAAGAGCAACTAGCCGTATTGCAGACATCATTTGTGGATAGAGATAGAGTATGATACCTCCAGTCTACGACTATCACTACCCCACTTCATCAGTGTGTTCGGGAGGAAAAGCTTGGGGACATTGACTGTGAGGCATGACATGCTCGAATATATATAGGACATGCACATGGTGGATTTTATGAATGTGGGGATCATGTCATCCTCTTTAGTGGATGCACCATGGTACCAGTAGCACTGCAAGAGGAGGTGTTTAGGGAGTTCCATACGTCCCCTATAGAGGTACATCCTAGTGTGGAGAAGATGTACCTTGTCATCCTACATCAGCACTAGTAACTAGGGATGATGTAGGAAGTGGCGTAGTTTTTTTTTTCACGATGCCTCACTTGTTATGAAGTGAAGGCCAAGCATCAGGTTCCAGCAGGCTTAGCGCTACCACTAGAGGTGCCTAATTGGAAGTGGTAAGATATATCCATAGACATTGTGATAGGGATTCCATGTACATCTAGAGGACATGATTCTATCTAGGTGATCTTTGACCGACTCACCAAGTCATCCCACTTACTACCCATTTTAGTGTAGGGATCAGTAGAGGGAATATGACACCTCTACGTACAAGATATTGTATGACTTTATGGGAATCCATTGAAGATATTTTATGACCATTACAAACGTTTTAGATCCTGGTTGCGGAAGGGATTACATGAGGCATTAGGGTCTCATATTTTTTTGTGAACTGCCTTTCATCCTCATATGGATGGTCAGAAGAATCAGACCAGACAGACGCTGTAGGAAATGTTTCATGCTTGCATCCTAGATTTTTGACCATAGTTGGGAGGATCGCTTTTCCTTGGTGGAGTTACCATAAAAAAACTATCACTCCAACATCTGTATGGTACCATTCGAGGCCTTATATGGTTAACCATGAAGATCACCTATATGCTGGACATACCTAGAATAGTCAACACTTAAGGGTCCAGAGCTGCTATGGGCTATCACTGAGAAGGTGTAGATCATCCGGGAGCGGATAAAAACTACATAGAGAAGACATAAGTTTTATGCCGATAGGAGATGGAGGCCCTTGGAGTTAGAGGAGGGAGACCATTCCTTCATATGGGTCTCACCTCAGCAACCTTTTCAGAGATTTTGCTGAGGCGTCAAACTCTCACTGAGTTTTATAAGACCTTTTCTAATACTCTGGAGGATGGGCGAGGTGGCATACAACATGGAATTTCCACCGCAGTTTGAGAGGGTGCACAACATCTTCCATGTATCCCAGGTGTGGATATGTGTGCATGACCCAACACACGTAATTGAACATGGAAAGCATGACATTGTTGATGAGGCGATGGATACGAAGGTTCCAGTGGAGATTGATGATCGACAAGAGCATATAATTCATGGGGGATCTATACCTCTGGTGTGCGTTCACTGTCAGCACAAGAACCCCCAAAAGAGCCCATGGGAGCGGGAGGCTCAGATTTTTGCTTAGAACCCTATTTTGTTTCTTTATTCTATTTATTGTCTTTCAGGAATGAAAAGACCTAAGGTTGGGAGAATTTAAAGACCCAAATATTACATGTAATTTTTTTAAATTAAATGGATTTATTAAGGTTTCGTGAAAATTGGTGGTGCGTGATTCTAAAAAATGGAGTGCCCGGACTGAATTTATGATCATTATTATGGTACGTTTATTAAACATGCGGTTGGAGTTTTCTATCATTTGAAATGGTGCTCAAATAAAAAAATATGTGGGAACCGCTGAATCTATAGTTCCAGGATTTTTTTAATGAAATCTTTACTTCCACCGCAGTATGTATGGAGAAAAATTTATAATTTGGACTTTTTAATTAAATAATAATATAACATTGTTATTTTATTTCATTCTTTATTTTCATACAACTGAAAAGCAGTACTGGATTGACCAACAACATGTCATGCTATTGAATCTATGGACCCATAAACTCATTTGTAACTGCACCATTGGAATAATGAAGGTTCCTATTAATGAAACCCCCATTAATTACACAGGTATTACTCACCCTCCCCCTCCCCTATTTTTATGGAGCTTTGGGAGAGTTATTGGTAGAGCGTCACCTTGTGAAAAAGTTCAGATAATATTTCACGACTCCAATCACATGAAGGGAGGAGCAGATTCTAGAGAACGATGATGGGCTCCATCGAACGTCAAACACCGACTCTTCCTCAAGTGTGGAGGCTATTCCACAAACTTGAGGTAGGGATTTTGTATTTTTATAATTTTAATTTATTTTTGTATCATTTTTCACCCTTCATGTTTTTAAACTAACTCGGAGGGAACGGACCAAACAAACATGTCCCAGACCCTCCACTAGCAGGTATACCCTTGCTTTCTCCGTGAAAGACTACCAGCGCGGTAGTAACGACTGGACATGATGGAGGTGGTGCGCCAGCGCATGCTGAAGGAGGTGCTAGTGGATCTCTGTTGCGGCAGTTAGTAGATTGGCCAGTACCGACCGGTCGTGGAGGTAATTCGGTGCATCATCATTCGCCCATGGTGGGCAAGGTCTATAGCCAAAGCTGAGGCGGGTGAAGAAGGTAGCCGGCTCGAGCCGACCGTGGAAGGCGTATGTAACAACCCGAGATTTTATGAGATATATTATTTTTAATTTCATGGATGTCTTCTATTATACACTACAAAAAGATCAGCTTGTACTATACGCAACACCGTATTACAATGCAGTATATGCAACACTATTCTTGGCTCCTGTTATACACAAAGTCAATATCATTTTTTGGAAATTATTCTATGCAACATTAAGTATAGATTGTGTTTAATGTATAAATGAAATAAGTTTTGATTATGTTATACGCAACACCAAAAGGATCTTTTCCTACACGCAACCCTTACTTGGCTTACAATACACGCAATCAACACCTTCATCGATTGCGTGTGTAGTACGCAATACCAAGTTTCACTAAATGAGATATTATTATAATATTATTATGAACTAGCCATTATGAATAGTAATACCCACTTCTGGAAATTTTATAAATTTTACCTTTCTAAATGGACTTCGTTTTTGGATTCCGAATACCAAAATTATCCTAGGGTGAATTTTTGGTATTTTTCTGAAAACATTCAATTTTTGATGAATAGTGAAAACACTTGGTTACTATTTAAAAACCGACTTTTTATTTAAATAATTATTTATTTTATTTAAATTGATTTTAGGTCAAAATTGATAAATAATACCTATATATGTTCAATGTAATTCAATGGAGTTGTTTTATAATAATTTTTGATATAAAAAAAATTATTGATCTTTTCACCATCTTTTACCTAACTCCGAGGAGATTTTTGCAAAATTACATAAAACATAATTTTACCGCTTCTGTGATTGAAATTTCAAAAATTCGAGAGACATGGTTAATATCAAGGACTAAAATGTGGTACAGTGAGATGAAAATAATTTTTGGTGAATAGTAACTTTTTACTTTTATTTACCACGGTTAAAAGTAAATATGGTAATTAAGGGTAAAAATGATATTATTATTATCATAACACATGTCCAAATTCTATTGGATAAGTGTAATTCGACCAAAAACAACCTTAAGAATAAAATATTATCATTTAGGTCCACTTGGATTATATTAGGACATTTATTATTAATTTATTTATAGAAGGGTTAAAATAGTTAAAATCAATGTTTAATAACTATATCATTTTTAATATAGGGTTACACATAATATAAATTCGACTATAAATATTAATTAGAAATATAAAAAGATTTACTAAATAATGGTATTTTATTTATAATTTTTAGACATTAAATAAGTTAATTTATTTATGACACAATGATGATGCAGTAATTACCTTATTAATGAAATATTAATATAATTGATGTTATAAATACACAAATAAATGTAATATGAGACTTTTTATGTATTAAACTAATTTTCTAGATTATTATGACATGATAGTGTTGATTTAATTAACTTTTCTCAAACTAATCATCCTGTTATGATTTTAAAAAAAATCAATTACCAAATAGTGTCAAAATTGACATAAAATAGTTTTTTAAAACAAATATTATATTATTAATTGTACTTATATTCCTAAAAATCTAAGGTTTGGACAAGATACTTATATCATGATAGGTGTATCATTAATGGACCACTTGGGGGTTGCTTGGATGTATATGGTAAGTTTATTAACTATATAATATAACAATACAAAGTGACATGGTAAATGCCAATCTAATTAACTAAGAGTTAAAAGTAAAAGATAAGGGTAATATAATGACCCAAACCTGTCTAAAATCTATTGGTTGAGAGGATTTCGACCCATACCCACTTTATCTTAGAAATAATTAAATTTGGAGCTATTATAAACTGAATATGACTTCATTATAAAATAATATTTTATGTTTTTCCAAAGGTGCCCCTCTCCTCCCTTATAAAAAGGGAATCCCTTCCCTCTTCTCTTCACACCCTTTTGAGCCTTGAAGCATTGCCAACCCCTGCCCATTTCCCTTATCATATTCCATATAAATATTATAGAGGTTCTGGTCTCCTCAAAAGACCAAACATAGATCCTTAAGAGGAGGTTAAGAAGACGCGCATCGAAGAAGAGGAGGTTCAGATACATACAAAACATATCTGACATAAGGTAAAGGATAATTTAACAATCTCATTTTTTCCCAGATTTCTTATTCGTAAGTATTTAATTGGGTTATATTTTTCATCCATGTCCATAAAAAGTTTTCTAAAAGCGTTTAATATTCTTCCATGTATGTTTAAAGTCATTTTTACCAATCTTGACTTTTGCTTTGTGTTATGAAAGGAATCTTACTTTTGTTTACCACACGAGGAACATTTTTATTTTTCCGACAAAAGTACAAGGAGAATGTAATTTTTAACTTATATGGCATGAACGGATTTTTATGGTTTCATAATGCCACATTTTCATGAAGCTTACTCTATAATATTTCATGATTATTTTCAACAAAACCCTTTTCTTTTAAAACTGCATGGAATTTTGTGAAATGAAAATGATTTTGAAGAAGAAATGATATTTTCCTCAAGAATTCATTTCAAGGGTTTTATCAAAACAATTTTACATCTAAAATGACATTAATTAATATGATTATGTTTCAAGTATAATGTCTCCATTATTTACATGGTTTGATTCTTCTTATGATAAAATTATAACCATTTTTATGGATTATGTTATGATGGCATGATGTTTAAGAATCCCATTCTATTACATGGGTTATGTTATGATGTATGATTCATGATTTTGTGGCACATGAAAGAATGATTACATTATGAGATGGGTGGGACCTATATCTCCCTCCAATGCATTGGGTAAAGATTTATATCTAATGAGATAGACATGGATGGAACGGTAAGTTAATCAGGTTCAGTAATATAGGACTGGAACGAGGAGTGAACTCGATTCAGAAAGGGACTTTTTCCACTATGATGGTCTTGGCAGTAATGCCTTGGCTACTATGGAAATCATATCAAGTGCTTAATGGTTTCGACAATCACACGTTTTATTCCCATGCTATTTTATCATGATTAATGTTTCTATATGATCATTGCCTTATGTACTGCCATGTTTTATGTCCTTTCCCAAGATTTTGATGTTTAAACATTATGTTCATGTTTTTAAGTTCAAATGATATGATTTGTTTTGTTTTATCCATGCTTACCCTTACTGAGCATTTGAGCTCACCCTTTATATGTTTTCTTTTCCCCAAGATTTATATAAAGGTTTTAGGTAAGAAAACAAAAAGGGGAAGATCTTAATGGGAGATGTTGAAGATCTTTCAACATGATTAGAAGATTACGTTCCGAGTTTCCAAACACACTAAACTATTACGGTCCTTTGGTGTCTGTTTTTGTTATGTATTATGTATTCTAAAAAAGTAATTTAATGTCTATGTACGTCAAGAATTGGGCCTCTACAGTTGGTATCAGAGGCAAAGGAGGTAGGAATGTATCCGATCCTTGGGAACTCTCACATGTGTGCATTGGACGAAACATGGCTCTCCACCAAAGGGCTTCATGAGGAAATGCCTGCCACTGGGGATGGTGGTGTGTCCTACCTAGGGGGTGTTGCTGCCAATGGAGTGCAATTATAGGTATCAATTATAGTCCACTGGAAGTAATTCCAGACAACTACAATTGGTATCCGAGGAAAGGTTTAGTTAACCTTTGGAAACTAGGATGCGAAATATTTAGTGAGATCCCTAGAGATATTTCTAAGGTATGTCTTGGGATGTCCCTAAGGATAAGTATATGTATAAGTTATAGTCCAATAATTATAGTAATTATCTTTGAAATATACCTAAGATGTTAGATATTGAAGGTACTCCCCCTTTATTATGTTTTTTCCCTAGCATGATTTTTTACTCTCACACTATTCTTTTTGGGTTTTAGACGATGGGTGGAACCCGAAGGAACCTTGTTGATCAATGTAATGGACGATGCAATGATTTTCCTCTTGAACAAACCAAACTTCTGGGATATGGAGTGAAAAATCGTGTTTCTATACTTACACAATATATGAATCATTCTAGACTTCCAAATGTGCAGAGAAGGAAACAATGTTCTATTGAGTCCTTCATGAGGAAACACTCACCTTCTATCAGTGGGTCTTCTGATCCACTTATTGCTGAAAAATGGATCAGTACCATTGAAAAGATATTTTCCATACTTCACTATTCGGAACATGAAAAGTTTATTCTGGCTATTTACGGTTTAAAAGGTGAAGCAGATCAACAGTGGACTCTAATTAAGAATAGAAGGCCCCAAGATGAAATTGAATCCATGGAATGGGACGAGTTGAAGATCTTGTTTTTTAGTAAGTACTTATCTCGTATTCTTCGAACCAAGATGGAAAAGGAGTTCCTTGAGCATATGTGGAAGGATGATGAATATGTTGGTATATACAAAGTAAATTTTACAAGACTTTCAAGGTATGCATCTGGCTTTATCATCCAACCTGAAAGTAAAGTTGATCGATTCTTCAGTGTCTTAAAACCAAGTCTTCTAATGGCATTAACTATAAGAGAAATCAGTAGCTATGAATAAATTGTGCATTGTGCTATCAAGGTAGAAATGGAAGTTAGTGTTATATATCCATCTCATGGTTTTGACAAGAAACTAAAGATGGAGTTCAAGGAGAAATCTCATAATAATGGTGAAAAGAAGATAAATGTTTCTTTATGATCAAAGTGTGGAAAGAAGCATGGTGGATATTTTCTTAAAGGGACTAGAAAATGTTTTATGTGTGAAAAATAAGGTCATCGAGCAGCTTTGTGTCGAAGTAATGGAAAAAGGGTTGCTAATGATGTGAATAAAGAAAAGACTCCATAGAACGCACCACCAACTCGCAATTTCTTCAAGTGCAAGGAAATTGGGAATTATGATAATAAATGTCCTAATCCAAGGGTTAATGATGATCAACGTGAGCAACCTCTTAAGGAAAAGGATAATGGGATGTCACATGCGATCACTATTAGCAATGTTGAGTTTGACAACAATGTGATGGAATGATTATGTGTTTATGTAAAGGGATTCCAAAATAATGTTATGGAATCTCATTTATAGTATTATGGAACATTGGAATATCTATGTAATGGTTTATTGTGGTTTTCGATAATTATATGGTACATGTAACCATGAAAAGTGATTCTAATATTTTGGAAAGCAGATGATATGCACATAATGAAGGGATAAAGAGATAATGAAATGTTTGATAGTATTAATGAGATCAAGACTAATATAAAGAAAAAGTGATATCATGGTTTGAGTATATAGAATTTTTGGGATTTTGGTATATGGAAAGAATTACCTTGTGACAGCATTCATCTTTTCACTATGGTTCAAGAAAATACATGATTAAGGTATTCACATGTTTGGATTGTGACCAACAAGATATATCATATGATATATGGGGGATAAATGATGGTATTCACATGCTCGGAAGATGAAATTTCTAATAATTGTTTTCCTTATACTATGAGCTTGGACATAAGTATTTTGGATAAGCCTAAATATTGAAATGAATTAAGTTAGAAATAAGATAGTATTTTTTTTCTATTTTATTGTAGGAATGTTATTATATTGTAGTTTTAGAAAAAGGGACAACCTGTAGGACGAGAGACAACCCATCGCGTCAGACAAGGTTTTGGGAATCGAACCCACAACTAAAGTGCGACATGCCTTTATTGCCTACCACTGGCCTACAGGAAGTCCCTAGTTAGTATAAACTAGTTTTATTATATTAAGCTGTATGATAGATGAAGTATAAATCCATTTTTGGAAGAATATACGATTAACCTCACCATAGATGGACTTATGTATATTTGATAACTTTTGATAACCATTAGTTTGAGACATATGGATGGACCCATCCTTCTATATCATGATTTTCTAACACCTCCAGAATGAAAAATTCAACTTCATTTCTTTAAGAGATGAAGTGGAAATTGTTCAAGGCACGAACAACGGTGAGATTATACCAAAATGAAGTATGTATTTATTCTAATTCAAATTCTTCATCTGTAGGGATGTGAACTTGAAAACCAAAAATGTTGTCCTAGTGCCCTTATATATGATGAATCAGTTGGTACCTCAGATAATCACAAATTTATGGCTTTTTAATTGTTGGCTTTTTCATAGCCATGATCTCTACCACTCTCCGTCATAACATGATTGTTAGATTTCTCTTCCATATCCATATTTTCCCTTATGTTCTCCTATGTGGAAACCCAGTGATTAGTTAATTTTGGTAACCATTACGTTTCATACTTTAGTTTTTAAAGATAAGTTTTGGTATTCCATTTTATGATGTGGGTGTGTATTAAATAAACTTTTGAGTAGTAAACCATTTATAACACCGACGTATTTCGAGGGAGAAATTCATTTTAAGGGGGGTAGAATGTAACACCCCAAGATTTTATGAGATATATTAATTTTAATTTCGTTGATGTCTTCTATTATACACTACACCATGATTTTCTTTTACTATACGCAACACCATATTATATTGCAGTATACGTAACACTATTCTTGGCTCGTGTTACACACAAATTCAAGTTCGTTTTGTGGAAATTATTCTACGCAACATTAAGTATAGATTATGTTTAATGTATAAGAGAAATAAGTTTCGATTATTTTATACGCAACACCAAATGCAGCTTTAACTACACACAACCCCGACTTGGAATGCATTACACACAATCAAGACCTTCTTCGATAGCGTGTGCAGTACGCAATACCAAGTTTCAATAAACGAGATATTATTATAATATCATTATGAACTAGCCCTAAGGAATAGTATTACCAACTTTTTGAAATTTTATAAATTTTAACATTCAAAATGAAATTTCTTTTTGGATTCGGAATATCAAAATTATCCTAGGGTGAATTTTTGGTATTTTTCTGAAAACATTCAATTTTTTATGAATAGTGAAAACACTGGGTTACTATTTAAAAACCGAATTTTTATTTAAATAATAATTTATTTGTATTTAAATTTTTTACGTCAAAATTAATACATAATACCTATATAAGTTCAATGTAATTCATTGGAGTCATTATATAATAATTTTCGATATATTAAAATTTTATTGAACTTTTCACCGTCTTTACCTAGCTCCTATGAGATTTTTGAAAACTTACATAAAACATAATTTTAATGCTTTTTAGAGTGGAATTTTGAAAATACGAGAGACATGGCTAATATCAAGGACTAAATTTTGGATCAATGAGATGAAAATAATTTTTGTTGATTAGTAAGTTTTTACTTTTATTTACCATATTTAAAAATAAATATGGTAATTGAGGGTAAAAATGATATTATTATTACCATAACACATGTACTGATTATATTGGATAAGTTTAATTCGACCAAAAACAACCTTATGAATAAAATATGACCATTTAGGTCCACCTGGATTAGACTAGGACATTTATTATTAATTTATTTAAAGAAGGGTTAAAATAGTTAAATCCAATGTTTAATAACTAAATCATTTTTAATATAGGGTTACACAAAGATAAATTAAACTATAAATATTAATTAGAAAGATAAAAAGATTTAATACATAATGGTATTATATTTATAATTTTTAGACATTAAATAAGTTAATTTATTTATGACACAATGTTGATGCAGTAATTACCTTATTAATGAAATATTAACATAATTGATGTTATATATACAGAAATAAATGTAATTTGAGACTTTTTAGGAATTATACTAATTTTCTAGGTTAATATGACATGTTAGTATTGAATTAATTAACATTTTTCTAACTAATCATGGTGTTATGATTTTCAAAAAAATTAATTACCAAATAGTGTCAAAATTGAAAAAAAATAGTTTTTAAAACAAATATTATATTATTAATTGTTATTATATTCTTAAAAATCTACAGATCATCCAAGATACTAATATAATGATAGGTGTATCATTAATTTACCACTTGGGGGTCTCACGGATGTATATGGTAAGTTCATTAACTAAGTATTATAAAAATACAAAGTGACATGGTAAATGTCAATCTAATTAACTAAGAGTTAAAACTAAAATATAAGGTTAATATAATTACCCAAACCGGTCTAAAATCTATTGGTTGAGAGTATTTCGACCCATTCCCACTTTATCTTCGAAAAATATCAATTTGGAGCTATTATAAATTGATTATGACTTTATTATAAAATAATATTTTATGTTTTTCCAAAGGTGCCCCTCTCCTCCCTTATAAAAAGTGCACCCCTTCCCACTTCTCTTCACACCCTTTTGAGCATTGAAGCTCAGCCAACCCCTGACCGTTTCCCTTCTCATATTCCCTAGAAACATTATAGAGTTTTTGGTCTCTTCAAAAGACCATCCCGAGTGCCTTAAGAGGAGGTTAAGAATTGGTGCGTCGAAAAAGAGGAGGTTCGGATATATACGAAGCATATCAGACATAAGGTAAGGGATAATATAACAATCTCATTTTAATCCGAGATTGCTTATTCGTAAGTATATACTGGGGAAATATTTTTCATCGATGTCCATAAAATGTTTTCATAAAGTATTTAATATTCTTCCATGTATGTTTAAGTCATTTTTACCCATCATTGACTTTTACTTTGTGTTATGAAAGGAATCTTACTTTTGTTTACCACACGAGGAACGTTTTGACTTTTCAGACAAAAGTATGAGGAGAATGTTATTTTTAACTTATACGGCGCGAAAAGATTTTTACAATTTCATAACGCCACATTTTCATGAATCATTCTCTATAATATTTCATGATTTTTTTCAAAAAACCCATTTTATTTTAAAATATCAAGGAATTTTTTGAAAAGGAAACAACTTTGAAGAAGAAAGGATATTTTCCTCAAGAATTCATTTCAAGGGTTTTATCGAAACTATTTCCATCTAAAATGATATTATTTAATATTTTTATGTTTCAAGTATAATGGCTCCATTATTTACATGGTTTTATTCTTTTAATGATAAAATTATAACAATTTTTAAGGATTATGTTATGATGGAATGATGTTTAAGAATCCCATTCTATTACATGGGTTATGCTATGATGTATGATTCATGATTTTGTGGAACATGAAAGAATGATTTCATTATGAGATGGGTGGGACCTATATCTATCTCCAATGCATTGGGTAAAGATTTATATCTCATGAGATAGACATGGCTGGAACGGTAAGTTATTCAGGTTCAGTAATACAGGACTGGAACAAGGAATGAACTCGATTCAGAAAAGGGCTTTGTCCACTAATATGGTCTTGGAAGCAATTCCTTGGCTATTATGAAAATCATATCATGTTCATAATGGTATCCAAAATCACATGTTTTATTCCCATTCTATTTTATCAGGATTAATGTTTTTTTATGATCTATTCCCTATGTACAGCCATGTTTTACGTCATTGCCCATGATTTTGATGTTTAAACATTATGTTCATGTTTTTAAGTTCAAATGTATATGATTTGTTTTATTTTATCCATGATTACCCTTACTGATCATTTGAGGTCACCCTTTATATGTTTTGTTTCCCCCAGGATTTATAGAAAGGTTTTAGGTAAGAAAACCAAAAGGGGATGATCTTTCACCATGATTACAAGATTACAACCCGATTTTCCAAAGACACTAAACTATTACGGTCCTTTGGTGTCTATTTTTGTTACGTATTAAGTATTCCACAAAAGTAATGTAATATCTATGTTCATCAAGCTTTGGGCCTCTACAGCGTAGGCAGAGCGGCATGCCATCACACTCTTCTAGTGGAGGCTGTGACTTGAACCTATTGTAGGTGGAGAGTGGGACAACCCCACACCGCACTGGGTTGGCATAACCTCAATCAGCCAAAACAGCTGACCGTTACATGGTGGGGAGGCACCCCTCTCCTAGCCGAAATGACTCCATACACCCAGGGCTAGTTGGGAAGATCAGTCTGCATTCTAGCGGACCGGGCCAGAGGCAGGCAGACCGAGCGGGCCGGACCCAACCATCAGACCAGACATGCCCAGTAGGCCGAACCTGCTGTTGGGCTGGGTCGAACCCGTGACCAAGTGGGCCAACGCTGATGGGCCGAGCCCCACCCGTCGGGCCAGACCAAATGCGGCCCGTGCCTACGAACCAAACCGGGCTGAGCCCGATGGGCCAGATCCAGTAAACTTGGATAAACCATCGTGGGTCGGACCCAAGCGGGCTGAGGAAGAACCTGGGACCTGTTGTGTCGGGCCGGCCGGACCGAGTTGGACTCATCATCGACTCAACTGGTCCCCGAGTAAATAAATCCCTTGAACTAATGAGCTAGGTGTCTGTTAGACACTCCGTTAGTGGATTTGGGTTCCCTTTTGGGAAGAGGTCCCATTGGAATATTCTGGCTGTCCAGACTGAGCCGAGAAGACCATGGTGCAACCACCCCAGTTTCACAGAATGTGATGTAACTAACAGACCGAGTGTCTATTTGACAAACCGTATATGGTTCCAGAACCAATAGGATGAGGAAATCCTTTTTGTATAATCCACATGAGGATTGGAGAATGTTGGAGAGCGGCCAGGTTGGATCGAACCCAAATCCATCCGGGTTGGACCACAGTGTGATCCCCACCGTTTCAGGGAATATGGTGTAACTAACAGAATAGGTGTCTGTTTGATGAACCATCAGTGGTTCCAGAACCATTAGGATGAGGAAATCCTTTTGGTATAATCCACATGTATTTTGGACAATGTTGGAGTGGGGCTGGGTTGGATAACACTCGAATCCATCTGGGCCCTCAAAACTAAAACTATTATAAGTCACAGACCATGCATCCATTTGATGTGCCATATGTCACATTGGAAACCTTATGACAAGATGGATCATCAGGCAACATATTCTTGGGACTTCATTCCAGTTGAAATTTGAACGAAGTCGTGAGGATCAATTCACTTTGAATCAAGCGTTCTACGAGAGGGAATCCAATGGCTGACATGGAGGAGGAGGTTGGAGACAAATCATATGAAGAATAATATTAGGTGATTCTTTGTGGGCCAGCACGTAGCGATCCTACATGGTTCAATTCTTCTGTGGGTCAGCACTCAGCAATCCTTTGTGAGTCAGTGCATACCAATCCTATGTGGGTCAGATACTGTGTGGGTTAGTGCATAGCGATCATGTATGGGTTTGTGTGTAACGCCCCAACCCCAGTTACCCAGAGTCTGTGCATTATTACATAACATTGGAAGGATCACAAAATATCAAGTCTCGAAATACCGATTAGTTTAGTAGCCTTGGAATCACTAGATACATTCATAAAGTTTACATTACATCGTAAAATGAAAACTACAACAACATAGTCTCCATATTCCACACTCATATACCCTCATACTATCCATGCAGGTCATTCATAAAATACTTTTTCAGATCTTGGAAAAAATAAAACATAGAAATGGGTGAGCTCAGATGCCTAGTAAGGATAACAATATAGCAGAAACTTTCATAAATAATCATAAAAATTTAAGGCAATGTATAACTAAAACAAAAGCCTTTTAAACTTGAACTTCAGAATAATATGGCAGAAACAAAATGAAATAAAACTATTTACTTATTCACGTGGAATTCTACTAGTCGAATAATCATATTCAATATCAATAACCACTTTCATAATGATGGAATTCATAATGCCAGACTATCATAACCACAAAGTCAAGGGCTTATGCCAAGACTACAAATAATATTTTGTCAAGGCCTTGTACCAAGACAATAGTTTGTCTCATGATTCCTACCGATGCATCAATGAGCTATAGCAGGCTCCACCCGTCACTTATTAAGTCCAATACATTCCTCATATGAACATGTTTAAATATAACATAAACATTGGCATTAAAACAAGCATATGAAATGTCAATAATTTCTCTATAAACCATGAATGGAATAAAAATAACACATCCATAGTCAAAGATATCATAAAACCTTCAATACAATATGGATGTTTTGTATCATAATACATCAACTTCAAATAATCTTAAAATCCATCAAAGGATGTTGACAAAGATTAAATAAAAACAATTTGAGAGAAATATCTCATTTTTTTAAATCATTTAAAAGTCACATAATTATAAAATAAAACATTTACTTTGAAAATATTATTATAACCTTGTAAGGGATGCTTATATGATTTTATAATGGAAGAAAATAGTCTCGCACGCCATATAAGTTAAAAAAGACATTCTTACCTTAATTCTGTCGAAAAGGATACAAATGACCTTGTTTGGAAAATGACAGAATGATTCCTTTATAAAATTCTTATAAAAAGTTAACAAGGGTATAAATTAATTTAACCCATAGTCTGTCAAATAGTAAGAATGATTTGAAATACATTTTTAAGAAACATGGATGTGGTTGATAAAGAGGTCCCAGTAGATAATTACATACAAACAACCTCGGATAATGATGAAATTTTGAAATAAAACATTACTTTGTACTTTTCCTTGGTTGAGGGTAGGTTAACCTTCTATATAATGGTGAAATAATTTTTATTAAATTATACAAGAATAATATATATTAATATGATATCATATATGATCTTTTGACATTTCTTTGTTAATAATATTTTAGTATTATCGTCGTTTCGGGTGTTAACAAACTCATTTTATTTGTTATGTTTTGTTACATAAGTCATGTTTTTTAGGGATAGGTTGTATATTATTCATATACAGGATGATATAAAGTCCTTAAAAAGTATTTTTAATCATAAAATGACAATTATACTTGAATGGATTAGATGGGGAATGAATCAAATCGCGTTTGTGGAGGCTGTAGTCCGTACGTACGCACAAGGGACAATATCATTCTTTTGATATTAAAATAATATATAATTGGATGGTATATCATATATAAAGAATCATTATTATGTTATATTTATTATTTAAATGAATTACACATCACTATCATACCCATATAAATAATAATGTTTTGAATAACAATTACTCCACGATGTGGAAACAGTAAGCCGTATGTACAAACGTATGGTGACATGTCATTCAATGGATGGATAGAATACTGAATATTTTTGTACCATATTTAAAATAACATCATAGTATATATAAGATACTATATTTATTATTTTATAATGGTAATAACAAAGAATGAAGAAGTTGAAGATTAAAAGAACTTGAAAGAGGGTGGTGAAACATTTCCTCTTTTTCGGGTTCTTCCTTTTGATTTGATCAAAAGGGATCCCCAGGATGGATTTATGATCAAACTAAGGCCTCAAGGTTGAATTTAGGGAAGTTGAAAGAATTTTTGGGTAGGGTTTGGCTGATCCAAAAAGATTTTAATGTGTGAATTATTTAGAAGGGGGAGTGCCCTTTTATAAGAAGGGTGAGGGGCACCATAGGAAAAACATAAAATATTATTTTATAATAAATTCATATTCATTTTATAATGGCTCCAAATTTATTTATTTCGAGGATATGGTGGGTATGGGTCGAATCCCTTTAACCAATAGGTTTTAGACAGGTTTGGGTCACTATATTAACCTTATCTTTTAGTTTTAACTCTTAGTTAATTAGTTTCATATTTACCATGTCTCTCTGTATTTTTATATTATATAGTTAATAAACTTACTATAAACTACCAAGAGACCCACAAGTGGTCCATTAATGATACAAATATCATTATTTAAGTCTCTTTTCCGAACCATAGATTTTTAGTAATTGAATATCAATTAATAATATAATATTTGTTTTAAAAACTCTTTTATGTCAATTTTGACACTATTTGGTATTTGATTTTTATGAAAATCATAACAGCATGATTACTTCAAAAAAAATAATTATATAAATACTAAAATGAAATATTAATGTATAAAATTAGTGGAATTAATAAAAAGTCTCAAATTACATTTATTTGGGTATTTGTATTATCAATTATTTTAATATTTCATTAATTAGGTAATTACTGCATCACTATTGTGTCATAAATAAATTAAAGTATTTAATGTCTAAAAATTATAAATAAAATACAATTATGTAGGAAATATTTTTTTACTTCTAATGAATATTTATAATAGAATTTATATTATGTATAAACCTATATTAAAAATGTTTAAGTTAATAAACATTGATTTTAACTCTTATAACTCTTCTTTGAATTAAATAATAATAAATGTACTAATATAATCCATGTGGACCTAAAATAAAATATTTTACTCCTAAGTCTGTTTATGGTCGAGATACACATTTCCAATAGAATTATAACATGTGTTTGGGTAATATTAATATCATTTTTACCCTTAATTACCCTATTTATTTTTAATCGTGGTGAATATAAGTAAAAAGTTACTATTCACAAATGATTATTTTTATCTGATTGAACCAAATTTCACTCTTTTATATTAACCGTGTCTCTCAGAGTTTCGAAATTCCATTCACAGAAGTGGTAAAATTATCTTTTATGTGAATTTCTAAATTCTCCGAGGAGGTGGGTAAAAAACGGTGAAAATTTCAATAAAATTTTCATATATCTAAAATTATTCTAAACTAAATACAATGAATTACATTGAAACTATATATATATTATGTATCTGAATTAAATTTAAATGAAATAAATAATTATTTAAATAATAATTCAGTTTTAAACTATAACTCAGTGTATTTTCACTATTCATCAAAAATTGAATGTTTTCATAAAAATACTAAAAAATAACCCTAAGCTAATTTCGATATTCCAAATCCAAAAATGAAGTCCATTTTGAAAGAAAAAATTTATAAAATTTCAAAAAGTGTCTATTACTATTCATAACGGCTAGTTTGATTGGTTGTGGTGTGTTAGAACTCAAAGTTGTGTACAACACACGCTACTATATTATTCAAGGAGAAGCGTGTTGTAGAAGGTTGGGGTGTTACATTCTCACCTCATTCAAATAATTTTGTCCTCGAAATTTCTAGAAAACTACCGCATGAAAAGACTCAGGTGGTTCTTCATCATATGTTCCTTGGGTTCCCACGTTGCCTCTTCCATCTTACGGTTTCTCCAGAGAAATTTTACTAGACGAGTCGTCCAGTTTCTCAGCACTTATTCTCTTGTATCAAGAATCCTGATGGGCTCTTTGCAATAAGAAAGATCAGGTTCCATTTCAAATTCCTCGTAAGTATGTACATTTGTTTGGTCAGGCATGCATTTTCTTAACAGTGATACATGGAACACATCCTGAACTATGGAGAGACTTGGCGGCATTTCCAAACAGTAAACTACACCCCCAATTCGTTCTAGAATTTTTAAAGGTCTACTGTACCTGGGACTCAATTTACCCTTCATACCAAAACGTATAACTCCTTTCCATGGAGAATCTTTCAAGAAAACATTATTTCCTATCTGAAATTCCAAATCCTTACTTCGGTTATCTGCATAGCTCTTCTGCCTACTTTGAGCTGCTTCGATACGGTTTTGGATTACCTTTACCTTTTCCATTGTTTCCTCCACCAGTTTTGGGCCTAAGAGTTTTCTTTCACCAACGTCATCCCATCATGTTGGTGTGCGACATCTCTTTCCGTACAACGCTTCATTTGGTTTCATCCAAATACTTGAATGAAAGCTATTATTATAGGAAAATTCTACCAGAGGTAAATATTTATCCCACATACCCTGAAAGTCAAGTGAGCAAGATCTTAACATGTCTTCTATGGTTTGAATAGTCCGTTCTAGTTGTCCATCCGTTTGGGGGTGGTAAGAAGTGCTGAAACAAAGTTCATTATCCAAGGCTTTCTGAAGAATTTTCCAGAATCTTGAAGTAAAACTGGGATAACGATAAAAAATAATCGATAGGGGTACTCTGTGAAGTCTCACAACTTCATTAATATAAAGTCTTGCAAGGTGTTCGAGTGGTAAATCTTCCCTTATAGCAAGAAAATGTGATGACTTGGTAAGACGATCAACAATGACCCATATTGAATCTTTCTTTATTGGAGTCTTATGTATTCCCATGACAAAGTCAATCGTAATATTATCCCATTTCCACTCAGGTATGGGAAGAGGTTGCATGACTCCTCCAGGCTGTTGCCTTCCAGCTTTCAGTTGTTGACAAACCATAAATCTTGACACAAAATCAGAAATATCCTTCTTCATGTTGTCCCACCAAAAATGTTTCTTTAAATGTCTAAACATTTTGGTGATCCTAGAGTGTATAGAGAAATTGGAACTATGAGAATCATCCAACAACTCCCTTTTTAGATCAGGTATATCAGGAACACAATTTCTCTTCCCAAATTCCAAAATTCCATCTTCATACACAAAGTCATTCAATCTCCCATCATTCAAAACATTAACCTTCTTTTGAAAGTTTTCATCATCGGTCTGAGAACTCTTTATCCTTTCAAGTTAAGATGGTTTGAAAACCATTTGAAAAAGAATTGATGTTTCACATTCCATGTTGATTCCCATATCCATCTTTACTACATTCATGTATATAGGATCCTTTTCAACTCTCATCTTGTTCAAAACTCAATGATCCTTTCTACTCAAACCATCTTCCACCTTATTTTCCTTCCTCGGGTGGTAGTGTATCGTACAATCATAATTCATGAGTAGTTCAATACTTCTCATTTGCAACATGTTGAGTTCTTTCTGTGAGAAAATATACTTCAAACTCTTGTGATCAGTATAAATATCACATTGTTTACCATAGAGACAGTGTCTCCAAATCCTCAAAGAAAATATTACAGCAGCTAACTCAATATCATGATTAGGATAGTTTTTCTCATGAATTTTTAGCTGTCGAGATGCATATTCTATAACCCTATCATTCTGCATAAGGACATAACCAAGTCCTTTCTACGATGCATCACTATAAATAATGAACCCATCATTCCCCGATGGTTGTGTCAATATAGGAGCATTGACTAATCATCTATTCAGTTCTTGAAAACATTCTTCACACTCTTTTGTCCAAACAAATTTAACAACTTTATGTGTGAGCTTTGTTAATGGATTAGCCAATCAGGCAACGTTCTGGACGAAACGTCGACAATAACCTAATAAACAAATAAAACTGCATACATGTGTTATACTCGTCCGTGCATGCCATTCTTGGATTGCCTTGGTCTTAGAAGGATCAATAGAGATTCCATATTTAGAGACAATAGGTCCAAGAAAAGAAATCTCCTGAAGCCTCACACTTGCTGAAATTCCAATATAATTCATGTGTTCTCAGAGTCTTTAGGATAATACACAAGTGATTTTCATGATCTTCGTAGATTTTGGAAAATACCAAGATATCATCAATAAATACCACCACAAAATCATCGAGATATTCCATGAAAACACTATTCATTAGATTAATGAATAAAAATGGTTAATTAGTCAATCAAAAATGCATTACTGTAAACTCATAATGCCTAAACCTGGTTCGAAATGCTCTCATCGGAATGTATTACTTCTTCACACACAACTGATGGTATTCAGATCGAAGGTCAATCTTTGAAAATTATTGAGCTCCATGTAGTTGATCAAATAAATAATCAATGTGAGGTATGGGGTACTTGTTCGTTATTGTTATAGCATTTATTTACCTGTAGTCGATACATAACCTCATAGATCAATCTTTCTTCTTATTAAAAAGGACAGGGGCTCCCCATGGAGAAACACTAGGGCGAATAAATCCATTATTACTCAATTCCTCTAGTTTTTTCTTCAGTTCATCTAATTCCAAAGTGTAAATTCTATATGGGGTCTCTGATAGAGGCTTCGAACTAGGAATTAAATCAATGGAAAACTCAATTTCTCATTATAGAGGATGTCCAGGTAAATCTTTCAGAAACACATCAACATATTCTCTCACAATAGGTAATCCTCTATTTGAACATTCCTTTCCTCACCCATAGTTATTTCATTCTCTTCCTCCCCTATAATTGAATTTAGTTGAGAAACTGGGGGTGGATCTGGATAATAATTAGGTGGTGAAGATTATTCTCAAAATATATGGTGTTCTTTATCATCATCATCAAAAATCGTAACCTCCTTCTTCTTACAATAAAATTTCGCATCGTGGTTCGAAAGACAATCCATACCAAGGATTATATCAAATGCAGACATGGTTATGACGATTAGATCCGGAGATAAAGAATATTTATATGCCCTAAAGGGAATGGATCCACAAAAATTTTGAAGCAATGATACTTCCCTTAGGTGTTTTATCTGAAAACTCCCTTGTTAAATAAAATTGGAAAAATATAATTTTCTTAGAAAACTGGGAAGATATGAAACAATGTGATGATCTAGAATCAAATAAAGCATTTTCTAAACATGAGGAAACCATTAAATTACTTGCCACCATGTCTTTCGGGGCTTCAACCTCAGCAGTAGTGATTTCATAAGCTTAGCCTTGATCCCATGGCCTTTTCTGAGGTAAGTTTCCATGATTATTAGGGAATTAATTTTAATAATGTCCCATCTCCCTGCAATTTTAGCATTGAACATTGATAGCTTCTTTCTTCCCCTTGCAATCATGAGCATGGTGGCCTTTTTCACCACACTTGTAACAGACTCCCATTCCCTTCAAGCATGTACCTAGGTGTTTCTTACCACATTTACTACAGGATCGATATTCAAATTCTCCCATTTTATTTTCATTCCCAGAGTGATCAACAGATCTCTTCTTCTCTTTCTTTGCTTTAAAGTCGTAAGACTTAGAGAATTTCTTTTCTGTCTTGATAGCACATGAGACACTATATTCGTACAACGAGAAGGATTGCGAGACAAATTCTCGACGGAGAAATGGTTTTATCCAATCAAAGAAATGAGAAATATTACTTCTTGGGATACGTAGATAATATCCATCATACCTTGCTAATCTTGTAATGTTAGCCTCATACTTTGCGACATTCTCATCGTCCTTTTGTCTCAGAATTAGAAATCTCCTTTCCATATATTCTCAATGGTCATGAGGAAAGTATTTTTCTAATAAAAGATCTTTGAAATCCCTCCATTCCATATTTGATACTTCATCATCTTCCTTTGTGTTTTGTATCAATGAAAACCATTGATCAGTAGCTCCAGTGAGGTGATAAACTGCCATTATAACTTTTTCCCTTTCACTACTCCCCGAAGCCTGAAATATTTTCTCTAGGGAATTTATCCTTGCTTAGATACTAAGGGATTTGTACTACCATTGAACATTGGTGGTTGTTTCATCATGGAGTGATATAACATTGATCCTCCATATTGCGGATCAGTGTCCTCCATACGGGTAAGGTTATTATTCATAACCTAAGTGAGTTGTCCCAGTATGGTGATTAGCTGATCAGCACCAGTTGCATCACCATCACCACAATAATTATCGTGAGTAGGTGGTAAATCCCTACATGGAGTGTGTGCATTGATACAGTTTCCATTTCTTCCACTAGGCACAATTTCTAAAAATGGCATAAACTAGATCAGTTTATGAATCAAAACACATAATTCCATACTTGTAAAACACTTAACATAAATTGAACTATTTATGGATATAATCCATAATCATAAAAATGTTTTCTTTGAACAAGTATATAATCATAAACCCTTCATAATGGTTTGTAATGAAAATGAGAATTATCCTAAGCATATCCCCCGGGAGTGTCGTAACCAAGAGTGCAGCAGTGCCCATTATCGTGCCCCAGTTCCCGTTCGAGTCTAGCTCAATGCGGTGTTTTCATGTTTTACCCCTAGGTACATCTGTGCTAGAGCCGCCTCTACCTGCTCTTATCCAGACAGGGATGTACTTCTCGAAAAACTCACAAAATCTCCACAATACCAAAATTCGAGGAAGTTATTCTATACTAATCCTCAAAGTCCATCTTAGGTCTATGTGCCCTAATCAGAGTTTCTCTAAATCTAGCTTCCATGATTTATTACTAAACTTGCTCTAATACCAACTATAATGCCCTGACCCAAGTTTCCCAGAGTCAGTGCATTATTACATAACATTGGCATGATCACAAACGATCAAGTCTCGAAAGGGTCATTTTTTAGTAGCCTTGAAATCGCTAGATACATTCATAATGTTTACATTACATCATAAAATGAAAACTACAACAACATAGTATCCATAGTCCACACTCATATCCCCTCATACTATCCATGAAGGTCATTCATAAAATACTTCTTCACATCCTAGGAAAAATAAAACATAGAAAGGGGTGAGCTCAGATGTCCAGTAAGGATAAAAATATAGAAGAAACATTCATAAATAAGATTAAACATTTTAGGCAATGTATAACTAAAACAAAAGCCTTTTAAACATGAAATTCAGAATAATATGGCAGAAATAAAATTAAATAATTCCATTTACATAATCACTTGGATATTCTACTAGTTGAATAATCACATACAATATCAATAACCACTTTCATAATGATGGAATGCATAATGCCAGACTATCAAAACCACATAGTCAAGGCCTTGTTCCAAGTCTAAAAATAATATTTTGTCAAGGCATTGTGCCAAGACACTAGTTTTTCTCATGAGACCTACCAATGCATCGAGGAGCTATAGTGTGCCCCACTCGTCACTTATTAAGACCAATTCATTCCTCATATGAATAGGTGTATACATAACATAAACATTTGTATTAAAACAAGTATACGAAATTTCAATACTTTCCCCATAAACCATGAATGGTATAAAAATAACACATTCATAGTCAAAAATATCATAAAACCTTCAATAAAATATGGACGTTTTGTATCATAATAAATCAACTTCAAATAAGACTAAAATCCATCAAATGATGTTGACATAGATGAAATCAAAACTATACGAGAGAAATATCTATTTTTTTAAATCATTTAAAAGTAAAATAATTATAAAATAAAACATTTACTTTGAAAATATTCTTATAAGATTTTAAGGGATGCTTCGATGATTTTATAATGGTGGAAAATAGCCACACCCGCTATATAAGTTAAAAGAGACATCCTTACCTTAATTCTGTCGAAAAGGTTAAAAATGACCTTGTTTAGAAAACGACATAAAGATTCAATTATAAACTTCTTAGAAAAAGGAAACAATGGTATAAATGACTTTAAACCATAGTCTATAAAATAGTAATAATGATTTGAAATACATTTTAAAGAAACATGGATGTGGTTGATAAAGAGGTCCCAGTAGATAATTACGTATAAAAAACCTCGGATAATGAAGAGATTGTGAACTAACCCTTACCTTTACTTTTCCATGGATTAGGGTATGTTTACCTCCTGTATACTAGGGAAATAATTGTTATTAAATTATACAAGAATCATATACATTAATATGATATCATACATGATCTTTTAACATTTCTTTGTTAATACTATCTTACTATTATCATCATTTCAAGTGTTAACTTACTCGTTTTATTTAATATTTTTTGTAACATAAGTCATGTTTGTTAGGGATAAGCTGTATCTTATTCATATACAGGATGATATCAAGTCATTAAACATTATTTTTAATCATCCAATGACAATTATACATGAATGGATACGACGCGGAATGATTCTAATCGCGTTCGTGGAAACGGTAGTCCGTACGTACGCATGAGCGACAATATCATTCTTTTGATATTAAAATAATATATAATTTGATGGTATATCATATATAAAGAATAATTATCATGTTATATTTATTATTTACATGAATTACAAATCACTATCATACCCATCTAAATAATAATGTTTTGAATAACAATTACAACACGACAGGGAGACGATAAGCCGTACGTACACATGAAAGGTGAAATGTCATTCAATGGATGGATAGGATACTGAATATGGTTGTACCATATTTATTATAACATAATAGTAAATAGAATATACTGGAGTTATTATTTTAGAATGGGAATAACAATGAATGAAGAAGTTGAAGAAGAAAGGAACTTGAAAGAGGGTTGTGAAAACATTACCTCTTCTTCGGGTTCTTCCTTTTGATTTGATCGAAAGGGATCAAATAGGTTGGATTTTTGATCAAAATAAGGCCTCAAGGTTGAAGTGAGGGAAGTTGAAATAATATATTGGTTGGGTTTGGCCGATCCAAAAGGCTTTGATGGTGCTAATTGGTGAGAAGGGCGGGTTCCCTTTTATAAGAGGGGTGAGGGGAACCTTAGAAAAAACATAAAATATTATTTTATAGTAAATTCATATTCGATTTATAATGGCTCAAAATTGATTTATTTAGAGGATAAGGTGGGGATGGGCTTAAATCCTTTCAACCAATAGGTTTTAGACAGGTTTGTGTCACTATATTAACCTTATCTTTTAGTTTTAACTCTTAGTTAATTACTTTCACATTTACCATGTCTCTTTGTATTTTTATATTATATAGTTAATAAACATACAATAAAATTCCAAGAAACCCCGAAGTGGTCCATTAATGAATCAAATATCATGATATAAGTCTCTTGTCCATTCCTTAGATTTTTATTAATTGAATATCAATTAAAAATATAATATTTGTTTTAAAAACATTTTATGTCAATTTTGACACTATTTGGAATTTTGTTTTTATGAAAATCAAAAAAGCATTATTACTTTGAAAAAACATAATTAAATAAATACTAACATGTCATATTAACCTATAAAATTATTGGAATTCATTAAAATTCTGAAATTACATTTATTTGGATATTTATATTATCAATTATTTTAATATTTCAATAATTAGTTAATTAATGAATCACTATTGTGTCATAAATAAATTAAATTATTTAATGTCTAAAAATTATAAATAAAATACCATTATGTAGGAAATATTTTTAGTTTTCTAATGTATATTTAGAATCGAATTTATCTTATGTAAAACCTATATTAAAAATGTTTTAATTAATAAACATAGATTTTAACTCTTTTAACTCTTCTTTGAATTAAATAATAATAAATGTCCTAATCTAATAAAAGTGGACCTAAATGATAATATTTTACTCTTAAGGTTGTTTTTGGTCGAGATACACTTGTCCAATATAATTAGGACATGTGTTAGGGTAATATTAATATCATTTCTACCCTTAATTACCTTATTTACTTTTAAATGTGGTTAATAAAAGTAAAACGATACTATTCAGAAAAAAAATATTTTTATCTTATTGAACCACATTTTACTCATTGATATTTACCATGTCTCTCGGATTTTCGAAAATCCACTCATAGAAGCAGTAAAATTAAGATTTATGTGAATTTCCAAATTCTCTGAGGAGGTGGGTAAAAGACGGTGAAAATTTCAATAAAATTTTTATATATCTAAAATTATTCTAAACTAACTCTAATGAATTAGATTGAACTTATATAGATATCATATATCTTAATTAAATTTAAATAAAACAAATAATTATTTAAATAAAAATACAGTTTTAAACTATAACATAGTGTTTTTTCACTATTCATAAAAAATTGAATGTTTTCAGAAAAATACCAAATATTCACCGTAAACTAATTTCAATATTCTAAATTCAAAAATGAAGTACATTGGGAAAGATAAAATTTATAAAATTTCAAAAAGTGGGTATTACTATTTATAATGGCTAGTTTGATTGGTTGTGGTGTGTTAGAACTCGAAATTGCGCACAGCACACGCTACTATATTATTGAAAGAGAAGTGTATCATAGAAGCTTGGTGTGTTACATTGTGCATACTGATCCTATGTGAGTCAGATCCAGTGTGGGTGATTACGAGGGTTTTTACCTATCAACTCTGGGTGGGTCGGATCCTGTGTGGGTCATTGCGGGTGTTAGTACATAACAATACTTTCTAGGCCAGACTTTGTATAATCAACAACAATGCCTCTCGATAGAACAATATGATCTAGAATCGTTACTAATCATCTTTACTTTTGTTACTTAATTATATAGTTGGTGTGAGATGAGTCTTTTACATTCATGGTGTTACCTATGAGGCACTTTTACCTTTGTGGTGTTACCCGTGTGGTACTTCTACCTTCATGGTGTTAGCTTTGTGGTATTATTACCTCATGTATGAGATGAGTATATATTTATAACTTAGGTATATCTATGGTCATATAACTAAGTAGAGTTGACGAATGATTCATTCTTGTGATTGAGGTCTGGCATTATGGATTTTCCTTAGTGGAACACTAGGTGACCTTCACGGGTCTTGGGGTCCCTACTGAGTATCGTTATACTCACCCCTACATGGGAAACAACCACAACTTGCTGTATCTTGTGAAGATGATGAGAAGCGTTGATCGAGGCCATGGGAGCCAGTACTGGATGGTTCTCTAAGGTGGACCATTTGACGTGGCGTGCTACAATGACTTAAAATCGTTAGCTATACATATCCTTCAGGTAGGATCCCTGACGGACATCCCGGGAGATGTTTTCTCTTTTAGTTTTACATCTAAATTCAAGTTGGGTTTTTATTCCCTCCCCTTTACTTTTAGTATACTTTATACTATTGCAGTTTACTTCGTGATTGCTTGTTAATGTGTTATTGGCTAGTGTGTTTATACGATTTAAAAGAAATTTCTTCCCATGATAGGGATTCACCTTTTCGGTGCTAGTTGCCAGCACCTCGTCTATTGAAGGTGGTCTCTGGGTAGTCCCGACATGGGACCATGGGGACGGGTCATGACATATGGTCACATGAATATCATGGGCATCCATCCCTCTTGATCATAAGTAGTGAATTCAGTAGTGAAGTGATACTATTTGGCTCACCCATTGTTCTTATGGGGCCTAAAAGAAATTCTTGATCCATATCCTTATCCTTTACTAAGTCATGAGGCTTTCCTTGGCCATGTCAGTATTAGAGTCATCCAGCTCCTCAGGGTCATCTAGCTCATAATCTGGGAAGATGGATTATTGTCCAATTGTAGGGTCCTCCTTAGGTATCCTTTCATAAGGATAAGTATCTATGTCATTGTGATGTCCATCATCACTTAATTATTATTTAGCACCATCTCCTTTTCATGATTAGAGCCCTAAAATGTCAGTGATTTCATCCATAACTACAACATGCCACTTATATGTTTCGAATGCCAGATTGTCTTGAAGGCCTATCACCTCCTAGGTAGGTGTAGCCAATAGAAGAGGTCCCGATGATGTCCCAAACTCATCAATTTTCTCATTTTTTTTAGTTTTATGAGATATAATTGAAATAGTCATACCATTCATCATAATAGTCATATTATAGATACAGTACTATAAGGGTAGATACATACAAGAGTTGATCGTCACCCGATGAAGTTCCCAAGCCACCTCATGAACTTACACCCATGGTTATGCTTCAATGCTAGTAAACTATATGATTACAACTATCACCCCATACCTTTTTAGAGAATCCTGGGATTCCAAGGTTGTCAATGTTCTACCAACATCCAGTCTATGACAAGCTACCTCGACGATGACTGGCTCATTTACAATCTCCACATTGAGTGTAGGCCTAAGGGCATGCCCTTCCACATTCATTGGAACACTCTCACCCCCTACATTGGGATATCCCTGATTAAAAATGACATTCCCTTAAACTGTACATGATTGGATATTGTATCCATGTTATAAAAATAAAAGTGAAAAAGGGATATATATGTTATAAATTACAGTGAGATGTTCAGAAATCCCTTCATCAGAGCCCGGAATCTCGCTACTTTCCTTGTGGATCCCAAGATGTGTTTTTGTCCCATGGGGTCCCCAACATGAGGCTAATCATATTCAACCTCTTCATTTTATTCTACCTCTCCATACTCAACTTCCCTTCCTTCTTATTTCACTTATTCATATTTTTCACAATCATTGTTGACATACTCACGAATCATCTATGTCAGATTATGCATGTGACTGAGAACCGATTTCACTAGTAGATTTGGTTATTTGTATTTCCTCCATTAGCACACATAGTCATTAATAGAATGCAGTAATATATGACACTATTGAACATACACCCTATTTTCCTCCATGATATGCATGGTTTCTAGCAGGTCATGCATAGTTCACGTCAGTATCAACCATATGCCTTCAATTGATACCAATTGTTGCAACAAGCTCGATAAATACCAATGTGTTGGGTAAATGGAACCATTAACTAGTTGTAAGATATATCTTATCTACTTAATAGGGGATTATCTAGAGTTACCATGATTCCACCTTCATGACCAACACTCTTTAGAAGGTGGAGGTGAAACCACACCTTATAAAGTCCCCACTACTAATGCTTTATCTTGAGCAACCACTACGTCCTGGAATGTATCTTGTCTAGCCTCGTAAGATGAATCCCCTCTACAACCTTGCTGCTCTAACCTATCTCTTCTTAAATTGATATACATAATTATTTTTTTACAAAATTTTACCATGGTATGGCTCTACACATATCTTAACATACTCTAATTAAATACCTCTTTAAAAATTTTTAGGTAGAATCATGATTGTTTCCCCAAATCCAATATTAGTAAACAAGCACCACATCTGAAGGGGGATCTAGGGGTACCCGTAAAGTCCGCCATTCTTGTATCCTTTATAGGAAATATCTTCCAACTCCGAAAGGAAACATGAAATGAAACCTAGAAAATTGGTGGGTCCCATCTCTCATCCATGTTTTACCCCCATGATAGATATTCCCATAATGATCACCCAATATAATCCCACCTTTCCCCTCTGTGAAGAATTATTACACTACATATCTCCTTCAGGAATCCTCACCATATTATCCTTCTTGAAGAACAGGTTGAACCATGTTGAAAATAGGAAGTCCATATGGATGTGATCGATCCCCATCTTCTCCATCGCTACATCCATTAGATTCCAAGTCATGATTGGGGTTCATTCTATATCATCAATTATATTATCTATCAGCATGAATATATCATATTGAAGACCATCAATGGGAATTACTATGATAGAATGAACATCACATAGACTGACTTTGATCTCCGCACAATGGAAGTGGAATGTTTTTTTCATATGGGACAATTGGTTGAATAGTTACATCACTAGTTCCTATATGTGAGAGACATGGAATTGTGATTCCCATATGGAAGAAAATAGTCACATATTGTGCATCAATAATCCAAACTACTTGTATTTGTAGCACCCCATGTACACCCATTCCCATTCACATGTCAAGGGACCTCCAGAACCCAGTTCCCTATACCTCTTCCACCCCACTCTTTCGTAACTTTTAAGACTTTATAAGGTTTTTACACAGTGGGAAGGGGTTACATAAGCCACTGGTTAATCTCCTATTATAGTCCTAGTCATCAGATTGATAAATTATATGGACATCACCCAAATCACTCTAGTAGTATTTCCATTAAATGTAATGTTGTATTTATGGAGTCTATCTTCAAGCATGACCCATGACTATAGTGAATTAGTTTCAAATCTCGTGATATATACATCCTCTAGGATCCTAAAATTCAATTGAAGTAGACTTTTGAATATGAGGTAATCATTTTTTTGTCATCCGAATGTCCAAGAGCATATGATTATTTCATAAAACCCTCCTAGAATGAACTATGTAGGGATTCTTGTTTATAACATCTCTTTGTGTAGCAATAAGAACATCCCTATCAATTAAAGTTTGATGAGGTCCATATTGATAATGTTTTGTAACACTATCATTGAGGAAAGATAGATTGAGGGATATTGCGTAAATGTTTGTTTGACATATATATTGGATGAAGGTCATAAAAATATGAGAAATGTGAAATGTGTGAAAACATTTACTGATTTCACATAAGATGAATAATGATATTATCTTTTTTCACAAAGTATTCATAATCTTATGTGAATAAGAGAAAAATTGATTCTCGTATGGAAGGTATAGGTACTATGAATACTCCTATATTTATTGGTGTTAATAGGGTTTTCCACATAGAAGAAATGAACATAAAGTGTTTATCATTTTATTTTTCCTACATATCCCCACAAGAACTATTCTTTTTGTTGTTTCTCTTAGAACATGATATTTTAGCCCCTTCCATGTCAGATTATGAGGGGGAATTTATTGGTGCCAAATTCCGTTTAAGGACTCAAATGGTCACAATTAATAAAATTGAGCACACCATTTGAATCATCATAACATTCCGTGAGGGAAAAGGAAGACACATTCATGATTATAGATCTGTGTGAAATAAAAAATTAAATGTGAAAGGGCCAAACACACCCAATGTTCTATCAAAGGCCCATATTTCTCCCTAGAATTAAAAAAGCAGTTACAGATTGTGTGAAGAAGTGGAATGGTTCCTCCAGTAAATGATATCCCGTGCATAATTTTCGTATGATCCCAATGTTTTGTAAAACACCATCTTCCTTGATAGAAATATTATGTGCCACTTATTAATATATTACCTATATATAGTATTCGAACCCTTTAATTATGGTAATGATCCAGAAGTTGAATTGTATCTCTTAGATGGGTATGAATTCCTCTTCCCCGATAACAGGAAATCCATGAACTACTAATGGAATATTATTTTTAATGGTAGGTTCACTAGGATTCCCCCTTAATGTGGTCCCACAAGGTCATGAAACTTGTCCATTTACTTTTATCATAAGGCATGTACACTCAAAATTCAAATTTTTCTAACAATACTTGCACTTCTACACTGAATATTACACTCAGAACAATCTTTTAGGTTCTAAAGACTATAATATTGTTCACAACCCTCTTTGATACTCCATGGGATTCGAATACCTTAGAAAACATTGTTTGTGTCCCTTTTTCATTGAACCTTCACATATTTTGCGCACCTCTCCTACCCAGCCATCCATGTTTGCTCCAAGTGATTTCATGGTCCCTCATGTGATGTACCTTGTTTCAATGCTCCACTTCATGATTTGGCGAAATGGTAAGATAATGGATTTTTCTTTTTGGAAGGATCATGATAACATGAACCAAAATACTTACAACTCCCCCACAAAATTCTTATTTTCCATTTTCAATTTCTTCCCTTCCCCATGAGTGGGTGGGTTTCAGTTATGTATGTCCATGGGGCGATGATTGAGTTCCCACTATCTGTGCTTCAAGATATTAAACATCATATCTCTGTAATACACAGTACATGATGTTAAACAGTAGTCTCACCCTTTAAAATACACAATGGGTTCCATTTCTCTAGAATTCTATACCATAACTCAACTCAATGAGAGTAATGTAATTAGATCTTCCTTTCATGGACGAAGACTATCTTTTGGTACCATCCATGCATAAGCCCCACACCATTGCTCATTGATGAATTATCCATGAAACAACGTTCTGGTACACAACATCCTTTTGATTCTCACACCATGAAAGACTCACATGGGTATAATGGTTATTAGTTACTATGAAACACATAATCAAGGAATCCCTCCTATAGTATTCCCCATATCACCCATTTGAACTATATGGGGTTTGAAATTTTTTTTAAATGTGGTTTTTATGAATCATCCATGATGTTCAATCCCATTGAAGAAAAACTAATGTGGTTCATCATAGTTGTGTACCACCATGAACTAACACCTTTCCTTTATGGGAAACATCCCTTAGATGAACCACCATTTGGTGTTTTTAGACATTCCTCATTACTTCATCCAATACCTCACCCTTATCCTGGGGAGATTAGTTCATCCCCCTCTATCCAAATGGGTATTCTCAACATATAACCCCAACAACATGAATCATTTGCATACGGGTCATCTCCTTAGGTGTCTTACTCCATCCAAACTATGTGGGGTTTGATCCCATTCATCTAAATAGGTTAGTTCGGAACCCTCCCTAAGATTCTATCCTAACCAATGGTAATCCTAGGTGCTTTCCCATAAGTGTATACCCTAATTATAAGAAACCATCCATTTATGGAATACATCACTCAAATCTACCTTCCTGTGTTATTTTTATCCACCCACCATCACTTCATCCATCACCTCAACCTTATCTCGATGATATAAATTCATCCAACTCCATCGACATGGGATCTCATAGTTTGTAATCCCCACCCACATGCATGATTTCCATCTAGACCACCTCCTCATGGTCCCTAATCCCACCAAACAACATGTACTATCATTCGCAATCAATGTGATACATATGAAGACTCCTTGAGGTTCTATCCCATCATTCAATCCCATCATGGACTTTCCATCAAGATACCATGTATTAGGAAGATCAATCCCCAATCTAAAGATCAGACTTTAATTGGGTAACATCTGGGAATCTAACCATCTGTAATCCCCAATTTCATCTTAAACTACATGAAATTTGATTCTTTTCATCTATATAGGGTATAATGGAATCCTTCCTGTGGTTCAACCCCATAATTCACTCTCATCTAAGTTAATCGTTTAAGTATCCATGTCTAATGGGAGAATGCCCAAACCTAGAGATCACATTTCCATTGGGTTTCATTCGGGATGTTAACCATGTGAAAGGCCTAATTCCATCCTTAAATATATTTACATATTTCCATTTCATAAAAATAGGGTATGTTGGGAGCCTCCTTGATTATCCATCTTGTCATCCACTCCCATCTTGGTTTTTAACTCGAGTTTTTGTGTCTCTATAGGATCATCTCCCAATTCAGTGGTTATATTTCCTTTTTATTCCATCTACTCAACTGACCATGTGTAAGCCCAGATTCCATTATGAACCATGTGGAAATTGATCCATGTCTTCTTGAAGACATTTTTAAAAATCATCCATTTGGTATAAATCACATAATCCACTCCCATACTTGTTATTTCCTCTATTATATATTTCCTAGAAGGATCATTTTCCGGCACTGATGTTACACTTCTCTGAGGTACCCATCCATATTCTCGGTTCCCATGGGCCACTGCCTTTGGTGCCTTACTCCCTCATAATTACCTATATGGTAATAGATATCTATTTTATAATAAAGTTATATTGTAAGCCTATATGAGGTTTAAGCCCCTCACCCATCACCCTTCAAACTACATCCATTCAATCCATTCCATTTAAGCAAATCATCAATTTCCATCTTTATTCTTAATTATGCTGATACATCATGGTGATATCATGCCATCTATCTTTTCCATCTCATCAAATAACCCGAATACACATCATCAAAACTCTCAGAAACACTTAAGAAGCTAACCATGAAATGGACCCACACAATCCCTATTCATCCAACCAAGTGAAATCCTCTTGTGATGAGATGTTATCCATATGTAATCCCCATGACTCATCAACACTCCAAACTATGCTAGTTTCGATCCATGCCTTCAACACAAGATACGTAGGAATCCTCCATGAGATTCAATACTAGAAAATGGATAACATTGGTGTCCCAATAATTTGGTTGCACCTATCTAATCCAACCATAGTGATTTCACGATAATACTTCATGGTGTGAAGCCTTCTCTTTATGATAATCACCGAGGTCTGCACTCTTTGGAAATTATGATGAATCTATTCACTAAACATTCCAGTTATTCCCTCTTGGGGACCCACCTATCTGTTATATTACCATGGGGAATTCCTGGATGATATCATCCCATTTTCTCAATATTCTAAACTCTTGCATTACCCTATGTTAAATAGGGTATTCCTATGGTAAACCCTAGAAAACAATCCTTTTGTAAAAGATACCTTATGATCAACATAGGATCCATATGGTTCTATACCATTGAGTAACCCTCTGATGATAAAGAATAAAAGTGTACCAGTGTACCCGTGTCAATAAATGTTACTAATTATTAACATGACTACTCTCCTGAATGATGATTTAATATCACAATAAATCCTGTGTAATTTCATAAAGAAGTAGTGTAATTAACTAGTGTCCTAAAATAGATGCCCCAAGATTGAGATGCATGAACTATGAATAAAATATACAAACATGACATATTTTATATTATGAATTCCATTTAAGAATCCATAGATGAATGTTATTTCACCTCATAATTATATTTCGATAAAATATTAAACATTACCAAAAAAATGTTGAATGTCGCATGACTTTGAAAGTGGTAATTTAGAGAAGAAAGTAGTCTATCCGTGAATAAAAGTAAGAACCCTGTCAGAATGTGTCAAAATTACTTATATAACATATAACATTTATAGTGAAATATCATTTAAAAAAAATAATTATTTTATGACCATCCATGGAGGATTTATACAAAAATTAGAATGCATTGTCCACGGTGGTGTTAACTCGACACACGAGAGGCAATATTATAATTTTTAGAATAAAATGAAAAGAGAAAAGATTTAGAGATGAATTATTTCATTAATATTATTAATTTCATGTATATAAAATATACATGAGTTATCATTTCACATAAAAATGTCATGGTGGTTATATGATATGAAAATAAGTGATGTTGAAATGAAATTTAACAGAAAAGAAACGGTATTTTACCTCTTGAATTTATCCACCTCATGTACCTCATTATGGAAAATGTTTTGGTTTTATAATGAGACCAAAGTATCATAGATATGAGTAAGGGTATTGGAATGTGTTTTGGGTAGAACTTTTATAGGAATCATTAAATGTAAGGTTTGAGGTGTAGAGGTGATGAGGTGTTGAATTTATTGGGTAGGGGAGGGGTGTTGTGCCATTATATTATTCGTTAGTTTATTATTTTGAAATTGGTCAACAAATATATATATATAATTATATATAAATATATTAAAATAATGATAGTAATATTCTGCTTATGTTTATTACATAATTAGGACTCATGTAATTTTTTATTTAACCTATAATGTAAATATACTATAAATTACCAAATTTTACTATTAAAAAATCGTTTATTTTTAAAAATTTACCACTGATTGTCAGTAATTATTATATAAAGTGTACTATTCTAAAACAAAATCCATTGTATTAATATAATATAATAAATATGAACATTTTATTTTTAAACTAAAATAATTATTTATTAAAATATCATTGTTTTCAAAATTATAACCAATTTTATGACACATTGAAAAATTTAAAAATATCACATAATGTTATCTTATATTTGTACGAAAAAAACACTATTTTATGAATACATTCATTGAAAATTAATTTTATGTTTAATAATTATATTAATTATAAAAATTTAATTAATTATTTATATGTTATAAAAAAATAAATCACATAATTAATCATTTCTATAATGTTTATTTACGTATACCATGAAATAATTATATAATTTTTCTCATTCATAAGGTAGAAAAATATTATTTATACATTCATTAGTGGGGTAACTATAATATTTATCATATTAAAATTCGTAATGTTCTCATTCCTATAACAATGGTTATGTTACAATTTCATTAATATTGTTTTTTTAGCATCTATGAATTCCGATAATTTTTTTTAATAATTTATAATGTTTCTATTTTATTCCCAAAGTGATTTTATGTGATTTATAATATAAAAAATAGATATAATAAGGTAATTTACTTTGATAAAATTGTGTATCATTGCATAACATATTCAACATGACATAAACCATCAATGATCATAGCGTAAAGATTATGGTTTTCAACCTACCTAGAACTATTGAGAAGTATATACCTAGTTTGATTGTCATGATGTCACATAGTCAATGGAATTTTAGGGTATGGATTTTAGTTTTTCATCCCTAATACACTAATGACAATTATGTAATTTAAGTTTCTGTAACTATTGTAAATATATGTTTATATGATAGAATATGTTTACTTTTTTATGAAGTTACATTCTTTATAATTTTTTTGTGGAATAAGGGATTTGATGAATATATGATTTAAGGATCCGATGAGATATTCCATTTAGGCGAAGGTAGAAAATGTATACATGATATCATTTTTGAAGATCTATTACTTGAAGAAAATGTATTGGTGGTACATTGAAGAATTAATATTTTGATGAAAGGATACAAATTATGATAGGGTAGTTAGTGGGTCTTCCAATAATATGAAGTATTTATTTTATTGTACTCACTATGATAGTGATATTCATACCAATCATCTAATAGTTTTATATATTCCTTACATATGGAAGACATCCATTGAGTACTATTAGTTCTTTAATAATAAATATAGTTGGTTTTGATCAATCATCAATGGATTTATGATCCGAAAATCACATGTTGAACGTAGGGATGTTCTATAATAGTAAATATTATATTGTTGGGTGATTAAATTTTATTAATCATCATTTATCAAAAGTTAGACAATATGAATAACATTAATGTAGTTATTTATTTTATTTTAGTAATTCTTGGTGGGGAAGCGGATTCGGTTCTATGTGGTACTCACATTATGTAGATGTTACCTTATAGGGAAGTCAAATATGAGGAGGCTGTGGCAGGGTTAAACCATTATGACTAATTCATTTAATCGATCATATTCATCTTGTTCAATAAATTGGGATATCAATATTTAGATATTGGATAATTAAATTATATAACCAAGATTCATTATTTTTTTATTAATTATTTTAATCTATTTCATTTATATAATGTTGGTTAGAGATATATGGTTGACTTTATATTTCATAGAATATATTTCTTCACATTGCAATGCTCATGGATTCGGACGTATGTGTATTCCAATATTTTTGTGATGTATTTTCATCATGAATATATTAGCTCATCTAGGGAACATTCAAGGTATCAATATGAGTATATTCAATTCAAACCTCATGAAGGGTTGGCACACTTTATTTTGATTACACACCAACTTTTATCATTGAATGATATATTCTATATCATTTATGGGTTGTTTTAAAAAAAATTAAGGTTGTGGGATTTTATAGATGTTTGTTCAATACATTGACATTTCCATTTAGGTTTTATCGCAACTCAATTTTTGGGAATTTCATTGCGATATGTGGATTATATGAGATAATTGGATTTTCCTACGATTATAGTGCTATATTATGATGTCTTTATTATGGACCCATTAATTTTTTAGGATAAAAGGTATTTTGAGTTTATTATTTATTATTTATTTGGTATTAATAATATATAAATTCTTCTATAAATGAATGATATGACTATTCTTTTATAGATAAATAGAGAATTGGTTGTCTTATAAGAGATCCTATTTAATTTCCCAATCTTTTCAATTATAGGGTCCCAATTTTTTTATCAATAAGGGTGTTTGAATTTTACTATTATTTTTTTAATATCATATATTGAACCTACTTATAATCATGAACTAGTATTATATTCCTCACATAGATGACCTATTCGATCAGGTGAGGGGAGCCAATTGGTTCTCAATAACAAATTAGTGTTTTGGGAATCCTGATTTATATGTATGAAAATATTCATTCATAAATCTAGGTTTAAGAGAATGTATAGTTTATTCGATTTAATTGTTATGTAATTATGTTTAAAGAATACAAATGTTGTGATAATAGACCTGATTAATAGCATATTACATCCATATTTGGATTTATTATTTGTTATGTTTGTTGAAAACCTTTTGACATATGTCATGTTGTTGGAGGATCATGGTAGGAACCATGATCTAATATTATAAACACATAGAGAGTATAAAATTTCGGAAAAATGATAATTTTTATCTTTGGGATCAATGAGTTACATATCATGGGTCATTTAATTTCAGAGTCTTAATTTTTTTAGACCATTGGATTGTTGATGAAATTGTTTCTAAAGACTGTCCCATGAATGTATTTTGGATCAATAGCTTCCTAGATCATAGAGAAAAATATGGTGACTAATTAATTTCTTAACAGGACTATAAGTGGTGATGATATCCCTATACATGTTTGGGGAGTGCTTTTTAGTCTCATCCTTATGTGAAAACCTTATCGTAGGAGAATTTTTAACATCCTCAGACTATGTTCCACTAAATTGGCTCATTGAGTCTGGTTGTAACATGATATCATGCAAGCCTCCCTGAATTTCAGTGGTTACTGACTAGAAGCGAGGGTCTAATATGTTATGTGGGAATAATAAACCCTCTTTACCTATGTAATCCACTACAAAACACAATATAAATAGCAGAAACAATAGGAACCAACAAATAACATGCATAATCAAAAATATCCAAAATTGGGAACACACCCCATGAAATTGTAAATATGTTATGTCATACTACAATGTCATGTGACCATTTCCCAATATTATGACAAACAATAGAATCCCCAAAAAGTCCCTACATCCATGTATAAAACACCATACATATATTATCCATGTCCAACTCAAGTACTTATCATTGGTCCCTTCCCCTACCATAACCTAAAAGAATGAAATATTCATGGGTACTAAAACAATAGCTTGAGAAGGGTGTGAGTAAATCTCAGTAATTTACCACCAATGGTGTATACAAATATATCGTCTAAAAGATAGTGCATTCAAGTACAAATAAATATAATTAAATAGAAATACAATTTTGGGCAATGAGTTAACAATCTCTACTTAGCTATATCATCAATAGTGCTAATTCATTATGTCTCTTTTGATACTAGTTCATTATTAATCACACAATTTTCATATCATTCTTCATTTTCATAATGAATATGTATGTCCCTAACTCCGTAGTCATAAAATATCACAACATCCAAATATGCTGACCTCGAAGCCTCAGCCTAAGTGGAATGAATTTTTTAGTGGAATCAAGGTTCTTCCCCTTCCCTAACCTATTCATTGCTTGTGGAGTAAGAGAACCAGTCCAACTCGAACTTTTGAAGGAGAATCAATCATGTATCACACACCTAAAGTGATGTGCACATGCTTATTCATCTACTCACCACACACAAACCATATACCAACTAAAAAAACCAATACCTATGACTATCATAATCCATAACAATTGACATGGTAAACCTTATTGTTCCATAACCCATTAGAAAATTTCCATTTACATCACATAGAACATTTAGCCTAATTCACATTTTCGAAACTATCTCAATAATCATAATCAATAATCCACTTATGTCAACCCATTAAAAATATACATAAACCCCCTTATGAAACCCCGTTCAACATATTTCCCATTCAATATACCATTATCAATTTAACATATTAACCATTTCACATGCACTAACACTCTTAGGACAATCTAACATATTTCAGAAGCCTCTTCCATGAACCCAAATTAATGAATAACTCATTTGGACATCCATGAATAATATCAACATACTCAACAAGGGATCGATAATATTTCACAACTACCTATAACATAAATAACTGATTCTATGTCTGAAAAGTATTGGCACACCCCTTAGATGGACTTTAATGGGACAAATCATCATCTATGCATCCCTTGGGGAGCATTAGGGGTTCCCTTCCTCATTTAGGCACCCAAAATACCCAATAATATAAGGTGTATAAAAATCCCATCAACATTTGGAAAAGAACAAAGTTGGGAACACTCAAATCTACAACAAAACTATGGGATATACCGTGTAGATCATCTATAACAAATATGTACGAAATTGAATTCACTAACATGGTTGTAGATCATGATTCAACTAACCCTTGAAGCCTCAAACTATATCTCTCCAAAAAATAAGGGTTTTAAAGATGCATAAAGACAAGGGAGATGAATGAAAACCCTAATCTAGAAGAGGAGTTAATGAGGAAATTATACATATTGGGATCATTTGATCGCAAATAAAAGAACTCCAAATTCCCTTAGATTCATGAGAATACCCCTTAAATGATTTCAGGATATATTCATCATCACTAGGGTTGCACGGGGAGAGAATGGAGGAAATAATAATATTGGGTTAGAAATTATGTAATAGTCCGAAAATAA
The DNA here is from genome assembly GCA_963277665.1 of Viscum album. Classification (NCBI taxonomy): domain Eukaryota; kingdom Viridiplantae; phylum Streptophyta; class Magnoliopsida; order Santalales; family Viscaceae; genus Viscum; species Viscum album. The sequence goes on along the minus strand of OY728127.1, from coordinate 1,471,460,252 downwards.
ACCCCTCCTAACGTGTATAAAAATCGTGCAAGAGATATAGTCCGAAAATAAACCCAATAATGTTGATGGGATTTTTATACACCTTAGGAGACATTTTCCAATTAGTACCTAAGAAATAATGGAATCCTATAGTTCATATGTAGATTTATGGTCCCTAAGATCATTTTGGAACCGTTTTTGTGGGATATAAATGATTTTTAATTGGTTATTCACCCATTTTATTTGATTATGTATCATACCTTTAATTTTTCTATTGTTGAAATATTATAATTAAGAACATTTATAGGTCCATATCATAATTTATAACCTTTAAATTGTTGAATACCATGTTTCAGGGATACAATAGTGATCATCTATTTTCTACATTTGGGTATGGATGTTAAATGATTTCCTTCTATAATTCGCAAAATGGATCCATGTATTTTCATGATGTATTGTTTATATAATTTTATTTTTGATCATATAACCATGGTTTAATGTGAATATGAAATTTACAAGACCCATTATATGGATTAGTTTAGATTGTTTAATTTTTGGGAGATAACAAGATTTTAAAAGTATTCTAATGGTAATTTTATTAGATTAAGATTCTTGATTCATTTCCCATTAATAACAGGAACAATGTGCGGAATTGGTCATTTTATTAAACATTATACTATATATCTTCTTCAAAATAATAGTTATTTTATGTATTATTTTTGGATTTTAAGTGGAATGACGGAGGAATGTGTCATGTATTATTTGGGTCATGTGAGATCTATTTTTTAGTTGATTAGTTATCAAATAAGAATAATTATCAACAATATATTTACACATTAAAAAATTTAAGTTCGATATAGAACGTCTTGTGAATATCCTCTTGCATGAATGGGGAAATAGATTTATATTATATCTAGTCTCATATAATGGATATTGGTTCCTATTTATTTAATTTATAATTTTTTGGAATGAGAACTTAGTGTACATAGTGGATTTATAAAAACATGATTTTTTACGGCGGTTTTAGTAAGGAGATTTTTTGTTCTTTACAGATTTCACCTTCAATGGAATATGGATGGATTCTGGGATAGGTTAATTCAATTCTAAAATTTATTTAACCATTTTTTTATTTTGAGTATATTTGAATAGTTGAATACAAGTATGTTTTTCCTCATAGATAAATTTTTATATATGTTACCTTTCATATATGAGGGTCTCATATATATTATTATAAACATTTTCAAGACATCTACAAGGATGATGTCTAAATATAGGTTATTTTTTCAGTTGATGAAAAACTTCTATACATTGTGATTATGTTTGTAAATATCCTTCAACCAAAGATAGTATCCTGATTAATTATACACTATAAACACAAACATTTCATGGATTAGAATTTGTGGAGGGGATGAATATGAATGCATAATAGAAAAATATTTTAATTAGTTTAGCTAGATAACATGTAGAGGGGAAGACAAAGGGAGTTATATGGACTTTTTAATTATCCCAAAAAATTTATTTTGAAAATTATCAAATTTATATCATCATATATGTATTTTATTCTATTATAGTTTTTGTTAAAGACCTAAGATTGTAATTAAAGGACTTAGATCATGTATAAGAATTTTTTCAAATTATAAAAACAACATTGGGTACAATGTCACTGGATACAATGTACAAGACAGGAGAGGACCATGTAACATGATTGAATCTTTCTTTTACAAAACATTTCATCTAACATTGACATATGTTAAAATTCAAGCTACAACATGAATCCCCAAATTTACAATCCCCATATCCTGACTAGTAATCCCACCCTTTTTATTTATATCCTACCTTGAGTGGGATCAGTGTTATTTGATATCCACACGATGTTTTTTTATTCTAGCTTATTTATTAAGGATAAAAAAATCCCCCATCAATAATATATTATTTTTTCTCTATCTATTGGGATGTAGATAATTTTAGATTGATGAAATTAGGGATTTTAGATTAATTTATGATTTTTGATGACTGAGGTTCAATTACATAATGATATCTAATGAGTGAGATTATGATACTAAATTAATGATATTGCCTATATTCTTTAATTTTTTTGAGTTTTATGTGATGTAAAATATAAAGGTGTTGGTGGGTGAGTTAATGAGACCTATAGGATTATTAATAGTTATGTCCATGCTTATTTAATGAGAAAAATATGATAAATAATTCCATTATAAATAATCCAAACCACTTTTAGTGAACACATAGTGATCTATTCCCATATTTCAATTGAATTCATGCTATGAGAATTCCAGGACAATGGGATGCCGTAATATAGTTTTGGATAGATGAAAAATATCACTATTATATGTCATTTGTGTAATTATTATAAATTAAAGTGCCATCCTAATGAGTTATATGTTATTTTTGGTATCCAAATTCGTTCTTTGGGGTGGTTAGGATTGAAATATACATCTTTGGTGCACAATTTACATGGTGTGGATAGCGTAGTTTGTAATTAGTATTAGATTGGATAAATGAATAGGTTGATAACCCAATCGAAATTATTATGGTGTTTTTTATCATTAAATTTATGTTCTCGTTTTATTATATTCACCATTTACTATTTTTATGTAAATATTGTTATCCTATCATCCATGTATATTATTATGTTTGCGTGATAATTCCTTCATACATATATATTATTATATTATAGTGATAATTCATTCACAATTGATTATAATTAGATAAATATGATTTTCTATTATCCCTATGTAATTTTTATATTAATGTTTATTATCTATTCACCCTCTATTATTTATATATTTTTGTTGATATCTCTTTCACCAATGTTTATGACTACACATTTTATGAATATATGATCACCTATATTCTTATGTATAGTGATTACACAATCACTAATGGTTATTATGATTGTATTTATTTCCCAATCACTATTTCTCATATGATAGATGATAAAATTTTCATCATTATATACTTATGATTACAATGATAACATTCCACCTTTATTATTGATGACAGTATTGAAAACATGATCATTATTTTAATATATTCAGACTATGGTTGCAACAATATGATTCAATAAATTTCAAAAAAAAAATCTCTTTTATACATGTTCATATACTGATCCCCTTAATTTGAGAGGTGAAAACATGTGATTTTTTTATTATATCACATTTTTTATAATCCCATGTATCTTTAGAGACATTAAGATTAAATGTTTGTTTAGAATTAATATTTATTGTCCTTACTCATATAATTTTATCTTTTGTGGGATTTGAAACATCATTATTATTGTTGTAGTTAATTGAAAATTATCTATAATCAAGAGAAGGTATGAGGTAAATTTATGAATTGGGGATATGAATCAATGGAGCATTGACAAATGATTTTATAGATGTTTTCTTTATACTATATTTTATTTATGAAATATTATATATAATAAAAACATAATGGAATCATAAAATTGATGTATTCATTCTATGAAATTATAATGGTATTATATTATTATTATTTCATTTATGAAATATTATTATAGATTTCTTATCACAATATTTTCTACAGTATGTCCTTGGATTATGGATTATTATATATAATTATTTTATATTTATGGTAATTTGATCGAGAGTATAGTCTCACCATGATATTCATACAAACTATATACCTAAATAAATAAACTATATGATTGAAAATAATTATTTACGTTAGAAAATAGTAAAAAAATAAATGATATTCATATTGAATTGGGAAATAATGTTATATTTCTGGATTATTTCTACAGGTTAACACCCACCATAGTTGACTTATGTTCTGTATTCTATTCATATGAATGTGTAGAGTATGGAATTTTATTAGTAATTGTATCAAATTCAAAAAAATATTCCTTAATGGTTAACATCCCTATTGTATATGGAATGTTATATTTATTTGGTGTATGATACATTATAAGGAGTTATACATGGTTTAATTTAGACATTATTCTTTAGAATCATAGTATTTCATCGACATGATATATCCACTTATTGGAATAAATATATTATAATAATCTTTTATAATTTGGAATCTTATTAATATACATTAGTTGTGAAATTATAAATTCAAAAAAATTAAATGTGTTAAAAAAAGTATTTTGGACTAATTTTTTAGTTACATTCATGGAATTTAACATTTATGAAATAAATAGAAATGATATATATACTATTTCATCAATTTTATATAGTTTTTCCTTGAACATTTTTCAATCTTAACATTAAAAATTGTTTTATAAAATGTTTCTCAAAAGTGTACCATTAATTCCTTTTAGTTGGCTCTAGGAATGATTTTAATTTAATTTTTTTGTTAGATTTAATATCTTTTCATCTATTAATTTATTTTTCAGTAAGAAATATTTTTATATTTGGATATGTGAAGAGGGATGTTTTTAAGGGAAATTATTATCAATGGTTTTAGTAATATATCATTTTCTTCTCTCACACAATTTAGTGGCCATGATATTACGTTATTCATCTATAATGAATTATTCTATTAATTATTCTTATTCATGGTAATTTGGAGTTTTTAGTGGTTTATATTTTAATATCATTTTATAAAATACAAGATATTAGATAATTAACTAAATCTCCTATTGGAATGGTAATATATTTTATATTTATTATTCATAGAGAAATTGAACATTTTAACTATCTTTCCAACCATAATTATACATTGGTTTATGCTATTTTATGTTCTAGTTAATTATATAATGTTTTTATGTTTCATGATATAATAATTTGAAATTACAATACAACATATGTGACTTTGTCTCGATGATAATATATTTTTCACTAAAATTGTATATCCTATCATAGTGGTTATTAATAGAATTTTAATTTATATAAATATAGAGATAGTAGTTATTAACTTATATAGATTAATTTCCTTAGTACCTTTATTTCTAAATATTTATGAGTTATGATAAAACATATTTATGGTATACAAAATAGTATTTTTCAATGAGAGTTATTACAAAGGATTCATCTAAAATACTTCTATTAATTTTAATTATTCTTATATAGAAAATCACTATGAATTTATTATAATATATATTTTTATTATTTGAATATTTATAAGAAATTCATGAACCTATACAAGTACAAAAACAAGGGTTCTAAACTAAATTCTATAATTATAAGTATTTTAATTTTACAGTTGGGATTTCAAAGGCTCGGAAAAAAACATTATAACATGATAAATTTACGATGATCCCTGTAGCAGTTAGATTATTCTTATATTTTTATATATCAAATACATTGTGACATCATCAAGTGAGAATAAAATTTTCATTTTCCTCATTTTCCCATTGTACAATCCCACTAGCTTAACAATAAAATGTTAAACTCTTTATGGATTTTTTGGGATCTTTAATTGAAGTCCACAAAACTATTGAAAAATCAATATGAATATCTACATGGGTGTAATTAATGGTCTTAAACATGCATGAGATATTTTATTATTTAGTTAAATGATATTTAGTGATATAATTTCCCAAAAATTTTAAAATATATTTTTAATGATTTAATCAATTCATTAATAATTTTTCTTATAGTTTGACACATTCTGAGTTTAACTAGAAATAATCATATCAATCAAAAAAATGCATGTTAAATGTACTAATATTTTTGAAGTGTATTTTCATGAATAATTATTTTTTCTCAATCAATGAATAATGTTATAGCACACAATAATTTTTTATAATAATTATGTATAAATGTTACAGTAGTTATAATTTTGAAAAAATAAAAACAAAAAAAAATTATAGAAATTAAAAATTTCATGTACAATTAAACCTCTCTGTAACAATGTTTATTTATTAATAATGATTTTAAATGGATTAAATAATATTATTTAAAAAACATTTGGAATATTTTTTTTCAAAGTCCTTCTATTTTTACTCATGTATCCTACGTAGACAATATTTTCAAAATTATATTAATTTTTAAGTTCTTATATAACATAAAAAATTATTTTAACTGATTTTTTTTTGTATTTGGTTTCTTATATAGAATTTATTGAAGATATTGTTGAAATATTATTGAAAGAAATTATTTCTAATTCTGTAAAAGTTTCCCTTAATCAATTTTATCACAATCTATAATTTTATTGGCTCATAGTTTTTCTCTTATTCGATGAATGGAATGTGATATCATAGATTTTTTACCATAAAATGAGATTAATGTTAATTAAAAAAAAATAACACTACTAAATTTATAAACATTTCCTTTCTAAAAGTGTAGAAATGCCAAAAAAATTCCAACTGATGTAATAATACATTTAATGTCACTACTCAAGAAACTCCTAATTAGATAAACTATGCATCAAGGAAAAAATACAAATTATTACATTTCCATCCATGTATAAAAATCACATGATAAACATTTCAATTAATCACTCCACTAATTAATATACACAATAATTTATTATGGTAAAAATATAATTGTAAATAATGATATTATTAAATTATAATTAATATTAAAAACCAATATTAAAAAATAATCTATTTATATTTACATAATATAATAAAAATTAAATGTAGTTAAACACATATAGTAAATATAATTTAATTAAATCAATACAATATGTGGAAATATAAATGTGAAATTGTAATACCCACTTAGAATTTTGATTAAGGTTTCATAGCACTCCATTTTAAGAGTGTATAGTAATTTAAAGAGGTAATTAGTAGACCAAAACTCTAGATAAAAAATAGAATAAATAAATCTAGAAGGATCCTAAAATATTGGTATATAATCCTTTTTTTCCTTCAATACATTATTATTAACATCTTACTATCATTCAAATATGATTATATATTTTTTATTTGATCAGAAATTACATGTGATGTCAGTCTAAAAAAATTAACACCCATAATTAACAACTTCTATAAGACATTTTTTTTAAAATTTAATAAAATTGATTATAAACGTATGTCAATAAATAATTTTAATGTGATATGGAGTTCAATTAATGATTTTCTATTTTATTATTGTATAATGAATATTAATTTTATTATCATTTGATTATTGGGATTTAGAAAATATTGTGAATCTAATAATTAACTTATATAATTTATTACCAAGATATTAACATGAATTTATGACCATGTAATATTGAATCATTTTAATTATATTTTTAAACAATGCATTAATGTGGTAAATGAAAATATTTTGAGAGTTCAAATCTGGGTATTAATGACACAATAGTTGTCATGGGATTTTAAAAACTTATTCATGGAATTAATTATCAGTTTCAAGAGTTTCATAATTAAATAATATAAATGTTTGTAAAATTCCATAAATTATAGGTATTAATAATGTTAAAATAGTGACATCCTAGAATGTATTAATGGTTGGATAGTTAATATAATGTATGGGGTGATGGGGAACAAAATATTAGTGTGTTATTAGTATTGATAGGGGAATTTTAATATAGCATTGAAATGGAGTTTTTTTATTTTGACACCCCTACCAGATAATACATTCATCTACATCAAGAGCTCTCTCTTTCAAAATAAATTTTCTATAACCAGGGAATTGAAATTTAATAGTGAACTATGGGACTATATGTTTTTCCAAAACATTGAGGTATATAATAAAATTTTTTCTAAATATTTTGTAGAACATGCTCAAATTTTTCATAATTAATATAGTGTCATAAATTAATAATTTATATCATTTAAATTTGTGTTGTGTTAATAATGGTTTTATGAAATTTTTTAACAACATGTGGAAAAATAGAATACGGTCCACTCTTCATACAAAGTAATTCTCCTATGTCATATTCTTCTTTTACAATATGAAACTAAAGAGCCAAAAAAGGACAATCATTCGACCCTATATATTCTTTTCACTTAAAAAAAGGAAATCATAATTTCATCATGTTAAAAAATCCATTCCATATTGGTAGTGGTTCATGAAAAAAATATAATATTTTATTTTAAAAATTCTATAGAGTTGTGTATTTTTCATTTTGATTACATATATTACTTTTTAGAATACTCTTGGTGATATTGATTTTTTATTCACCCCATAAAAATATAAAATTTATGGTTGAATGAGATTATGTGAAAATAAAAACAATGTATGTGTCTCATAAGTATTCATATCATTGGATACAATTTCAATAAAATTTAAAATGTAATTATAAATAATAATAATTATTCCTTAATCCTGATAATTCATTATATGTGGGATTTGAATCCTTATATATTTAAAATGAATAATATTGATTTGAATGTTTTTTTATATTCGTATCTATAAATTATATAATTATTTTTTATAAATAAATATATGGACACTATTTTAATATGATAGATTTCAAAAATGATATCTAATGGTGTGTTGTGTTTTGGATTTCATTTTAAATACGGTATTTCTAATGTATTTTTCACAGTTTTCAATTATTATATTATTGTTTTGGGATTTATTTTGGAAAATTAATTTTAATTAATATTCTAAGATATATGGTCTTATTTTTTTATTATTGGATGATTTTTATTTTTTCTTAAATAATAAATAATTTGAATGTGTTTTTGTATGGCGGTGGGGGAATAAAATTATTGCATCAATGATTGAATGTCATCATATTTTGAGTTCGTATCATTATTCATATTGAAATGAAGATTTCGTTTTTTACTTATATTTCGAGTGTAGTAAATAAAATCACATTATTTTATGTTTATAGTGAAAATAATAAGATAAAGAGGTATCAGACTTCTACTACATCAACTATTGTAATGAAAAATCAGGTATTAAGCTAGTTAAAGTTAAAAATAATTTGATTTTAAGATGAAATATATTTTGAAATCTTTAGATTTTCATTTATTATGGAGAAAAGTAATATATAATGTCTCTATGAATAATTTTAGCTTCTATCTGAATAAAAAATATTAATGTGACATGGAATTTTAAAATACACACTTGTGTTATCAATCAAAAAGACTGCTAAACTATTTGAACATAAAATATTTATGATAATGAGATAATGTAATGAGATCGAGTTTAGTTGAGATAGGCACTGCATTAATTGAAAATTGATGAATGTGGCATGTTTGGACATGTTATGGTTTCCATGTTCCCAGTACATAAGATAGTATTTTATTTTATTAGAAAGAGAGTTCAACACCGATATAATAGAATAAATAATTACTTGAGTGTGAATGATAAATAAAAAATAATGGATTATGTGATCATTAAAATGCACCGAATAATTCATATGTTATACAAGATGTCTATGTACCTATTTTTAATCATGTATTTATCCTTTTAACTTTGGTCCATTTTTCTTTTATAGACCTAATATAGATGCCTAATGAGTTCATGGGTGTTTCGGGGGTGTCTGGGGTAGCTTAGAACCCAGAATCTAGTTTTTTTGGTAGAAAAGGGAATGTAACATGTGTAGAAGGAAGCATGAAGGATTGGATGCATTGTTAGGTTTATCTATACAATTCTTAAAAATGGGGTGATATGTGGACTATAGTTTTTCTTCACTGTGCAGCCGGGACTACATGACATTTCAAAAACTGCAGAAGAAATGAAGAGGTATTTTGCGTAGTTGGAGCACAGTTTCCCTAAACATGTGGCCTAACCATGCATTGGTTCCCTTATAACAACAGATTATGCATGATTAGTGCAGATTTTGGACATCCATGTAGCCATCCCAGGCAAAGGAATTTTTTGGTGATTTTACTATTTTTTCCCTAAATGGTCATATTGTAACAACCCTTTCCTCTAATATTCACACCGGTGGATATAATCCTTCATTTACTAATTCTTGATTCCTAAAATCCATATTACATAGATTTTGATCATGATCTCTAATCAGAAGTATGATTTGATCATCATTCAACTTTTTTGATCCACACTGATAAGATCTTTATTCATTCTTAATCTTTCATCATTCCTCTTCCTATCGATGATGCTATTAAAATGATGTCTCATATACCCCATCTAAATGGAATTGTTATTTTATTCAGATCTATTCAAATTAAGGAAAATTAGAGTATAATATTTTATGAGGATATTAGTATGAATATGACGTAGGAGTTGTATAACTCATCCAAAACATTTCATGATTTCAAAAATTAATGTTTGTGTGTGTCAATTTGACCAGTAACGACCCTTGTAGTTTATATACCGTTATTTTAGACATTGAAATATTGTTATAAGTTCCTTGGAAAATGTTTTAACAATCATTTGGGGTTACAACGACATCATCGACCCCTCCATGTATGATGTTCTCCATACGCGGGATTTATGTGCATTCAAAAGTTCGTCTTCACCACCATTATGGTGTACCTCGACATGATCCTTATAGTGGTAACAGATCCTTTTATAAATTAATATTGAATTGAGTTATGTATAGTATATTTTTTTATTATCACTTAACCCCCTAAGTGAAGTTATTCACATAGATAAATCATTTCTAAAGAGTAATTGGAAAGTATATCATCTATATATGACATGACCTAATGATTTATTAATGAATAGTTTGGTTGCCTCTACATGTGATCCCTTTAAATTTCAAAGGGAAGGTAGTATATGGAACATAAATAAATGAGTATTGCTAATATAATATGAATTAAATGGTGTCATGTACTATATCATTGTCACACTAATTAAAGTCCAGGATTGAACAAAAAGATCTTGTTAAATGGTTTTACTATTACATTCCCTTAAGTATTAAATCATTTAATGTTTGGTTCCAAAATTTATAAGGTCCATGTACCATTATAAAATTGGTCAGACTCATGTTATCTTTTTTGATTCCAAAGGGAATGCCTCAAGAACTTGTGAACCTCATTCTAATTCAAGAATGTCAATTTCCTTATTAAAGAACTAACATGGAACCCAGTACTCATCTATTAAAGGATTCCAATTTTTAAAATCTAGGATCCCACTTATTCTTCCACATTATTCATTAGATACACTCCATGGATCATGCATTTTGGATACATACATGCGGTGACATAGTTAAATTCTTTATTTTGTCCATTTCATATAATGTTTAACCATGTAATTTTTTCAACAGTGTTAGTAAGATACATTATTGTGGAATTCCTTGCATGAACCACCTTTTATTAGACTCTTACCCTTAGACATTAAGAATTTTATACATTGTTAGAGACCCTCGTGGTCAAGGATACCTGGGATTTTACCTTAAAACCACTTCTCTATTAATATCATCTGGATTCTTTATTCACTATTGATCCATCACTGTTATCATGTCAATTCTAGTATTACCTTATGTGACATTATCATATTAACTAGAAAATTAATTTTTAAATGAAATGGTTTCATGTTCAGAAACAAGATTAGGACTGAAGTAGGTACATAGGTACTAACATTAATTTATTGATTTAATTTTGTATATACATACATGCACAATGATTCAATTTATATTACAATTACATCATGTTATATACACCAATAGAAAATTCCTATTGAGATTTATATCACAAAATATGCAGGACACCATTGGAACTCGTGATTATTAATGGTATTCAATTGTTGATAATGGGAAGCATGCCTCTTTAGTGAGTTTATTACATTCTTTGATAGTATAGAGATAGTAGAAAATAATAATCCTAGATCTTGGGAAGATAATAATAGTATTTGGTTTTATTTTATTTTTTGATATTTTTCAAGAATTTACTGTATAATGGTCTATGTAGATGTTTTCTAACATTTAAGATACATGAGAGTTCACCATTACCATTTTTATATCCTTATCAATTATTTTCTTATTTATTAATTCTATCCACTTCTATTGTGACTTTTGTTTACCTATATTACATCTGATACAAACATTATATTTTATATATATATATATATATTTATTTGTGATACATTCTTTAAATGAATGAATTGTGTCCCTCGGAACACAATTTAGTCCCTCACATACTGTTGGTAGCCTCTACTGTTCGGGGATATCCTCTTGGGATAATGTGGAAAACAAGGAACAATGATCCTTCAGTATAACCTTGGTTAAGGATGTCATAAATTATAATTAGTGAGATTACATTATTTATTTACTATTTGGATACAATATTTAGGAGATTAGAAACCTCTATTACATGGTTATAAGACGTTCATCAGTTTAGTTAATGTATGTTTGGTCTAAATGAAGAGTTATATTAATTATAAGGATTGTTCTATTTTTTCCAATAGATGTTGATATCATTTCATGGTTTTTTGATTCCCATAATATGAGTCACATTTTATTATTATTATGGGTGATAATTTTTTTATATCCTTTGATGATTGTATGATGTAAAGGATCATTGTTACATGAATAATTATGAAATCCTATAATTCACATTATATACACTACAATTATTTCATTTCATGATATTCCTCTGATAATTGAGCGAGTCATATTTTTTATATTCTTATTTTTCTACTATTGTGTTGTGATTAAGATATTTCCTATTTAAATTCCAAAGGAGTATAGGCCATAATGGGTTGGAATGATTAATTTACCTAGTGAAAAGATTAATTATAATTCATATGGGTGTAAATATCAGTGATATTGTGTTTGGGGGAAAATTCACTAGGATAGAAAATAGATTTTAATTGAAACTTGATATATGAAAATTACTAAATGATAATTTAATCATTCAAATTCACTAATTAAAATGACATAAATACCTAACAATGACGAGGATAGGTATAGTTGACCATTTATGTACAAGAATACCTAAAATTTTTGTAGGATCACATATCAATAACTAGACTTATAATAGTGTAGTTTGGGTATTATAACCTTGGTACAAAACCCATTACTTTTATACCAATCGTCTTGTGTTGATATCAGTCATTTAAATAATGTTCGGTGGCATGTTCTTGGTATTTTTAGACCAATTCCCCCATGAAATTTTCATGTAGTGCATCAGGAGGATGGTGACAACAATTCTCTAGACATGGTGGGACCTGATCCATTATTATTACAACCAGGTTCTCTTCATGAGGCATTACCTGTTATAATTTTTTTGGGTATAGATTTTCATCATTGTGATATCGAACTATATATCATGTATCCCATGAAAGTGCTCCATTATCAACACCTATGATGGATAGTCAAACTATAGGGTTCAAGTAGTATCATTCACCCATCATCACAGGGGATAACAATATGTAGGTTCTTGAGTCTTGTACGGAAGCCACCCATTCTATATTTGATAATATGGAGATATCTCTAGAGTAGAAGTTAAATATTACTACTTAAAATACTACATGATTTTTCTTATAGGTTGTGGGACGTTCCTACCCAGGAAGGTCACTATAAAGTCAAGGTATTGGATGGATTTTATATTTTTGTGAATGATATATTCTTTACCTTGTTGTTGAGAGTTAATAGAGCTATAGAGTTAATGCATCTAGAGATTCATCTTATATTAGTAATTGATTATTCCACGTGTTTCACTTAGCTAAAGAGCTCTAAACCGCTTCTAGATATTGAATGGATTTCATGTCATAGATGGTTCATGGATGGGCTTCAGTATACCCTCAGATATCAAGTGTATATATTTTCCCCACCTACCTTTTCAGACATATACAATAAATAAATTACCAATAATTGAATCCAAAGGTACATTGACAGTAATGGGCGTATATGATCCGTTTCTATCTAGGCTATTAGTCATTTTTAGATATAAATGTTCCCTCAAGGTTTTTTAGGGAATAAGAGGGAAGAGTACTCATTTTGGTTACTCTATGCAGTTTCATCAATGTGGATGATAGGGGAAGGTGATTCCATAGTGTGATAAGTACCCTATGGAGTTATGGGTTTGTAGCCGTATGGGGAACCCTTAAATATTCTATATGAAATTTCTATCATATTCATTTAGAAGTGGTTATGTATTAGATCCACCATAAAGAGTATGAACTTTTATGATTTACCAAGTATGGAGTTTGATTAGCACCGATAGGACAAGATGATGTGGTCCTTAGTGATGCGGTAGCTAGAATCATGATCACCAGCTGCCCCAAAAGATTAGACATGATCATCGTAATTTATTTTTTCACATGGGTGTGGATCAGCTTAGGTTCAAGAACTATAGTCGATAACCATGGATCATGTAAAATGACCATCTACAATATGATTTATTATTCTAGTAGACAACACTACAATATCATCTTTATTTGATATGGGTGCTACAAACTCCTTCATCTCCTTATCTATTATAGAATGTACTAGGTTGTAAATACAATATAATTGTGGTTTAATTACCCTTGATACAAAATTGATATTATGGTTACAGGAAGTATTCTAATGCAATATCATCCCCTTGAGGTGTAAATCTATCCCCTCCTTTAGGTCCTCGTTGTTCACAAGATGATATGTATCAATGTCATTCTTTGGAGTGATTGGTTAGTTCTATATCATGGCTTTGTAGAAATCTACTACTATAGTGGGTTTCATACATCATAAGAAGGTACAATTTATCAATAAAATAGTGAGTGGGATATCCATGATAGTAGAGCTATACTAGAGTGTCACGAACCGGATCTGGTCGCCACCATTAATGGCACCAAACCCGGCCCGTGGCAAGACCCGAAGGGCATTCCCTATCCCCACGGGCTGGCACAAGTGCCCGGGTATAAGACAATATGATTTGGGAACGATTTACCCGAGTATGAAAGCATAAAACAAATAAAACAATCAATAATAAGAATCTGAAATTTCCATACTAAACCATTCTTAACAAAACCAGATCTGAATACATATGTTTAAAGACACTACAAGTGGTCCAAATACAAATAATGACAACATCAAGACATCCCCAATCACTTCACGCAACAAGGGTGTCATCACCCGCAAGCCTTCTCCACAACTCTGCCCCAACGATGGGGACTAACACCCTGAAGCGCCATCACCCTTAGCCTTCCCTTTACCTGAGTCAAGCATAAGAAGTTCTACTTACACCCAAGGGGTGTAAGTATGGTGTGAGCCTAAGCCCAATAGGATACCACCAGAAGATTCCAAAGGGGATGCAATACAATGGGAACAAAACTAGCAATTTTAACACACAAGGTGAAACAATGTTAAAAATTTCAAGAAAAGAAACTTTCAAATGAGAACAGTTTTCAATCCAAGAATTTCAGAATGATAACCAATTAAATAAACATGTGAGCTACTGTAAAGTACTGCCAAAAGATCCCACAACAAGGGTAAATACTACAATTCTAATGAGCACAAAAATTGGGAACACCCCTAGGCAACTAGATAGTCTCGGGCCCTATGTACCTCGTACCTCGGTGTAAAGTATCCAAGTCACAATCCTTTCCCGTGCACGAGCCACTAGTAGGGAACAAACCCATAACCTAGTGGTACCCAAATAACATCCACATAGTTCAGTTAGTGTTGTCGTTATCCATTTGCTCAGTGAAACAGGGACACAACCCATCCGGTCCACTAGCCGTACTAGTACATATCCGCCCACCTAAGTACCAGGGATTCCCCCTTTTGTGCTCAAACAATTTCAGCAAACAACACACATACTTTTTCATGTAAAGTATCTCTACTGGTCACAAACAAATAGTACAGTAGCTACACACATTTTATATCATTTGAAACAGTCAATAAAATATTTTGATCTTCAATAAAACAACCTCTCCAAACATCACATTGTTTTGCACCCAAAACTCTTTAAAATATCCACTTTTCACAGTATGTGAAAACTTGTAAGTCATCAAAACAAAATTTCAGTTCAACACAATTTAATAAAACCAAAAATTCAGTTATGGGGCAGCCCAATGTGAACCAAGAAATTATATATTTTAAAAACCACCATTTTCACACCAACATGGCACTTAATGCCCATTTGCTTCTCAAACACAATTTAAACAAACTTTTGCAGCCACAACCAAAAAGAATAAATATTTAAAACATTATTTTAATTCCTAATACAGTTCAATAAAATCAACTATGTAATTAGAGTTCATCCCAAAATGAACCAATAAAAGACTTGCATGAAAAACCCTCAATTTCAACAAAAATTGTAACATAAAATTCATTTGCATTGTAAATGAAACTAAAACAAATTTTTACAGAATCATTAAAATACAATAAGCATTAATTCACCCTCAACACAGCAAGCAAATTCCAAAAGAATTGCACACACAATGGAATCACCTACCAAAAGATTCAAGAACCGCAAATCCTAGTGCGGAACTTCAACCGCACGACCACCGCGCCACAAGGAAGTGATATCAAACCTAAAACCAGAGGATTGAACCATGAAACCCAAAATGAAACCCTAAGCACGAAGCCCTAGCTTCTGGAAATTTGGGGATTCAAGAAAAAAAAAGATAAATCTCAAGGAAAAGGAGAGAACTAGAAGGATAGTCACTTACTTGAGAAAACTGGACGTTTTTAGAGACCAGAGAAGTTAGGCCCTAATTCGCGACAGATGCGATCTCCAAAGAGGGGGAAACGAAGCTGGGGGTGCTGCCAGGTACAGTGGGAGAAGGTGAGAGGTGGAATCACCGAAAAAGAATAAAAATTGAATATTTTATGAAATAATTACAAAACAATTTTAAAACTGGAAATGGGCTTTCGGGTTGGCCCAATACCTAACTTGATCACCCAAATCCAAGATGCAAATGAATTTTTAAGGGGGCCAAAATTCATTTGTGGTTTTAATAGTTAAATTAAGGTCATTTTGGAAGTTGAATGAGTTAAAAATGTTGAAAAACGTGGGAGTTATTAAACAAACAAAATTTATTGTCAAAACTGGAAACGGGCTCTCGAGTTGACCCAAATTATGGAAACCCACCATTTCCTTCAAAAATGCATTGAAAACCCCCAAAAAAGCAATAATGTAAATTAAATACAAAAATAACTTTAAAATATGTCATGTATGTGACAATTCTCCCCACCATGAAGGACTTTCCGCCCCGGAAAGTCAACATGATTCTTGGTTGGTAAACAAGAATGGGTACTCTTCCTCGACCCATGACTTTCGCTCCCAAGTCTCATGTGTATCATTCCCATGCTGCCATAAAACCCGGACTAAAGGAATAGACTTTCCTCTAAGTATCTTCTCCTGGGAGTCCACTATTTTCACCGGCCTCTCAACGATAGACAAGTCAGGCTCTATCTCTAGTTCTTCCCAACTCAACACATGGGATGGATCTGGATTGTATTTCTTCAACTGGGAGACGTGGAAGACATCATGGATAGATGTCAACTGAGAAGGTAAGGCCAACCTGTATGCCACCTTACCAATACGCTCGGTGATCTCAAAGGGTCCGACATACCGTGGCATCAGCTTACCTTGCTTCCCCAATCGACGATGGCCCAGACGAGGGGCCACTTTTAAGAATACCCTATCACCCACAGTAAACTCTAGGTCTCGACGCCTCCGATCAGCATAAGATTTATGACGACTCTGAGCTGTCAATAAGCGCTTCCTGATCAATTTGACCTTCTTAGAAGTCTCCTGCACAAGGCTCGGCCCCAATAGTGAAGTCTCTCCTACCTCAGCCCAACATAGGGGGGACCGACATGGCCGACCATAGAGCGCCTCAAAAGGGGCCATTCGAATTGAGGATTGGTAACTATTATTATAAGCAAACTCAACCAATCCCAAATGGCTATCCCAAGAACCTCCAAAGTCCAAGACACATGCACGAAGCATGTCCTCCAAAATTTGATTCGCCCGCTCTGTCTGACCATCCGTCTGAGGGTGGTACGACGTGCTCATCTTAATCTGAGAGCCCAAGGCCTTTTGAAGGCCTTCCCAAAATCGAGAAGTGAAGCGGGGGTCTCTATCCGAGACAATAGCTGATGGTACACCATGGAGTCTCACCACCTCCTGAAGATACAAATGGCCCAACTCATCCACTTTAGATGTGTCTCTGATCGGAATGAAGTGGGCTGATTTGGTCAGACGATCAATCACCACCCAAATGGAATTCTTACCCCGAGGTGTACGAGGTAAGCCAAAAATGAAGTCCATGGCAACCTCGTCCCACTTCCAGGTAGGAATGGGTAATGGCTGGAGCAAACCGGAGGGCCTTTGGTGCTCTGCTTTCACCTGCTGGCATGTGTAGCATCTCGAAACAAAGTCTGCTATGTCTCGTCTCATACCAGGCCACCAAAAATGCCGACAGACATCATAATACATCTTAGTGGCACCTGGATGGACAGCCCACTGAGACTGGTGGCTATCATGCATCACTACCTTCCGTAGAGATAACGGTACTACTGAACGGCCCTTGAAGCACAAGATGCCCTCGGAAGACGATGACCAAACAGAGGATGTCTCCCCACCATGAAGAAACTGCCTAGATCGCTGACAAAGCTCATCACTAGGTTGTTCCCGCTGAATCAACTCCAACAGAGAAGGAGTCAACTGGACACTCGCCAAGAATGCCCCTCCACTGTGTTCCCTAGCCTCCACATGCATTTGAGAAAAGAGCCCCATCAATGTCCACTCATCACTAGACTTCCTCAAAGCCTGCACTGGAACTCTTCTGCTCAAAGCGTCGGCCACCACATTACCCTTGCCTGGGGTATAGACAATGTCAAAGTCGAACCCCTGCAAGTACTCGATCCAGCGGCGTTGCCTCAAGTTGAGGTCCTTCTGCGAGAAGATATAAGTCAAGCTTTTGTGATCAGAGTAGACCACAAACTTCTCGCCAAAGAGGTAGTGACGCCATGTCTTCAAAGCATGCATCACCGCTGCCAACTCCAAGTCATGGGTAGGGTAGTTCTTTTCATGTGGTCGGAGTTGGCGAGAGCCATAAGCCACCACGTGATCATCCTGCATAAGCACGCACCCAAGACCCATACCTGAAGCATCACAATAAACCACATAACCCTTCCCGGCCTCAGGCAAAATCAGCACAGGGGCGGTAGTCAACCGTCTCTTCAGCTCCTCGAATGATGCTTGACATTCTGGACCCCATACAAACTTCACCCCTTTCCGGGTGAGCGCAGTCATTGGTGATGCAAGCCGAGAGAAATCCCGAACGAATCGCCTGTAGTAACCAGCCAGGCCAAGGAAACTCCTGATCTCGAACACATTCTTCGGCTGCTCCCATGACATAACCGCCCTAATTTTCTCAGGGTCCACTGAAACTCCGTGCTCTGAGATCACATGCCCTAGAAATCTCACCTCTCTGATCCAGAAGGTGCACTTTGACAACTTTGCATAGAGGCGGTGATCCCGTAATGTACCTAAAACGATCCTCAAGTGATGTTCGTGTTCCTCCTCAGAGCTAGAGTATACCATAATATCATCCACGAACACCACAACAAAGGAATCGAGATACTGATGGAACA
The DNA here is from genome assembly GCA_963277665.1 of Viscum album. Taxonomy (NCBI): domain Eukaryota; kingdom Viridiplantae; phylum Streptophyta; class Magnoliopsida; order Santalales; family Viscaceae; genus Viscum; species Viscum album. Next base: position 1,471,440,944 of record OY728127.1, on the reverse strand, counting down.
CCCTATTCATTAGTGCCATAAATACCGCTGGAGCATTGGTCAATCCGAAGGGCATGACCAAATACTCAAAGTGGCCATACCTGCTTCGGAAGGCTGTCTTGGGGATATCTGACTCCTTCACCCTGAGTTGATGATACCCTGAACGCAGGTCTATCTTTGAGAACCACTTTGCCCCCTTCAACTGATCAAACAAATCATCTATTCTGGGCAAAGGGTATTTGTTTTTAATTGTTACCTTATTCAGATTCCGGTAGTCAACGCACATCCGGAGGGATCCATCATCCTTTTTTGCAAACAACACAGGAGCGGCCCAAGGAGAGACGCTCGGGCGAATGAATCTTTTGGATTCTAAGTCGTCCAGCTGTATCTTTAATTCCCTCAACTCGGTGGGGGCCATGCGATAGGAGGGAAGAGATATAGGCTGTGTTCCCGACGCCAGATCAATCGAAAACTCCACATCCCGCTCTGGGGGCAAACCAGAAAAATCATCAGGGAATACCTCGGGAAACTCATTCACTACATGAGGTAGTGCACCTTCAGGGGAAAGACCATCCTCTAGCACAATCGAAGATAACTGGAAGATAACACTTCCCAACTCTGGGAGTGTAGGCCCTGCGCGACTTGATCGTGGATCCCATTCTCCATGAAAAACCTGACGACTCTCATCAGGTGCCGTGAAACTCACACGCCTTCTGTAGCAGTCGATGTGTGCCTGGAAGTGAACTAGCCAATCCATCCCGAGTATGACATCAAAAAGGTCCATATCTAAGACCATAAGGTCCCACTCCATCTCGACCCCTGATACAGAAAGTGCACATGAGGGGCACCTCAGGCCCTGCTCCTTCTTCTTTCCCAATGGTGTCACCAACTCCATCGCAAAAGACATCAACTCAGTTGGCAAATTCAGCATGTCCACGAAATGTCCAGAAATGAATGAAACAGAGGCACCAGTATCAAAAAGAGAAGTAGCTATAGAAGATGCGATCAGAACGGTACCTCGAACTGTCGACGGTCCCGCCTCTGATCCTGCTGGTGACTGATCCACTGCATGGAGATGTCCAGTATCTGCCTGAGGACGACCGCTAGTATGTGGTTGTGCCCTGAACTGGCTCTGCCCAGAAGATGATCCAGCCCTACCACCACGACCACCAAATCGAGATCCCCCAGTCCTCGACGGCTCGGACTGTGCTGGCACTCCTTTTGAAGCCACTGAACCAACCCCACTCGGAAGTGGACGTGCCACACCACAAAAACGCTGCAAATGCCCCATACCTCCACACTGGAAACAAGGCTTCAGTGGAAGTGGACATGCTGGTCGGATATGCCCAGGCCTCCCACATTGGTGGCACACGACCGATCTTGCATCAGAAGCAGCAGAAGAAAACTGCCTGGAAGAGTGGCCTGAACTGCCCCCTCCTTTCTTCACATGATCCTCCCGCTTCCTTTTCTTCTCTGAGGAGCTACCACTTCCCACTGCTGATACTGAACCATAGAAACCAGCCCTGCCTTTCCTATCAATCTCCACCATGCACGCTCGATCAACAACCTCAGCATAGGTCCTCAGCTTAAACAAGAACACCTGGGAGTATATCTCTGGTCGCAAGCCTTTCTCAAACCTCTGGGCCTTCGCTTGTTCATTAGAGACAATTTCTGGAGCATACCGAACCAATTCAGCGAAACGGTTGGCATACTCCATCACAGATAGATTCCCCTGAACAAGTTCCATGAACTCTCTAGACCTGGCATAAGCCAACACCTCAGGGCAATACTGTTCATTGAAGACAGCCTTGAAATCTCCCCAGTGCATCTGATCATTCTTCCCAGCCTGAAGCACTGACTCCCACCATTTACGACTGGGACCCTCCAATAGGAAGGAGGCACACTTCACCCTGAGCTCCTCGGGTGTTTCCAGGAACTCAAACATACGCTCGATCTTCTCGAGCCATTCTTCTGCTTCCTGGGGTTCTGAGCTGCCTCGGAAGGTTGGAGGCTTATTTTTCAGGAACTCCTGGGCCTTGTCCTTTCTAGGACCAGTATAATCCTCTCTAACAAGAGCTGGAGCTGGAGCTGGTCCATATCCTAGAGCCTGGACAGCCCGGACCACGACCTCGACTAGCCTCTGATCAATCGGCGTGGGTGAACTCTCTCCAGCTTCCTCCTGTGGGTGCGTTGGAGCTTTCCGGGGAGGCATGTTGCTACAAAATGCAACAGTCACAAAACAATGGTCAATACCACAATTCTGAAAATTGTAATCAAATACATCAAATATAAGCAAACTAAACACATTCTTGTAATAAAAGAAACAACTACTCCACATCTGCCTGATGTCCACATGTGGTCTGCAGCCCACACGTCTCACCTGGAAGTGAAGTAAATCAGTAAATTCCAACATCCGCTGGTGACTCAAGGTCTGCCATGAGAGGTGCGGGCCAGGCACCCTACTCACAACCAATACCCCGAGCCCCGACAGTCCTAGCTCCTGTCTATCCCGACTCATGTCAAAATAACAATATAACCCAAAAACATTAACCTCCTCTGATACCATTTTGTCACGAACCGGATCTGGTCGCCACCATTAATGGCACCAAACCCGGCCCGTGGCAAGACCCGAAGGGCATTCCCTATCCCCACGGGCTGGCACAAGTGCCCGGGTATAAAACAATATGATTTGGGAACGATTTACCCGAGTATGAAAGCATAAAACAAATAAAACAATCAATAATAAGAATCTGAAATTTCCATACTAAACCATTCTTAACAAAACCAGATCTGAATACATATGTTTAAAGACACTACAAGTGGTCCAAATACAAATAATGACAACATCAAGACATCCCCAATCACTTCACGCAACAAGGGTGTCATCACCCGCAAGCCTTCTCCACAACTCTGCCCCAACGATGGGGACTAACACCCTGAAGCGCCATCACCCTTAGCCTTCCCTTTACCTGAGTCAAGCATAAGAAGTTCTACTTACACCCAAGGGGTGTAAGTAGGGTGTGAGCCTAAGCCCAATAGGATACCACCAGAAGATTCCAAAGGGGATGCAATACAATGGGAACAAAACTAGCAATTTTAACACACAAGGTGAAACAATGTTAAAAATTTCAAGAAAAGAAACTTTCAAATGAGAACAGTTTTCAATCCAAGAATTTCAGAATGATAACCAATTAAATAAACATGTGAGCTACTGTAAAGTACTGCCAAAAGATCCCACAACAAGGGTAAATACTACAATTCTAATGAGCACAAAAATTGGGAACACCCCTAGGCAACTAGATAGTCTCGGGCCCTATGTACCTCGTACCTCGGTGTAAAGTATCCAAGTCACAATCCTTTCCCGTGCACGAGCCACTAGTAGGGAACAAACCCATAACCTAGTGGTACCCAAATAACATCCACATAGTTCAGTTAGTGTTGTCGTTATCCATTTGCTCAGTGAAACAGGGACACAACCCATCCGGTCCACTAGCCGTACTAGTACATATCCGCCCACCTAAGTACCAGGGATTCCCCCTTTTGTGCTCAAACAATTTCTGCAAACAACACACATACTTTTTCATGTAAAGTATCTCTACTGGTCACAAACAAATAGTACAGTAGCTACACACATTTTATATCATTTGAAACAGTCAATAAAATATTTTGATCTTCAATAAAACAACCTCTCCAAACATCACATTGTTTTGCACCCAAAACTCTTTAAAATATCCACTTTTCACAGTATGTGAAAACTTGTAAGTCATCAAAACAAAATTTCAGTTCAACACAATTTAATAAAACCAAAAATTCAGTTATGGGGCAGCCCAATGTGAACCAAGAAATTATATATTTTAAAAACCACCATTTTCACACCAACATGGCACTTAATGCCCATTTGCTTCTCAAACACAATTTAAACAAACTTTTGCAGCCACAACCAAAAAGAATAAATATTTAAAACATTATTTTAATTCCTAATACAGTTCAATAAAATCAACTATGTAATTAGAGTTCATCCCAAAATGAACCAATAAAAGACTTGCATGAAAAACCCTCAATTTCAACAAAAATTGTAACATAAAATTCATTTGCATTGTAAATGAAACTAAAACAAATTTTTACAGAATCATTAAAATACAATAAGCATTAATTCACCCTCAACACAGCAAGCAAATTCCCAAAGAATTGCACACACAATGGAATCACCTACCAAAAGATTCAAGAACCGCAAATCCTAGTGCGGAACTTCAACCGCACGACCACCGCGCCACAAGGAAGTGATATCAAACCTAAAACCAGAGGATTGAACCATGAAACCCAAAATGAAACCCTAAGCACGAAGCCCTAGCTTCTGGAAATTTGGGGATTCAAGAAAAAAAAAGATAAATCTCAAGGAAAAGGAGAGAACTAGAAGGATAGTCACTTACTTGAGAAAACTGGACGTTTTTAGAAACCAGAGAAGTTAGGCACTAATTCGCGACAGATGCGATCTCCAAAGAGGGGGAAACGAAGCTGGGGGTGCGGCCAGGTACAGTGGGAGAAGGTGAGAGGTGGAATCACCGAAAAAGAATAAAAATTGAATATTTTATGAAATAATTACAAAACAATTTTAAAACTGGAAATGGGCTTTCGGGTTGGCCCAATACCTAACTTGATCACCCAAATCCAAGATGCAAATGAATTTTTAAGGGGGCCAAAATTCATTGGTGGTTTTAATAGTTAAATTAAGGTCATTTTGGAAGTTGAATGAGTTAAAAATGTTGAAAAACGTGGGAGTTATTAAACAAACAAAATTTATTGTCAAAACTGGAAACGGGCTCTCGAGTTGACCCAAATTATGGAAACCCACCATTTCCTTCAAAAATGCATTGAAAACCCCCAAAAAAGAAATAATGTAAATTAAATACAAAAATACCTTTAAAATATGTCATGTATGTGACAAGAGCATCATTGACTAGGAGGATTGTGCACTAGATCACTTATATATTCTTGGTAGATCAAGGATTACATCAGTTTGATTTCTCTATGGTAGTATATTTATTTTGGGATACCTTTCATAAAGAGTTACCTTACATTATTCTTCATATAGAGTTAGGTTTTATCAATGATATCATGTTAGTAGAATATCTAATGTCCATTCAGCCATATAGGATGGAACATACTAAGTTGTGGGTGCTCAAGAGGATGTTTTAGGATTTAGAGGCCAAATGTTTTATAAATACTAGTACTTCCCCTTACGGTTCACATGTTCTTTTCTCGAAGATGTTGTTATAGTATCATATTAATTAATTTGAATATATATGGTAAAAATAGATTATCTTCAAGAACTGGTATCCACTACCTCAAATAGATGATCTTTATGACATAATCTCAGGAGCTAGGGTCATCTCTATGATAGAACTGAGATCGGGCTGTCATCAGTTTTGAGTCTTGCCATCATACATACCTCATACAAATACCTTTATACTCTGTGGTGTATATGAGTACCTCATTATGCCATTCACCCTTACTAATGATCCCACAATTTTCATGGATATGATGAATAGGGTGTCCCTCCCCTATCTGTACTATCTTTTCGTAGTCTTTATAGAAAACTTCTTGTCATACTCACACACTTGTATACACTATTATATGTTCCCTCAAATCATTCTATGTGTACTAAGAGGGAATTTTCATTATTCCAATCAAGCTATGAGTCACTTTTGGATTGAAAATATCCACTTCTTATGTCATTTAATCTCAGAATCATGAATCTATGTTGACCAACAAATGGTTACTGCTATGGTTTCTTGGGAGCATCCCAAGAATTTGGTTGAAAAGAATATTATTTTTGGTACTTGATGAATATCACAGATTTTTCATACAGTTCATTTCATATGCACTGCTAAAATATTATAAAAAGAAGGTAATCATGTTAAATTGGTCAGAAGAGTTCCAGAATTCATTTTAGGAGCTGAAAGAGAGGCTTATATAGAAACACATATTTATTTTACATGATCTTGATAAAGGCTACATAGTGTTCTGTGATTCAATATGCTTCAGGTAGGAGTATTGATAATGTAAGTTTATAGAGTTATTGCATAAAATTATGTTCATTTGAGACCTCATGAGATTAATTACATGACACACGCAATCAAGCAAGAATAAGTTCTCAATGGCATATGTTTTTTGAGAAAATCTCTAATGGGTGAGTGATTTTTTGTGTATATTGTCCATTAGAGCCTCAAATATAATTTTACATTTCAAAATATAAATTTTAGACATAAAATATGGGCATAATATCTCCAAAAGTTGATTTTTGAGCTTTCTTAAATGTTTGAAAAATAAAATGTGGTAGTAGACGTGCTGAGTCGGAAAACATAGGAACATGACATATGAGAATATAGTTGAGAATCACAATTAATGTCCTTATTATTTGGGATAAATCTTGTGTTTCATGATAGTCATTATTATTATCATCTCACATCCTTAATTGTTACTTCTTCCCTCTTTGAGAAGATGAAGTGAATGTATGTCACAGACTATAAGTGTTTTGTCCTCAATGTTAGCATTTTAGTTGATAACCACTACTCAATTGGTCTGTAGACAGAGAAAACATTCATCATAGGCATGGATGTGTCTATGTTTCTAATGATATTAGTAATTATTTGATGTGTGATCCTCATGATTCTCATTGGATAGTTCATCTAAGAAACTCTCTGATGTATCAATATATGTGACCTTTATATTTGTGTTCTAGGATAAAATGTTATATTTTATGATTTATTACTAGGTGTTTAAACTATCTGTAGGTCAAGGGGAAGCACCAGAGACCATAATCCTTGTTAAATCCTCTTTGAGTACTGTAATGGTAATGGAAAGATGTTGGCATGGATTTTATATTTGACTTCCATTGTTCTATTATAGGTAAGGATGTTTAATGTGTAATCAGTGACTAACAAACGAACGTAGACCACTTCCTTCATATATGATAGATAATAAGTGTTGATTATATTGGTTGACTACTTGCCTATGTCATTATCTATCAACACGCGGTCCATCATACTGTCATTTCCGTTAGGGATTTTCGCATCAAGTCATTGTTCTAGTAGGGGTTGATAAAGGATATGGGTAAAGAAGTTCTTATGAGCATTTCATTACACCCCCAGACTGATGGATAGTTTGAATAGACAATATCAGTTATAGGGGATACACTCTCTGAATCCTTCCTTGATTTTTGTAGTTCAGGGGTGAATTATAAAACTATTCAGAGTTATCCTATAATAATAAATATTAGGATACATTTTAGATGGCTACCTTTGAGGCCTTGTACGTTATCCCATTATGTTCACACATTTTCATACATGAGGTAGGATTTGTAGTCTTATTAGGCTCTCATATCATGTAGGTAGGTTTGATCCAGATTTTTCTAATAAAGAATAATATTCCTAAATTGATGTCTAAATTGTAATGTGATGTAAATCATCGTCGATGAGATCAAGAGTTCATGGTTAGGGATTGTCTTTTCTTACAGGTATCACCCATGCTAGGGAATAGGTGGATTTAGAGGTAATGGATGTTGTTGCATTTTTATGTAAGGTTCTTTGAGATTCCAATGAAATTCATCCAAATAGCCAGTTTTTATATACTACTTCAGATGTATCATTCAATACAATGCATCTTCCATGTTTCACAACTTCCCCGGTATTATACCAATATCTCACACTCAATTAATCTTAAATATTAAGGGTTAGAATTTGATTCATAGTTTTTGTATTGTGATATACTCATCGTTGAAAAAATCATGAATGAAGTATGAGGCTATGTTTTCCTAATTTTATGAGTTCAATGGTATCACAACCATGTAATGGATGAGACATGGGAGTGGGAGAACAACATAGGGGTCTGGTGTCAAAAGTTGATCACATAAACTGTTTCTCCATTAATTCAAAGTTAATCTTGGGGAAATGTTTTTATAATGGTGGATGATTGTATGAACAAATTTTTTACTCACATATGTATCCTTTTAATTTTGGTCAAATTATTTTTTCTCGACCAAACACAGTATCCTAATGAGTTCACTAGATTCTTGGGGATGTATGTTCCTCATTCAGAGCACAAAAACCAATCTGTTTGGGAGAAAATGGTATGTGTCATGTTTATAAGGAATATTGAGGGGAATCTCACATTTTTAGTATTAACTCTGCATGTATTGATAGTGGGGGTGATATAAGGCATACAATTTCCCCTAACTATATTCCAAGGGCATCACGACTATGAAAAAACTCCAAAAAAATTAAAGAGGTGTTTCTTACTATTGGTGCACTATTTCCTTAGCCTTTCAGGTTCCCACATCAAACATCATATGCTACAGGTATAGAACATATATTGGGGAACCATTCTTACAAACCATGTGATGGAAAATTATGGGTGATTTTATTGTTTTCCCCTAAATGATTTAATTTTAAAAACCCCTTCCTCCCATTTTAAATCCAATGGAAAACAAATATCCTTTCCTCTACACAGAATACTAGAATCCATATAATATAGATTTTGATCCCAAACTCCTTTATTATTCAAAATTTGATAAATGTTCATCTCATTGGATCAATATTGGTCTGATATCTAATTATTTTTTCATTGGGAATTATTCTATCGAAGATTATTTTAGATGCAGACACATATGGCCCATTTTTAGAGAATTGTTCAATTTTTCAGAGAGTATACAATAATGTAAATACTAGAGGTTGATTCTTGATGAGGAGTGTTATATGAGTACAATGATGGTGTTTTATTACTCATCCATCATGTTTCTTTATTTTATAAATTTCCATATGTGTGTAAATATTTAATCGGACATAACCTATTTTATTTATATCCTTTCTTACAGTAATTATAAAAATGTTCATAGATCGTTTTAATTTTTGTTAATTTTCATTGGTGGTTACATCCCCAACTAATACCAGAACATCTAGGGTGATCTCCATAAATGGGATTTTATAGTTTTGAAATATGTGGGTTTTCCCCATTCATCTATGCCTTGGTATGACCATTTTAATGGTATAATATCCTTAATTGAATGACTATTGAATTGATAATTGTATATTATCACGTGTGATTGTCACTTGACCATCTAATGGTAAGTTCATCAACTTAACAAATCAATATTAAAAAACAATTAGAAAGTATATCATTTACATATGAATTTGAATAATGATTTAAAAATGTATGGTTTGGTTTAATATCCATAGAACACATTTTCATGTATAATGGATGGTATCAGAGTGAAAAATAATAAATTATTATAACGAATATAAAATGAATTACAAGGTTGCATTCCCCTTAACGTTGTCACACTAATGAAACCGAAGGATTTAACTAAATTAAATTATTAAAACATTTAACTATTAGATGGAATTAATTATAAACCCAATCAATTTAAAGGTTCCAAATTTGTTATGGATTTTTAAATCATTATATGAGTGGTGAAAATTGAGTTATATTTTGGATTCATGAGGGAAGGGATTTGGTTCACATGGACTCCATTATGTTTTAAGGATTCTGGGGTCCTTGGTTGATACCCCCTTGATACATAATTGTCATCTATAAGAGGATGCCCTATATGAGACTATATGATCCCTCTGTTACTATTCTAGGATACCTTGGATAATTTCTTTGGATCCATCATGGTTTCAATGAACATGATATTTCTTGGATATATCATTGGTTCCGACCATTGGTTATCCAATTTCACATTTTATGTTTCTATGTTGACTCTGTTGGATGCGTTTTTGGGGAATTGCATTGATGACACACCTTGGATTAAACTATTACTCCTTATATAGGAAATAAATACTTATGTGTTGGAGACCCTTGAGGTTATGGTTTCATTATTTTTTACCTTGTGACCTCATTGAGATTAATATAATTAGGATGCCTTGTTCACATTGGATCAATCACTATTATCACGCCATTTTTCATACCACCTCTTCAGTTATAGTTAAATTAACATGAATGTGATTAATAAATTAAATGGTTACATGTTCATTAAGAAGCAAAGGAATGAACCGGGTACATTGGTAATTATATTAATGTACTTATTTTCCAGTACATATTCATGATTTTTCACTATTTTATTATATATTGCATGGTTTAGATGTTATTGACACCATTGGTGGTGGCCTGCTCAGAATTATATCACAACCAATTTGAGTTCCCATTTGCACCCAAAAAAATAATTTGCATATAGTTAATGAATAAGTGATGCAGAATTATTTTGACACATGATTTATTTCTATCATAGGATGAATATAGTTTCATATTACCAGGATAGAGATTGTGATATTAGTGATTATATATCAATTTATTTTTGGTGATTTTATATAGTATTTATTTTTTTCTACTTTTAATCCATGTTATTTTGGATTATAGAAACATAAATATCTCCACCAAATTTTTTATATCATTATTAGTTGTTATGATATTTATTTCATCATTCTACTTCTAATCTTTCTTTTTTACTGAATTATCTTCTACTAAATACCATATATTATTATATCAATTTGTTGTTCTATAATCTAGTAATGATTTCATATCCTCTCTAGGGACACATCATATTCCATACCTACTAGTCTATATCCTCTGGAGTTTATGAAGATGATCTTAAGGCCATTTGGACAACTAGGATCTGGGAACCGTCATTGAAATCCAGGTATGGTATGTCAGATTATTTTGGCAATGATTCTAATATGGTAGAAAATAACATAACGTTATCCTAATTAGAATTTAAATACATGAATATGTTGTTGATATATTCCAAAATTATGTTTCAATGTGTGGGTGTTAAAGTAAGATTTATTTTATTTTTAATATTCTTATGAAAATGTTTCTTACCAATATTTCATTTTATTTGGATCCAAAATATATTTTTTTTGATAAATGGATGCTCTATTTCAAAGATGATTCTATTTCATGAGTAGTATATTACACATCCTCTATCCTTGAATAATATTATGTCTATAGAAACATTTTCATAGAATGATCTATACCTTGTGAAACTAGAACCAATATCCTATTGGATTATACAATACTAAATAGTTTCTATATATGGTTAATATATGTAAAATGAATTATTCAATGTAGACTCATGGGTCTATATTGAAATATCATTATCCCAAGGTAGTAAGTTATATAATATATTTCTTCCAAGGAGAAACATGTCTTTAATCATCCATTAACTAACTATAATTATGATAAATCATTTAAAATAATTAATATACCCTCAATATAAAGTACTAGGAAAATCAACACGTGGATATTAAATATACTACAAACACATGGACCAAGTTCAATCATTATGAAAACAATATATTCTGACTTCATCGATCCAATTGTTCCATGATTATGAATCATGGTTCCCTCCATATCCTATTCTCTGAAAATTAAATTCCTTACTATAATTACAAGAACTCACAAACAACTCTAGTTTTTTACTCAAGATATCTCTATAAATGTTTATATTAAGGAATTACCTTCTACAAAATATAATCCTAATGAAATAAAGATATATATGGAAATTTATATTGGATTTAGTCATGAAAATTAGAGATAAGGTATTGTTCTAAAATATTTCTCAGCTCTATGAAAAACTGTTATCTAGCAGTCATTCTTTATATGTACTCAATTTGAATATTATTTCTAGTTTTCAATTAAAAAATCCATTTTCACTGAACACAAATTAAATAAACTAAAATTAAAAAAACACATACATTGATTTTATATATGGATTATATTATATAATTCATGGATTCATTCAATCTACCAACATATAATATCTCTACTTCATACATGTAGGAATTGGGTAATTGATGTCTACCAATAATGAAATAGAATATTTAAAAATAAGAATACCATATCACCAAAGTTTGGGATCAATTATAGTTCTCCATCAATATTCAAATGACTCTGAAAAAATAAATTGGGAGTGATTTATTATTATCATATTCCAATTCAATTTTATCTTTAGAAACAAATTTATTAATGTCAGTATTCCTCAAACATTCATTTTTTATGATGTTATTACATTCATGAAATGTAATATATTAGTACATTTTTATTATTATAATAGAATTTATGTATTGATAGTATTATTTATTTTCCATAGGATATCTAATAAAGATACACTTCATGCAATGGGGTTTTAGTTTGTTTCTATAAATGTCCTTAAAAAACAACACAAATAAACATATATGTTGATTAAAAAAACATATGTTGCTTTTGAATCCATAACTAGAATGGGTACATTTTCCACATGGTTTGGAATATTGTTTAGTATGTATGCAGTAATAGAAAATAAATATCCCCATAAATATTATTGATACTCAGAATGACACATCATCAACCTTTACATCATACATGGTTTTGTTCCCCCTTTAACTAATACTAGAATATTGTGGGGGTATAAGGTTATATGATTTGGGAGAGGATCCCACACTAACATAGAATTCAACAAAATATTTCCTAAGATACTCTTCACCATGATCAGATGGATTCATTTTAACATAATACCATGTTTATTAACAACATCAATCTTCTATTATTTGTATTGACCAAAGAAATCATACTTATACAACATTATTTATATATGACTATATATACTCATGGGATAATTAAATGTTAGGAAGTTAAAATAACCACATATATAAACAAATAGAAATGGTCAACACAAATCATTGTGTACCACTTTTAGAATATTTTTGGACCATTCACCATGTCCACCAAATGTTATTTGGTTCATCATGATTTATAAACCTGAGACACGTCTATCAAGTGGTGTTAGTTCACAAAAATATAAATATGCATCAAGATAGATAATTATTTTTAGAAAATATAATTTATTTGAAACATTAGAGATTCCACAACTGGGGGTGATAAAAGTAATTATAACCTAATTTATCAATAATTTTTACCACTTTTCTCGAACAGAATTCTTAATATTTTCATTCTTATTCTTCATACCTTAACATATATTATATTTGTAAGATAATCTGTTTTTTGAAAATTGAAAAATAAAAGAATATACATCTATCACAGATAGAAAGATTTTGTCTTTAGTAATGATAGTTACATAATTATTGTTTGCAAAACCAAAATCATCATCAATGGTATCCAATGGTTGTATTATTCTATATCTAATGTAGTATGTTGGGCTTAATTAGAAGAATGATGATCCACCTCTCCTTTTAAAATATTCACAAATGTACATGGTGTCTATATTTGAATACATTTATGAGTAGCACAATATTCATCTTATAAAAAATTATAAGATACAGATACATTTCAGTGAATATTGAATGGATCTAGAGGTACCCAATGATTCATTAACATTGAAAAATTTATCTTATAGTGTTAATGTTCTCTATATGGAAAACATAATGTATATTAAATTGTTTTTTAGAATTTGACCTTTTTTTCATATAAGAGGAGTTCCCATCATCTTTAGGGACACATTATTCATGGGGAATTCTTCATTCCCTCCTATTTTTCACCATAAGGACCATGTGTTTTTTATGTATAATATCCCCATCATCTGGATAATAAAGGTAACAAGTTTTGACTGAAACTTGTCACTATTTAACTTATTATAATTCACAATTAATCTATTTAAGAACTACAGTTGTCAGGATAATATCATATCTATAAACCAATAATATCGAAACATAAATCCATTTTTATCATATCACTCAATGTATATATTCATTTTTACTACTATTCGACCATGTGGTTCCATATTTCTAAGGTGTCATGGGAATAGTTCCTTTGAGATCACATATCTCTCTTTTCCTTCCATGACATAATAATGATAATTATGGTGAGAAAATAGTTTTATTAATTCTTTTCCAAATGATTATTCCTGAGCACTCTGAATAGAGATTATAATAAAAAAAATTGGACGACTACATCATAAAATTATTTCACCAAAAATAGAAAATTTCATTAAGTAGAAAAGTTTCTAAAATGGTTATGAAAAAATTATATATGTATGTGTCAATTATTCTTATGGAATATTAAAATCCCCCCATTAAAACTCTATATATTTCAAAAAGGTGGTAGGGTCACAAATCTTAAATAGATCACAGTGTAAAAAAATGGTTCCGAGATTCAGATATCATGAATAAAAAGAATAAAATTTCATAGATTATCACCAATATTAATTGATAATTTATTTTGAATTTATTTATCACATTTTTTCCAGAAATCCAATATACCTCCACATATCTTTAGGAATATTATATCGACTATATATTTCTGTTATAAGTTTCTATACACTCTTGATAACCCATACATGATCCTTTTGAATTACTCAAATGAGTTTAATTAGGTGAAATGTTCCTATGGAATTATGTCACAATATTTAACTTTTTATATGAATCCCTAATAAAATACAAGTATCATATTTTATATCAAAATTCTCTAAAATAGTAGTGAACTAAATTTTCCCTTCATAGGAAAACCAATTTTTTCAAGTAATCCCAACACCAATTTGTAATATTTCATAATAATTAAAAGCTATCATGAATTATTCATGATTAAATCATTAACTAGGTTTGTAACATATCTCAGATAATTGGGGATAAAAAAATTATATTATATTATTGAGGGATATTTGCTAGTATGCATAAATTTTATATTTTATCTTATTAAATGCTTGTTCATATTTATATATTTAATATAAGTGATTCACCATGTAATGATAACATGTATGAATAATCCAATTTTACTGTTATGTATTAATTAATGATTTATAATGTATTAATTTAATGATAAATAATCTATGAAAATATTACCACGCTTGTAAAACCCTAACCCTATAATCCTAGGGATCTTTTCGTAATTAATTAAATTAGAATGATTAGAAGGAATCCAATTTTAAAGGACCACTTAGTTTATTATTATTCAAAAACCGTATAACATAAATGACACCCTAGTTAAATCGGTTAATTTAAAAAAACATGATACATAATAAAATTAATGAATCATTATTCTTGAAACTCATTCAAATGAATCCTCATTATAACTTTGGTGAAGGATAAAAAATTACCGTCATCTCAAATGCTTTGTATGGTTATTTTTAAAAAATATTAAATAAATTCTCATAATAAAAATTCCAATGAAAATAACAAAGAAGACATGAAACTAAAATAACAAGATAATTCAAAATCAATTTTGAAATATAAATAATGGAAACACATGAAATTTAATCAACAATCTGTGAATGAAATGCATCCCTATATAATGTCAAAGGAAAAATGTAATGTATAAGTTATAACTATATATGAATGAATTAAATTATATATTGTTTTACAAAATGTTATATGAATATTAAAACCTATAATTTCAAGACATTTATTAATATGGTTTAATATTATATGTATAAATGCATTTAAGATAGAAAACTAATTTATCTCATTGGAACCTATTGATGCATTGAGGTTCTACAAAATGATTGACACTGACCAGTCACTTAAATTAAAAATTATTCAACTTATATTTAGTATTATATTTAAATAAAAAAAATTATTTCATATCATATATTAGTATTCAATAAAATATATGGATTAATCCATTATTCACTAGTTAATCAAATAACTAACAAAGTGAACATCATATTTAAAAATGGTATCTAGTTTATAAAATAATTGTATACATTTCCTATGAAATTAATATTTCTTATACATATAACTAACATAAAAAATGATTATATAGAACTAATTGTTTCCAGAGAATGTTAACAATCACCAAAGAAAGTGATATTTCAATGATAAATTTTAGTACATAGTAATTTTTACGTCAAAACACTAGGATAAGATAATTAAATGTGAATCTTTTAGTACCATGAATAATGAATGAATCATGAAATTAAATGAAAAATGGGTAGTATATATACCATATGATGTATTAATTGGTTAACATGGAGTAATTCTCATAGATGTAAAAATAGAGAGGAATATACAGCACCTTATGATTCCAATTCGGGGAACATACTTTATCCTCACATATAATGGTGTTGCTAATTTTATTAATTTATTTTAGAACAATAATAAATTTTTTAATATCATATATTATCTTATTAAATTACCTTGTTACCCTTTTTTAACAATCATTAATTATTTTCACTATTTTAAATGTTTACTGACTAGGTTTTCGAGAATGTTTTGACTTGTTAGTTATCATTCCTATAAATTATATCACGATTTAATCATGTAAATAATTTAAAACCTTATTAAAGTATACTTTATGTCATTATATATTTGTTTATAATAATCCATAAAATTTGGATATCAGAAATGAAATGCACCATTCCTGGAGACAATATGTATTATGTACAAAAGAATGCTACATCCATTTCTTTGTCTTATTAAAAGAATCAAATGTCTATAGTATAATTATATATTATTATTCCATTATAATAATTTTTTGATATATATCACATATATTAACTAATAAAATCTTTTATACATTCCACTTTTAATGTTATTGAGTTACATAACATTGAGGACGTGGTTATCCATACATCCATAAGCGATGTTATCGTATTCCCACAACATGGAATGTATAACGGTATATGTTATATAAAACATCTAAAAGAATAAATAAATATTAAATATCCTAAATCTAAAATATAATCTATATATTCATCATTATTCAATCAATTAATGGATGAAAATGGATTAACAAAAAACATTGATTTATGTGGAAGTAATCCTCCACACACACAAAAAATGATTGTGTATCCCATTTTTGGATGTGGTTGAAAGATTACATTTATGTGTTATCATAGAAAAATGTAATTATATTGATGATATTACATAAACTATATAATAATTATATGAAATCAATTATAGTGGTGGATATGTAAATGAATCAAAAGTGATCGTTCAAGAATGTTACCTCTAATTTAGGTAACTCCACTGGATTTACAAAAAACAAATCGTTGGTTTGATTTCATAATATGGTAATTCATAAATAATTAGGAGAGGAATTTCAGGATAATATTTTTCCAATTTATGGATTATATTAATGAATTTGTATATGTGAATATGTTTTAGGATTAAGTGACATTTTATAATAGAGGTGGATTGGCATTACTGTGCATTTTTTTCAAACTAAATTTTACCATTGTTTTTACCAGCCATTTGGATCAAATAATGTATAAAATAAAATAAAATGGAGGATATTATCGAATTATGTCCATACTATTACATTTTATTATGTGTTTAGGGTGGTGTTTCCCTTATGTTCGCGATTTAGTTCTTTATTAAGCAAATGTGTTTATTATTCACTCATTTAATTTCAATTACGTTCATTAATAATGGTGTTAAAAAACATTTTTGAACTTATTAAAAATAATAAATTATTCATAAAATGATATGACATATATTTTTCACAATTCAAGTTATATACACGGATAAAATTAATTTACATTTAATCATGAATACGAGACGATAAAGTGTGGTTTTAACATAAAATGTTCAATAGATTGAAATTTTTTAAAATCGAATTATAATGTGAAATTGATTCCAATGACCTCAATTAGATTAAATGATCTATAATTGAAAAAATAAATAATTTAAACCAATCTAAACATTAATTTAACAGTATATATTATCTACATGAAAAATAATGTTTCAAATAAAATTCTCTATTTTCATTATTCATCAAAAAATAAAACATATCATAAAATATAAAAAAAATTACATTGATAAAGTTTTTATGTTACAAATTAAACAAAGACGATAATTTTTAGGTATATATTTTATAAGAGTTTTAAAATTTAATTTTAATAAAAGCATTCCATTAAATGGATAAAAAATCACCTATTTTGGAAATAATTTTTTTAAATATAAACGTTATTTATTCTTATATCTATCATATCAAATATATTGTATTAATATCAGTAATATTTTACTGACTATATAATTTATATATATATATACATATAATTAATATAATTCACCAATATTAATAAATTGAATTTTTGTTATGATGAAATTTATTGGGTGCATTAGAATTGTTTTTTATAAAATCATTCACGTTTAATTTATTTGATTCCTATATAAATTCATAATTATTTTGTAACCAATGGATGGAACTATATACTTTCATAAGATAGTTTATATAATTCATAATTTCATGTCTAAAGTCATAGATAATTAATTTTATATTAAATAATAATATATCAAATATATAATGTTCTTCGGTAAGACATGGTTTTTCACGTAATGTTATCCACCAAAAAAAGACACTATTACATGTAATTTTGTATAAATTATTGTAAAGTTCATTTAATTAAATCAATAGAAAAAAATAATTCTATTATGAAAATATTGAAATGTATTTGATTGATACATTCCCCACACCTTAAATAAAATTTGACCTCACAATTCAAACATGATCATGGTAATCAAGGCATTTATATTTGTAAATAAACTATTTTTTAAAAACCCACACCATAAAGTGGGTTAATAACACATATTATTAGTATGACTGAAAAAAATTCCTAGCTCAAAAAACATGTCTTTTTAATATGAAATCATTATTCAAGAACATGATGAGGAAGAGAAATCCACATATAATGTTACGATGGATAGTTATGGAGAACATGTTTATGAGAATGTTTTTGACCACCTAGCCATGAACTGTTGGTGTAAAAAAGGTCACAAATTTCATAAAAAAGATTCTAATAAGAAAAAATGTTTTATTCAATTAATTTTCCCCATTAATTGAGGAATATTTGGAGTCTATATGAATATATTTAAATATACCATTCAATTTACTAATCCAAATATTATCATTTGGTAGCTCCTTGAACGATTTTTACCTAATTCCACAACACATGTTTTATCACATTGTGATATAACACATTAACCTCAAATACCTCTTCCAAATATCCACATAAAAAATTTCTTTAATTTTATACATTTACTAAATGTTAGTACCTAACACTTTAGAAATAAGTATGGTGATTATGTAAAATTCACTTATCAAACAACATATCGTGGCCCTTAGTCATCATATAACAAACATCTAAATTTGGTAATAATAATAGTTACCACAAAACCATATTGTAAAATTGTTTTATTCTTTATCCCAAAAAAATAATATAAATTATTGGATATACTCCTCAAATCCCAAATTGATATAAATTCCATCATACATATCATACAAATCATTTTCAACCTATCATTAATCAGTTTAAATATAATATGTAATATCCAATTTACATTTTCCATATTAATATTATTCTTTATCTTAGCATTATTATCTCAATATCAATAATATATTATGACAGATCATTCCCCCAACAATGTATTTACGAAAAAAACATTCTTTCTATTAAATAAATTTTAATTGGTACCACTCAACATATTATCTCAAATCATCAATGAAAATGTACAACAATAAAATATATATATATTACATAAATAACATGATGAAATATCATAAATTAAATTCATTTATAAAATATTTACTATATTAAATTACATAATCACAATAAACATTCAAATTTATTTGTTTCAATAATATATTCTCAATATTGATCCCTGAGATTCTTCTAAGGTATGCTCTCTTAAAGCTTAGGGAATTTGTATTCACAGTAACCCATTTCCTTTTAGTTGTATCATTGAATTTCTATTTTTTCCTTTATCCATTTCCATTTTTTTCATAGGGGCTTTTCTCTTCACAAATATGACATACTCTCAATCCATTCACACATTTCCCATTGTTATTCATTATACAATCATTACATGTCATAAAATCATTATTTCCCTTATTCCCTTTATCGATTATTTTCTATTTTGTCCTCTATTTATCATTCTTCCATTTCATGCCATAATACTCGGTGATTTTTTTTCATTATTGATATAGATTAAAAAATCCTCTACATATGACAAATAATTCTGACAAACCATCACCCTTTATATATTTTTCATAATTATTTAAATTAAGTGTTCAATCGTTCACTCAATGTTTCAAATGTAATATGTAGAATACCATTTTAATCATGTACTCGAATTTTCATAATCCTAAAGAAATTTATTCCTCCTTTTGGATTTTAACTATATAACTTTATGTTTATCTCAGTTTTTTTTCTCAATTGGGAAATATTTTCCAAAAAGATGTGTCCAAAAAATCTTTTTAATCGATGACACTACAATGTAACCTTTTCTATTTAACCACATTCCAATTCCTTGAATATCTTCTCCAAATACCTAACCACTTTCTCAGGTACAATTTTATTAGGATTCCCACTAATTTATTGGGGATTCTATAAAATAATGTGTACAAACATAAGATATTTTCGATGTGGAATAGGATTATCAATTTAAGAAAGGATATTTGGCATAACCTCATAAACTGCCCAAATATATCCATGACTTTCTAAGTTTCAATACCAACTAGATAATCTTTACATGGGGGGAAACCTCTATATTTTCCATGAGTACTGATTCAATTCTTCATTCGATGCTCCTTTTAAAAAAATGTATAAAATGGATTAGATCATATAATTTTTATCATTTTTTATAATATTGTAACTAGTCAAATACATAACATAAAATGAAAATTTAATGTGTATCTAATGTCACAACCATAAACATGGTTTCTTTATTGAAATCTTTAAATTAAATTCCTTCTTAAATGTATGTAAACAAATGTTAATTATTTAAAAAATATCCCTTAGAAGTGTCAAATCATGTTTGCAGTAAGGTTCATTTGGTGGGTACCATGATACACTCGAGTTAAGCCTGGAGGACATTTTGGGAGTTGTTAATCAAAGATACATATGTTCTATAACCACATCGACTTGTATTATATATTCAGAGATATATTTCAAGAAACACCCACAAAATATCTACCTTATCAAAATTCAAGAAAAATATGCAATACTTATCCACATAGTCTACATTAGGGTAATATTTAAAAATAAATTTTTTCCATAATATAATTTCCATTATTTGACAAAATATTCTCTAATACCAACAGTAATTCATTGATTCGAAAAGATTGGATCACGTTCTTTACATTATTACATTTTCAGTATTACAAGGAATAAAATAAGAAATGATAGAACATGTTAGTATTTTTGGTAAAACAAATTACAAACATGATAACCATATTTCATTGGGAAAGAAAAAAATAATTAATGATACACAATTAAATAAAATAACCAGCACCCTTGATCCTCATGTAGAGGATTCATATTCGTAACATGGGTAAAGAAAACACAATAATTGTGATCTCAACTGCTCCTTAATGGTATGTACTATAGAATCAATAATTATTCTATATGAATAATAAAAATTAAATGATAAATAATTGAGAAAACATTCCATGCAAAAAATAGGATAACTCATAATCAATATGGAACTATAAATAAATGAAACAAATGCAATTTAGAAGATGAATTAAAAATAAAATGAATCCATAGATAATATCATTGAGAAAAAATAATTCATAAATAATAACTAAAACATAATGATGAAAATTATTTACTATTAGGCCTCATTTTAGAGGCACATGAGATCCTATACAATCAGGGCTTTTCAAAAAATGGTAAAAAACCATAGGTTGAAACCCATTTAATTTGGAAAACTTGTTTTCTATATGAGAACATGTTGATTCATCGATGGGATATATATATAATATGAACCAACCATCAATTTAACTACAAATAATTCCTCATATATCATGTAACCAATTTAATTAAAAAATAATATAACTTATTAAATATCTATATTGAATAAAATATACTAATTTTCCGATAATTCACCAAATGATCAAATAACAGTCAGAGTGATAACTGTATAAAAATGTATATTTTGTAGAAAATAATACGTTACATTTCATGATATTAAAAAAATTAAATATAAATTTAAAAAAATTATTTTAAGGATGTGATATAGTTATAATATTGTTAACAATCACACAGGAATGTGTTTCGTCGTTGAAAATTTTTACTACATGGTGATTTTCAAGTAAAACGCAATGGTTGAGATAAATAAAAGTGAAACATAAAAATAAATGAATAATGATTGAATTGTGATATTAAATTTAAAAGGGGAAGCATAAACACCACAGAAATGAAATAAATGGGGGATATTACATTTATCTCATAAATGTAAAATGTATGATGTAAATCCATTATGTTATGATTCATATTGGGTGAAAGACCATTAAAATAATGTGTAATTGTTTAATTCAAGTTATCAAATTTCTATAGGACCATAATAATATTTATAAAATCATATATTAACTTCATATTATAACTTATTCAATGTTTGTTAACAATTTATAATTATTCTCAATATTTTGGGATTTAATTGACTAGTTTATCTTGTCTATTTGACTGGTTATTTGTGATTATTATTAATTATATTATGATTTCACCATGTAATGAATTTTATAAATTACATTAAATTAATATATATTCAATATATATGTGTTTATAATAATCTATAATATTTAGAGATAGAAAATGGCATGCACCATTCATGTAGATGGTAGGTCATACGTAATAATGAAGACAACACTTATTTCTTTATCACATTACATGAATGACATATAAATATTATATTTTTATATTATATTAATATTATAAAACATTTATACTATATATCACATATGTTAATTAATATCATCCTTCATATGTTCCATTTAAAATATGAATGAATCATATCATTTTGAGGAAGCGTTATTTCACATGTCCAAAAACGATGTTATCAGATTTCAACAAAATGAAAATCATAAATATATGTTATATATAAATAATAAATAAGAACATATCATTTTATGGATGTGTGTGAATGTATATTAGGTTGTATTCTTCCATACACATGAATGATAATAGCATATACGATTTTATTGATGTGAGTGAAAGTGTAGTTTGAAATTGTAGGACAAAAAATATATATATATATTCGAAACATAGTTTATTAATTAATAATTATATAATAATAATTTATGGAGTGTAAAAGTAAATGAATCATAAGTTATATTTGAAGAACATTACTTTTTATTCGACTAATTCCATTAGTTTTATGAGAAAAAATGCATGGATTGAATTAGGAATAATGTGTGAATTATAGGATATGGGGATGGTAGTTGGGATATTATTGGTGTATAAATTGAATGAGAATATTTGTTTAGTTTGTTTGAATATTTGGAAGGGGTGAGTTCCATTTTATAGTGGTGGAGTGGTATTCATATAAATTCATTAAAAGGGAATTCGAACAATTTTTTTTCTATTTAATATTGAACCAATAATGATCCAAAATCTATAAAATTATGTTTAAGGTTGAAATATGTCCGTAATAAGGATTTAAAACTAGATTTTTTGGTCATTATGGTCCTTATGATTATGTTTTTCCCTATGTTAAGATAATTTTTATCATAACCACATCAATTTGTTTTAATTAAATTCTATAATTATATTGATAGAAAATATGTTAACCTTGTTTTACATTATAATTTTTTCTTATTCCAATTTTTGATTTTTTTTTTCAAAATTAAAATCACAAAATTTTAAAAATCAATTTAAATTTATTCATATAGAAGGGATGACAAAGGGAGTTTTTAATGTAAACTTTTCTAATGATTGAAATTATTCTGTATAAAATTTCAATTTTAAATTGATTTAAATAATTCAATTTTATTAATTGATTTAGAACTGAACTAATTAAATTTCAAACCCAATTTAAAATATAATTTATCATTGTAAATAAATTACATGGAAATTGATTTTTTAATTAAAATTCAGTATTTATCACAATTCTTTAAAAAATACATTTCAAAAAAAATACTAGAAATTAATCCAAATATAATTATTCTATAATGATTTAAAAAATGATATTTATTTTTCAATTTAAAATTTATAAAATTTTCAACATTTATATTTAAAATAGGTGCATATTTTAAATAGGACCAAATAGCATTTTTAGATTTATATAATTTTGAGAATAAAAATGGATTTATTCTAATATTATGCCTGTAAAATATATCATATTAATATAAAAAATTAAATGAATGAATATAATATATATATATTTAATTAATAGCATTCAGTAATAGTAATTAATTTAATTTATTAAAATATAATTATTTGTAGCATAGAAATAGTTATTTATAAAATAATTCCATTTATATTAATATTGATTCTATATTCGTGTATAATAAATTAGTAACCAATTAATTCAACTATATATTTTCATAAGTTAATTAATAAAATTCTTCATATACACTTTAAAAACTAGTATATATCTTATTATATTAAATAATATTATCACTTTAATATATAGTTTTTTGTAATACTCTGTATTATGTGTAATTCAAACCACAAAACAAGGTCTCTCTTCTATGTACCACAATCTATGTAAGTGTTTCATGTATTCCTAGATATCAAAATAATAAAATTTATTCTAAAAAGAATAAATTTATAGTATTGGGGTTGTACAATGTATCTAAATGACAACAAATAATTATAGTGGTATGATAATGATATTTTATAACGGTTACTATATCATGTAAATATTAAACTGACCCATGACCGTATATAAAAATCACCATGAACCATTCAAAGATTGGGTTATAAAACTAAACTAGTTCACCTATTTATTTCATGGGATGGCTTTACAATAGACCCATAATTAGTATTCCTCAAATATCCTGGGAGTTCAATCACTACATATACTATTATTCACATATAAATGATATTAACAAATAATGTGGTTGATTGATATATAAAATAGAATCCATGGATGTTTGGGTCCGATTTACTATGATGGACTGAATTATATGAATACTATCATTTTAAAATATTAATAATAAATTAATTACACCAATCACATATATATGATGTTCTATGATCATGACCATCTATTGATGAAACAAATATGAACATATAGGCTTACTAGAATTCACATCAATTTGTTCCTTATGATTAAGATATATATGGTTGAATTGCCTATTAATAAATTAAATGATAAATTTATATTAATTTTATCTAAACAATATTTGATATATATATTATATATGGAATTTTGGAAATTGAATGTATTCACTAAATTTTCAATATAAATAAATAGAATCAATTAATCCTTTATTATTTGTTAAATCATTATTACATTATGATAAAAACGTATTATAATTGTGTAATTATATTGTAACACTATAATTTCTTATTTGTAACATATTCTAATTATCTTTATTATTAGATGACTACAATTCATCCCCTAATGATCTACACACTATGTGTGTATCATACAATTAGATAAAGATATACATATATGAATATAGTGTATATCTCAAATAGGGTAAAAGATGTCTACAAATGAGTTAAACATTTTGTATATCACTTGTCATGTGGCTAAATAATACACCTTTTGACTAAAAATATATTTGGATCATGGACACATATGAAGAACAAAACAATTATTCCATCAATACAATGAGTAACCTCAATGATTCATAAAAACCAGTCCCACACAACATGTGTTAATACATGATTCATATTTTACTATGTGTGATAAATTAAGTATGAAAACTCGTTGAAAAAATGGTGTGTAATCAAGTAACATGACCTGTGGTTGGACCTTGAAGTGCCACTCTGGACCAATAATGACATGGTAAAATAATATAATTTAATATACCCAATATTATTTACCACATGGAACATTGTGTATCTCGAATAATATATAATTTATGTGGACATCATTGCATGGAATATAATGTTTAGTTTCACACTATGTAACCATATCTACCAACCATAATCTCCGTATCCTCTCCATGGATCATCAACGAATTATTTTCCATTTTTAAACATTTTATAACAATATGAAACTAGAAGAAGCATGTTTACATGAAGCGAAAAATTAATTAATATTTTGTAAAAAGAAAAATTATAACATAACCAAAATAATAATAATAATTGAACACAATTGATAAATTAATATTAAATATATAGAAATTTTTAAATTGCACAAATGATACCACCTGTAGGTTTTGTGCAAGGGTAGATGAATCCATGAAATTTTCCATCAATTAAAATTAATCATATTAATTAGATTCCTTCTCAAAACTAGATGAATTTAAACCCTAGAATAAATGATATATGATCATAAAATATATTTTATAATTAACATATATAAATAAGAATTATCTTTCATTGAAAATATTAGTTTAATGTCGGACTGGATGGCACCTTCATATCATACAATAGTTTCTTTTGAGGAATTAAGGGTATAATTTCTCTTCAGGTGATTTGATCATGCACCATGAAACTATGAATGTTTTCATATAAATATCTGGGTTTTAGTCAACTAGATTATCATTCTAGTTCCTTTATCATAGACCTCAGTAATGAACAATGCAATATTTAATTAATATATGTTTTCTCTCTTGGAAATGATGGGTTATTACAGGAGAATCCCTCTCTATTCAGGATAGTGTTCTAGAGGTGGTTCCCTCTATGACATTATAGGATTCTCTGTAGAATTTATTTTTTAGAAAAGTGGTTCTAGTAATGAGTCATATAATTTTGTTTTTGTATATCCATAGTTAGAGGATAATAAATTTTCATTGGACCTTTTTATTACCTCAATCCTTAATAAACCCCATGCGATAATAAAAATGTTATTATTAATATTTTCTTAAATTGTGAAAAAATTATGTGTAAATATAGTTTGTTTTATGAATAATTAAATTAATATTAATTAAAATGATATGTAATATTTCATTTTCATTAGATCTTCAGTGTGACATTTCATTCATCCATTGAATCAATCCCTGAATAATGGATTTTTATTTATTTATATAAATATAATTGCATTATTCTATGATAAATAAATAAAAATGACATTCCATAAATTAGTGAATAAATATTTATTAAATTTTCCATTACAAATATTTTATTTAATAATAGGTGAATAAATATTAGTCATGAAACAAAATAAATAATTATTAATGTACATGTGGGAATAATATTTATTAAATATGTTATATTTAGGATAACAAAAATGTTGTTTTGGATATTATTAATGGATGAACCTTTAGGCCCCTTTCTTATTAGAATTTTGGAAAACATCCAAAATACAGTAGTTAGAAACACGAGACACTATAATTTCTCAAACACATTCAACATATTCATTTCAGTTTCATATAATTCAATGTTGTATTGATGATTATACAATAGTTGAATCATCTGAAGGACTAACATACAAAATACATGGGTATGGGTGTAGCTATGTTACATCTATTGTAGTTATGATCATGGGAAAAATTCATTTAGAGTAGTGTTTTAAAAAGTGGTGAGCAATCGATTGTGGAAATGAGGTCTGGGGTAAACCATGGGGTGGGATATGGGATGATAGCTCATTTCAAGCAACTTTTTTATTCTATTACCCACCATCGTATAATGGGAAATTGACGTTCTAAAGGCAAAATTCAAGTCAGTTATAGTTGTTGTGGTGTGTTGAGTCCTTGAGAGATTGAGAAATGGTGAGTATGATGCATCAACACTATAGTCTTCAATGTGGTAGATCAAAATGTTGATAGATTTATCTCTGAAAAATTATTGATGTCACGGTAGTGGTTATCGATAATTTCTTTATGGAATACAACCCCTATAGATTAAAGTCATTTTCCACATTATTATATTATATGTAGACATGTTGAATCACATCCCAATGGACTGAATAGTTTTTTAGTATTTTTATAATAGGTCAATTCGTGAAATTTAAATTACATTTTAGAAAATTAAATTCTCAAAGTGTTTTCTTTGAGAACTATATTATTCCTCATAGAGAATACCTCTATATCAAATAAAAAACACTTCATACTTTCCATTGAAAAATAATTCATATGAAATGGTTGAGCTCAAATTCATTGAAATATTAACCATATATAAGAGTCTATAATTTATAAATATGCAAAAAAAATATGGATGCTAAATAACTAAATATTCTTCCATTTATAAAATAAAATAAGAATAACTTTGTTGAATTAAATGATTATCAAATAACTCCATATAAAAAATCACATAACCATAAGACATAGAAATTCATATTATAAATAATCAAATAGTCAAATGAGAATCAAAAAATGATCTGATAATGGGGTAATGTATATTTTCATACACCAGAATCATACTATCAAGTTATTTCTTAGTAAATTTTAAATTTATAAGAAAAAAGTCCTTCTAATTTAGCCAACTGATACACATTATGTGACATGTCTGTGCCTGATTGGAAAATTTATAAGTAGATCCCACTAATCACATAATATGTATAATACATTACAAAAAATGATAGGGGGAAAAAATAATCATATAATAAAATTTATTAGGAATATATCATATAAAATGTTAATACCTAACCAAATAAAAATACAAAATTATAAACCATCCAGAGTAATATGGTTAACTGTAATAAAATAGTATATCATCAGTAAAAATAATTATAAATAATCCAATGATGTTATTCAGATGATATAAATAAAACATATCCAAATTGGATCAGGAATATAATGAATGCTTTTTATTGGGGATTAATATAAATACAGTTAAAATATCATAAAAATCATTTTTGAGGAAAATAATATTTTCATTTAAAAAATCACATTTGAAAACAAAAATTTCAGTAAGAAATTGTATTTTTTCTGAGTAAACTTGGATAAATTTGAAATATTCATTCATACATTTATTGTTCATGGCAACATTTTATTTTTATCATGACGTACACATTAAAATAATTATTCCAATGACATTATCTATAAAATAAAAACATGATTTTTTTAAATAAAATGATTACTACGAAAAAATATTTATAAATATTTAGACATGGGTAAAAATGTATTTAATAAAATATATGGATAATTTTAAAAGAATTTTTGAAAAAAAGTCATGAAAATACGATTTTTGAAAAATTTATTTTCAAATGAAGTGATAAATAATACTATATTTTCCTGAAAACATTTTTGATATCATTTTATGTTCTTAAGAGTATAAAATTTAATTGTAAATGTAAAATATCATAATTTAATAGATTATATGAAAATATAAATATTTTAATAATTAAATATTAAATAATTCTCCAAATATATACATAAGTAAAAAATCATGAATTATGATGATATTTTCAAAAAAAAATACCATATTGGTAAAAATTGAATTATAATACCCATTTAGGCAATTAAACAAATTGAGTCTATATATGTAATGCCCCAACCCCTGAAACCCATAGTTGGGCATTGCCTTATTACATTGGCATGATTATAGAGAATCAAATACCAAAGGAATGATAAGTTTAGCACTCTTGGAAAAAAATATTTCATACATGATACCAATAACACATTGGAAAAGAAGAATTAGAAACATGATACATAATAATAATAAATAAATCGTTTCATTGAATTCTTATTTAGTATATTCTTCTTAATAATTTGGGTTAGGAAATATAAAAAGAATGAGCTCAAATTCTAATTAAGGTTATATAAAGTGGAAGCAATAATTAATCAGTGAAAATAAATCACCATGGAAAGGTGATAAGATGTATAAACCTTAAATTCAATAACTATATAATGTAATATCAATATTGAGTGAATGATACAAAAACATGTGTCATTTAATCAATGGAAGTAAAATTGTATATATCCATAGATATGTCGACACAGAATTTCATGGATAAATAATAACCATGAATAAATGAGTGAAATTCGTTGTTAATGGATGTTAGTTCTAAGGCACATGAAGACATATAATATCAAGACCATTCACAAGATGTTTTAAAATAACGGATAAAAACCCATTTATTTTGGCCAAAATATATTATACATAAAAACATATTGATGCATTGAAGAGATATATAATGTCTAGGATTATCCCATATTTCACTATCTATTTCATTCCTCATATCTAATAACTGAAATAATATTCATTATAAAATATCCATATTTAATTAGGAATAAAAAAATATAAATATTTCCAAAAATAATAAAATAATTGTCAAAGTAGACACAATATGTAAAAGGGTATATGGTTTAACAAATACTAACATCCATTATATGGGATTATGGATATTATAGTAAATTTATAATTATAATAATTTCATTATTTCAATATAAGATTAGCTATAACAAAAGCATGAGATTTTGAAAAGATAATCATTAAGAAAAATGATGAGTAGAATGATCATTAAACATTACAATGAGTACCATAACCCATTGAAACACGTAAATCGTATTATAAGGAAATGTATGATGTTAAATGAGACATAAAATATCAATATAATAATGGAGTTTATGATATAAAATTAAAATGACAGTATATGCAACAAATAAAACTGAAATGGAACAATATAAAAAATATGTCTCAATGAAATGTTAATTTATATGAAATTCACTTACCTTATACTTATTTTTCATTGTGTGGTCTTTATAATCCTATGTAGTATTTTTAATTATTTAAAAAACTAATAATATAACAATATATAGGTTTTTATATCATATATTAGTTCATTATAATTATTTGTTTCCAGTTTTTTAAGACTCATTCATTATTTTAAAATTTTCAGTTGTTAATTGACTGGATTTCCAAATTATGAAGTGACATGTGATTTGTTTTTCCAATATCATAGATCATGATTTGATAATATTATAAATATAATTGTGAATTAATAATTATATATATTCATTATATATTTATTTTTAGTAGTCTATAAAATCTTGTGATTAGAAATGATGTGCACCGTTCCTGGAGATAGTAGGTCGTACATATGTAGGAACACTAACTTCATATATTTTATGTTTTAAAAAAATAAAAAATAAGTGATAAAAATGTAGATTATGATTAATTTTATATATATATATTTTATATATTTTAAATATATTTATTAAGCCCATTCATTATACTTTCCATGTATGGCATGAATGTGTCATATCGGTTCGAGGGGGTGTTGATCCACATTTCCTCAAAATAAATTATCTTCTTTAGAAAAGATGGAATTAATTAAAGCATATTATACATAAAAATTAAAAATGAAAAGATAAATTCAAAATATAATATTTGAAATATATAAACATAGTGTTCACTATGATGTCCACAATAATATGTGTTAAAGGAAAAATGAATAATCACAATTTCTTAAGGTAGTAGTTTGTTAAACACTAAAATATTATATTTGTTTCCAATTAAATAGATGTGTGTGTTAGTTTTGGTTGAACCCATAAAATAAATATATAATAGTTTATTTAGTATAATTTTGTTCATATGTAATCATATAATTATATTAGTTTAATGTGTCGAGAATGTATATGAAAATAAAAATCATGAGAGAATAAGTTGCCTCTTAATCAGGTTACATCTTTTGATTTATACCAAAATTATTTTTTGGAAGGTAATTTGGCCAAAGGGAGGCATCAAGGTATATGATATGTTTTTTGGGAAGACATTTTGGAAGATATTGTTTGATCTTATATGGGTTGATAGGTTTGAAGATGTGGGAGAGGTGGTGGCCATTTATTGGGATGGAAATGAATCACATGGAATTTTATAAAACAAGTTTTATGTATACATGTTGTTCCAACAAAAAAATCATATCAATGCAAAAAAACACAATAATGGACGATCTGTGGATGATATATGGCTATCCAAATGGTTTCTAGCATGTTTATAGATTATTTTGTCCTCAGTGTAAAGGTTTATTCCATTATTAAGCTAAATTTTACATTATTAATTGTATTTAATTTTCATTAGACTCATTAATATTTTGGATTAAAAACGATTTTATTTTTATTATAAATTACTAGATATTCTGAATCCAAATATTTAATCTATTTTTTATAAATTCAATCATATAATGGGAATACAATAATTTAAAATTCATCTCCCAGGAGGGATGATAATATGGGTTTCTAATATAAAAAATCTTAAAAGTAATGATACATTCTTAAATTAAATTTGAAAGTGTATTGGAAACTAATGACCTATATTGGGACAATTGATAAAACTATGATCAAATTAATTTGTAAAAACATTTAATATTATAATAGATCCTTATTAATAAATTGTCTGAGGAAGATATTTTTATCTAAAATTTGGTATTTTTCACAAATTATTAAAAATTGATTCTTCAGTGAAATATACCAAAAATTTCGTATAAGATAAATTTTGGGATTAAATTCCAAATATAATGTTTATTTTGACATATTAGATTTATAAAACGGTCAAATATTATATTTAAAATGTGTTCCCAAATAAATGGTGAACAAACTACCTTTATAAAAATATAGTATTTTATATGTAATATTTGGTTCATAATTATATTTTTCATTTATTAAAAGAATTTTATGAGTGAAACAAGAATTAGATGAATATATAACACCCTCAATAGAATATACTATAATGAAAAACGTTTTATCTTACATAGAACTCTAAATATTTCCATTGATTATCAGAATAATTAATTTTCCATTATTTAGCTGATTAAATATGAGAATAAATAACCGTTACCTTTGGCGTTATCTCATAAAAAATTTATGGGTTGATTTGAATCATTTCACCTACTTCATCTTAACAATATGGAGTATGAAATCACATTCCATATTATGGTTCATATATAAACTATTCAATACTTGAATAGAAAATACTACTATAATAAAAGTCTAACAAAGTTAATTACTGATCCAATATACCATGAATGTTTTGTGAGCATGTCCTCAAAATGTATTCTTTTTTTGAATTGTTCTTGCACAATGTCCATCTGTTTAAGGATGGTATGTTGTGCTCAAATAATGCTCAGTGTCAATTGTCTTTCAAATTTTTTCTAGAATTCCAATGCAATGTGGGTATATCGATCAGAATCAATTGATAGAGGTGTTCTATGATGTCATAAAATCACATTAATGTATTGACTTATGTGGTGGTCAAGATAAATATCATATATTTTATCATGGAAATGACCAGATTTGGGTGTTGAATAAATGATAACACATATTACATCATTCCTTCTAAGAGTCATAGGTAGTCCTATGAAAGAGTCCATAATAATTTCATCCCATTTAAAAATTGTAATAATAAGTTATTACATGAAACCCTTAGGATGATGTCTCACAGATTTCACTTGTTGAAAACCCATTCATATAGATACATAGTTAGAAATTTCCAATTTCATGTTATCCCCAAAAAAAATTCTCCTCCAAGTCTCTATAAATATTGGTTCTCTGATGGATTATAGGGAAATTTGAGCTGTGTGTGTCATATAACAATTACATTTTTATCTCAATAATATATCGGACACCTAGAGACTTTCCAAATATCAAAGAACCAAATTCACAAACAAAGTACTCTAATTAACCATCATTCATACCATTATTTTTCTTCCAAAAGTCCTCATAATCAGATTGATAATCCAATATCATTTCTAAAAATGATGGGTTTGAAATCAATTGATAAATAATGTATATAAACCTATAATTAGTAATTCCCATATCTATATTTAATTGATCCATGTACATAAATTCATTCTCAATCATCAATTTTTTTAGAACTCAATGATCATTTCTAATATAAGATTATTCAAGCTTATTTTCATTCCTTCTGTGGTAGTGTATTGTGAAATTATAATCATTCAGTATTTTGAGACTACAATGTTGTGTCATGTTGACCTCTTTCTATGAAAAGATGTATTTCAACCTCTTAGGATATGTTTATATATCACATATCTCTCTATATAGATAATGTCTCCATATCTCCAAAGTGATTATTACAACATCTATATCTGGATAATGGGTTGGGAAGTTATTTTAACGACTCATAAATTACCTTGATTCATATGAAATATCATTATAATTTTTTATTATGCCACAACCAAATCCATTTTTTGATGTTCCACTATATTAGAAAATCCCATCTCTCCCATACGGTTGATTAAAAATAAGACAGTTGACCAATCATCCATTTAATACATTTAACCATTCTTCACATTCATTTTTCAAGACAAACATAACCCCCTTACATGTATCCTAGATTAACGGGTAAGCTAACATAGAAAATTTTTGAAACAAACACCTATAGTAGCATACCAATCTAATGAAACTACATACATCATTTATTATTATTAATGTAGGCTATTTTGAGACTACCATTGTATTTACAGGATGCACTGATATTCCATACATAGAGAAAATATGACCATGAAAAGAGACTTCTTGATTGCATAAATCACATTTACTATATTTCCCATATAATTATTCCATTATAAGAGTTTTAAGGATGATCGAAATGTGATTCTTATAGTCCATAAATGTTTTAGAATATAAAAGAATAACATCAATGAATACTACAAAAAAAATCATCAATATATTCCTTGAAGAGTATATTTATTAAATCTATAAAAACTTGAGGATTATTAGTAATCCCAAACAATATTATTGTAAACCTGTAATGTCTATACCTCAGCCAAAATGATGTCTTTGAATGTGTACGTTTTTTACTAGGAATTGGTGATAGCCCTAACAAAGATCAATCTTTCAAAATTATTAGTCTCCGTAATGTTGAAGAAATAAGTCATCAGTGTGAGGTAATGGATAATTTTTCATTACTATAATAGCATTGATTTCATTATACTCAACACCCAACCCCATGAATCCTCCTATCATTTTTACAGACATGATAGGGGATACCCATAGTGAAACACTATGCCAAATAAATACCTTATTAACCAAATCCGATATCGATTTCTTTAGATCCACTAATTTCACTATTACCATTATATAGGGAGTTTTTGATATTATCCATGCCTCAGTGATTAAATTAATAGATAATTTCTACTCAGATTATGGGAAATGTACATGGATATCCTTATAAAATATGTTAATATAATCTGGTACATTTGTTATATCATTGATATGACGTTGACCTTCCTAATCACTATAACTTGTTCTCTATTCATCCCCAATAATTTCATTTTTTTGAACCATTGGGGTGGATCTAGATATGAATCAGTTGAGAAAAATTATTCTCTAGATATGATCGATTCATTATTTTCCTCAATAATAATATCTTCCTTTTTCATTCAATAAAATTTTTCATAATATTTTTTGGAGATAGTCAATTCCAAGAATTATATCCACGTCAACAACAGGTATGATTATAAGGATAACACATAAGGCATGATTATGTGTCATAGTTGGAAATGACTAATACATCTTTGTTGAAGTGATACACCCATAGGTGTTTTGATTGATTAGTGCATTGTGAAATAAATATAGAAATGTATAACTTTCATGGAAATTAGGTAAATATGAAAGATTCTAGTGATTCCGAATCAAATAACACTGTAGATAAATTTTAATATATGATTATTATACCATCCACCATGTCATTTGGAACTTCAAACTTTGATGTAGTTATCACATACACTTGTCCATATCCCCATTATTTCATTAATTTCATAATTCGTTCACGATGTGCAAGTATCTATATGGTTTAGGTTTTTCCATTCGGGAAATGATGTTTTCTCGAAACAGATTACGATGTCCTACTATCTCTATAATTTTTTGTCTATTCTAATAATGTCCATATTAGTTTTCTCAGGAGGGAAATATATACATTTTTCATGAATATTAACATGTTTCCTCCATCTAGGATCAATTTATAAATAAGGGAATTAATTATATTTTCTCATAATATATACTTCCATATATGGTATAACCCATAAAAATCATCATAAATCTTAGAATCACAATCATTGGATACTTTTGGGGCATCGTTAATTTTAATTCCATTATAATGGTTGGTAAATAAAAGTTTAATTATCCAAATGATATCA
The DNA here is from genome assembly GCA_963277665.1 of Viscum album. Lineage (NCBI taxonomy): Eukaryota > Viridiplantae > Streptophyta > Magnoliopsida > Santalales > Viscaceae > Viscum > Viscum album. Next base: position 1,471,405,104 of record OY728127.1, on the reverse strand, counting down.
CATGGGGTTGTCAAACTAGGTGAACAATAAGTCCTATTTTCATGTACCAGGTTATCCAGAGTCAGGCCTAAAACACTATATCAGAGTTATTACTCCTAGTTACATATGTTCCAAAATAATGTCCAGTTGTAATATCTAGATTGGGATGTATTTCTAGGAATACCAAAATAATCACTATCATAAAAAAATCTTGTATTTTATTGTATAATTATAGTCATTTTCAATATTAAGGTAGTTATAAAAACTATATGTTTTCTAGATTTTGTTTCCATGGTTGTTTCCTACCACACTCTGATAATAATTGTAACAACCCAACCCTAAAAGCCCACAGCTGGTATAATACATCTTTATATAGGCCTTATTACAAGGAATCAAATCCCTAAGGAACGATCAAGTTTAGGATTCAAATAATTCTATATTAATTACATGATTAAAATAATATAATAGGAAATATGAAATAGAAAAATGATGCATAATAAAATGAAATAAACGTTGTATTTGAATGCGTGTTCCCTGATTTCATGTTCCTAACCTAGAGATATAAGTAAAATAAGGGTGAGATTAAATTATATGAATGGATTTATAAAGCTGAATAAATAATTAATTATTGATAATAAATAAACATTGAATGGTGATTAACTAAATACACATCCCAATCAATAACTAGATAAGTTTAAATCAATATAACAATGTAAAATACTTAATCACATTCCATTTAATCAAGGAATTAAAAATAAAATATATCCATCGATATATCAATAAAATATCTTATTGATGAATAATAAATAGAATTGTATCATGGAAATAAATTCCTAATATACATCACGTCTGAATCACATGAAAATCTATATTGTTTATACCTTTCTCAAGATGGTTTAAAACTATGGATAGAAGATTATCTAATTTGGCCATTTTTTTTGCCTCGTGAGAACCTATCGATGAATCAATGAGCTATATAATGTTTGAGATCCTCCCATAATATCATATACAAATAATTAATAATATATCATAACTAAAATAATATTTCTTATAAAACATTTGAGTTGAATAAAAAATATTGAATTATCAGTATTTACTAAAATAATGAAATATCTGTCAAAGTATACAGGATATGTAAAATGGTATATGGTTTTGGAAATATAATTTTCCAATGCATGAGAATAGGGATATAAAATTAAATTTAAAATTATAATAAAATTATTGTTTCCATAAAAGGTTAAAAACCAAAAAATGAAGTGATATTGGAATGATAATCATTATGATCTACTCTGAGGGTAATATTCTTTATACTTTTTAAAGTGTCACATACTGATCTGAAACATGTAAATCATAATATCTTAAAAGGTATGATGTGAACTAAAACATATAATATCATGATAATAATTTAATTCATGATATAACATGAATAAAAAACTATATACAACAAAAAAGTGAATTGGTTCCAAATAAACAATAAATCTCAATGAAAAGTAAACTGAGACGAAATTCCCTTACTTTATCATTCATTTTAATTATATAATTCTTATCCTCTTGTATTTTAGTTAAAAATAAGTTTGAAACTAATACCATGAATTTAATGTTTTTAATATCAGATTTTAACTCTTTATAAGAAATTATTACCTATCTCTTAACACTGTTTCATTATTTTAACTATTTTTTGTGTCAATTGCTTACTTTTATCAGGTAGGTTTTAAATTTTCATTTATTTACAATTAATTTGATCCTCATTTCATAATATATTGAATTTAAATCATTAATTAATTATCAAATTTATTCACTGCATATTTATTTATATTATTCAATAATAATTGGAGAATAGAAATGATGTTCCCCATTCATGGATATGGGAGGTTCTATGTATATATGAAAACTACATTCATTTACTTATTGTTATAATATATTGAAAATATAATGATACATATGTATAATATAATTATATTATCACATATATGTTATATCTATTGCAAATATCATTTAATTCCATATTTTATATATTCTATGTATGGTATATACAAGTCATATCACTTTGATAGGGCAATAATCAACACTTCCACAAAGGAAATTATCATACATACAGAAGATAGAAATCATAATGTTATTTTATAACTAAATATAATATTAAGAATAATTAAATTATAAATATAATATATAAAACATTTAAATATATTTTCCATATTGATAGCCATAATGAATGGTGGTTTAGAAAGAATAAAGAATCAGGGTTTCCTAGGGCCAAAGTTCATCGTAAACGAAAATAGTATGTTAATTACCCATTAGATGAACGTTCGAGTAAGTGTGCATAAAACACAAAGAATAAAAAAATCCTAGTACTAAGGTTATACATAATTATTTTCAATCATGTGATAATTTTATTATAGGGAGTGGATAATGTAAATGAAACTAACAATATTTGAGAAAAGGCGTTACCTCTAAATCGATAACTACATTTGGTTTATACAAAAAGGATTCCATAAAATTCTTTATACCAAAAGGTAGGATTAAAATATGATGGTAGGTATTTTTGGAATATATTTGACTAGATCTTGTCAAGACCTAGGTCGACTGGGAGGTGTAAGAGATTGAGAGATGTGGTGGCCTTTTATGCTGAAGGGTAATAACTCACATAGAATTTTATGAAACATGATCGGTGAAAAAATGTTATTACCATAAAAATATAATGAAAAACAAAATAAAATAAATAATTATTGTCTAATGGATTTTATATGGCTATAAAATGGGGTTTGGACAAGTGGATATGCAATTTTTTCTCTTTAGTAAATGGTGTAGTCATTTGTTAAGATTAATTTTAATTAAATAATTTTAAATAATTTTAATTGTATTCCCAAATATTATTAGTAAAAAAGATTGAATTTTTAAACATTATAAATTATTCTTATTAAAAATATGGAATAATTTTTTTTAAATTCCAATCACATAATTGAAATAAATTAATTTAAAATTCATCTTAACGGTAGGGCGATAAACGAATTTTTAAGGTAAAAACGTTCAAAGGATTGCTATGATTTTACATTTAATTTCAAAGTGAAATTAATCCAAATGACCTAAATTTGGACAATTGATAAATATATGATCAAAGTAAGCATTTAAACCAATTATACTTATAATTTGACCTTATAAATAAAATAACTATAAAAGCATTTTTGAACAAAATTATTATATTTTCACTAATCAGTAAAAATAAATATTCACAAGAAAAAGAAAAAAATTCACATTAATCTAATTTTTATATCTATATAAAAAATATTAATTTTATATCAACATAATATATCTATTAATTTTAAAATATTATATTTTACATGGGTTTCCTATAAAAATGATGAAAAATGTCATTTGAAAAAATATAGTATCTTATATGTAATATTTAGATTGTTCTTATCTTATTCCTATATAAAATATATTAGATGTGGGAAAAATTATGTTTTTTAGATATTTCATAAATAAATTTACTTTATTATATCAAAAATTTTATTATTTATTTTACTTTGAAAAAGGTGACAAAATATTGATTCATTTAAATCTGGTGTTGTGGGTTTTGAAATGTTATTTACAAAATATAATGGAAAATATGGTAAAGATATGGGGTGATACATTATATTCAATGAATATAAATTTATTCATCATATTATGCATAAAAATTATAACATATACACCACATAATTTAATTATTAGGGAATATTTCATCTGTCTCCTCGAAGTAAAAATGAGATGAGAAAAAAGATACCTTAGGTTTGACCTCCGTTTTAGGTTTCCAAAAATATTTTATAATAAATGTATGTTTATTATAAATATATTTAAAAACCCTATTAATATTTTTAAAAACATATATTATTAATTTATAGTGGTTTATCACCAATTTATTATCTACTCCTGGTTAAAATAAATGTTTTTGTTGTTAATATCATTGTTTTATTGTATGTTTTAGATCAGTAACATTGGTTATTTTAATATGACCATACTTTAATCGTATATTAAATGGTAAAAATAGTATAAATCTAATACCCTATTACTAGTTTGTCTTATTAATATTCAATCATTCTTATTTATCATTGTTTTGGATTTGTTTGCGGTTAATTTAGTTAAATATTTTAAGAGTTTTCAAAATTTTGGGCAAGTGAACATTGGATGAACAATATTCCTAAAATTTGCACCCTATTAGAGGAAATATTGCAACCCAAGGCAATGGAATTTTTCATGGTTGGTTTCAGATTTTTCAATTTGTGCACCATATTTTTATACATGTTCTTGCCCATTTAAAAAGTGTCGGGAGCTTGGTCGCATTTAGTGGTCTAAATGTGAGAGTATTCTTAGGAAATTGTGCGTAAGGTATTTTAAGAGATTAATTATTTTTATAAAAAAATTCACAAAAACCTATTTTAGGACCCTAATGGACCTCCTTTGACCAAACTCATCCCTCCCTTCATTAGACCTCCCTTTGAGGATTATTAGTCCAACATATACATCTCAAAAGTGATATGAAGATAAAGGATTTCCCTTTGATATCCTCGTAATTAGTTTTCTTTTTCCAGATCTAGATCCCAAAAAAATCACTCTTCTAATCTATAGGGTTCTGGGGATCCCCATACTATTTTATGAAACTAATACCCTTTTTAGGATCTTAAAGCTATGTTTGATTCCAGTTTCAATGATCATAGTTCATTATTGAAAAATCTAAATTAGGGTTTGGTGTTCCGAGATCCATTAGATTCTAAGGTATATGAATCCATTATGATGAAAAACTTATAATAACCATTATTTCACGTTTTAAATTTTATTTTTTTGAATTTGAATAATTTTTTTGAATTTTTATTATATGTATTTCTATTGGTTATTGGAAAACACACATTTTGGTGTATCTGAGATTTTGAGAAAACATTTTTTGTCAAGGAATTTTAAAATATTTAGATTTAAATAGAATAGTTTAAATTTTGGGTTTTCTGTAAATCGAATCAATTAAAATTTTAAATTTAATTATATAAATTGATTTGATAGAACATTTGTAAAAACAACAATTCTAATGAATCTGGGGTTATTAAAGAAATTAAATGTTTCGTTTCAAAATTAAATTGTTGTATTTAATTGTGTAATGGATTATAAAATTTCATGAATTCTTTTCAAATCCTTTTTATGATAATTAAATAATATGGTACTTATGTAATCCCAACAGTTTCATATATTTGAAGAGGTCATATTTTTTCTATTAAAACTCCCTTGTGGGTTTTAATGGGAAATTGTAATAATAAAATGGAGTATGCGATTTAATTTTATTTTAAGTACTCTCAAAATAAATTATCCATAAATATTTTACAAGATAATATGGCAGACTTAGGTTTCTAGTGTTTTATTATGGACAACACATAATGATTTAAAACGTTCTAAAAATCATATTAGCACATCCCATTTCATAAGAAATGGTGACGAATCCTATGGGACATTGTTCAAGGGATGTATGTACATACCATTCTATATTCATAGTGTTGGGTCCATATATACTGAAATTGTCATAACTACATCGAACATGACAATATTTCTAACTTTTTATGAATTTAAATTATATATATGTATCCCATAGTTGAAAAATGTTACACAAGAAATGAAAATTGATATAAATTATTCTATATAATAGTGTTTACCAACTCATTTTTTCGAAATTTCTATTGTGTAAATAACCCTATCATTAAAAATAATTTTTTTCATTTTGAAATATATTTCCACTATTTGAAATGTGAAGCACGAATTTATAAATTTATTTCCATAATATAAATTTTAAATGATGATATTTTAAAATAATCTTTTGGAAATTCCAAAATGTTTGGTTTTAAAATCATAAATAGATTTGTTGGTTAAATTAATATTTCTATCTAGTTAAGGAATATCAATTGAAATTCTAATGGGATTTGGATCATAGATAACATGTTCCTTTCGATGTTTTTAGATTATATACTCCATTCTTGAGCAAGGGGAACAGATCTCTTGGAGGTGGATCTGGTTATAGAACATTGGATTTGTTGAGTTGTGTCATTAGAAAATTTTGATATTTTTCCTTATTTTAGTACTTTTTATGTATTAATTTTTTAATTAATTATTATTTTTTGACTTCTGTAACATTAATCCTAGTAAATTTTGTATATTCATACTACCTTTTTTCTTTTACATCAACAATTGTTAATGTAAAACTCATTGCCACATTCTGTTTTTATGATGCTAGGTGGTAATCATTGAACTATGGGGAATTGGAACGACCTTCAGGGCTATTCCAGAGCTGAATAGTTTAGTGGGATTCCATGTTACCTGGTCTAGTTTGTATAAATGTGGTATTAGAGGGAGGTTTATATTATTTTCTTAAAGTCTTTATGCATTTTGGAATCTATATTGGACAAAATAGGTAGTTATTGTTGTCTTCATGGCCAGTTATCACCGCAATGATCTATAATTCTGAAGGGGTGGCTAGGGAATTTTGTCATGTGGATTAGTTATATTCATTGAACTATTTTTGTTTGGTTGTATTGGAACAAATTACTATTTATTTTATTATTTGGCATTTATTTAACTTGTTTGTCTCTTTGAGCATTAATTTTATGTCTTCCTTGTTTCTTTTTGGATGTTGTGTAGTATATTACCTCTATGAAAACAAGAAAATATAATAAAAGGGGATGATGAAACTATAAATTATTGAGTGAATACCTTTGTTGAGATGAATATGTTTTAGATGATCATCATCACTATCTAAGAACTATTATAGGCACCACCCATAGTTCTGTATTCATTCTCTCACTATGGAACGTCATAGGGACAATAAAAAGATTTTTTCTCAAGAGTTACATTGCTAGAATCCAGAACCATTCAAAGTATCAAATTTACCAAAGGGGTATGAATAGTGTTTTCTTAGAATGGAGTTTCTGTTTCTGTATTTGTATATAGTAGAACAAATGAAATTGATGTGTGCTATATACAGGCATGAAGATCTAAGTAGGAGGTGGTGGGTTATGATGGTGATTGGGATGAAACACGATGTTCAAGAGCAAGAAAAACTCATTGTTATTTTCCCTAAATTGTTCTATTCATAGTTGATAATGTTACCTGTGTCTACAGAGTTATTCACGGTTGAGAAAACTGAAAAAACATTTACTGTGTATGCAAACCTATTTATCTGAGAATGGGAACATCACACCTATGATAGAATCGAATGAGAGGATTAAATATCAGTGGTTCAAGTTGGGGCATTGTCTAGTTATTTGTGCATTGGATTCCTTGCAACAAATTCATGTTTATTCCTATGTAATGGATAGTGAATTGGTGTTCAAGGTAGACATGGATAAAAGATCAGGGTTATGGGAGATTCTTTCTCCCCTAATGACAGGATGAGTTCCTTTAATGGTAAAAGGAAGCATGATGGTTAGCGTGGTAGTTATGTATAGTAGGGAAAATATATACCTCCTAATGTTCCTAGTATAAGCCCTTTGGTTTGATAAATGTATAGATAGGTATGAAATTGAAATATGGAATGCACTGAGGAACCCAAGAATTATTATCCATATGGATGATTAGGGTAATTGTTGTGATTTTTTTCATATTTATTATACTATACATAGCTGAACAAGATCAACATATCCTCATAAATCTATAGGGAAATCATCTGATTAAGGATTAATAGGGTTCCATCCACAAGAACCTAGAATTTATATTCTTCACATAGTGTAATAGTCTTTAGAGGAAGCAGATATGGGTCTAGCAAACCTAAGTGGTACAATTACAATCACTTCTTCTTTAATGATTGGTTTATTTCATAATGTTACTTATCATTTAGTTATTTCAACATCTATTGTTAATATACTAAACATTTATATGGGTATTTCATCTTGTGAAATGTATTTTATATCACCCCATGGTAAAAATATAGACCGGGTCCTTCGTTACCCCGCATGTGTTTTACCTGTATGAAATTTTGTGTTTGCCTATACTTTTCATGTTCTCCACATGAAATTTCATGATTTTTTTTTCCAGATGGATTAGATCATTTCCAATAAATCCTAGATTGATCGTTATATTTGATAGGACTCCATTGAAACACCCAGGGGTGTGTTCGATGTATTTCAAGGATAATGGGACCTATAATTGAGAAGAGACAAGCCTTCTTATTCTATGTTAGGGAATGTGATATTCGTGTTTTCCATTGATCTGGAGAAGGAATATTTTTTTGGGGATCTTCCTCAAGTTTCATTCCAATTTCCGTTTAGGTTTCCTATTGAATTATTCAGTTTTCCACTGATAAGTGTGTTTGAGTTTTCTATTGACATAATACACGGTACTCATCATGTTTTTATTCCATCATACCACACTTCACTAGTAGAAATGAAATAACAAAAGTCCTAGGTCTTTGATATTCTAAATAAAGTCTATACAGCCCTCAGTGTGTCACCATTGATGGTGATATTCTCTTTGTTATAAAATCTGATTTTTTTCCTATGTGATTATTACCGAAATCTCAATCGAGAGATGGTAAAGAACAAATATCTATTACAACAGATTGATGATCATTTTGATCAATAGAAAGAGGATAAGTTGTTCTAGAATATCAATCATTGCTCAGGAAACCGTCATTTGAGGATAAAAGGTTTTAAATTCAAAAACCACCATTTGGACCAGGAGATTCAATTATGACTACCTTGTTAATGCATTTGGTCTAACCGATTCCTCTTATTTTTTCATGAAAATAAGGAATAGAAATTTCCATGATTTTCTCAATACATTCATGCTAGACTTTGTATACGAAATTATTATTTAATCTATCACTTTAACAGATCATGTAAATTAAATGAGAAATGATATTTTTTTTCTATGAAAACAATGAACCTATCCTAAAATTTTGAAGTGCGATTTTTAGAATATTGTAGTAAAATTATGGGTAGATGTGGTGTCGAAAAATCGTCTTTCAGTTGATCTTGAGATTGTTAAAACTATTATGAAATGGGAATAAGCATTGGATTTGTTAAATATATGGAGATTATTGAGCACATCTAGATATTATCGTCGGTTTGGGAATGTTTTCTCAATGATGGATTAACTGATTACTACACTCACTCAGAAGGGAGTGAGGATTAATTGTAATAATATCAGTTTAGATTATTTTATTAACATGAAATATATTTTAACATCTACACTAGTGCCGTCTCTTCTAGTGGTCAGACAGGGGTATGTGAAATTTTGTGAGGTATAAGGTTCTGGATTTGGATATGTTCTTATATTGTGTAATCATGTAGATTTTTATGGCTGTTTTTATATTACTCCACATGAGTGGAATTATCCAACCCATTACCATAAACTAGTAGTAGTGACACAAATGATTTAATGTTGATGGAATTTCCTTTTTTATATAAATTTTACTATATATTTTAACCACAATAACATGATTAATACCTTCTCTAAAAAATATTTTAATCTCCATAGAGGCATTTGGAGTAATCCCTATAGTCTATCGATTTTGACATTGCACATACTCGAGGGAATTATAATTCCATAACATATTAATCAATCAGGAAACATCCATCTATTAAAGTGAATGAATCTTCGTAAAATTGGAATTTGAATGCTCTTATTTTACAATTTAATATTATAATTCATGAGAAAGTGTCTTATGTTCCTTTTTCCAGAGTTCATTTGAAATCATCTATTCTTGAGATGATTCTTCATGTCCCCCAACTTTTTGATTAATAACATTGCATTAGAGGATCTCTTTTGCATGGGGAGCCAATTTCCTAGTGTTTGTTCTCCAAAGAGGGTTTTTTTATTACCAAAATCTATTTGTTGTGGTGTTAGAGTCCATGAATCCTTTAATAGGGGATGTTCAAAATTCCATGTGGGAAGTGTACCCCAAAACAAAAAATATTTTCTATGATATGCAATGGAAGTAATTTTGGCTAGGTATGAGATGGGGAGTTTTTTATTTTATCTCTTATTTTTATACATGGATACATGTTATGAATGATGACCATAATACTTTTTGATTTCTTCTACCCATTCGATTCCATACATGGATGTGGGAGGAGATCTCAATAGTATTTATGGATGGTAGGACATGTTCCTAGAGAAAGAGAAATTATATAGGGGTTGTGGTCGTTAGGTTGAAAAAATCATCCCAAATTATACCCACACATTCTATAACTTATTTCTACGAGTTTTTAAATCTTAATGTGGAAGATATAGTTCATTATCATGTTGTTTTTTCTACAATTATCTATGATATGGATTGTTGATTCACTTATCCCATTTTAGAGGCCTTCAGGAGATACTGGGATCTGACACCTTATTGAGTAGGCCATACCATCTATAGTTAGATTTCTAGATAGAATGTTCTGAACATGTTTTTGAGAATATGATCCATACTTGTGCTCTAGTCTTTGGTGGTTCTTGGAATGATCATTTTGGGTTGGTTGAGTATTCATATAACAATAGTTACTTGTACATGATCATAATAGAACTTTTGGGGCCTTGTATGGTGGGCCTTGTAAATATCCATTGTGTTGGTTAGAGGATGGTGAAACATCCATGGTTGGACCATGATTGGTGCATAAAATGAAAAAAGGATCCATTTTATTCATAAATTAATTTTATTTTCACCAATTATATATTTGTATTATGCTGAACACCACTATAGACCTTTTTTAATTATAGTTGGTTATGAGGTGTTCATAAATGTTTCAATTAATTGGTTCATTAATGGCATTGGTTTCAAGAGAAGATTTTGCCTCACATTATGGGACATTTCAACATTGTTAAGCTCATGGGGAATATTAGATACCATTTATCACTTCCACCATAGCTCACATGGTAATGAATAAAACCTTTGTCAATGGAATTTCTAGCGTTATAGAGTAATCATTTAAAAATAATAATAAAATCATTATAAATGAATAATTAATGAAAAATTATGTATGTATAGTAGTTATTGAACTAACTGTAGTGAAATATTAATTTGACCATAGGAATAATAATATGCTACTTATAAAGAGTAAACAAGCCAAATGAATAGTATCCTCACCCATGAATGTATAAATAAAATTTATTTATATTATAAATGAATTTATAGTTTAATTATACCAGTGATTTGTAAATAATTTTTTTAAAAATTATTAATTAATTGTTGTTAATTTTGTTTGTCATAAATATTTATATAATTTTTTATGACCAATTTAACAATTTAAATGAAATTTTATTTTAATAACATGCATCCATAAATAAATATTTTAATTTCTTATTATTTAATGACAATTCTATGAGACCTTAATTAATATTTCAATGTTTTGTAATGTTAATTATAATTTTAAAAGATGAATTTTTAATGTAAAAAGTGAATTAAATTAAAACATAAATTACACATATATTAATATTTTACATAAAATGGATTACATTTTTTACTTATACACAAATAAATAATAGTTAAGGTAAATGTTTTCGATTTTCCTGAAATACATGATTTTTAGGCGAATAGAAAAATATGATAATTTACAATAAAAGTTAAATATATGAGTTATGGTGTTATAAATGGCATAAGGATGATGTAAGAAAAAATTAAGAATACTCCTTATCTATTTTAATATATTTTTAGATAATTCTCAACTATTTATATACTTGAGACAAAATTATAAACTAATGAACTATCGCCTATTATAAATACCGCCACTCACCCCTACTTCTCCTCACAACTCTCAAATGTTATACCATTCTCAAATTATTCCCAATAATATTCCCAATCATCTCTACCTTTTTATGATGAACATGGTCCAAAAAAATGGCCAAAACTATTCCTTAAAAATGTTCTCTATTCGGATAAATCCCAGAGGTAAAATCTTCTTCCTCATTAAATTTAATTTTGTTTCAATGTCATTTATTTTCTTTCTCTTATACACACATTATATTACAAAAAATGGATCATTAAATCAATTATCTTTCATATCCATTTATTCTATCATGTTAATCGAGGATCCATCTATAAAATCCTCCCTCTCTCTTTTATTCTAATTATTAAATCACCACCCATGATTTTCCAATTTACCGACATCATTGGTGATGCACATTCATTTTCTATTAATGCCTCCTTGGATGATAATGAAACCATTATAATTTTTTAAACATATTTTAAATTTTATGTTATATCCTTCTTTATGTTTTAGAATTGAATTATTCACATAATACTAAATGAAAAAATGTGTTCTTTGTAATCTAGAAACAACCAAAATTAATTTAAAATGAACATCATAAAACATTACCTAATGATTCACCGTCATTACATATAAAACTATTATTTATAATATAATTTAAGAATAAATAATATCATTAATAACATATAATTAAAATTTGGGATATTTTTCCTCATTTTACATGAACTTCCATTCATGAATCCATAAAAACTGATCATGAAAACTATGAGAATGAATTCCCACTCGTAATGAAGTTTCTCTCTCTAACTCGTCGAAAGGACCATAAATTAAATTAATGAAAGTATAATAAATGATATACATTTATGAAATTTTCTTGAATTGTAATTAATTAATCTAATATGATTATTCTAGATATTAATTTGAATGAACCTTTGAGACCAAATACAAGGGGAATTCTCATACCCAACTCTATTTCATTGGGGTTTCCCTCTTTTTTACAATTTTTAATTTGGATATTCTTTAAATATAATTTATTTTTAATTATCATACATTTTCATGGATATAAATGTTTCATATATGTATTTTTTACAAACATAATGTTTTTCAAATGAATTATTTTTTTGAAAAAACAATACTTTTACATCTCGAAATTGAGTATTCATCACTCAAGGGTGATGATTCATATATTAAGTACATTATTCCCTTTTTCATTAAGAACATAATGTTTACAAATGTATTCTTTATGTAATTAAACCCATTCTTATCCTAGGGTTATGTTGAGTTCGAGATTGATATATGTCCTATCTGGAATGCATGATAATGTAAATGTTATGATGTTATGGGTGAAACTAGAATTAAAAAGTTATCCAATGCATTGGTTAATGTGATTTATCACATGATAAATGTGAAATAATCGTGAACATGATTATAGCATTGTTCACTACTATGTGTGGTAGTTGACCAATATGAAATGACGTTTCATAAATATGATTTTATGCATTTCAAGCCTTATCTTAATACATCCTCTCATAATTATGATCCCATAGTTATTTTAAGATGAGGATTTTTGTTTATAGGCGACCCATGATATTTTAATCCTATATATACTCTTATTAGGATTTAAACTCACACCATTCTTTGATGTATATCCTTTGGTGATTACACGAACTAAAGGGAATTAATATAACAAAAAGGGTCATAATAGGATGGAGTTAAATAAATGTTGATGTTTTGTTTCGTTAATATTATGTATAAATAAAATTTTTCCAAAATACTAAACACTTAGATCCTTGTTTTCCAACGCATTTATGTTTTTTTATTTTAATATGATGAAATAGTAATGTAACAAAATGCATGGTCTCTATATTTGGTATCATATGATGGTATAAGTAATTTGGGAATTATGATTATAAAACCTTAGTGAAATTACATAGTATGAGATTGGGTGTTCATAAGAACCCATGAATATTTTTTTAGAAAATCCTAATCATACAGATCACACAGGATGTGCCTTTATGCTTGATTTTACAATGGAATAAACTATTTATTCATGAATTGTTGACATCTATTTTGTTTGAACATTTTCAATTTTATAAAATTGTGGGAACCATGTAAAACCTTTCAAACAAAATGTGTATGGAACAATGCATTGATTTCTCAAATAGCATCCCAAATATATTTTGGTGCAAATTCCTAAATTTTACAGTGATTCTTTTTCAGTTATCTCTGGTTATGAACAACAAGATGAATAATTTGAAACAAATATATTCACCAAAGAAGGAGAAATTTTCTATTTAGTGTTTTATATGTTAAAGATAATAGATGTTAAGTGGATCTTTGGATCCAGTTGTCCTGGAGAATTGGTCAAATCAATAGAGAATATCGTTGTTGTACTTCAATGTTCAGAGATAGAGAATTCTACTATAGTCATTTAATATTTAGATAGAGAGAATGATCAATGGTGGAGTATTATTAAGAAAACCAAGATAATAAACTAAATTTATGAGATGGGGGCAATACATAAAAGTAATTTCTCAATAAATATATTTTCCTTGAACTCTTCATAAAATCCTGGAGAGAGAATTTGTAGAGCTATAACAAAATTGAGGTAAACCATTCATCAAATATATAAAACAATTCACCACAATTTTGATGAATTCTATCTATTTTGTTACGAATAATAATAAAAAAACGATAGAATAATTAGTGGCTTAAAAAAACACATTATAAATACTCTTTCAATTAATGGAATATGGAGTTTTAAGGAAGTTTTCTGATGCGATCTCAATGTGGAGGTGGAGTTTGGCGAATGGCCCCATGTCTATGGTTATAAGAAGTGAATTATATAGTTTCATGATGAAGGATATAATTAGAAATGATAAAATAAAAATCAACCCCCCACATGTCAAAAAAGCTGGAAAAAGAATCAGGGGAACAACATTAATGCGACTAGGAAAAGCTTCAATTTTTGTGGAGAAGGCCTCCAAGATCATGAATATTAAAAAGAAATGAAAAAATAAGATAATTTTGTGGAGGAAAAGAGAAAAAAACATGATCAAATGCTAAAAATGTATGGAGAAAGGTCACTATACAAGAATGTTAACCAAACCTTGGGTCCTCTAGGTTAATTAGAATCACCCGCCACAAATGGAAAAGGATAAAGGAAAGGATTATTCAATAAGAAATTATAATTTCATGAAGAAAAATGAAGTCATACAATTCACACATCATAATCAATCTAAAGTGGAAATTTTTTTACTTTATTCAAGTTCTACGCATACCTTTATATCATGAATGTTTTCTTGAACCATTTAATTGAATCCCAAAATCCATGAAGTAATGATATCCATAAAATCACTAGGTGGTGAAATCATTTCATCCCATGTGTGGGACTCTTCTCTTATTTGTGTATGTGGGAAGACTCATCCAGAAAATCTTATTATACATCCCTTCATGGAGTTCAGCACTATTTTAGGGATGGATTGGAGATAATTACCTAGAGAATAGAACATATTTTTACTAATGGAATTTTATTTTCATACCCCTAACCATTTAATGATCCTCTAAAAAATCAAGTAAAATCATTAGTCTCCTTTTAACAATCCATCAACAATGTGGGAGTTCATTAAAAACTAATAAGAATACCTCAAATAAATATTTTAGTCAAAGGAAGGTATCAAACTCATAGAAATAATAATTATGACGAAATATATTGATGCATTTTCCAAAAAAATCATTGTATTTCACTTGGATTGGGAGGTAGAGTTTTCAATGGAACTCATACCAGAAGATAATCATATATAATAATGAACTTATATGATGGATCCTATCAAACTAGAGGATTTTACAAAGATGTTGCAACAGAATTTCGGAAAAGCGTTCATACACCATAGTGAATAACGTTGGGGTGAACCCATGAACTTTTTCATGAAGAAGGATAGATCAATGTGGATGTGTGTTGATTATGAGTAACTCAACACGATCACCATATAGAAAAAGTATCATATTCCAAAGATTGGGAAATTTTTAGATCAATTAATGAAACCTCAATATATCTACAAGGTGGATCTCAATTCTGGATATCATCATTTAAATGTGACGAATGATGATATAGTGAAGGCCTCGTTCTACACTAGGTATGGGTACTATGTGTTTCTAGTGATGAGAACCTGACATACTAATTTCCCTGATATCTAAATGGAGTTGAATAATAAAATATATATATAGTTCACTAAAAATTTGAGATAGTTCTTATCTATGATATTTTTGTATACTCCATGATCAACTAATAACAGTAATAAAATCCAGGGCATGTGTTGGCAATAATACAGAATTAGTAGTTGTATGACAAGTTTAGAAAACATTCTTTTTGGATGAATCAATTCACATTCACGGGACATGTGTTCATAAGTGATATTATTTATACAGACCCTTCAATAATAACAACAATTAATGAATTTCCCATACCCTTTAGTGTCATAGAAATTGTATTTTTTTTATTTTTAAGCTGGGTAATGGGGATTTTTTGTGGGAAATTTATCAGGATTGCATATCCTACTAACTATGTTATAAAAAAAAGTGGTTTAATTAGATCTGGATAGAATAATGTGATGAATTCTTCACATAGCTAATGAAATGGTTGATCATTACACCTGTTCCATAAAGTGGATATTTTTTGGATATAAAAATATTTTTCTAGGAGAGGATAGGTTTTTATACTATTGAAAATTATACTGTGATATCCTTATCCTAACATCAATTTATGCACCATGAGTAGTACTAAACGACACCATATCTGGAGCTATATGCTATGATTTTTCCTTGAAAATATTGCCACACAACGTCTATGGTTAGAAGTGTGACATATATTCTGACCACAAGAATAAAATGTTTTTATTCACACAAAAGGATCTCAACATTCATCAAAGGATCTAGTCATAGCTAAAAAAATACTATGATTTCCCTATTAATTATCCTCATTTCAAGGAGAATAAGTTATCTTATGCTCTAATAAGGAAATATGATTATACTGTATCCATGTTTCATATTGGGAAATACAATTCATATTATATATGAAAAGGATGTATTTGGATATCAAAATGGCTGGGAATATATTCTTTTGTTCCCAAATTATTTCTCAAACTTAAATCCAAGAGAAGATTAAGGAGGAATAAAGGAATATATTAGAGTTAAAAAAGGATAATGAAGTAATGGAAGGGAAGATTTAATAGTTCCATATTGATAATGATGATGGTGTGATTCTGTTTGGAAGAAGGATATAAGTGACTTCATCACTTGGGATAAAAAAGGTTATATTGGAAAATGTATATAACTCAACTATATTTGTCCATCCCAAGAGTACTAAGGTGTACTGGGATCATAGAGATCAAATCCAGTGGGACAACCTGATGAAGGATTTTTAAATATTTATCTCAATTTTTTTGATATGTTAGTATGAAAATTTTGAGAGACATAAGTCCATAAGGATGAGGAAACCCTTTCATATTCCCATGTGAAAATGAGATATTTTCAATATGGACCTTTTCACAAGTCTCCCAAAGACAACCAAAGGAGATAATTTGATATGGGTTATGGTGGACCGGGACAACACTATTGTCAACTATATCAGTATTTAGAAAGATATATCCCTTGAACAACATACAAAAAATATTTTAAGGAAGTAGAAAGACCACCTGGAGTTCCACACTCGATTATCCTTGATCATCATACAAGGTTCACATCAAAATTTTGGAGGAGTCATCAACATAATTTTAGTTATAAATTAAATTTCATCATGGCATATCACCATCAAAATGATGAACAATATTAAAGTACTGTTAAGATCTTGATGAAATGATAAGATCCTACTATATTTTTTTCAATGGTTGATGGATCATAATATCATATTGGACGAGTTTTCATAAAACAACAGCTTCAACTCGAGTATTCAAATCTCTCCATATAATGTTATGTGTGGAATGTGATGTTGAAATCTAACCTATTAAGATGATGGTGGTTAAGGAAAGCTACTAAGAAATGATATTGTGAAAGAGAAGACTATGTTGAAGTAATCCATCCAACACCATATCAAGGCTTCTTAAAGATGAAAAAATAGCTATACTCATAAGTGTTATATGGACTTGGAGTTCGACATTGGAGACAAATACTTGCTTCGACTATCAACATGGAAGTAAGTCATGGGGTTTGAAAGGAAATAGAAGCTAATCCAAAGGAACATTATCCCCTTTTAGATCCGTGATCACCAGGAAATCATAGCCTATTGGCTTACACTACCACCATATATGTCTCCAGTTCCTGATATATTCAACATATCACTCCGAAGGAACTAAATACTAGATCCCTAATATTATTTGAACTCAGAGGTGGAACAACAAGAAGATGACATCTCTTATAACGAGTTCCCAATACATATTATGGACCAGAGGGAAAAAGATCTATTTAAAATGAAAACCCACCTTGTAAACATGTTTTGGATGATCCATAAGTATGAGGAAGCATATTGGGAACCTAAGTAGGTGATTAAAGAGAAGTACCCTCACCATTTTCTATAAAAGAATTTTGAGGGTGATATTTTAAAAGGGGGGAGAATGTAATGCCCCAAACTTTTGTCATGTGAATTTCTCCCTTCTTAATGTAATCACCTATAAAAAGTAATAAAAACATTATAAATGAATAATTAATTAAATAATAAATATTTACTAAATTTAATGAACCAATATTATAGAAAATGAAAACTTACCATAGGAATAGTATTATGACCATTATGAATAGTGAACTGGCTAAATGAATAGTAACCTCACCCATGAATGTATAAATAAAATTTGGGAATCTTATTAATGAATTTATGGATTAATTATATCATAGTATAGGTAAATAAATGTTTTTAAAAAATTTATTTAATTCTTGGTAATTTTTTTTAATTCATAAACATTTAATTATTAATTTCTAAGTAATTTAATAAATTAAAATAAAATGTATTGTCATCCAACATTCCGAAAATTAATATTGTGATGCATATTATTTAAATTTAATTTTAATATTCCTTTAGTAAAATTTCAATGTGTTATAAAATCCGTTCTAATTTAAAAATATGAGTATTTTAAGAAAAAGTTGATTTTATGTAAAAATTAAATTACTCATATTTAGAAAATTATATTCATAAAACTATATTCAATTTTTGAAAAATAAATGTTAAAATGGTTAGGTTTAGTTTTTTTTATTTTTTGAAAATACCTGAAATTTGTATGAATTGTAAAATACGGTTATTCTCAAAAAAGGAAAGAAACATTAATTATGGTGTAATAGATAATAAGATGTTGATGTAAAACTAAAATTGATAACTATATTTAATTATTTTAAAATATTTATAGATAATTATCAGTCTATTAATAGTCTTTATCTGAAATAATAGACTAATGAATATTATAATGAGAAAACACCCCTCTCCTGCATAATAAATACCACCCCTCACACCCACTTCTACTCACACTTATCATGCTTTGAGCCTTTCCCAAATTCTTCCCAATACACTTCCAAATAACCTAACTCACATTAAGGAGATCTTGGTCTCACTAAAAGGCCAAATCCATTCCCCATGGAGGTTCTCAAGTGGGATAAATCTATGAGGTAAAATTTTCTTCTTTTATTCTAATTTATATTCAATTTAATTTATTTTATCATATTATACTAAAATTAACTTGTACAAATGGAAAGATATATACAGTATGTTTAATATAATATTATAGTATGTTGTTAATTAATGATTCATAAATTAACTTGTCCCTCCTCTCTTTTCTTCCAAAAATTAAATCATCGCCGCTTATGTGTCAATTTAACTATATCTTGGGTGATGCACATTTATTTTCCATTAAAACCATCAAAGATGTTAATAAAAACATTATAATGGTTTAAACATATATTAATGTTTTTGTTATAATCCTACTTATGTTATATAAACAACATATACACATAAAATTAAATGATTAAACAAAATGAGTTCATGTCAATCAAAAAACTGATATAATTAACATCAAACAATCATCATTAACTTTTATCTAATGATTATGCTTCATAAAATAAAAAAATTATTTATAATATTCGTTATGATTCATTAATATCATTAATAACATATCATAATAATTCTGGATATTTTTCCATATTTAACACGAAATTCATTTCAGGAATACATGTGAATAGATTGTGAAAACTATGAAAATGAATGATCCTGAATGATGATATTATAATCCCCAAAACATAAAAATCACATAAATTATATTAATTACATTATAGTTAATCATATTGTTGTATGAAATTTTATTCAATAGTATTTAATGAATTTAATGTTATTATATAGGATATTAACCTGACAAAATCTTTTATACACAAGGTAAGGTGGACTCTCAATCCCAACATTATTTCTTTGGGTTTTCCCACTTTTACACCATTTTCAAAATGTATACTCTATAAATATAATTTATTTATCATTATAGTACATTTTCTAGGATATACCTGTTTCTTATTCTTTTTTTTAAAACACAATATTTTGTAGATGAAGTGATTGTTTAAAAGAAAAAACACCTCATACATCTCGAAATTGTTTCTTATTCAATCGCAATTTATGATTACTAAATAATGTATGTTATTGAATTTTTAATATGGGAAAAGAATTTATGAATATATTATTTATGAAATGAAATTCCTTCCTTTAATTGGATAATTTTATTTCCATGATTGATATATGTTATACGTTTCATGCATAATAATGATAATGTTATGACGTGATAGGTTCACCTTTAATTTTATAGATAAATGTAAATCTTATGATATGAAGAGTGTGCCAGAAATTATATGTTTCTCCAATTAATTGGTTAATATGTTGTATCTAATGAAAAATGTGATATATGTTTGAACAATATGCTACCTTTTTTCACAATTATGTGTGGTTGTTGACACCTAGGACTTGATTTTTCATTTTTATGCATTTCCACTTTCAAAACCTTATCTTAATGGTTCTTATCATGATTATGATCTGTTCATTACGTTATGATGATTATAATATGATTAGACAGACCCCATGTTATAATGTTCATATATATCCTATCACTAGAATTTTATCATCCCCATTCATTGATATATATGGTCTAGTGATTACATGTACAAAAAATAATTCAAGGGATAATAAGAAGCTTGAGAAGATGGGATTAAAAAATATTTATGTTTTATTTTGTAAATTTTATATATCGTCTTAATTTTCTAAAGACAAAAAACCATTGGATCCTCATTTTTGAATTATTTTATGTCGTATTTATTTATATTTAAGTAATTATAAGGTAATAAAAAGGAGGGTCGTAATAGAAATCCACACATAACCTATTTAATGTATATTTAGGCTATGGAAGTATCTATATGATCCATATCATGTTCTGAGTTGGCATGATCTTGTAGTTGAACATGATTTATTTGTGAGTGAATAGATTATTGTGATATTTGATTCTAAGGAAAAGGTATTTCAGGTGAGGATTAAAATATTTGATCATATACTATGGATAAAAGGTTTTTATCATCATGAGACATGGAAAATGGTGGTAATGTTGGTGGAGCAGTGAGCTCATATTTTTGACATGGAAGTTGCATCATAGTGTTGTTGGGGATAGAATGATTTAATGGAGCGGTGGTTGTAGAATATTATTTCTATTTTAAGGTATTCATAAAATTTAATTTTTTTTATATTTTTGGGTTATATTTATGGTTTCTTCGGGTTAATATTTATAGAGTTTTGAAAATTCTGTGCTATTGCACAGTGGGCATATAGTTTTCCAAAATTGTGTGCCCTATGTGAGCAAACCATGCATCCCAATGTATTGGGAATGTTCGCCGTTGTAAAATGGTTATTAAATCTGTGTTCCCTCTTAATAAAAACCATGATTCCCATTTAAAGTTTGCACACGATAATGCCACTCATTAGGCTCTAACCATGCGGGTCTCCAAAGGAAACCATGTGTATGTGATTTTAAGAGATATGAATTTGTATTTAAAATTCTCAAACCCCGATTTTTTGTCCTAAAAACCTAATTAAACCCAAAATAATTTCTCCCTTTTCCATATCTCCCATGGAGGATCCTTTTACCCTCTTATACCAAATGGATATACTCTAATGCTTAAGTAACACACTCCAACATCCTCATGGTTAGTTTCCTCATCCCGAATTAAATATCCAATGATCTCTCTTAATATCTCTAGGGTTATATAGATCCCCATGTTTATTTATTTATCTAATACCATAAATTTGGGATCTTAAAACTATTATAAATTACAATTTCCATTATAATTATTCTTCGTGTACAAATACCGATTTAGGTTTGGTTTTATAAGATCTTTTGGATTCTAAGGAAGGTGGTTTCGTTAAAATTAAAAATATAAATTAAGATAAATTTAATTTTTTAAATTTCAAGTAATTAAATTTCAAATAAAATTTATTTGATTTTTATTATATGTCATTCAATTTTTTGTTGAAAAACAAATAATTTCAGTGAATTTGGGTTTTTGGATGAAATAGTTAGAATATTTTGAAAATTAAATTGTTGTATTTAGTTATGTAATGGATTGGGAAATTACAAGAATTGGTTTCAAATTCTTGTTAATGAAAAATGGCTTGAAATGGTTTTCTTGGAAACCAACTGGATTATTATTTTTGGAAAGGATATTTATCTGAATAAAAACCCAATATGGATTTTAAAGGATAAATTAGAATATTGAAATGTATTAGTGGATTTAATTATATTTTATGAAGTCTTAAAATCAATTTTCTATTGGTTTTTTGTTCTTGAGAATATTGATTCCTTAGGTAGTAAAATTGTTATATTGGAAAACAAATCACAACATAGAACATTATGAAACCTTATATCAGAGAATCCAAATCCTAGTGCGAGATGGATTAATCCTATAAGAATTTTAACTAGTGATGTATGTACATACATTCTTGTATTCACAGTTTTCAGTCCTTTTAGCCTAGAATAATAATACTTAACATGGAAATGACCATTTTTAACACATGATTGTTCTTCAAAAATATATATTAAACTATTTTGAACGTTTTAACATGCATTTTAAATTTATATAAACTATTTTATATTAATTTTTTTATTAATCTATTTTAAAAAAAATTCTATTGTGTAAACATCCTTTTGATTAAATGTAATTTTTTTTATTTTGATATTAATTTCCATTATTTGAAATGTAAACCATGATTTCATAAATTTATTCCAACTATTTAAATTTTAATTCATGGTCAGGTAAAATATTATTATTTAAATTTCCAACTATGAGGTCGTAAAAATAAAATAACATCATGCATTAATTTTATATTTGTATCTTGATATGGAATCTCTGGTGAAATAAAAATGATCGTTTCATCAAACCATTCCTTTTACTACAAAAGTTATAAGGTGATACCATTCCTAATTTGAGAAAGGGAATGGATCTCTTAGTGGTGTATCTTTCTATTGAAACTTTCATTTGGTGAGTTGTGTCCTTTGGGATGTCTTATATTTTCCCTTATTTTTGGTACCTTAGATTTAACAATTATTGATTTAATGAATGTTTGAACTTTTGTGAATTACTACCAATAGAGTTTAATTTTTTTATGAATACTTCCTTTTTTCTTTTACTTTAGTAATTTTTAGTGGAAAACTAATTCCCACCTTCAGTTCTTATAATTCTAGGTGTTATTCACCGACCTATGGGGATTATAAACATGCATCATGCTATGTTAGAGCTGGTTTAGTTATCAGGAATCAAGGGTACCTAGGCTGGTTCATGATAATAAATATCATATATATTTATTATATTTTTAATCTATATAAATATCTTAATGGAAGATATTGAAAATAGATTACAATCTTCATTTAGATGATTGGTTGTACATATGTATACTTGTTGTTTCCATTTTTCTCAAGAGATGTAATGAAATAAAAATGAATATGAATTACATTTTTAATATTAATTATTATTTAATAAATATTATTAATAGCAATAACATTCATCCCCATTATCATCAATGTAAATATTGAATTAAAATCATTTCAAATCGTTTTGTGGTGGTGGTTGTCCAGATGATTGCCTAAACGATGATATTGTTTTTAATGGATAAGAATGAAAAATGTTAGATGAATATTTAAATTACTATAAGTATTATTAGAAACATAATATCACATATAATTATTTAAATTTATCCTTTATTCCATTAATGTAATTTAAAAGAGAATAAATTAATCACATTACTTCATTAGGCGGTTGTCCTCTATGAAAACATACAACATTATCGAACCCCGCAAGGAATTGAAACAAAGATGTTCTATATGATATCATTGTGTAAAATGAATAAATATTTCATATATATAATATATATATATATATGTTAATTCTATCATTTTATGAATCTGTTAATGTTATGATGGAAAACAAATTATATCAGTCAATGTAGTGATAGACTTATTTACACATGATCAATGGTTTTATTTCCCATTTGATGGAAGATGATATAGATAATTAAAATAATTATAGATAAGATTATCAGTTATAATTTTTTAAATTTATTATAATAGTGGAAGAAATTTTTTAAGGAGTTGGTAGATGAAAAAAAACAAAAATGCAGATTAATTATTTTTCCTCATCATCAGAAAGACTCTCCAAGTTTAAAATTAGATGCATCATAAGATGTATTTATGAAAAAATATGAAACTATGTTATGGGGAGGGATGTAAGGAATATATTTTTATAGTTCATGTTCAAATAATAGGGTTTTGAAATTTTATAAATGGAGGATATTAATTGGACATTTAAAAGTATGGGGAGGAAAAACATGTAATTTTTAAAATATAATGAGACAGTTAAATTTTTTTATTAAAAAATCCCCTAAAATTTTTATTCCATGACCTATACATATAATAGTTTCCAAATATTTCCATAAAAAGGGTTTTTGATAAATTTTAATTCATTTTTTACCCATTACATATTAGTTACCCCCCTCCACTGAGCACCAATTTTTTCTTAATCGCCCTATTTATTTGTTTTTTGGTTTTATATTAATTATGATAAAAATTAATTTTGAAAAAATTGGATTAATTAAATAATTATTATTCCAAATATATAATCCATTCTCCAAATAAAATCATATATGTGTAAACTAAATTTAAAATTGAACTACATATTCAAAGAAACAATGGGTTTTCATAGATAAAATTTCAATAAGTATAGAATGTTTCAACATTAAAATATGTTATTAAATTAATTAAAGTTATATAAATTCCTAAAGTTTTAATATTAATTATTTAATATTACTTAATGAAAATTTAAAATATAATTTTTCTTTATAAATAATGTTATCAAAAAACAGTTTTCTACAATGATCAATATTTTTCACAATTCAACAAATAACTAATCATTTTAGAAAATTATAAAAACTCACTCGATGATAATTTTGATATATCATTTAAAAAAATTATATTGTCATATAAATTTTATATTAGTGGAAAGGAAATCAATTTTTTTGTGTGGAAAAATTGACTAATCCCACATTTATAAAATTTTAATATTTTAGAAATCATTTCCATAAATTTAAAAAGGATCTTATTATATTTCAAATAAATATATCACAAGGGTAATAATCATATAAATATTTTAAAAATAACTATATAAATTTATTAATTAATATTCATACCATCCAGAATTTTGATTATTTTATAAGTGTTATGTTTAAATAGTAATATTTTAATAGTGTGTCAAATATCTTTTAAACTCAATGTTGTGTACATTGCAAGATATTTTAGAGATTTATTCTATCTGAAAAGAAAAATATAATAAGGTATTAGTATAGTACATTCTCATTTAGTCTTGGTGTTTTACTTAATATATTATTTTGAACATGATGTTTCTTTTTTAAAATGTATTGGTGTTAGATACTATCCCTTTAAGTAAATTTCATTTTTCTAGTTTAATATTGATCTTATAAATTATGATTTTAACATTTTAGACATCTATTGTTGGAATAAAACTTTTTAGGAAGTGTAATTAGTATATTTTATTTATAAGATATATGGGAATGTGTGAATGTAGTCTTTAATAACAAATTACATTGCATCCAGGTCAGAGAACATTTATTTCGAAATGAAAAATGAACAAGGAATTGGAAAATAATGCCCAAGGATTAGTAGATATTAATATTGATCATAAATCAAAATAAAGTGAATTTATAATATAATGCTAAGTATATAATAACAAAAAATGTTTGATTTTTAAGAGGACATTTAATTAATCAAATATAATGGTAATATGATTACATTTTTTATGATCTTTTTCCTTGAGTTAATGAATTCCTTTACCATATAATTTTAGATCATAAAATAATATATGTAAATGACAACATTATATTTCAAATAAAAAATTTCTCTTTTCATATTTCATTTATCAATTATAACATATTTAATTACTCCATTAAATGAATATCAATTTTTTCATAAAGATCATTTAAGAGACCATTAGAATAGAAAGTCATTCCACATTTCATTGTAGATTTTGAAAAAAGAAAATGGGATGAACATTTTATAAATGAATAACATTTTTAAACTTAATAAATTCCACATATAGACCATTAATTCTCATCAATAACATGTATGAACAAATTTGATGTAAAAATATTTATAATGAATTTCCCTAAATAAACAATATATTCCCCGATAAATATAAGTGGATATTATTGCAACATTATATGAATGTGAATACCTTTATTAATGTAAATTCATAAAAAAATTATTAATTCTACCAAAAATGTCATGTTGTTGAATTAATTACTTTAATAAAATGATCCACTAAACTCCATCAATGCTAACATAAACCATTAAATTAAACATCCAATTTCATGGTCACCCTTAATATGCTATAAATATAAAATTGTTACTATTGTTATCTATGTATTATAAACATTTTATTGGTTATATACGTAAAATTATGTTCCTTCCAAAATGAATAAATAGACACTGATTCACATTAATTTCTCATTACTACCATTCAAAAAATTCTCTCAAGTCCGTTAACAAAAAGTAATAAATACCGAGTTCTATGTCTCTCACTGTAGCTGAGGATTTGCCTCCTAGAGTTTTAATATGCCCGGTTTCTCCTTCATCGGAGTTCTAGTTCTGCGTCGACGCGTTCTCCTCTTCTGTGTCCGTGTGGAGCAGTGGATCTACGACGTTTTGTGGCCCATTTTGTTACCCTTCTTCTGCACCGCTCCTCAACCCTCCGCGGAAAAGTCACCGCTTCCGTCTGACTCCCGGACTCTCCGCCTGTTCTCAAAACCAACCTTTGGGCATCGAAGGGAGTCAGACCTCTTTCTCTATTTGTTTTCACCTCCTGGAACAGTTCCAACCTACCAGGGGACCTTGATTTCCTTCCCGACATTGTCATCCCCATCGGTGTCAGATCTGTTTGTGGCTTCCCTTTACCCTTGGCCATCATTCCTTCTTCGCGAAGACAAGGGACAAACTATGGGTGGGTTCCATTTTCCATTTTCCATGCTGGAGCTGCGAAGAGGCTGATTCATGAGGAGTTTGAATCGCGAGGTACTGGCCGTGAAGGTTCGCGGAGTTTGTGTGTTCGCACAATGATTTATTTGTGAAGCATCTGTCGTGAAGGGATGAGGAACTAGGAGCGTGAATTTTTGGTTCGCGAAGTGAGTTCGCGAAGATGCCAATTTGTGAAACACCAGTTGCAAAGGTTGGCGGTATTGCGTGATCGCAATGTTGCTGGTTCATGAAGTTCTTACCACGATGCTCCGAGGCGTTGTTTACTCACGAAGGCCTGAGACATGGTGAAGCCACGAAGGCCTACCGTGGATAATTGCCCCGCGAAGACTGGGGGGCGCATGACGCGGGTCTCGGGCGTGACCGGTTTTTTGGTTGTTTGGATTCCAGAGGCTCGGGAGGCTGTCTCAGGTGGGAAGACCGCATAAGGGGCCGTGAAAAGGTATCATGTCCAGTGACCCTTTTTTTGGACAGGGTCTTTTGGAGTGAGGGTGTAATAACCCGATATTTTATGATAAGTATTCTTTTTAATTTATTTGATGTCATGTGTTTTATGCTACAACACGATTATCTTGTGCTATATGCAACACCGTATTAGCTTGCAGTATATGCAACACAATTCTTGGACTGTGTTACACCCAATTTCAATTTTGTTTGATAATAGTCATTCTATACAACATTGAGTGTATATATATATATATATATTAAATGTATAAATGAAATATGGTTGGATTTTGTTATATAAAACAACAAAGGAGTCTTGCACAACACACATCCATAACTTGGCTTTCATTACACTTAATCGCGACCTTCCTCGATAGCGTGTGTTGTATGCAATACTGGGTTTTACTAAACAACTGTATATTATTATAATATTATTATGAACTAGCCGTTATTAATAGTATTAACTAAATTTTAAATTTTATAAAATTATTATTCATCTTACACATTTTCTAGAACATTGTATAAGAACAAAATAAATTTTTCGTGTAAAATAATTATTTTTCAAAAAATGCAGATTTGCCGCCTTTTGATTGCACACCCACATTAAATCTA
Source organism: Viscum album (assembly GCA_963277665.1). Taxonomy (NCBI): domain Eukaryota; kingdom Viridiplantae; phylum Streptophyta; class Magnoliopsida; order Santalales; family Viscaceae; genus Viscum; species Viscum album. Next base: position 1,471,376,777 of record OY728127.1, on the reverse strand, counting down.
GTTGTTGACATGTTTATAAGTTCAATTTGACAAAATAAAATTCTTCTTTTGAATCAGGATATAAAAATTTACATTGGATAAAGTTTTGATATTTTTCTGATAACTTTCATATTTTAATGAATAGTAAAAACACGCTATATTTTAATTAAAAACAACTTTTTTCATCTTAATAACATATTTGGTTAAATTATAATATTTAATGGTTTTAAAGTATAAATAAAATATATTTTTACCATTTAATATAATGTATGTCATTAGAATTGATTTTACATTAAATTCATAGGTTAAATCATTTCAATCTTCTGAAATGTTTTAATCAAAAACCCATTTTCATTCGACAACGTGATTAATTTTAATTTAATTTCTGCAACTTCTGTGTATTGAATTTGAGAAAATTGATTCCATATTTTGAATTAGCGCATCCAAAATATGTTAATAGGCTAATTTTTTTTTGGGAATTATGAATAGTAACAACGATAAATTTTATTTACTATAGTTAAAGGTAAATCAGGTAATTAAGGGTAAATATAATATTATAAATTTAACCTAACACATGAAAAAATTCTATTTTATGGCTAAAAGTAAACCCATATCACCTAATGTTTTGATTAGATTCATTTTATGGACTTTTGACCATGAAAATAATTTAATTATTATTAAAACCAAAGAAAGTCACAACATGCCAGTCTCTTAAATCTTATAAGTATAATAATTTTAATTTAGTGATAAAAATCATAACACTTCGAAAATGAATATTCTACAGAAATATTATAAAATTATATACATCATGATAATTTATTTAGTATTTTTAGGGATTATATAATTGTCATTAATGGTGATACATTAATGATGCAGAAATTATTTATTAATTAAAAAATTAGTAATATAGTTTTTATTGAAATAATAATACCCAATAAAATGCCAACAAACCTGACCAAAAGTTATTGGTAGTGTATATCTACACCTCTATCATCCAATTACCTAATATATAACCGTTTGGAGTCTTATAAAAATGATTATGACACTTATATTATTTTATTTTAAATGATGCCAACCGTGTCACCTTCCTAATTTAATAGATATAACAATTTAAATTTTGTGATTTTTTAGATGATGCATTCGAGTAAAAGTATTATTGTGAAAGGTAGTAGATTTATCTTCATCATAATATTTTATTTTTAATTTTTATTCAACAGATAAGTATATTAAATAATTGTACAAAAATGTTATAGTAATTATTTTATTAATAGATAAACCAAATAAATGGTTTTAAAAATACTAAAATAAATATTATATTAACTATTTATTGTTCTCCACTAACTTTATAGATACATATGACCTTTTATGAATCTATTAATGCTTTTATTTCGAACATATTATCTGTATATATTTTATTTAAATTCAAATAAATGAATATTGTTAAAATTGATACTATTGTTATTTTATAAAAATAACATTTTAAATTTTTTTTTAAAAATCACAAAAATATATAAAAATTATAAATTTAAATTTATATGGTCTAAAATATTATACATTATTCAATTATGGACAATTCAAACGAAATAAGTAATTATTTATTATAATATAAAATTTAGAATATTATTACCACAAATAAAATTAAATTGATTAAGTAAGGATAAATCAAGTTGATAATGTTTAAAATAATTTCATAACATGTCTAAATTTTATTGGTTGATGTGATTAAAACCCTATCTCATCTAATATTATAATAGGTGTCATTTTTGGAGGTTTTTATGTGGGGTTAGATTTATTATAAATTAATATTTTTAATATTTCCAAAGGTGCCCCTCCCCTCCCTTATAAAAGGCCACCTCCTGCTTCTCTTCCTCACACCAATTTTAGCATTCAATCTCGGACAAACCCTACCAAATTAACTTCTCCACTTCCCTAGGAACATCCTAGAGGTTCTGGTATTGTTCAAAGGCCAATCTTAGTTCCCTAAGAGGAGGTTTCAAAAGGCGTGTCGAAAGAAGAGGTAATATCCTTTACCGATTATTTCAACTTTATTTCTTCTTATACCTCTTATTCTTTAGTTGATTAATTATGAAGTAATAAAATCAGTGTCACTCATATAATGATATGTTATTATAAGTATGAAAAACCCTATTTCACCATCTATCCATCCTACGGAAAACGAAATCACTGCGCGTGCGTACGTACGGAATACCGTCTCCACGCCGTGGTGTAATCTATTTTCCACCATCACCTTACATGGATGGGTATAATGGTGTAAATAATGACAATACATTATTATTTTAATGTTATATTGATTCTGAAATTTTATACATACACTCCAATACAATTCCACGATCATGGGAATGATATCATCGCTCGTGCGTACGTACGGACTACCATCTCCACGAACGCGATGAGATTCATTTTCCTTGATTAACCATTCAAGAATGATTATAAAGTATATATAATGAATAATAATTAAATATACGTCCTAATAATGCTACTGGATTTATGTATATATATATATCATCTATTTAATTTCATTCAATTGAATAAGGAAACGAAAACAGTGTTCATGCGTATGTACGACCTACCATCTCCATGAATGGTTTCTTTCATTCCTTTTATCGATCTATAATATATATGTATATGATGAATATATAATATATATAAATATTTTTTTACATTCTGGAATTATGTAAATCATGATATAAGTAATAATATCAAGAATGAAAAGTCGAAACATATACGATAAATGAAATGATTTTACCCAAAACACTGTTTTTACATGGAATTTACAAAAGAACGGGTAATATAAAGTAATAAGTGAAACATATATGATATCATAACAATTAATATGATTATGTAATAATTCAATGACATTATTTAAATCATTATACAGGAGGTTCGGATACGTATGAATCATATCGGACCTAAGGTAAGTGAAAATATCACAATCTCATTTTTATCTGAGATTGTTTATACTTTGGTATTTACTGGGGTGTATTTTATCATCCACATCCATGTTTCCTCAATATGTAATATTATTTCCATCCACCTACAATTTTATAAATCCAATTTTTCCTTTCGGTGAGTTTTTAGTAAAAGATATGAAAGGAATCTTTTGTCGTTTTTCGTACATGGTACGTTTTTACTTTTCCGACAAAAGTACGAGAAGAATGTTTTTTTACCTTATACGGCATGAATGGATTTTAAAAACATTATTTACAGGAACCTTCCTTTACAAGTTTTCAAGTTTATTTTTAATCAACTTCTTTTAGTTTATAATTTAATGACATGTTAAGAAAGGAAATGTGTTTTTGAAGTAGAAAGGATATTTTTTCTAGAATGGAGTTCAAGTGTTTTATCAAAATTATTTTCCATCTAAGATTGTAAAGGGTTATGTTTCTATCCATATTATTACATTGATTTGATTATGTTGTGATGGAATTATTTATATGAATTACTTTTTCTTGTATTAATTGTTTTATGATGTCACGATGTTTAAGAATCCCATTTTTATTACATGGGTTATGCTATGATGTACGATTTATGATTTTGTGGCACACAAAATAATGGTATAATTATGAGATGGGTGGGATCTATACCTCCCTCCAATGCATTTGGTAAAAATTTATATCTCATGAGATAGACATGGATGGAACGGTAAGTTAATCTGGTTTAGTGTTACAGGACTGAAACGAGGAGTGAACTCGATTCAGAAAGGGACCTTGTCTACTAAGATGGTCATGGCAGTAATGCCTTGGATACTATGGAAATCATTACATGTGCTTAATTGATGCCACAATTACATGCTTTATTTCTATTCTATTTTATCATTATTGATGATCCATTATGATCTATACCTTATGTACTGCCATGTTTTATGTCATTTCTCAAGATTTTGATGTTTAAATATCATGTTCATGTTTTTATGTTCAAATGTACATGGTTTGTTTTATTTTCTCCATGCTTACCCTTACTGAGCATTTGAGATCACCCTTTTTATGTTTTCTTTTCCCCCAGGATTAAAAGAAAGGTTTTAGGTAAGGAAACAAAATGGGAAGGATCTTTATGGGAGATGTTGAAGATCATTCAACATGATTAGAAGTTTATATTCCAAGTTTCCAAAGACACTAAACTATTACGGTCCTTGTGTGTCTATTTTTTTTATGTATTAGATATTCTGAAAAATTAATGTAATGTACATGAACGTCAATCTTCGGGTCTCTAAAGTTGGTATTAGAGGAATGGTTTAGTCAACCTTTGGAAACTAGGATATGAAAACATTAGTGAGATCCCTAGAGATATTTCTATGCTATGTCTAGGGATATCCCTAAGGATAAGTATACGTATAGGATATAGTCCTAGAACTATGGTAACTATCATAGAATTTAACCTAAGATGTTAGATATTGAGGGTACTCTCCCTTTGCTATGTTGTTTTCCCTATCATGATTTTTTCCTCTCACACAATTCTTTTTGGGTTTTAGAAAATGGATGGAAATAGGAAGATTCACTATAATGGAGGATATAACGGACAATGGAATGATATTATTCATGAGAAACCAAATGAAACGGGATTTGGAAGTCCAAACATCATTATTATGCGTAATCATCAATCTCATAATATGATCAATAATCTCAACTTTGGTAAGTTTCCCGACTCAGATAATAAGAGAAAGATGGTGTTTCATGATGACCATAGAGGAAAGAAAGTTCAATTTCTCTCATGTAAATCATGTGGGAAGAGGCATCATGGAGATTGTTTCAAAGGAACTGGAAGATGATTTGGGTGTGGAAAAGAAGGACACAAATCCAGTAAGTGAAAAAGAAAAGGTTCAGTTAACACAATGGACAAGAATAATGGTATTGCTATGACATAAATAGTGATTAGATGTTTTAAATTTGCAATGTATGGGAATTATGCAAACCAATGCCCTAAGGGAAAATCTCATGAATAGAATCAGCATGGTCATATGGGTAGTATTTATGTGGATGGTGATGAAGAGACTACAAATGAAATATGAGATGAAATAAATTATGAACCTCAGCTAGTGGTTTAAGAAGTTAGTGGAATAATTGTATGTTTATAAAGAATAATGTATGGTACTATGGAATAAAGAATCATTTAAGAATTGTTACACTATTGTTTTTCCTAAAGTATATGAAAGTATATGTTGAATGATATTGGTAACCATGGAAGGCCATTCAGATATTTTTGGAAGGTAGATAATATGCTGATAATGAAGGGATAAGAAGATAATGAGATGTTTGATTGTATTCATGATCTCATGACTGATATAAGGACTAAGTGATATTATGGTTTGATTATATAGATTTTTTGGGATTTTGGTATGTGGAAAGAATTACCTTTTGATAGTATTCTTGTTTTCACTATGGTTCTACGGTAATTTATGTTTCAAGAGAATATATGACTAAGGTATTAATGTGTTTGGAATGTAACCAATAAGATATATCTTATGATATATGTGGGATAAATGCTTGTATTCACATTCTTGGAAGATAACCTTTCTAGTAATTGTTTTTTAATACTATGAGCTTGGACCGAAGTATTTCAGATAAGCCTAAATATTGGAATGGATTATATTGTACATAAGTTAGTATTGTTTAAGGATATAACTTTTTTTATATATAATTGATGGGATGTTATAGTAATTTAGTTTTAGAAAAAGGACAACATGTAGGACATGCGACAACCCATCATGTCGGACAGGGCTGTGGAAATCGAACCCACAACTGAAGAGCGACATGCCTTTATCACCTACCACTGGCCTACATGAAGTCCCTGGTTAGTAGAAACTAGTTTTATTTTATTAAGTGGTATGATATATGAAGTATAAGTTCATTTTTGGAACCATATACGATTAATCTAACCATAAGATGGACTTATAACTTTTTCTAACCGTTTGTTTGAAACAGGTGGAATGACCCATCATTCTATCAGATGATCTTCTATCACTTCATGAATAACAAATTCAACTTCATTTCTTTAAGAGTTGAAGTGGAAATTTTTCAAAGAACGAACAACAGTGAGATTATACCAAAATCAAGCAAGTATTTGTTCTAATTAAAATTCTTTAACTTTTGGGAAATGATCATGAAAACCAAAAATGTTGTCCTAGTTCCCTTATACCCGATGAATAATATGGTACCTTAGATCATCACAAATATATGGCTTTGTGATTGTTGGTTTTTTCATAGCCATGTTATCTACCACTCTCCATCAGAACATGATGGTTAGATTTCCCTTCTATATCCATATTTTCACCTATGTTTTCCTACATGGAATCCCAGTGATGAGTTAATTTGGGTAACCATAACATTTCATACTTTTGTTTTGAAAGTTATGTTTTGATATTTCATTTTACGATGTGGTTTTTAATTAATGAAACTTTCATGTGGCAAACCGTGCATAACCCCGATGAATTTCGAGGGGGAAATTCATTTTAAGGGGGATAGAATGTAACAAATCGATATTTTATGATAAGTATTCTTTATAATTTATTTGATGTCATGTGTTTTATGCTACAACAAGCTTATCTTGTGCTATACGCAACACCCTATTAGCTTGCAGTATACGCAACACTATTCTTGGATTGTGTTACACACAAGTTCAAGTTCGTTTGATAATAGTTATTCTACGCAACATTGAGTGTATATATATATATATTCAATGTATAAATGAAATATGGTTGGATTCTGTTATATGAAACAAAAAAGGAGTCTTCCGCAACACGCAACCCTAACTTGGCTTTCATTACATGCAATCACGACCTTCCTCGATAGCGTGTGTTGTACGCAATACCAGGTTTTACTAAACCACAGTATATTATTATAATATAATTATGATCTAGCCGTTATGAATAGTATTAACTAAGTTTTAAAATTTATAACATTATTATTCATATTACACATTTTCTAGAACATGGTATATGAACAAAATAAATTTTTCGGGTAAAATAATTATTTTTCAAAAAATGCAGTTTTGCCAACTTTTGATGGCGCACCCACATTAAATCTAGTTGTTGACATGTTTATATGTTCAATTTGACAAAATTAAATTCTTATTTTTAATTAGGATATAAAAAAATACATTGGATAAAGTTTTGATATTTTTCTGATAACTTTCATATTTTAATGAATAGTAAAAACACGCTATATTTTAATTAAAAACAACTTTTTTAATCTTAATAACATATTTTGTTAAATTATAATATTTAATGGTTTTAAAGTATAAATAAAATATATTTTTACCATTTAATATAATGTATGTCATTAGCATTGATTTTACATTAAATTCATAGGTTAAATCATTTCAATCTTCTGAAATGTTTTAATCAAAAACCCATTTTCATTCAACAACGGGATTAATTTTAATTTAATTTCTGCAACTTCTGTGTATTGAATTTGAGAAAATTGATTCCATATTTTGAATTAGCTCATCCAAATTATGTTAATAGGCTAATTTTTATTTTTGGGAATTATGAATAGTAACTACGATAAATTTTATTTACTATAGTTAAAGGTAAATCAGGTAATTAAGGGTAAATAGAATATTATAAAATTAACCTAACACATGAAAAAATTCTATTTTATGGATAAAAGTAAAACCATATCACCTAATGTTTTTATTAGATTCATTTTATGGACTTTTGACCATGAAAATAATTTAATTATTATTAAAATCAAAGAAAGTCACAACATGTCAGTCTCTTAAATCTTATAAGTATAATAATTTTAATTTAGTGATAAAAATCATAACACTTTGAAAATGAATATTCTCCAGAAATATAATAAAATTATATACATCATGATAATTTATTTAGTATTTTTAGGGATTATATAATTGTCATTAATGGTGATACAATAATGATGCAGAAATCATTTATTAATTAAAAAATCAGTAATATAGTTTTTATTGAAATAATAATACCCAATAAAATGCCCACAAACCTGACCAAAAGTTATTGGTAGTGTATATATACACCTCTATCATCCAATTACCTAATCTATAACCGTTTGGAGCCTTATAAAAGTGATTATGACACTTATATTATTTTATTTTAAATGATGCCAAAGGTGTCACCTTCCTAATTTAATAGATATAACAATTTAAATTTTGTGATTTTTTAGATGATGCATTCGAGTAAAAGTATTATTGTGAAAGGTAGTAGATTTATCTTCATCATAATATTTTATTTTTAATTTTTATGCAACAGATAAGTATATTAAATAATTGTACAAAAATGTTATAGTAATTATTTTATTAAGAGATAAACCAAATAAATGGTTTTAAAAATACTAAAATAAATATTATATTAACTATTTATTGTTCTCCACTAACTTTATAGATACATATGACCTTCTATGAATCTATTAATGCTTTTATTTCGAACATATTATCTATATATATTTTATTTAAATTCAAATAAATGAATATTGTCAAAATTGATACTATTGTTATTTTATAAAAATAACATATTAAAAAATTGTTTAAAAATCACAAAAATATATAAAAATTATAAATTTAAATTAATATGGTATAACATATTATACATTATTCAATTATGGAAAATTCAAAAGTAATAAGTAATTATTTATTATAATATAAAATTTAGAATATTATTACCACAAATAAAATTAAATTGATTAAGTAAGGATAAATCAAGTTGATAATGTTTAAAATAATTTCATAACATGTCTAAATTTTATTGGTTGATGTGATTACAACCCTATATAATCTAATATTATAATATGAGTCATTTTTGGAGGTTTTTATGTGTGGTTAGATTTATTATAAAGTAATATTTTTTATATTTCCAAAGGTGCCCCTCCCCTCCCTTATAAAAGGCCACCTCCAGCTTCTCTTCCTCACACCAATTTTAGCATTAAAGCTCAGACAAACCCTGCCAAATTAACTTCACCACTTCCCTAGGAACATCCTAGATGTTCTGGTATTGTTCAAAGGCCAATCTTAGTTCCCTATGAAGTGGTTTCAAAAGGCGTGTCGAAAGAAGAGGTAATATCCTTTACCGATTCTTTCAACTTTATTTGTTCTTCTACCTCTTCTTCTTTAGTTGATTAATTATGAAGTAATAACATCAGTGTCACTCATATAATGATATGTTATTATAATTATGAAAAACCCCTATTTCACCATCTATCCATCCTACGGAAAACGAAATCACTGCGCGTGCGTACGTACGGAATACCGTCTCCACGTAGTGGTGTAATCTATTTTCCACCATCACCTTACAATGATGGGTATAATGGTGTAAATAATGACAATATATGATTATTTTAAAGTTATATTGATTCTTAAAATTTATACATACACTCCAATACAATTCCACGATCATGGGAATGATATCATCGCTCGTGCGTACGTACGGACTACCATCTCCACGAACGTGATGAGATTCATTTTCCTTGATTAACAATTAAAGAATGATTATAAAGTATATATAATGAATAATAATGAAATATACGTCCTAATAATGCTACTGGATTTATGTATATATATATATATTTCATCTATTTAATTTCATTCAATTCAATAAGGAAACGAAAACAGCGTTCATGCGTATGTACGACCTACCATCTCCATGAATGGTTTCTTTCATTCCTTTTATCGATCTATAATATATATGTATATGATGAATATATAATATATATAAATCTTTTTTTACATTCTGGAATTATGTAAATCAGGATATAAGTAATAATATCAAGAACGACAAGTCGAAACATATATGATAAATGAAATGATTTTACCCAAAACACTGTTTTTACATGGAATTATAAAAGAACGGGTAATATAAAGTCATAAGTGAAACATATATGATATCATAACAATTAATATGATTATGTAATAATTCAATGACATTATTTAAATCATTATACAGGAGGTTCGGATACGTATGAATCATATCCGACCTAAGGTAAGGGAAAATATCACAATCTCATTTTTATCTGAGATTGTTTATACTTTGGTATTTACTGGGCTGTATTTTATCATCCACATCCATGTTTCCTCAATATGTAATATTATTTCCATCCACCTAAAATTTTATAAATCCAATTTTTCCATTCGGTGAGTTTTTAGTAAAAGATATGAAAGGAATCTTTTGTCGTTTTTCGTACATGGTACGTTTTTACTTTTCCGACAAAAGTACGAGAAGAATGTTTTTTTACCTTATACGGCATGAATGGATTTTAAAAACATTATTTACAGGAACCTTCCTTTACAAGTTTTCAAGTTTATTTTTAATCAACTTCTTTTAGTTTATAATTGAATGACATGTTAAGAAAGGAAATGTGTTTTTGAAGTAGAAAGGATATTTTTCTCAAGAATGGAGTTCAAGTGTTTTATCAAAATTATTTTCCATCTATGATTATAAAGGGTTCTGTTTCTATCCATATTATTACATTGATTTGATTATGTTGTGATGGAATTATTTATATGAATTACTTTTTCTTGTATTAATTGTTTTATGATGTCACGATGTTTAAGAATCCCATTTTTATTACATGGGTTATGCTATGATGTACGGTTTATGATTTTGTGGCACACAAAATAATGGTATAATTATGAGATGGGTGGGACCTATACCTCCATCCAATGCATTTGGTAAAAATTTATATCTCATGAGATAGACATGGCTGGAATGGTAAGTTAATCTGGTTTAGTGTTACAGGACTAAAACGAGGAGTGAACTCGATTCAGAAAGGGACCTTGTCCACTAAGATGGTCATGGAAGTAATGCCTTGGATACTATGGAAATCATTACATGTGCTTAATTGATTCCACAATTACATGCTTTATTCCTATTCTATTTTATCATTATTGATGATCCATTATGACCTATACCTTACGTACTGCCATGTTTTATGTCATTTCTCAAGATTTTGATGTTTAAATATTAAGTTCATGTTTTTATGTTCAAATGTATATGGTTTGTTTTATTTTCTCCATGCTTACCCTTACTGAGCATTTGAGATCACCCTTTTTATGTTTTCTTTTCCCCCAGGATTAAAAGAAAGGTTTTAGGTAAGGAAACAAAATGGGGAGGATCGTTATGGGAGATGTTGAAGATCATTCAACATGATTAGAAGTTTATATTCCAAGTTTCCAAAGACACTAAACTATTACGGTCATTGTGTGTCTATTTTTGTTATGTATTAGATATTCTGAAAAATTAATGTAATGTACATGAATGTCAATCTTCGGGTCTCTAATGTTGGTATTAGAGGAATGGTTTAGTCAACCTTTGGAAACTAGGATATGAAAACATTAGTGAGATCCCTAGAGATATTTCTATTCTATGTCTAGGGATATCCCTAAGGATAAGTATAAGTTTAGGATATAGTCCTAGAACTATGGTAACTATCATAGAATTTAACCTAAGATGTTAGATATTGAGGGTACTCTCCCATTGCTATGTTGTTTTCCCTATCATGATTTTTTCCTCTCACACAATTCTTTTTGGGTTTTAGAAAATGGCTGGAAATAGGAAGATTCACGATAATGGAGGATATAACGGACAATGGAATGATATTATTCATGAGAAACCAAATGAAACGGGATTTGGAAGTCCAAACATCATTATTATGTGTAATCATCAATCTCATAATATGATCAATAATCTCAACTTTGGTAAGTTTCCCGACTCAGATAATAAGAGAAAGATGGTGTTTCATGATGATCATAGAGGAATGAAAGTTCAATTTCTCTCATGTAAATCATGTGGGAAGAGGAATCATGGAGATTGTTTCAAAGGAACTGGAAGATGATTTGGGTGTGGAAAAGAAGGACACAAATCCAGTAAGTGAAAAAGAAAAGGTTCAGTTAACACCATGGACAAGAATAATGGTATTTCTATGACATCAATAGTGACTAGATGTTTTAAATGTGAAATGTATGGGAATTATGCAAACCAATGCCCTAAGGGAAAATCTCATGAATAGAATCAGTATGGTCATACGGGTAGTATTTATGTGGATGGTGATGAAGAGACTACAAATGAAATATGAGATGAAATAAATTATGAACCTCATCTAGTGGTTTAAGAAGTTAGTGGAATGATTGTATGTTTATAAAGAATAATGTATGGTACTATGGAATAAAGAATCATTTAAGGATTGTTACACTATTGTTTTTCCTAAAGTATATGAAAGTATATGTTGAATGATATTGGTAACCATGGAAGGTCATTCAGATATTTTTGGAAGGTAGATAATATACTGATAATGAAGGGATAAGAAGATAATGAGATGTTTGATTGTATTCATGAGCTCATGACTGATATAAGGACTAAGTGATATTATGGTTTGATTATATAGATTTTTTGGGATTTTGGTATGTGGAAAGAATTACCTTTTGATAGTATTCTTGTTTTCACTATGGTTCTACGGTAATTTATGTTTCAAGAGAATATATGACTAAGGTATTCATGTGTTTGGAATGAAACCAATAAGATATATCTTATGATATATGTGGGATAAATGCTTGTATTCACATTCTTGGAAGATAACCTTTCTAGTAATTGTTTTTTAATACTATGAGCTTGGACCGAAGTATTTCAGATAAGCCTAAATATTTGAATGGATTATATTGTACATAAGTTAGTATTGTTTAAGGATATAACTTTTTTTAGATATTATTGATGGGATGTTATAGTAATGTAGTTTTAGAAAAAGGACAACATGTAGGACATGCGACAACCCATCACGTCGGACAAGGCTGTGGAAATCGAACCCACAACTGAAGAGCGACATGCCTTTATCACCTACCACTGGCCTACATGAAGTCCCTGGTTAGTAGAAACTAGTTTTATTTTATTAAGTGGTATGATATATGAAGTATAAGTTCATTTTTGGAACCATATACGATTATTCTAACCATAAGATGGACTTATAACTTTTTCTAACCGTTTGTTTGAAACAGGTGGAATGACCCATCATTCTATCAGATGATCTTCTATCACTTCATGAATAATAAATTCAACTTCATTTCTTTAAGAGTTGAAGTGGAAATTGTTCAAAGAACGAACAACAGTGAGATTATACCAAAATCATGCAAGTATTTGTTCGAATTCAAATTCTTTAACTTTTGGGAAATGATCTTGAAAACTAAAAATGGTGTCCTAGTTCCCTTATACCCGATGAATAATATGGTACCTTAGATCATCACAAATATATGGCTTTGTGATTGTTGGTTTTTTTCATAGCCATGTTATCTACCACTCTCCATCAGAACATGATGGTTAGATTTCCCTTCTATATCCATATTTTCACCTATGTTGTCCTACATGGAATCCCAGTGATGAGTTAATTTGGGTAACCATTACATTTCATACTTTAGTTTGGAAAGTTATGTTTTGATATTTCATTTTACGATGTGGTTTTTAATTAATGAAACTTTCAAGTGGCAAACCGTGCATAACCCCGATGAATTTCGAGGTGGAAATTCATTTTAAGGGGGATAGAATGTAACAACTCGACATTTTATGATAAGTATTCTTTATAATTTATTTGATGTCATGTGTTTTATGCTACAACAAGCTTATCTTGTGCTATACGCAACACCGTATTAGCTTGCAGTATACGCAACACTATTCTTGGATTGTGTTACACACAATTTCAAGTTCGTTTGATAATAGTCATTCTACGCAAAATTGAGTGTATATATATATATATATATTCAATGTATAAATGAAATATGGTTGGATTCTGTTATATGAAACAACAAAGGAGTCTTCCACAACACGCAACCCTAACTTGGCTTTCATTACATGCAATCGCGACCTTCCTCGATAGCGTGTGTTGTACGCAATACCAGGTTTTACTAAACCATAGTATATTATTATAATATAATTATGATCTAGCCGTTATAAATAGTATTAACTATATTTTAAATTTTATAACATTATTATTCATATTACACATTTTCTAGAACATGGTATATGAACAAAATAAATTTTCGGGTAAAATAATTATTTTTCAAAAAATGCAGTTTTGCCAACTTTTGATGGTGCACCCACATTAAATCTAGTTGTTGACATGTTTATAAGTTCTATTTGACAAAATTAAATTCTTATTTTGAATTAGGATATAAAAAAATACATTGGATACAGTTTTGATATTTTTCTGATAACTTTCATATTTTAATGAATAGTAAAAACACGATATATTTTAATTAAAAACAACTTTTTTCATCGTAATAACTTATGTGGTTAAATTATAATATTGAATGGTTTTAATGTATAAATATAATATATTTTTACAATTTAATATAATGTATTTCATTATAATTGATTTTACATTGAATTCGTAGGTTAAATCAATTCAATCTTTTGCAATGTTTTAATCAAAAACCCGTTTTCATTCGGCAACAGGATTAACATTAATTTAATTTCTGAAAATTCTGTGTATTGAATTTTAAAAAATAGATTCCATATTTGAAATTAGTGGGTCCAAATTATGATAATAGGCTACTTTTTATTTTTGGGAATTATGAATAGTAACTACGGTAAATTTTATTTACCATAGTTAAAGGTAAATCCGGTAATTAAGGGTAAATATAATATTATAAAATTACCCTAAAACATGAAAAAATTCTATTTGATGGCTAAACGTATAGCCATATCACCTAATGGTCTGATTATATTCATTTTATGGACTTTTGACCATGAAAATAATTTAATTAATATTAAAACCCAAGAAAGTGACAACATGTCACTCTCTTAAATCGTATAAGTATAATAATTTTAATTTAGTGATAAAAATCATAAAACTTCAAAAGTTAATAATCTCCAGAAAGTTAATAAAATTATCTACATCGTGATAATTTATTTATAATTTTTAGGGATTAAATAGTTGTCATTAATGGTGATACATTAATGATGCAGAAATTATTTATTAAGTGAAAAATCAGTAATATAGTTTTTATTGAAATAATAATACCCATTAAAATTCCCACAAACATGACCAAAACTTATTTTTAGTGTATATATACACCTTAATATTACAATTACATAATATATAAAAGTTTATGGTCTTATAAAAGTGATTATGACAATTATATTATTTTATTTTAAATGATGCCAAAGTTGTCACCTTCATAATTTAATAAATATAACAATTTAAATATTGTGATTTTAAGATGATAAATTAGAGTAAAATTATTATTGTGAAAGGTAATAGACTTATCTTTATCATATAGTTTTAGTTATAATTTTTATGAAACAAATAAGTATATTAAATAATTTTACAAAAATGTGGTAGTAAGTATTTTATTAAGAGATAAACCAAATAAATGGTTTTAAAAATAATAAAATAAATATTATATGAACTATTTAATGTTCGACACTAATTTTCTAGATACATATGTCCTTTTAGGAATCTATTAAAGCTTTTATTTCGAACATATCATCTGTATATATTTTATTTAAATTAAAATAAATGAATAGTGTCAAAATTGACACTATTGTTATTTTATAAATATAACATATTATAAAATTGTTTAAAAATCAAAAAAAATTATAAAAATTATAAATTTAAATTTACATGGTATTAAATGTTATAATTTATCCAATTATGGACAATTCACAACAAATAAGTAATTATTTGTTATAATTTAAAATTTAGAATTTTATTACCACAAATAAAATTAAATTTATTAAGTAAGAATAAATCAAGTTGATAATGTTCAAAATAATTTCCTAAAATATATAAATTTTATTGGTTGATGAGATTACAACCCTATCTCATCTAATATCGTAATATGAGTCATTGTTGGATGTTTTTATGTGGGGTTAGATTTATTATAAATTAATATTTTTAATATTTCCAAAGGTGCCCCTCCCCTCCCATATAAAAGGGCACCTCCTCCCTCTCATCATCACACCAATTTGAGCCTTCAAGCTCGGCCAACCCCAGAAAAATTCTCTTCTAAACTTCCCTAGAAACATCCTAGAGGTTATGGTCTTCTTCAAAGACCAATTCTAAGTTCCCTAAGAAGAGGTTTCAAAAGCCGTGTCAAAAGAAGAGGTAATATCCATTACCGATTCTTTGATCTTTATTTTTTCTTCTACTTCTTCTTCTTTAGTTGTTTCATTATGAAGTAATAAAATCTGTATCAATAATATACTGATATGTTATTATAAGTATGAAAGATCCCAATTTCACTATCTGTCCATCCTACGGAAAACGAAATCACCGCGCGTGCGTACGTACAGAATACCGTCTCCACGCCGTGGTGTAATCTATTTTCCACCATCACCTTACTTGGATGGGTATAATGGTGTAAATAATGACTATATATGATTATTTTAAAGTAATATTGATTCTGAAATAGTATACATACACTCCAATACAATTCCATGATCAGGGGAATGATATCATCGCTCGTGCGTACTTACGGACTACCGTCTCCACGAACGCGATGAGATTCATTTTCCATGATTAACCATTCAAGAATGATTATAAAGTATATATAATGAATAATACTGAATTATATAGCATAATAATGCTACTGGATTTATGTATATATATATATATTTCATCTATTTAATTTCATTCAATTATATAAGGAAACGAAAACAGCGCTCATGCGTACGTACGACCTACCCTCTCCATGAACAGTGTATTTCATTCCTTTCATTGATCTATAATATATAAGTATATGATGAATATATAATATATATAAATCATTTTTTACATTATGGAATTATGTAAATCAGGATTTAAGTAATAATATCAAGAACGACAAGTCGAAACATATACGATAAATGAAATGAATTTACCCAAAACGCTTCTTTTACATGGAATTTACAAAAGAAAGGGTAATATAAAGTCATAAGTGAAACATATATGATATCATAAAAATTAATATGACTATTTAATGAGTCAATGTAATTATTTAAATCATTATACATGAGGTTCAGATACTTACGAAGCATATCAGACCTAAGGTAGGGGAAAATATCACAATCTCATTTTTATCCGAGATTGTTTATAGTTTGGTATTTACTAGGGTTTATTTTATCATCCACATCCATGTTTCCTCAATATTTAATATTATTTCCATCCACCTACAATAGTTTAAATCCAATTTTAACTTTCTGTGAGTTTTTAGTAAAAGATATGAAAGGAATCTTTTGTCGTTTTTCGTACAAGGTACTTTTTTACTTTTCCAACAAAAGTACGAGAAGAATGTTTTTTAAATTATACGGCATGAATGGATTTTTAAAACATTATTTCCAAGAACCTAACTTTACAAGTTTTCAAGATTATTTTTAATCAACTTGTTTGAGATTATAATTGTATGATATGTTAAGAAAGGAAATGTGTTTTGAAGTAGAATGGATATTTTCCTCAAGAATGGAGTTCAAGAGTTTTATAAAAATTATTTTCCATCAAAGATAATAAAGGGTTCTGTTTCTATCCCTATTATTAAATTGATTTGATTATGTTGTGATGGAATTATTTTTATGAATTCCTTTATCTTATATTAATTGTTTTATGATGTCATGATTTTTAAGAATCCCATTTTTATTACATAGGGTTATGCTATGATGTATGGTTTATGATTCTGTGGCACACATAAGAATGGTATCATTATGAGATGGTTCAGACCTACATCTCCCTCCAATACATTGGGTAAATATTTATATCTCATGAGATAGACGTGGCTGGAATGGTAAGTTAATCCGGTTCAGTGTTACAGGACTGAAACGAGGAGTGAACTTGATTCAGAAAGGGACCTTGTCCACTAAGATGGTCATGGCAGTAATTCCATGGCTACTATGGAAATAATTACATGTGCTTAATGGATTCCACAATTACATGCTTTATTCCAATAATATTTTATCATGATTGATGATCCATTATGATCTATGCCTTACGTACTTCCATGTTTTATGTCATTGCTCAAGATTTTGATATTTAAATATTATGTTCATGTTTTTAAGTTCAAATGTATATGGTTTGTTTTATTTTCTCCATGCTTACCCTTACTGAGAATTTGAGCTCACCCTTTTTATGATTTCATTTCCCCCATGATTAAAAGAAAGGTTTTAGGTAAGGAAACAAAAAGGGGAGGATCGTTATGGGAGATGTTGAAGATCTTACAACATTATTAGAAGTTTATATTCCAAGTTTCCAAAGACACTAAACTATTACGGTCCTTGTGTGTCTATTTTTTTATGTATTAAATATTCTGAAAAAGTAATGTAATGTCCATGAACGTCAAGCTTCGGGTCTCTACAGAGGGTGGGTTGGGATCTGCAATGGTACTGACCCTTTTGGAGGATTGTGCACTCATCCTTTGACTTGTGCTATGGAAGCTGATGTAGTTAATCAGTGGAACGGGATATCCCTAATAGACAAAGAAAAAGTGGCGATCGAGGCTCAATGAAATGAAGACTCACTATTGTAAAAACACATGTCTCTGCTTGTTGTTGGGATGTTCGTTGAAAAAATTTTGG
The DNA here is from genome assembly GCA_963277665.1 of Viscum album. Classification (NCBI taxonomy): domain Eukaryota; kingdom Viridiplantae; phylum Streptophyta; class Magnoliopsida; order Santalales; family Viscaceae; genus Viscum; species Viscum album. The sequence goes on along the minus strand of OY728127.1, from coordinate 1,471,358,290 downwards.
TTAATCAGGGGACTCTCAAAAACACCCTCCAGTACATCTGGAAACTTGATGTAGGAGTGGATATTTAGGAAGAGGGTACTAATCACATCATCTTCATGTTTATTAATGAGAGATATAGGGACAAAATCATGCATGGAAGACCATAGTACTTCGATAATAAACTCCTCCTCATTTAATAATTCTAAGGGGGAGATGATATCTAGAGAGTGACTTTAACCCGCTCCCCCTTCTGGATACGAGTTAAAGGAATCCCATTCCATGCTAGAATGGAACATATAATGAGGGAAATTGGGGAGAGTCTTGGCCACTTTATTTAATGGTATTTCTCATATCCAATACAATGGGGCCCCGAGGTTCATATCAAAGTGGAAATTTAGGTTTCAGAGCCCCTAATGAGGGGAATGTTCCTGAAAGTTGAAGATGCCAACACCTGGATATCATTTGAATTTGACAAACTCCCACTTTTCTGCTTTTTTTGTGGTCATATTGGAAACTAGGAAAGAACATGTACCTCAAAAACTAAGAGTGAATCAGGTAACATCACCCTCCAATATGTCCCTTGGCTCCATGTGAAATTGAACAAATATGTTTTCATCCCTGAGACGGAAAAACAAAAGGACTGTGACTATCTCACGTTGGCACATACCAATCAGGTGGAACCTTCACATGGACAAGCCATTATGCTAGGACCTCTGGATTTCTCCAAATATATCTATCCCACTAAGTGAAAAGCTGGAGTTCATCCTAACCACTTGAAGAACAAAACTCAACCATCCACAAGGTCCGCAATGAGGAAAAAAAATCCACCAAGGCAATGCTCAATACCAATGCAGATGCACCTCGGGCCACCAGATCCAGATTCAGGTCCATAATCATCCGTAATTGATGAAACACCAACGGAGGCCCATGGAATTATGAGAAATCCAATGCTGGGCCCAATCACTTGTCGCACGTGGAAAAGGGTGAAATGTGGAGGAAGAGATGGGCAAGTGGAAGAACCTATCCCCGAGGTCAGGAAACGACAAACTGAAACATGCTAATCGGGGAGGAATCCCACCAAAAGATGGAAAATGACAAGTGACAAAACAAGTCTGGAGGAACCAAAGGAGGTGGCGGGAGAGACACAGCCCCGCCTATAGAAATGATTGTGTCATGATGGAACTGTTATGGGCTTGGAAACCCACGAACATTTCGCATTCTTCAGCGCAATTGCGCTCAATGTCGCCCCGATATGGTTTTATTGTTCGAAACCATAGTAGAAAACAAGGTCACCAATAGTATTTCTCTGAAGTGTGGCTTCCAAGGATTCATTCTAGTGCCTAGACAAGGACATTATGGGGGCCTCTGTCTCCTCTAGAAGGAAAATATTGACGTTAAAATTTTGTCTTTCTCCATGCACCATGTAGATGTTACTATTCAAACGGACTTGCACCAACCCTGGACTGGTGTAGGATTCTATGGCTGGCCATCCCATTCTGATAAAAGGAAGTCATGGGATCTTCTCTACAAGCTTCGACATGATTTACCTAGCCCTTTTTTTGGAGGTTATTTCAATGAGATCATGTTCCATAAGGAAAAGAGAGGAGGAAGTTTTTGACACTCATCCTAGATGTCTAACATCAATTACACGGTCACTAAGGCGAACCTTGTTGATCTGGGGTTCACAGGTAATCCTTTTAGATAGTTTCATGAAAATATTAAAGGTACTCGCATTTCTGAGCATCTTGATAGATTTCTGGGTTCTACTGATTGAATCAATCTATTCAAAATGTCTCATGTTGGACACATGGCCCTTAACTATTCGGATCACTTCCCAATTCTCATTGACTATTTTCAAGGCGAATAGAATCGAAAAATCAGAAGACCCTTCAGGTTTGAGAGCTTCTGGAAAAAATACAAGGAATATGAAGAGGTGGTCTGATCAAGTTGGAAGAATTCCAAGGAAGATGTTGGCCGCAATCTCCAACATGTTGTTTCTTGTATGAGATATTGGAGCAACAAGAAATTCCACCAACCTGATATGCATTGTGATGCCCTTGAAAAGAAGTTTCATAACATACTCAAAAACCCCCATCTAATGGAAACATCTCCAGGATTGGTGGCACTCAAAGAGAGAGGGACGAGGCCCATTGTGTGAAGGAATGCTTTTAGGCTATACGGGCATGTGAAATCCATATTAAAGAGGGAGATACTAATAAAAAATATTTCCACCTGAAAGTGTCAGCTAAGCGCTGAAAAAACTCTATCAGGAGCCTTTAACAACCTGATAGAAGCAAATTTTCTGACAATTGTGGAAATCACGAATCTTTGGTAGGATATTTCCAGAACCTCTTCTCCAGAGGGACTCCATTCATGTCTACTGAAGTGGAAGAATGTATCATACCCGTAATCACTAAGGAGATCAACTGACAGCTTACAAAATATGTGATGAATGATAAGATACATCGGGCTTTGAAGGATATCCACCCCACTAAGTCCATGTGACCAGATGTTTTTCATGACATATGTTTTATACAATACTGGCACATTATCAGTCCCGACATATGCAAAATGATAAAAAACATCCGAGCGGGGAATACAAGAATTTCCACCATCAACAAAACGGTCATCGTCCTCGTCACCAAAATCAATAAACCTAAGGCGATCCATGATTTCAGACCTATTATTCTCTGCAATGTCTCTTATAATATCTTCTAACAAATCCTTGTCAATCGACTATGTTATTGGATTCCTGATATTTCTACTGAAAACTTGATCACCTTTGTGGCCAAGAGGCTGATTACTGATAATTAAACTATGGACCATGAAGTGTTACACTCTATGAAAATGCTCTCCACTACAAAAAGAGGAACCATGGCCTGGAAACTGGATATGAAGAAAGCCTATGAAAAAGTGGAATGGCAGTTCCTTAGAGCTGTGATACTGAAAATGGGATTCTGCACTAAATGGACTCGAATTGTCATGCACTACATCTTGACCGTCTCTTTCAAGATCCAGATCAATGGGGAGCTCACTAGGAGATTCACCCCAACTCGTGGCATGTGCCAGGGATATACTCTCTCCCCTTTTCTCTTCATTTTAGTGGATGATGTTTTCTCTATCCTTATTTCCAGGGCGGCATCCTCTAAGTCTATTCATGGTTCAAACGTCTGTCGTGACATCCCACAAGTGTTACATCTCTTCTTCATGGAAAACTACCTCATTTTCTCCAGAGCCACTACTAATGAATGTTGTGTGATCAGCCAATAAATCCAGCAATATGATAGGGTGTCAAGACAGTCTGTTAATCATGGAAAATCAGAATTCTCCTTCAGCGCAGGGGTGCCTCCTGCCAAGAGATCTGATATTTGTGAATCTGCAGGCATCCATTTGGTCGATAAACACCGAAATTATCTTAGAATCCCTACGTTGATTGGTCGGTCCAATAAAGAAATCATTGAAGCTCTGTTCGATAGGATTGAGAAAAAATTTCAAGGTTGGACCCCAAAAAGCATCTCCAAAGATGGAAAAGGAACCCTCATTAATGCTGTCATTCAGTCTATCCCTAGCTACTTTATGTCAATGTTTATGCTCCCGGTAGCCATCGTCAACCTGATCTATTCACATACTGCGAACTTCTGGTGGGGGAAAAATGATGGAAGAAATTGACCCCACTGGTTGGCCTGGGAAAAACTCTGCAAACCCAAGTCAGAGGGAGGGATGGGATTCCGGAATCTTCGTCTATTCAATGACACATTGTTGGCCAAGAAAGGATGGCACCTTCTTAACCATCCATCATTATTATGTGCCCAGATACTCTGTGGTAAGTACTTTCCCCACACAGACTTATTTGGTTCCTTTCTTGGCCCCCACCCTATCTTCCTCTGGAGAATTATTTGGGGGGCCCAAAATCTTCTAAAAAAAGGACTGGGCTGGAGTATTTGAAATGGCTCATCTGTCAACATCTGGACTGATCCCTAGATTTTCGATAAGGATGGTTGGAAGGCCACATCCACCACCCAACCAGGTCTTGAAGATGCCACTGTCAAATGCCTCTTTTCAGACCAGGGCCCGAGATGGTGTGTGGTAAGGATCTATGAATAGTTTAATGAGAGAGACCAAAGAATTATTCTAGGCATCCCCTGGGTCCCTAATTCAGGCCTCGAACATCTTTTTTGGACCAATTATTCTTCATGTGAGTACATGGTGAGATCCGGGTACAGACTGGCTCTTGGCATTCACTCTCGCGACCATGACGAGGGGCCATGGAAAGCGCCCTGGAAGCTCATCGTCCCCCAAAAAATACGCCAATTTTAGTGGCGGGGTTTCAATGTCACCCTCCCTACCATGAGAATCCTTGCATACTGGCATATTTCCTGCACTGAATCATGCCATTTCTGCCCAAATATTCCTCAAACTTATTGGCACGCCACCATTCACTGCCCGGGAGCCAAGGAAATTTGTAATAAATGGGGCTCAACTTCGGATGCTTCACTGGACATTTCCTCTGACCTCCCTAATCTTATGATGCCCTGGTGTTCCTCTCTTTAATCAGCTAATGGATTCTCTCATTGCACCCTATCCAGGATAATTTGTTTTCGGCATAATGATTCAGTTTTCCCCGATGTTCATCAGCCTCCCGAGTTCTGGATTGAACGAGCCACTTCATTGATTGAGGGATGGAAGGACTGAAAAGGACACATTTTTTCAGGCGTTACCCCATCCTGGCCCCCTCATTGGACCCCCAAATTAAGGGATTCTTAAGCTCAACATGGATTCTTCTCTCCCCAAATATGGGTATATTTCTCTCGGCCTCCTGACTCGAAATCATCTTGGCCACATCATTTCAGGAAAATATGAACCACATCATGCCTTCTGGGAACCTGTAGTTGCTGAGGCCTATGACATTCTTGTAGGGATGATGTTCGCTGTGGAACGTGGATGCGCTGATATCATCATCCAGTCTGACTTCCTTTCGGTTATCGATGTTATTAACCATAATGACACTGGACATCAAGCCTTTGGCATCATTGTCAGAAAAATCCACTCGTTTCACTAAAGATTTTTTTGCAGCACCTTCTCCTTTACCAAAAGGGAAGGAAACAATGCAGCCCATCAGCTGGCGGTCGCAGTCCACTTCGATGTCAACTAGCTATGGCTGGAAAATTTCCCTTCTTGGCTTTGCTTATGTACTGCTGCTGATATTCCTCATTCATATAATCCATCCTTCTTTTAAAAAAAAGTAATAAATTATAATCCATTCACATTTATAATTATTATAACCAGAATATCATATTTAAAATTTCTACTAAACCATAAATCATTAATATAACCATAAGAATATTAATTATACAACATTTTCTATAGGAGGAGAATATGATTTCCCTAGATCCATTACCTTTTTAAAATGTATATTCCCTTAAACATTGGATAATTCATCTACATACATATATATATCACCATATAGTTGAATCATTAAACATTGGAAAATTATTTTTTTAGTATTAAATAATGAACCTTCTAGAAATTCTATAAATAATGTGTAAAACCCCCATTAACATCAAACATGTACACATATTTTTAATTATATAACTAGAAAATGGAGGAAATCCTTGTTTCCCTTCATCGCTTTATCTAAAATTCTATATGATTACTATAATCTTGTTTGTAAGGATTCTACTGATCATTATCTGATACCAAATATAAATACTCATACCCAAATAGCTAAATGAAACTGCCTGCATTATTAAATTAGAACTAGATATATGGAATTTTATCCCGATGTTAAAAATTATTTCTTAATTTTTAGAATCTTGATACATATGTTAAATTCATGTAATATTTTAATATATTAAATAAATAATGTTTTCTCTTTGATAACACCATTTTTTTAAATAGTGTATCCATAAAAATCAATCACAACATAACAAAATATAAAAATAGGTGATATCAGATGGATAGAAATGGTAACACTGTATGGTAATGTATATTTAATAAATAATAAATAACAAAACAACATTTTAAATATGTAAAATACATGTCATTAAATCAATAAACTAATGTAAATATGGAATAAATTAATGTTAATCAAATAAATCCATATAAATAATCACATAGTTCTGAAACAAATCCTTGTATATTCTAACAAATTAAGAAATATCCTAAAAACCATAATTGATTTCAAAATGAGAGAATTCATAATTTTAGATTTCGATAACATAATATCTAGAATATATGCATGATGGTTAAAAAATTGTGTAAAACATAATTTAATTTGTCCAACTAATTTTTCACAAGATACCTATTATCTAATCAATTGTATTTCTATAAACATCCCCCACTTGTCATCTTCTATGTCTAATGACATCATAAGATAAGTGAGTTGAATCATAATTCATATAAACATTGGTATTTAATAGACATCATTTTTTAATTCCTTATAATTTTAAAATTGAATAATTGTATTTTTCAGTGTATGCAACATGATACACAATTCTTAAAAACCATTGAAATATATTTTAGTAAATTTAATCCCATCAATTTGTAGTGTAACATACCATACCAAGACCAAAGGAATGGTATTATAGTATATTTTTATAACCATGATGTTAAATTTTCTACAATGAATAATAATAATGAAATTATTAAAATTACGAATATATATTGAATAAAAAAATATAAACATTTTAATATAAAAGCAATTTTTTATAAAAAAACTATATTTGTCTAAATAATGGTTTAGTGCCACATTAATCACATAATTTAAAATTATTTATACCACTCCCAAAAAATGTATATGAAAAAATGAAATTAATAGTTGAAATACTTATTTCCTTGACATATTATGCTAAGTTTTTAATACTTTTCTAAAATGATTAATTTTTCCATGAATAATGAAAGAAATTAATTTTATTGAAAGTATCATCTTCATTAAAATAATTTACATTGTTAAATTATGTTTATAATTGTTTAAATGTAAAAATAATAAATTTATATTAATCTAAAATTATTGAATATAATTAGAGTCAATATTATTTTAAATATGATATTAAATCATTTTAAATTAATGAGAATTTTCCATTTGAGAAATTTTTTTCCTAGCATGTTTACAGGTATAATTATAAATTTAATTATAAAAATTATAATGAGTGAATTAAAAAAAATGATTAAATATTTATAATAAAACTAATATATATTATATATTAATTTCAAAATTGTTTTTTACCTTACTAAATAGTGGAAAGAGGAAAAAGATATTTAGGAAAGTAAAAGTAAAAAAACTGACATACTAGGGTTGACACTAAAAAGATAAATCTTATAATGATATTATAACTTTTCCAAAAAAACATTCTATACCTTTTTCATCATTACTTCCTATGAGGGTCTTGGAGCACCCATTATGGAGGATTTTGGGATGATTAAAATGTTGATGTATTTCAATATTTCTAGAAAATCCATGTGTGTCCTCTCACACACAAATAAATTTCTACTAATATCCACATGGGTTCACACCCCTAGTGCCATTTAGTTTAAAAAAAATATAACAAATTATTTACTCCCCTAAAAACATATTTTTCTATTTGTTCATTTATCTACCCTCGTAAGGTTGTTATAGAAAACCTAAAGAATTTTTCAAAAAAAGAGGTAATGATTTTAATGAGGATATTTATTTTTTTCTTCAAAAATCATTAAATCTTATTAATCCATAATTATATAATTTCATAAGTATATTACATATACATATATATTATTTTTTTATTAATTTCATATATCAATCTAATCATTAATCAAATAGTAAACAAAATAGTTGATCGACATAACGGAGGACTACCGCCTTGCAAAGAGATGTAATTCATTTTCCATAACCACCATTCTAGTATGGTTATAATAATGAATTTGATGATTTTATGTTATATTAATGTTATTATAATTTTTTTAATATCACATTATAATTTTATATTTAATTCCTTTGGATATATGATAATAATGATATTGTGTACAAGGAATTACTGCTTCATGAAATGATGTCATTCATTTTACAATTATTCATAACATAGAAGCTAATAAAGAAAAATTGAGTGTAAATATGAGATATATATGACATTATAATTATTATTGAAAATTAAAATATTACTCAAATATTTTACCTTACATACATTAATGAAATGAAATTGTTACTTTTTCATACATACGACCAACAATTACCATGGAGCGTTGTGATCCATTTTATTTGTTCACATTTAAATAATGTTTTAAAAATATTATATAAGGGAAAAATGTATATTTCTAACATTAATATAATTATTTATTTTATGGATCTATATTCTATAATAATGAGCTGTAATGTTCTTGACAAAACACACATGATAAAAGAATTCCAATAACACGAGAAATCGTAAAAATAATTAATGTTCATTAGAAAATGGGTGATAAGATGTTATTAAAGGACTATATATGATATTTAAAAATATATAGTCATTTTATAAATTAATTAAATTATTAAAACAATTATAAAATAGGATAAATAATTCTCAAATAAATAAAATCCTAAGGTAAGGGAATTTGTATAAACTTCACTCCATTGAGGAATATTGAAATTTTATATAACTAATTTATTTTATTTGGTTTATATACTACCTCATTGACCTTTAATATCATGATTAATTAATAATTTATTATTTTATAAGCCTCGATTTGATGTAAGTTTTGTAAGGAGAATTTACTTGAACATTTCCACGTGGTTTGTGCCCTCATTTCAATTTCCCTTCAGTATGTAATATTGAAATTTTACACACATAATTTCAATTTCATTGTGTATATAATACACTGTTGAAACATAATATCTGGATTAATTTTTATATCATGGTAATTTAAATTTCAATTTGAATAATTTCATCCCATTGGGTTTTACATGAAAATTAACATGTGGTAAATAATTTCATAACACACATTCTATTCATTCCGTTATATTAATTCTTCATTACCTTTTATGTAATATGATTATGTGGTTATTTAATTTTATCTATATTATTTTTTATATCCAATATTCTTATGTGATTTTAAATTTGATATTCAAAATTGATTTAATGGATTATTCAAACAAGAATTCTATGGTCACTATAAGGGTTAATTAAATAATATCGTTTTAATAGGGATTGTTTTTTGATGAATTTCCAGTAAAAAAATTATTTGAAAATTTTCTAATAATTTAAAATCATATTACTCCCCTATGGATATTCATGATTTTTTCATGTAATATTAGAATATTTCAATTAATTTTAATTTATTATGATAGTTATTTTTTAAATAAAACTCTATTTCTCTCTTCAATCAAAAATCATATTACTTTTAAAACCATGATAAAAAAATGTATTCAAATTTGTATTAAGTATTCCTTATGATTTATTAATTCCATTTTTAGAATTCTTATTCCCTTCACAAAATCTTTTTAATGGAATCATCATGACATTTTCCTAAATAGGCCGATTTGGATTTTTCCTAAAATGTAAATGAAATCAGTATTTTAACATATATCACATGTCTTGAATTTCCTGCCATAAAGACCAATCAATTTTTGAAATTTAAATATTTATTATTAAACATTTTTTTTCAATATTATATATTATAAAATTATTTAAGGATTTTTTTAATAAAATATATTGTAAAATGAAATAGAATATTTTTTTAAACATTTCTAATTATATATTTTTTCTATTTCTATTCATCAATTAAAAACCACATTATTTTACAATCCTATAGATATGTTATATTCATACAATTCTTATCCATTCTATATATATTATATGAATTTTTTACCAAGAATTTTTTTGAAATTCACTATCATGATTTATTTTCTTAATAATTATCATTCCTTAAAATATTAACTTTACACAGATCATTGGATACTCAATTAAATCAACATTTCCATATTATTTACCAATGATATGTTTATTTTTTAAATTGTATATTATTTGTATGAATGTTTTTTAAAAATAAAATTTTTGTCTATTTGGTGAAATATACTCAATAATGTATTTTGTGATAAATTAAACTATTCATGAATAAAATAAAGTACACTATATATGAGTAATTATTTGGGAATTTAGTGACGGTTTGGGATTGGAATTATATATCCTCTAGATGAATCAGTATTCTCACAAGGATAATCAATAAGAAGGAAATAAATTGTTGTTACCTATAGTTTTAAACTGTCTTCATAATAGTCGTGAGAGTTGTAGTGTAATGATTATTGAGATCATAATATATAATAATTTAGAATTTAATTCATTAATAATTATATTATTATTATTAAGTGTGATATTTTCATAATGTTATTTAATTTAGATGCATTTCATTTTCAGAGTAATTATTAAATTTAATGTCTTCTTAGTTATTTACTTCTCCGTAATTATTATTACTTATGTATTCAAAATAGTAAATTTATTGACTAAATGGAACATGTGTTTAGTTATTAACCTTTCCATATTGATAATTCCATAACAATTAATGATATTCAGGTCATTTAAATGGAATTTATGTTTAGTTATTTTACATTAAATATTTATTATCATCAATGATATTATTCATTTGATATAATTTAATGATGCATTTCAATCTAAATTTATTATTTATATGGAATGTGTGTTAATAAATTTGAAATACCATATTGATTACTAATTATATAATCATGATTTTAAAATTAATTAAATGAGATTTTGGTATACTAATATACCATTCCTTGTTGACTATTCATATTAATTCAAGATTACCTCTAATATAATAAAATTATACTAATAATCTAGGTTGACCAATATTTTTTTCCGACATAGGAATCATGGATGTGGAAAATTATAAAGATGCATGTTTTTAATAGGGGGAATAAATTTATTCTCAGAAATCCATAATTATTATATTAAAATGTAATAGAGGAATAATTTATGTATCTATATTTTTATAGATGCTAAACTATTTGGGTAATAATTTTCGGAAACATTATATATTATTCTAATTTAATAACATATACAATGGATTATTGTTTCATGATTCAGTTTCATTTAAATTTTTAGAAGTGAATTTTAATAAAATCCATGGTGAGTTGATGTAGGAATGTAATGATTGGGTAACATAACCCTATGATTTAATTTGAGGATATTTATTTAAGAACATTCTAATTTTCTTATATTAGATATTATGGTCGTTTTACTAAAAATATGTCCCTCTATAGTTGGTAAAAGTTGACATGGTTTTGGAATAGATGTTCAAATGGGTAATAACTATGAAAAATTCTTATTGGGCTTGTCATTTTAACAATCCTTGATTCACACATATTTTGACACTCTAGAGAGATATGATTTTTAGAATAAAAATATTATTTACAAACCATTATAATGGTTTTTAATATATGATGATAATGAATAAACTCTATTAAACCTAATGTGTCTAAAATTGAAAATATGGTGTCATGATTTACGAAATACGAATAATGATGTTATGGTTTCACCGCTATCATTATTTTTTCGGACACTATGATTATATTTTTAGTCCATCGATGGATCACGAAAGAATCATGCAACCATTGAAAAAGAATTATGATATGGTGACTATGTTAAAAAAAATTAACGATGACAAAAGAGACATGTATCATTATTATTTAAAAATTAGTTATCTAGAAATATTGTTAACTACCCATTCCATTTCCAAAAGTATAGACCCAAACCCCACAATCTAGAAGATAGATCAATGCATTGAATCATTTTAGTAAGATATATGTAGTAATATCTTGACTGACATAATATATAATTTTTCATGATAAAATATATATATAAATGATTCATATATAACATTTGAATACACAAATTATATCTATATCATTGTTGGGAATATAATTATTCCCCCTAGTATATTCTTCCATATCATTCATATTAACTCTAATGGGTTCAATGGAAGGGAAAAACTATGTTTGGGGTAAAATGATTAGTGAAGTATAATTAAAAAAAATATATGATGAATAAATCATTAATAATCAATATAACAAAGAATATTATGAAACCAAATTCGATTTTATCAATAATTGCAAAGAAAGTGTGTACATATATAATAATTTTCAAAAAAATAAGGGATGATAAATAATATTTAATGGTAAAAAACAAAAATCGCATTCAATTGGTAAATAACATGATTATTATAAAAGGATAAGGAATAATCATTATATATTGATAAATAACTCAAAATACATTCCATATACTAAATAATAAATAATACAATGTTTCCAGACTTAATATTATTGTAAAAATCATAAGGTTGATACTATATAAATTCTAAATGATTGAAATTAATATTTGTTGGATTTCAGGATATTAGGAACCATGATACCTCTACCATCAAGACCTTTTACTCGACGGCTTAAAACAACTTGGAAACAACCCTTTGGGTTTGGAAAAATTATTTTATATTATCGTATAAATTCCCATGATGAGACTATCGATGCATAGATGGTATATGTTGTACCAAGCCTCACCCAGGACTAGTATTTAAAATGAATTCATCACATATTTAATAATTTATTTAATTTATAAACACGATTAGTTATCATCATGAATAAATTATTAATAAGGAATATTGAGTTATCAATATATAAAATTATAAACAAATTTCGTTCAATGTTCACCCTAGTATGTGGAAATGATATATGGTTTAAATAGTAAAAATATACAACTAAAATAATATAGATGTTTATGTGTAATTTAATATTCTCTTATCATAAGAACATAAAAATGTTTACATAATTTTATTTTCTAAAAAATTAACCAAGGATGTTAATTTAATTAAACTCTATTACCAAAATAATCTTAAACCATCTAGAAGAAGAATATGGATGGTATTAATAAAAAATATTTGTAGTTTAGTAGATGTAAAATAACGATTGGTTCTGTTGAATAATATAAATACTATAAAAGTTCATTAAAAAAATACTTAAGTGAAATATTGATTTCATTTTTAAATCACTTTTGAAAACAAATACTTCAGAAAGAATTATCAAAATAATTTTCCTTCAAAATAAGTATTGAAACCTATAAATTATGTTTTAAATCGTTTCAGTTGTCATGAAGGATAAATATTCATTCATGTCTTAGTTGTAAAAATAATGAGTAATTTATTTTCTTCATTGTAATATTCAAATTTAATTGTTTTTAAAATGACATTGATGATTCATTGTATAATTTTTTAAAAAAAATACAATTTTGAAAAAATGTATTCACTAAATAAATATAAAATAGGTTGAAATTGTTTTTAAAATATAATTTGAAAACAATGAATTTGAATATAATATTTTTTTAATAGAAGAGAGAAATAAATACATATATTAAAGAAATATTATCGGTTATTTTCTATACTAGTTTGTAGAAAAATGTATAATATTATATGAAAATAAAATTTATAAAAAAAGGAGGATAAAATGTAATTTTTTTTCGTATGATATGGTCAAATAATTTTGTTTCACTGAAATTCAATAACAAATAATCTCTATAAGAATGACATTATGATATAAACCATTACAATGAACCTAATTTTGATGATACATTTAATCAATGAATAATTTATGTGTTTAAAAAAATCCACATAACTAAAATGCATATAAAAAATATAGCTTCATTATTAATTAAAAATATAATCTTATAATATCAAACACAATGAAGATGTAATATAACATTATGAAAAAAAATTGATTTTTGAAATTCATCACAAGTTGGTAATATTTATGTCGAAACATCTTGGATAAAATAATTAAAATTAAAACATAAATACAATGAATTATTAATGAGAATTGACTTTAATAGTCGTAAAGGATGTATATAAACATTATAAAAGAAGTTATATACATAACATATCAATATTCGTCAAGGAAATGAAATTGAGATAGAATCAAATTCCACACACACCCATTTGATTTAACCTACATTTACATAAATTATATGGGTCTAAAAAATTTCATCACCTTATTATAGAACCATATTAAAATTTATAATCTCATATATGATTCTTTTATAACATCCAATCTCATCTTTGTTAAACTTTTTTCATTATTTTCCTTGTTTATACTATAAATTGACATGTTTTATCATGCGTGATTTCTTTTGGAATGACCTAGTTATTCATTATATTATATAATTATACAATATATAGAATAATAATAAAGAAATTATTATCATATTTGTACCTAAATTATTCCTTTTTAAACAATTCATTAAATATGGTTATGAATATTAAGGTATATTACGATCATGGATATCGTAGGCTGTATGTACGCATGTGTAACATTTCCCCTTTTTAATGATCATAATTGAAAATAGGTATAAATTTTTGTATCATTAAATAATTTTCATAATATCTTATACTAAAATATTATATTTATATCATTCATGAAGTTTAGTAATTTAAATATATGCACATTACTTCATTAAGGTGGTAGTCTAGATGTACAATATCGTTGTTATCAATTATGACTAAAAAATGAAAACAATATATTATATTTTATGTAATATAAATATTTCATTAATAGAATTATTATTATTTTTATGTAAAATATATACATTAACTTTACCTTTTTAATATTTTATATATGTTATTAGTGAATGATGAAGCACAACACTTTGTGAGGCGGATGCACATCATACAAACTGTAGACATTATCGTATCTTTTATGCAATAGAATGTAATGTGATAAATATGATATAATTTTTTATGGGGTATAATTATGTTATAAATATCATATATAAACTTTATATCTATCATCAAACCCAATCAAGAATGATTTCAATTGAAGAAAGAATGTCATCGGTTTGTGAGGGGGTAGTCCTCCAATCCTAAGAATAATGATTTCATATCCCATTTTAAATAAACAAATGGGGTTATCTGTAATGAACATATTATAACAAAATATTATTATATGGAAGACACATAAGATATTATGTCAAAATGGTGGAATAATAATTGATTTTTGAAATGGAGGAAATATAATACAAATTCCCATTGAATAATGTTACCTCTTCAACATGTATCCTATTTTGGATTGCACTGAATCATTCATAGGAAGGATTTATTCAAGAAAGGAGGATTTTATAATAAGATGAGACATTTATAGATTTTATTTTCACATGTATTGGTTGATAAAATCTTTTATATTGTGAAAAATAATTGGGGGGGGGGCTTTTACTAGTGATGTGAGTGAAATAATTGTTACGTGTTTAAAATATTCAATCATACCCATTTTTTCTCATGAAAGAATCCTATAAAATGGATTATTATATAACCTATAATATATAAGGTCAAAAAATTTCCATAAAATTGTTGTTTTACAAGTTTATGGTTTATTTGAAACCTTCTCATCATTGTCTAACCCTATGTACACCCAGTTTAATATTAACTACGATAATAATTTTTTATCGTGTCCAATATTAATTTTCCTCAAAAATTGACTGAAAATTATATGTTATTATAAAATAATATGATTCAAAATAATTAATCCATTTTATAAAATACAATTCACTTGTGTGGAAGAATGTTATTTTAATTTAATACTCTATGAATGATGAGAAATATAGTTTTTAAAGAGAATATTTCCAACAGTTAAGAAAGATATCAAATCAAAATTCAATATCAAAAATATTCAATTGGTAAATTTTGATTAAATTATTTAAAAATGAATTAATTTTTCATTAAAACCAAATAATAATTTTATTTAAACATAAATTTAATTTTAAAAAATTCATATTTTCAATTAAATTATCTTATCTATCAATATTCATAGAAAAATTAAATATTTTTGAATACAAAAAATATTCATGATATGATAAAAATGATAGGTTTCTTTAAATACTGATTATTATTTTTTAAAATAAATTTTATAAAATTAGAGAAAATTAATATTAAATTATGTGTGGAAAGGGAGACTAATAAGACATCATGAAAAATACATTTTCTCAGAAAATATATATTTTCTTTTAAATGATTTCTATTTTATTAATGTTATATAGATTGTTAGAAAATTTATTTAATATATATTTTTTCATATTATAATATATAATATTAATTTCCTTAATTCAATCATCTAGGTGGTATATTAGTAAATATTATAAATTGTTTATTGTTATTTGATAACACTCAATCTTGCATGTAACAGAAGCTATCATTTAATCATGTTGTACTGTGTAACGCAAGTAAAACATAGAGTGTCATGTGTGTAATTATATATAATACATTAAAGATATTTTAATTTCCTTGGGTTTTTTATTTTATTCTAACCTTGGGGTTTCCAGTCATATATGATATAACATATAATTATATTCTTTTATAATTTAATGGTGTTACATTCCACCCACATTAAAAAAATAGTTTCCTAGAAACATAATCTTGATCTCGGTATTCAAGTTTTTTATATTTCATATTTATTTTTCATCAAACCCATATCAAAAATTTTGTATTAAAAATTAATATTTATAATTTTGAAAAATAATTATTTAGGTAATCTATAATAACAAATATCTATGTTTCCATGGAAGATAACAATTTTGGAATGTAAAAACATGTATAAGAAAAACACATAAATAATTATGCAGAGTAATAGAGTAAATAAATTAAAATCATGGTAATATTTATTTGAATCTTAAGGCCATCATATACATAAATTTATGATGATTAAAAATACAATCTGATTCATGAGATATGAATTTAATATGATAACAATCTTATTTTGGAAACTCTTTCAAAATTATAAGGAATTATTTTACTATATAAAAATATTTGGAAATATAGTTAATTTTTAATTTTCAATTTCATAAAAAAAATCAACATTTTTTTTAGATCAATTTTCAATTTATTTCATACTCAATTAAATGAATACACAGAAATTTGTACTTTATTCTTGAAGTATGAAATTTACATTTTAAAGGATTGTAAGATCCATAAAAGAGGAACATGCCTTTCATTTTTTCTCTAATTATAACAAAAAAATTGTTTAAAAAAGTAATCCAATGTGATAAATTAATATAAAAAATTATAATATAGAACCATCGATTTATCATTATAATTCTTTTTATATAATTTTACCAAAAATAATGACATACTAACTAGGACATATCATAGTCCATTTGTAACACCCCAAGATTTTATAGTACGTTATTTTCCAAAGTAATCCAATAACTTTCCTTACACGAAACACTGAGTTCAAGCGCACCACAACTTACCAAACAAGCTATTCAAATGCAGTTATGAATAGTATTAACTGAATTTTGAACATTATATAATCATAATAATTTTATAATCCATATTATGAGTTTCTTATACATAATGTAATAATAAATTCAATTTTTTCAGATAAAAGATGTATTTTTCCAAAAAATGAAATTTTACCTCCTTTTAATGGTGAAGCCTTCTAAATCCAATAGTTGAAACTTTTTTATATTCAATTTGACAAAATAAACTTACTCTTTAGAATTGGGACATAATAATTTAGTTTTAATAAATATTTCGTGTTTTTATGATAACTTTTATATTTGGGTGAATAGTGAAAAATACTATATTTTAACTAAAAACTATATTTTTAATCAAAATAATTTATAGGTTTAAATTATAAATTTTATTATATTGGACGTATATATAGATTATATTTTTAACATTCAATCTAATTCTAGTAATTGTAAGTAATTTCACTTTGAGATTGGACATAAACAAGTGTGAATCTTCTGATAGATATTGTTTCTTAAAAATAAGCCTTTTGGTTTTGACAACAGGAACTAATTTTAAATTACTAAATGAAACTTATATTTTTGAATTTGGAAAAATAGACTTCATTTTTGAATTCGGAATATCAAAATTACCTTAGGGTGAATATTTTATATTTTTATGAAAACATTCAATTTTTGATGAATAGGGAAAAACAAAGAGTTATTGTTTAAAACCGATTTTTATTTAAATAATTATTTATTTTATTTAAATTTATTTTAGGTCACAATATATACATAATACCTATATATGTTCAATGTAATTCATTGGGGTCATTTTGTAATAATATTAGATATATAAAATTTTATTGAACTTTTCACTGTCTACTACTAACTTTCTAGGAGAATATTCAAATTCACATAAAACATAACTTTACCACTTCTATGAGTTGAATTTCGAAAATCCGATAGACACGGTAAATATCAAGGTGTAAAATGTGGTTCAATAAGATAATTGTTTTTATGAATAGTAAGTTTTTACTTTTATGAACCGCGGTTGAAGGTAAATAATGTAATTCAATGTAAAAATAATATTTTAATAATTACAAATTACCTTAACAGAGGTCCTAACATTATTGGATGAGAAATGGCTGACCATGGGAATTATTGGGGCGATTTTGGGACCCTGTGGATCCACTTATTAATGATAATGACACTTTGGATTAATTAATTTAATGTAAAGGCAATATTGACCTAAACAAAAACCTTTTAGTAATTAATTTTTATATGGTGTTCTATAAGTAGTAATTTTGACTATAAATAATAATTGGGAAGATAAAAAGATTTCCTACATCTTGGTATTTGTTTTTTAATTTTTAGAAATTGAATAAATTAAATTATTTATGACACAATAATGATGCAATATTTACCTCATTAATAAATGATTTCAATAAATTAGATTATAAATATTAAAATAATATTCCAAAAATTTCCATTTCATATTGGCTGATTTTATTTCGACCATGAGTCATATTATCTTTATCCCTAATGATTTTTGGACCTTTATAAACCGAATATCATTATATAATAAAATAATATTTCCAAACATTCCTAAAGAGCCCCTCCTCCCCCTTATAAAAGGAGACCACTTCTAACCAATTCCTCACACCTCTCAAGCCTTTAGGATCGTCCAAACTCTATAAAATTAAGCTCTCTACATCCCAATCCTCATCCTAGAATCTTTACCATAGGCCGAAGTCACTTCAAGAAGTCCTTTTTGTTCTAACCAAATGAAGTTACACAAATTAAAGGTAACAGTTTCTCTTAACTTATTTTCTATTATTTTACTTCTCCAACCACTAAAATATTTTTATTTCATTCATTTATAACAAAACCATTACCCTTAATATACTTGGATGTTTTTATGAGATGTATTAAAATTACACTTACAGACAACTCTATCTAATGGGTGAAGAACATAATGTATCTGTTGATGGAAGACTAACACCTCACGAATTGATGATTGTTCAATTACCTTCTACCGCCTCTCATGGTGGCCATGATGATGGATCTGTATTTATATATGATATATATTATGTTTATGTTTTCTACATTCTTCTTTATTTTTCTTTTATATCATACCCTAGTGGTTTCCATTATGGGTAAACACGATAATTTCATTTGAGGATGTGCGGACTACCGCCGCCTCAAAGTGATATAACTCGTTAATACCATATGTGGGAGGTATAAAGGATGTTGTTAATGAAATGATATATGATATTATACTAGAATTATATTATACCTATGTGTAATTATGTTTTAAGTCTGTTAAAATAAGAAATAGAAATGAAAGTAGCATTCATGTGTACGTACGACTTACTATCCCCATGAATGGTGTATTTCATTTCATACCCCAAAATGATATGTATTGTTATACCTACATGTATATAAAGGATTTATATGATATTTATGATATTTAAGTCATGAATATCATTCTGGATATAATGAAATTTTGACCGTGTGAACAACTTGTAACTATAAGGTGTTCATTTTTGACTCAAGTGCCAAATATCCACAAACCGAACGTTATTAACTTAAATGATTAAATAATGTTTATAACATGGTAATAAGTGATATTAAAGGAATAATAATTTTTAAAAAGGTTCTTAAGAATGTATAAATTAAATTTAGTTTTTTATTCAGGATATTAAAGAATTAATGGGTTAAGTCGGATACAAGGTAAGGGGTTTTCATCTCACTCCTTATTCCCATGAGATTCATACCATATTTCCACTATTACCTTTTTTGTGGTGTATGTACTACCCATAATTGTATTCTTTGTGCAATACACTTTAATTTATGTGTATTTACATATTCATTGTATGATACATCTTTCATGGGGTGTATGTTCTGTAAGTTACCGAATTGGTAAGGGTTAATTTCATAATCTATTTATTATCCGAGGTTGTTTTTTTGTATGTATCTACTGGGACATATTTATTATCCATGTCCTTGTTTCATAAAATAGTTTTCAAAGGGACTCTTTTAATATAATTTTTACTAAAACATCATTTTAAATTTTTGATGGATTTATTCTTCTAAACCATTCTCATTAATGTCCACGTTTTCAGAGTTGTTTTAAGGATTAATTTAAATGGACATGAATGTTTTAAAACATTAATTACGTTAAAAAGTTTCAAAGTGGTATGGGATAGTTTCATTCAAAAAAATATTAATATGTCTTCCTTTCTAAATTTTGTGACTTTTAAATGATTTTATGAAAAAGGGATATTTCACTGAATAGTTTTATAAATCATTTTCATCTATATAAAAATACTTTAATGAATTTTAAACATGTTTGAAGTTGATTTATTATGATACAAATCATCCTGCATTATATTGAAGGTTTTGTAATATGATTCACTGTGGATTTTATATTTTTATAGAATTCAAGGTTTATGGGTAATGTATTGACATTTCATATTCCATTTTTAATATGAATGTTTATGTTAGGTTTAAACCGTTTCATATGAGGAATGAATATGACTTTGAAAGTGACAAGTGGAGCTCGCTATACCTCCTCTATGAATCGGTAGGTATCATGAGACAAATTGTGTCTTGTCACAAGGCCTTGACAAAATCTTATTTTTAGTTTGGGCACAAGGCCTTGACTATGTGGTTATGATAGTCCGACATTATACATTCCATCATTCTAAAAGTGGTTAGTGTTATTGATTATGATTATTCGACCAGTAGAATATCCCTGTGAATCCATAATGGATTTACTTAATTTTATTTTTTCCATATTATGGTGATGTTCAAGTTTAAAATTATTTTTTTAAACATTTCCTTAAATGATTATGCTTATTTATGAACATTTTGCGATGTATTGTTATCCTTACTGAGCATCTGAGCTCACCCCTTTCTATGTATTATTTTTCCCAGGATTCCAAAGAGTTTATTGTGACTGATATGTAGGGTTAAGGCAGGAAAATAATGGCATTAAAAAAGGATTATTTATGTTGTTTTGTTTGTTATAATGTGTAATGTAACATTCATGTATGTAATCTGTTTTCTATGACTTCTAAACCGATCGGTCCTTTGGGATTTGATTCCTTGTAATCCTGTCAATGTATTAAAACAATGCACCGACTTTGGGTAACTGGGGTAGGGGTGTTATAGTTGGTATCAGAGGAAGTTTAGAAATAACCTTGGAATCTAAATTTAGATAAAATCTGATTAGGGCATGTAGACCAAAGATGGATTTCGAGGATTAGTATAGAGGAACTTCCTATAAATTTGGTATTGTTGAGATTTTGTGTGTTTTCCGAGAAATAAATCCCTATATGTATACAAGCAGGTAGAGTGTAACACCCGGAGATTTTATGAAAAATATTATTTTTAATTTCATTAATTTCGTGTGTTATACGCTACACCAAAAGGAGCTTTCACAACACACATCTCTATCCTGGCTTGAATTACACGCAATCGCGACCTTCCACAATAGTGTGTGTTGTACGCAACACCAAGTTTCGCTAAACAACGATATGCTATTAAAATATTATTAAAACTAGCATTTATGAATAGTAATAACCACTTTTTGAAATTTTGTAAATTTTATTTTTCAAAAGGGACTTCATTTATGGATTCGGAATATCAAAATTAGCTTAGGGTGATATTTTGGTGATTTTCGGATAACTTTCACATTTTGATGAATAGTGAAAATTACTAAATTTTAATTAAAAACAACCTTTTCAATCGAAATAATTAATAGTGATAAATGTTTAATTTGAGTGGTTTTAAAGTATATTTAGAATATATTTTTACAATTTAATACAATGTTGGTCATTGGATGTAATTTCACATTTAAACCAGTTATAAATAAGTGTCAATCTTTTGATAGTTATTATCTCTTAAAAACACGCCTTTCGTTTTGACGACGGGAATTAATTTTTAAATTAATTAATTCAACTGATATGTTTTGAATTTGGTAAAATAGAAATCATTTTTGAGTTCATAATATCAAATATATCTTAGGCCTAATTTTTGATATTTTTCTGAAAACTTTCAATTTTTGATGAATAGTGAAACCACTAAGTGGTAATTAAAAAAAACTGAATTTTTCATATAACTTAATTTTACCGCTTCTGTGAGTGGAATTTCAAAAATCCAGGAGACACGGTTGATGTCAGTAAGTAAAATGTGGTTCAATGAGATGAAAATAATTTTTGGTGAATAGTAACTTTTTACTTTTATTTACCACGGTTAAAAGTAAATAGGGTAATTAAGGGTAAAATGATATTATTATTACCCTAACACATTTCCTAATATTATTGGATAAGTGTAATTTGACCAAAAACAACCTTAGGAATACAATATGACCATTTAGGCCCACTTGAATTAGATTAGGACATTTATTATTATTTAATTCAAAGAAGAGTTAAAAGAGTTAAAATCAATGTTTATTTAATAAAACATTTTTAATATAGGGTTATACATAAGATAAATTCAACTATGAATATTCATTAGAAAGATAAAACGATTTCATACATAATGGTATTTTATTTTTAATTTTTAGACATTAAATAATTTAATTTATTTATGACACAACGATTATGCAGTAATTATCTTATTAATGAAATATTGACATAATTGATGTTATAAATACTCAAATAAATATAATTTGAGACTTTTTATGACTTATACAAATTTTCTAGGTTAACATGACATGTTATTGTTTATTTAATTAATTTTTTCTTAACTTATCACTCTGTTAGGATTTTCACAAAAATCAATTACTAAATAGTGTCAAAATTGACATAAAATAGTTTTTAAAACAAATATTATATTATTAATTGTTATTTTATTCCTAAATATATAAGGTTCGTCAAAATAACTTAGATAAGGTTATATATATTAATAATAAACAATTTGGGGTTCTTTTGGATTCTTATAGTAAGTTTATTAACCTTATAGTGTAAGAGCACAAGAAGACACGGTAAAAGTAAAATTATTAAACTTAATGTTAAATCTAAATGATAAGGTTAAAATATAAACCTAAACTTTCCTAAATTCAATTTTATTAGAGGATTTAGACCCATACCCACCTTAGCATCGAAATAAATCAATTTGGAAATATTTAAAACCGAACTTGACTTTATAATAAAATAATATTTTTAGTTATTCCAAAGGTGCCCCTCTCCTCCCTTATAAAGGGGCACCTCCTCCCTCTCTTCCTCACACAACATTGAGCCTTCAAGATCAGCCAACCCCAACCACATTCTCTTCTCCACTTCCCTAGAAACATCCTAGAGGTTCTGGTCTTCCTCAAAGACCAATTTTAGTGCCCTAAGTGGAGGTCTCAAGGAGGCGCTTCAAAGAAGAGGTAATTTCTGTTACCGATTCTTTCACCTTTATTTCTTCTTCCACTCCTTCTTCTTAGGTTTTTTCATTATTAAGTAATAACATAAGTATCACTAATATAATGATATTTTATTATAATTATGAAACAACACTATTTCACCATCTATCCATCCTACAGAAAATGAAATCACCGCGCGTGCGTACGTACGGAATACCGTCTCCACACCGTGGTGAAATCTATTTTCCACCACCACCTTACATGGATGGGTATAATGGTGTAAAGAATAACTATACATAGTTATTAGAACATCATATTGATTCTGATATATTGTATCATCTACTCCAATTCAATTCAATAATTATGGAAACGATATCATCACTTGTGCGTACGTACGGACTACTGTCTCCACGACGCGATGAGATTCATTCTCCATGTTAACCATTTAAGAGTGATTATAATGTATATATAAGAAATAATAATGAAATATATTACATTATAAAGCTAATGGATTTATGTATATATGTATGTCGTCTACTTAATTCCATTCAACTCAATAAGGAATCGAAAACAGCGTTCATGCTTACGTACGGCCTACCGTCTCCATGAACGGTGTATTTCTTTCCATTTACTAATTTATTATATATATGTATATTCTGAATATATATTATATATAAATCATGTTTTATATTATGGAATTAAGTAATTATGATCTAAGAAATCATATGAATAATTACATGTCCAAACACGGACGACAAATGAAACAATTTTACCCAAAATGCTCTTTAACATAGAATTTACAAAAGAAAGGGTAATATAAAGTCATAAGTGAACCATATATGATATCATAACAATGAGTACGATTCTGGAATAATCCAATGACATTATTTAAATCATTATACAGGAGGTTCAGTCACCTACGAAGAAAATCAGACCTAAGGTAAGGGAAATATCACAATCTCATTTTTATCCGAGATAATTTATACTTTGAAATTTAATGGGGTGTATTTTATCATCCACATCCATGTTTCCTCAATATGGAATATTATTTCCATACACCTACAATAGTTTAAATCCAATTTTACCCTTCAGTGAGTTTTTAGTAAAATATAGGAAAGGAATATTTTGTCGTTTTTCGTACGAGGTACTTTTTGACTTTTCCAACAAAAGTACGAGAAAAATGTTTTTTTTAACTTATACGGAATGAATGGATTATTAAAAAAATTATTTCCAAGAAGCTTACATTACAATTTTTCATGTTTATTTTTAATCAACTTATTTTAGTTTAAAATTGTATGACATGTTAAGAAAGGAAAAATGTTTTTGAAGTAGAAAGGATATTTTACTCAAGAATGGAGTTCAAGAGTTTTATCAAAATTATTTTCCATCTAAGACAATATAGGGTTCTGTTTATATCCCTATTATTACATGGATTTGATTATGTTGTGATGGAATTATTTTTATGAATTCCTTTATCTTATATTAATTATTTTATGATGTCATGTTGTTTAAGAATCCCATTTTTATTACATGGGTTATGCAATGATGTATGATTTATGATTTTGTGGCACACATAAGAATGGTATCATTATGAGATGGGTGGGACCTATATCTTTCTCCAATGCATTGGGTAAAGATTTTATATCTCATGAGATAGACATGGCTGGAATGGTAGGTTATACCGGTTTAGTGAAATAGGACTGAAACGAGGGTGACTCGGTTCAGAAAGGGACTTTGTTCACTAAGATAGTCTTGGCAATGAGTCTTGACTAACAAGAAATGATTCTCTATGATTATGTGTGTATTCCACAAAGTTTAATGTTTAATGTTATGATTATTGTGATTATATTTCACTTCCATGAGTTATTCCAGGTTATGAAATTATGATCTCTTTTACAGGTTAAGATTTCTAAAAGTTATGTGCTTATGTATATAATGTGATTGATATTTCTTTTGTTTACCCTTACTGAGCATTTGAGCTCACCCTTTCATGTTTTCTTTTCCCCAGGATATAAGGAAAGGTTTTAGGTATAAAAAAAGGAAGATCTTTATGGGAGATGTTGAAGATCTTTCACCAGGATTAGAAGATTATATTCCGAGTTTCAAAAGACACTAAACTATTACGATCCTTGTGTGTGTGTTTTTGTTATGTACTAAGTATTCCACAAATCTAATGTAATGTCAATGTACGTTAAGCTTCGGGTCTCTACAGTTGGTATCAGAGGAAAGGTTTAGTCAACCGTTGGAAACTAGGGTGCGAAAACGTTAGTGAGATCCCTAGAGATATTTCTAAGGTATGTCTAGGGATGTCCCTAAGGTTAAGTATACGTATAGGTTATAGTACTAGAATTATGATAACGATCATAGAATTAAACCTAAGATGTTAGATATTGAAGGTACTCCCCCTTTATTATGTTTTTTCCCTAGCATGATTTTTGCCTCTCACACTATTCTTTTTGGGTTTTAGACGATGGCTGGAACCCGAAGGAACCGTGTTGATCAATGCAATGGACAATGCAATGATTTCCCTCCTGAACAAACAAATATTATGGGAGATGGAGTGAAAAATCTTATTGCTATACTTACACAAGATATGAATCATTATGGACTTCCAAATGAGCAGAGAAGGGAACAATATTCTATTGAGTCCTTCATGAGGAAACGTCCACCTTATTTCAGTGGGACTTCCGATCCACTTGTTGCTGAACAATGGATCAGTACCACTGAAAAGATATTTTCAGTTCTTCAATGTTCTGAACATGATAAAGTCATATTAGTAGTATATCGTTTGGAAGGTGAAGCTGATCAATAGTGGAATCTTATCAAGAATACGAGGCCAAGATTTGAAATTGAGTCCATGGAATGGGACAAGTTCAAGAACTTGTTTTTTAGTAAGTACTTCCCTCGTATTCTTCGAACAAAGATGGAAAACGAGTTTCTTGCACTGAAGCAGAAGGATGATGAATCTGTTGGTATATACGAAGCGAATTTTACAAGGCTTGCAAGGTATGCATCTGGCATTATCATCCAACCTGAAAGTAATGTTGATCGATTTTTCAGTGGCTTAAAACCAAGACATCGAAGGGAATTAGCTATAAGAGACTTCAGTAGCTATGAAGAAATTGTGCGTTGTGCTATCAAGGTAGAAATGGATGTTGGTGTTACATATCCATCTCATGGTTTTGATAAGAAACGAAAGATGGAGTTCAAGGAGAAATCTCAGAATAATGGTGAAAAGAATATGAATGTTTCCTTATGCACAAAGTGTGGAAAGAAGCATGGTGGAGATTGTCTTAAAGGGACTAGAAAATGTTTTATGTGTGGAAAAGAAGGTCATTGAGTAGCTGAGTGTCGAAGTAATGGAAAAAGGGTTTCTAATGATGTGAATAAAGCAAACACTACAGAGAACGCACCACCAACACTTCAATGCTTCAAGTGCAAGGAAATGGGGCATTATGCTAATAAATTCCCTAATCCAAGGGTTAGTGATGATCGATATGAGCAACCGCTTAAGGAAAAGGACAAAGGGAAGTCATATGCGATCAATATTAGCGATGTTGAATATGACAACAATGTGGTGGAATGATTAAGTGTTTATGTAATGAGATTCCAAAATAATGTTGTATCATGGAGTATTGGAATATTTATGTATTGGTCTAATGTGGTATTCAAAGTGATTGAGATATTTTTGGAAGTAAGATGATATGCGCACAATGAAGGGAAAACGAGAAAATGAAATGTTTAACAGTATTCATGAGCTCATGATTGATATAAGGACTAAGTGATATCATGGTTTGAGTATATAGAATTTTGAGGTTTTTGGTATGTGGAAAGTGTTAACTTTTAACTGCATTCATGTTTTCACTAAGGTTCAATGGGTATTCATTCTTCAAGAGAATACATGATTAAGGTATTCACATGTTTGTAATTTGACCAACAAGATATATCTTATGATATATGGGGGATAAATGATGGCATTCACGTGATTGTTCTATGACATTTCAAGTAATCATTTTCTTTATACTATGAGCTTGGACCGAAGTATTTTAGATAAGCCTAATGATTAAAATGGATTATGTTGGACATAAGTTAGGATAAAACGTTTTTCGATATTATTGATGGGATGTTATAGTAATATAGCTTTAGAAAAAGGACAACCTGCAGGACGGGCGACATCCCATCGCGTCGGACAAGGCTGTGGGAATCGAACCCACAACCGAAGTGCGACTGGACTTTATCGCCTACCACTGGCCTACAGGAAGTCCCTGTTTAGTAGAAACTAGTTTTATTATATTAAGCAGTACGATATATGAATTATAAGTCCATTTTAGGAACCATATATGATTAATCTCACTATAGAATGACTTATGTATATTTAATAACTTTTACTAACCTTTTGTTTGAGACAGATGGAATGACCCGTCATTCTATCACATGACCTGCTAACACTTCATGAATAACAAATTCAACTTCATTTATTTAATAGATGAAGTGTAAATTGTTCAAGGCACAAACAACAGTGAGATTGTACCAAAATAAAGTAAGTATTTATTCTATTTCAAATTCTTCAACTTTAGGGAAACGATCTTGAAAACCAAAAATGTTGTCCTAGTGCTCTTATATCTGATTAATCAGATGGTACCTTAGATCGTCACAAATTTATGGATTTGTGATTGTTGGCTTTTCCATAGCCATGTTCTCTACCACTCTCCATCAGAACATGATGGTTAGATTTCTCTTCCATATCCATATTCTCACCTATGTGGAAACCCATTGATTAGTTTATTTGGGTAACCGTTACATTTCATAATTTTTTTTAAAGATTGTTTTTGGTATTCCTTTTTACGATGTGGGTTTCGATTAAAGAATATTTCGAATAGTAAACCATTTATAACCCCGACGAATGTCGAGGGCGAAATTCATTTTAAGGGGGGTAGAATGTAACACCCCGAGATTTTATGAAAAATATTCTTATTAATTTCATTAATGTCTTGTGTTATACGCTACTCCAAAAGGAGCTTTCACAACACACATTTCTGACCTGGCTTGAATTACACGCAATCTCGACCTTCCACGATAGCGTGTGTTGTACGCAACACCAAGTTTCTCTAAACAACGATATGCTATTAAGATATTTTTAAAACTAGCCGTTATGAATAGTAATAACAACTTTTTGAAATTTTTTAAATATTATTTTTCGAAATGGACTTCATTTATGGATTCGGAATATCAAAATTATCTTAGGGTGATATTTTGGTAATTTTCGAATAACTTTCATATTTTGATGAATAGTGAAAATTACTAAATTTTAATTAAAAAAAACTTTTTCAATCGAAATAATTAATAGTGATAAATTATTAATTTTAGTGGTTTTAAAGTATATTTAGAATATATTTTTACAATTTAATACAATGTTGGTCATTGGATGTAATTTCACATTTAAACCAGTAATAAACAAGTGTCAATCTTTTGATAGTTTTTATCTCTTAAAAACACGCCTTTTCTTTTGACGACGGAAATTAATTTTTAAATTAATTAATGCAACTGATATGTATTGAATTTGGTAAAATAGAAATCATTTTTGAGTTCATAATATCAAATATAGCTTAGGCCTAATTTTTGGTATTTTTCTGAAAACTTTCAATTTTTGATGAATAATGAAACCACTAAGTGGTAGTTAAAAAAACTGAATTTTTCATAAAACTTAATTTTACCGCTTCTGTGAGTGGAATTTCAAAAATCCGAGAGACACGGTTGATGTCAGTAATTAAAATGTGGTTCAAGGAGATGAAAATAATTTTTGGTGAATAGTAACTTTTTACTTTTATTTACCACGGTTAAAAGTAAATAGGGTAATTAAGGGTAAAAATGATATTATTATTACCCTAACACATGTCCTAATTCTATTGGATAAGTGTAATTCTACCAAAAACAACCTTAGGAATAAAATATGACAATTTAGGCCCACTTGAATTAGATTAGGACATTTATTATTATTTAATTTAAAGAAGAGTTGAAAGAGTTAAAATCAAAGTTTATTTAATAAAACATTTTTAATATAGGGTTATACATAAGATAAATTCCACTATAAATATTTATTAGAAATCTAAAAAGATTTCCTACATAATGATATTTTCTTTGTAATTTTTAGAGATTAAATAATTTAATTTATTTATGACACAACGATGATGCAGTAATTATCTTATTAATGAAATATTGACATAATTGATGTTATAAATTCTCAAATAAATATAATTTGAGACTTTTTATGACTTATAATACTTTTCTAGGTTAATATGACTTGATATTGGTGATTTAATTAACTTTTTTAGAACTTGTCATTCTGTTAGGATTTTCACAAAAATCAATTACTAAATAGTGTCAAAATTGACATAAAATAGTTTTTTAAAAAAATATTATATTATTAATTGTTATTTTATTCCTAAAAATCTAAGGTTCGACCAAATAACTTATATAAGGTTATATATATTAATAATAAACAATTTGGGGTTCTTTTGGCTTCTTATAGTAAGTTTATTAACCTTATAGTGTAAGAACACAAGAAGACCCGGTAAAAGTAAAATTATTTAACTTAATGTTAAATCTAAATGATAAGGTTAAAATAGGAACCTAAACTTGTATAAATTATATTGGATGAGAGGATTTCGACCCATCCCCACCTTAGCTACTAAATAAATCAATTTGGAGCTATTTAAAACTGAACACGACTTTATAATAAAATAATATTTTTAGTTATTCCAAAGGTGCCCCTCTCCTCCCTTATAAAAGGGCACCTCCTCCCTCTCTTCCTCACACAACTTTGAGCATTAAATTTCAGCCAACCCCTACCAAATTCTCTTCTCCACTTCTCTAGAAACATCCTAGAGGTTCTGGTCTTCCTCAAAGACCAACTTTAGTGCCCTAGGAGGAGGTCTCAAGGAGGCACTTCAAAGAAGAGGAAATTTCCGTTACCGATTCTTTCACCTTTATTTCTTCTTCCACTCCTTCTTCTAAGGTTGTCTCATTATGAAGTAGTAACATCAGTATCACTCATATACTGATATGTTATTATAATTCTTAAACAGCCCTATTTCATCATCTATCCATCCTACGGAAAATGAAATCACCGCGCGTGCGTACGTACGGAATACCGTCTCCATGCCGTGGTGAAATCTATTTTCCACCACCACCTTACATGGATGGGTATAATGGTGTAATGAATAACTATAAATAGTTATTAGAACATCAAATTGATTCTGATATATTGTATCATCCACTACAATTCAATTCAATAATTATGGAATCGATATCATCGCTCGTGCGTACGTACGGACTACCGTCTCCACGACGCGATGCAATTCATTCTCCATGTTAACCATTTAAGAGTGATTATAAAGTATATATAAGAAATAATAATGAAATATATGACATTATAAAGATAATGGATTTATGTATATATGTATGTCATCTACTTAATTCCATTCAACTTAATAAGGAAACGAAAACAGCGTTCATGCGTACGTACGACCTACCGTTTCCATGAACGGTGTATTTCTTTCCATTTACTAATTTATTATATATATGTATATTCTGAATATATATTATATATAAATCATGTTTTATATTCTGGAATTAAGTAATTATGATCTAAGAAATCATATGAATAATTACAAGTCAAAACACGGACGACAAATGAAACAATTTTACCCAAAATGATCTTTAACATGGAATTTACAAAAGAAAGGGTAATATAAAGTCATAAGTGAACCATATATGATATCAAAACAATGAGTATGATTCTGTAATAAGTCAATTACATTATTTAAATCATTATACAGGAGGTTCGGACACCTACGAAGAAAATCGGACCTAAGGTAAGGGAAATATCACAATCTCATTTTTATCCGAGATTGTCTATACTTTGAAATTTACTAGGGTGTATTTTATTATCCACATCCATGTTTCCTCAATATGTAATATTATTTACATCCACCTACAATTGTTTAAATCCAATTTTACCTTTCGGTGTGTTTTTATTAAAATATATGAAAGGAATCTTTTGTCGTTTTTCGTACGAGGTACTTTTTGACTTTTCCAACAAAAGTACGAGAAGAATGATTTTTTTAAATTATACGGCCTGAATGGATTCTTAAAAAAATTATTTCCAAGAAGCTTCCTTTACAAGTTTTCATGTTTATTTTTAATCAACTTATTTTAGTTTAAAATTGTATGACATGTTAAGAAAGGAAAATTGTTTTTGAAGTAGAAAGGATATTTTCCTCAAGAATGGAGTTCAAGAGTTTTATCAAAATTATTTTCCATATAAGACAATATAGGGTTCTGTTCCTATCCCTATTATTACATGGATTTGATTATGTTGTGATGGAATTATTTTTATGAATTCCTTTATCTTAAATGAATTATTTTATGATGTCATGTTGTTTAAGAATCCCATTTTTATTACATGGGTTATGCAATGATGTATAATTTATGTTTTTGTGGCACACATAAGAATGGTATCATTATGAGATGGGTGGGACCTATATCTCCCTCCAATGCATTGGGTAAAGATTTTATATCTCATGAGATAGACATGGCTGGAATGGTAGGTTATACCGGTTCGGTGAAACATGACTGAAACGAGGGTGACTCGGTTCAGAAAGGGACTTTGTCCACTAAGATAGTCTTGGCAATGAGTCTTAACTTACAATAAATGATTCTCTATGATTATGTGTGTATGACACAAAGTTTAATGTTTTAAGTTATGATTATTGTGATTACATTTCACTGCCATGAGTTATTCCAGGTTATGAAATTATGATCTCTTTTACAGGTTAAGATTTCCAAAAGTTATGTGCTTATGTATATGATGTGATTGATATTTCTTTTGTTTACCCTTACTGAGCATTTGAGCTCACCCTTTCATGTTTTCTTTTCCCCCGGATATAAGGAAAGGTTTTAGGTATAAAAAAAAGGAAGATTTTTATGGGAGATATTGAAGATCTTTCACCAGGATTAGAAGATTATATTCTGAGTTTCCAAAGACACTAAACTATTACGATCATTTTGTGTGTGTTTTTGTTATGTACAAAGTATTCCACAAATGTAATGTAATGTCAATGTACGTTAAGCTTCGGGTCTCTACATAGAGGAAGCTCTAGAAAATGTTTACCTAGTGGTAAAACTAAAAAACACTACTTTGAGCTGGACTTGAACAGGAACTAGTGCACAACAACGGGCCTTGCTGCACTCTCGGTTACGACACTCCTGGGGGATATGCTTAGGAAAATTCTCGATTTCTTTATAAACCACTATAAAGGGTTTGTGAGTATATATCTCCTCAACGAAAACAATTTTGTGATTTTGGATTATATCCATAAACTTTTCAATTTACATTATTTATTTTACATATCTGGAATTATGAATTGCAATTCATAAACTGACCTATTGTATGACATTATTTAGAAATGGTGCCCAGTAAAAGGAAAGAGGACACCACAAATATGTACTATCTAAATTGTAAGAACGGTAATATCTTTCATGGTATTATGCAATCATTTAGAAGGTATATATTCTCCCATGTATTCTCAAGATATGAAGAAATAATATCATTTGTTAGTAAGATAAGTAAAGAATTCTCTATACCCTATGGCTTTTAAGGGAAGTAAGACAAGAAAAGGATGGTAGAGAGAAATATGGATAATGGGAATAGGGGAAATATGGATTTCCCCATATGTAATAAATGTAGAAATAATCACCTTGGAAAAATCTTGAAGGAAATGGGAGTTTGTTATATGTGTGGAGAAAAGGACACCATGTACGTGACTACATGGGTAAGAAAAAGGATTCAAATATTTAATGCTTCATCTGCAAGGAGTTGGGACACAACGCGAACCAATGCCCAAATCATAAGAGTATACCACAAATGATGATATTGTATAATAATCAAGTTATGATACTACCTCAGATGAAGATGAATGACCAGTGCTCTTATGTTGTTATTATAGAATTATTTCATTTGAATATTATATCAGCAATATAGTCGTAATATGAATTATGGAAATAAATATGGATTTTACTACAATACTATTTTATTGAGGATTTGAGATTATATGGTTCTAATAAAAGTGAATTAATAGTAATCTACACATTAAAAAAAATACATGGTTGATGGAAATTTAATCCTTAATATAGTTCTAATAATGAGGTAGTTATTTTTGAATAAGAGATTGTTGAATTGGATAAATTATATTGGATATTCTTGACTACCTTGAAACTCATTAATGATTTGAATATTCCATCATTATTGGTGTTTATAATATTTTTGGATATAAGGTGTATATCCGGTATTCTATAAGGAATAAGGGAGCATGAATGTAATTGATATGGTTTTATGGTAATTCAGGATGTCTAAGTGTTTTAAAAGAATACAAGATGAATGTGTTCACATGTTATTATATTGAAAAAAGGATCTTCAATGTGTTTAACTTCCTTTTAAATTTTGGACTATGAGTTTAGACAGAAGTATTTTGGATAAGTCTAAAGATGGTATATATTAAGTTTGAAATTGGATAATATTGTTGAGGTTATTTTTGGATTTTTATAAGAAGGACAACACATAGACCGTGTGACAACCCGTCACGTCGGACAAAGCTGCGGGAATCGAACCCTCAACCATAGTGTGATTGGGATTTATTACCTACCACTACACTACTTGATGTCCCTGGATTGTATAATGCAGTTCCTTTTTTTAAAGGTACGATAGGTGAATTATAAATTCAATTTTTTGGAACCTTATACGAATTAGATAAATTGAATATTTTTTAGTTCTACTATCTTTTAGTGTGAAAGATGAATTTGTGGACGAAATTAGTTCAAGGATAGTACTCTTCTTCTGAAGTATATTTTCTTCTTCTCTTATTTTATGAAGAAATTAATTCTTAAACATTAGGAAAGGGATATTAAAACTAAAAAATTGTTATCCTAATACCATTTGTTTTGATGGACCGATGATATTTTAAATCATCATAGATTGATGGCTTTGAGGCCCTCAATTATACAATTGTTTGTGATTGATGAACTAAATAAATCCCTATAAATATTTATGTTCTTCCCCCAATTATGTGTCTCTATTTTCCACCAATGTTCTTCTAATCGAGATCATAATTTTGTGGTGACTTTTTCATTCCGCTTTTCCTCTCATTAAGAATAACTTTTATTAACCCAATTTCTGATGTGGATTTCCCCACAAAGGTATTTTCTATTTTCAACCTTTTATTTTAGAAGAACAATTTCAAATTGTGAGGACACAATTTATTGAAAGAGGTAAGAATGTAACACCCCATGATTTTATAGTATTTTATTTTCAAAATAATTCAATAACGTTCCCTACATGTAACACCGAGTTCAAGTGCACCACGACTCACTAAACAAGCCGTTAAAAAGTAGTTATGAATATTATGAACTGATTTTTGAACTTTATATAATCTTAATAACTTTATAATCCATATTATGAGTTTCTTAGTCAAAATTTAAGAACAAATTCATTTTATTCAGTTAAAAGAATTATTTTTTTAAAAAATGCAATTTTACAGCCCTTCAATGACGAAGCCTTTTTAAATCCAATATTAGAATATTTTAAATATTAAATTTTACAAAATAAACTTCTTCTTTAGAATCGGGATATAATAATTTAGTTTCAAAAAATCTGTTTGTGTTTTTATGATAACTTTCATATTTGGGTGAATAGTGAAAAATACTATATTTTAACAGAAAAAACATTTTTAATCAAAATAATTATAGTGTCAAAGTATACATTTTAATTTATTGGAAGAATAAATATATTATATTTTTAGCATTTAATCCAATTCTTGTCGTTGTTAGTAATTCCACTTCGATATTGGACATAAACATGTTTCAATCTTTTGATAGATATTGTTTCGTAAAAATACGACTTTTGGTTTTGACAACGAGAATTAATTTTAAATCAATAAAAGAAACATCTATGTTTTGAATTTGGAAAAATAGACTTCATTTTTGAATTTGTAATATCAAAATTAGCTTAGGGTGAATATTTGATATTTTTCTGAAAACATTCAATTTTTGATTAATAGTGTAAAACACTCTGTTATTGTTTAAAACCAACATTTTATTTAAATAATTATTTATTTTATTTAAATTTATTTTATGTTATAATAGATACATAATACCTATATATGTTTAATGCAATTCATTGTATTAATTTTGTAATAATAATAGATGTATAATATTTTACTGAACTTTTCACCGTATTTTACCCACCTCCTAGAAGAATTTCAAAATTCACAAAAAACATAATTTTACTACTTTTGTGAGTTTAATTTAGAAAATAAGAGAGACATGGTTAATATCAAGGAGTAAAATGTGATTCAATAAGATAAAAATAATTTTTGGTGACTAGTAACTTTTTACTTTTAGTTACTGCGGTTGAAGGTAAATAGTGTAATTCAAGGTAAAGAGAATATTGTAATAATTAAAAATTACCTTGACACATGTCTTAACCATATTTTATGAGTAATGTCTGACCATGGGCATCGTTTGGTCGATTTTGGGACCCCTTGGAGCCACTTATTAATGATAATGACACTTTAGATTAATTAATTAAATGTATAGGGAAACTTGACCTGAACAAAAACCTTTTAGTAATTAATTTGTATATGGTGTCATATAAGAAATATTTTTGAATATAAATATTAATTAGTAGGATAAAAATATTTCCTACATCATGTTTTTTTATAATTTTTAGACATTGAATAAATTAAATTATTTAAGACTCAATAATGATGTAGTATTTACCTCATTAATAAATGATTTAAAAAAATTAGATTATAAATATCCAAATAATATCCAAAACTTGTCCAATTATTATTGGATGATTTTATTTCGACCATGAGTCATCTTATCTTCAACCCTAATGATTTTTGTATCTTTAGAAACCGAATATCATTATATACTAAAATAATATTTTCACACTTTCCTATAGAGCCCCTCCTCCCCCTTATAAAAGAAGACCACTTATAACCAATTCCTCACACCTCTAAAGCTTTTTGGATCGTCCACACTGTATCATATTATGCTCCCTACTTCCCTATATTCCTCCTAGAAGCCTTACCTTAGGCAGAAGGCACTTCTAGAAGCCCTTTTTGTTCAAACCAAAGTAAGTTACCTAAATTAAAGGTAACATTTTCTCTTAACTTATTTTCTTTTATTTTACTTCTCCAACCCATAAAATATTTTTATTTCATTATATTATAACAAAACAAGTATCCTAAATATAATAGTATGTTGTTTTGAGAAGTATTAAATTTAAACTTACACACACCTTTATCTAATGGGCGATGAACATAATGTTTCCGTGGATGGCAATCTAACGCCTCACAAAACGATGATTGTTCAATTACCTCCTACTACCTCTCATGGTGGCCATTATGATGGCACTATATTTATATATGATATATATTATGTTTATGTTTTCTTCATGATTCTGTATTTTTCTTTTATATCATTCCTTAATTTTTTCCATTATAGGTAAGCACGATAATTTCATCAGAGGAAGTGCAGACTACCACCCCCTGAAAGTGATATAACTCATTAATACCATATTTGGGATGTATAAAGGATGGAGTTAATGAAATTATATATGATATTATACAGGAATTATAACATACCTATGTATAATTATGTTTTAAGTCCATTATAATAAGAAATAGAAATGAATGTAGTGTTTATGTGTACGTACGACTTACCATCTCCATGAACGGTGCTTTTCATTTCTTACCCCAAAATGATATGTACTGTTATAAATAAATGTATATACAGGATATATATGATATATATGATATGTAAATCATTAATATCATTCTGAATATAATGAACTTTTGACCATGTGAACAACTTTTAACTATAAGGTGCTCATTTTGGACTCAAGTGCCAAATATCGACAAAACAAACGTTATTAACATAAATGATTATATAATGTTTATAAAATGGTAATAAGTGATAAAAATGTAATAATAAACTTGAAAAAGGTTCTTAATCAAGTATAAATTAACTTTAGTTTATTATTCTGGATACTAAAGAATGAATGGGTCAAGTAAGACACAGGGTAAGGGGTTTTCATCTAACTCATTATTCCAATTAGATTCATACCATATTGCCACTATTACCTTTTTTTAGTGTATTTACTGCACATAATTGTATTATTTTTGTAATATAATTTAATTTATGTGTATTTACATATTCATTGTATGATACGTCTTTCATGGGGTGTATGTTTCGTAAGTCACCAAATTGGTAAGGGTTAATTTCACAATCTATTTATTATCCAAGGTTGTTTTTACATAAGTATCTATTGGGACATATTTATTATCGATGTCCATGTTTCATAAAATAGTTTTCAAATGGATTATTTTAAGGGCATTTTTACTAAAACATCATTCTAATTGTTTTATAGATTTATTCATCTAAACCATTCTTATTAATGTCCACATTTTCAAAATGGTTTTAAGGGTTTATTTATATGCACATGAATGTTTCAAAATCTTAATTACATTCAAAAGTTTCAATGTGGTATGGGAAAAATTGATTAAAAAATGTATTAAAATGTCTTCCTTTAGAAATTTTGTGAATTTTAAATGTTTTCATGAAAAATGGATATTTCTCTCAAAGAGTATTACAAATCATTTTCATCTATGTCAAAATTTATTATTGAATTTTAAACTTGTTTCAAGTTGATTTATTATGGTACAAATCATCTATATTGT
The DNA here is from genome assembly GCA_963277665.1 of Viscum album. Classification (NCBI taxonomy): domain Eukaryota; kingdom Viridiplantae; phylum Streptophyta; class Magnoliopsida; order Santalales; family Viscaceae; genus Viscum; species Viscum album. Next base: position 1,471,319,930 of record OY728127.1, on the reverse strand, counting down.
ATTGAAGGATTTGTGATATGTTTTACTGTGGATGTGTTATTTTTATACCATTCATGTTTTGTGGGTAAAGTATTGAAATTTCGTATGCTATTTTTAATAAGAATGTTTATTTTATGTTTAAACCTTTTCATATGAGGAATTCATTGGAATTTTTTAAGTGACGGGTGGAGCCCGTTATAGCTCTTCAATGCATTGGTATGTCTCATGAGACAAACTATTGTCTTGGAACAAGGCCATGACAAAATCTTATTTTCAGTCTTGCCACAAGGCCTTGACTATTTGGTTGTGATAGTTTGGCATTATGCATTCCATCATTATGAAAGGGGTTAGTGATATTGCATGTGATTATTCGACTAGTAGAATATCCATCTGAATAAGTATGTGGAATTACGTCAATTTATTTTTTCTATATTATGCTGATGGTGAGGTTTAAAATGATTTTTTTGTTATACATTTACTTAAATGTTTATAATTATTTAAGAAAGTTTCTACTTTATTTTTATCATTAATGAGCATTTGAGCTAACCCATTTCTATGTTTTATTTTTCCCAGGATTCCATGGAGTGTATTGTGATTGATATGAATGGTTATGCCATGGGAATAATTGTATTTAAAAAGTATTATTTTTTTTGTATTGTATGTTATAATTTTTAATGTAACATTTATGTATGTAATCTATTTTCCAAGACTGCTAAACAGATCTGTCCTTCGGGACATGATTCCTTGTAATCATTCCGATGTATTAAAATATGGCACTGACTCTGGGTAACTGGGGTCGGGGCGTTACACCATTGGTCGGTGCTAAAAATTATAGACCTTAATTGGAAATCAACATTTACATTATCAAAAAACATTTAAGGGTGAATGTTTGAAACCTTATGTTTTCACACAGGTTGAAAAACAACAGAATACATCACAATCTCATTTAAAAATTACTTCTGTCTATTAGAAACTCATTCCCAAAATAATTTTTAGGTGGTCACTATTACCATTGTTTCTAGACCATTCTTTATAATGTCCTTAAATTGATGAGCCAATTTTTATGAGGTTTGGATATACTCCCTCATGTTGATCATACCTTTTTCGAAGCCTCAAATTAATATAATGACTTTTTTTATCTAACCACACTTCTCATTGGTCAAGTGAATGTGAGTCATAATTTCCATCATTGTGTATTCCTCTTTCGGTGTGGAATTACTATGAAGATCTCCTCTATAATTTCTTCCTCCAAATTAATATGAACCCCTTGATGTTTTCCATATCATTCTCTTCACCTATCACCTATTGTTGAGCAGTTAAGAAATGCTTGCGGGGGTCAACCTTAACATCATGGACTCTCCATTCTCATTATATTAAGCTACATGTATAATAATAAAATTCCACTAAAATACATAAAAAATTATTATTTATATCTTTATAATAATATTAATCATTAAATAACATTCCTAAGATGTTTCACAATAAAACATAATTTTCCCCCAAATTATAAGTTTATTTTGTGACTATTATTTCAATATCAGAAATGATTATATTAACTAATATGTATTTCAATACCATTACTCTAATGTATAAATAATATAAATTCATTATTCATCAGATAACATTCCCACTAAATTATTTTCTCGTTTAAAATTCATATCAAAATATACATAATCGATGTTGAACCCCATTACATATATCCTCGAAATGGTTTTTGTGACACATAACATATGATAAATTTTAATCCAATAAACCTATTATGGAATCCATAACTCTTGTGTTAATGAATACACATAAGATTATAAAATTTAACACAATATTGAAATATTTATTTATTCTAATACTGAAATATGATTGGTAAAAATACGTGAATAATATAATTTTGGAATCCTAATAAACACTTAATAATTTTCGTATAAATATAGATCATTTCTTGATCATGGAGTTAACTACTAGATGGGGGAATTCACTATGATAATTTACTGTTTCTACAAAATTAAAACAAGTAAATATAATTGATTCACTTTTATGAGACTCAATTTATTCTATCATACCCTTGATTTTTCATTAAAAATTCAATTGTTTGGTCCAATTATAAAAAAACATCAATAACCATTTATGTATCCTTATTCTAAATATAATAAACTGTAGTTTTAACTATGTTTATTCATTTAAGTCATCCATTTAAATATTTCAATTTGTTTCTAATGAAAACTTGAATTTTCTTAATAATATCCACTGATATTTTCAATCACGTTGTGATGTAAGGAATGTTGTTCTACAATGGGGGATGTTTAGGTCATGATAATTTTTTTTAGAATTTATTTACACTACATTAAATAATTCAAAAATCACATCCACTTTTACTATCTATAAATACATGTATTTTAGTAATATATATATATTATCCCCTTACCAAAACACTATGATGTTAATATATTAATCCACAATGATTATCACAGTCTTATGTTACCTAAGGTATGATTTTGTAAATCTAGTTCCCAATGAATAAAATATACTACATTTGATAGAAATTGTAGCATCCCTGACCCTAATAGCCTAGATAAATTACCTTTGTTAATACAGTCTCATATGATTTGGTGAATCACCTCCCAAAATCTAAAATTATTTCATTGTCTTCATAAACTTATTTCATAAATTAATCCTATATTACATTTGAATATATAAATTAAAATATCACTTCCTTTGAGAATATTATTATTCCATATAAAATATTATTGTATATCGTTAATAGATTGTTGTATGGATTCTATGTAAATGAGAAACAATAAAACTGAGGTCAAATTAACAATAATGATTATGTACAGTGGTAGATATCATAAATCAAGAACAAATAATCAATATTTTAGGATAATTTACATGACACACATTCCATTTAATAAATAAATTTGACAGCAGAGTATTTTGAAATAATATCAACAAGAATAGTCAAATGAAAAATAATTTATATGGAAATGTAAATAAAAACAAGCACATTACATTTATCAGTTATATGAATATCATCACTTGATAAGGAATAGTCAATAAGAAATGATAAATTAAAAAAAACATTCCATATAATCAATAATTTTTAATGAAATAAAAACATATAAAACATCATTGATTATCAAAAATATAATTTTTAATGATTGTAATTCTTTATTAATTGATTTCATGATGTCAGAAATCATGATATATCCTCTTTCATGGCCTTTAACAAAGTAGTTCAAATATTAGGGGTAAGAACTCATTGGGTATGTAAAATAATTTTCATGTCATATTAATGATTAACCGCAAGATACGATATATTCATAAAGGGGTTACCTATAACATTCCCATTCTATTTACTACAATGTATACAGAATTCCATATTTATCAAATAAAATATTTAATTCAAAGCAATGTTCACTCTTATTATGTATCCTGAGTAATGAATACAGATTAATGAATATTCCCCCTTATAATGAAATTAAATTCAATATAGACTACTTAATATATAAATTATGTGCCATTTTAAAAAAGTATATATCATAAATAATTTGTACAATTATGTGAAATTTAATTTCCCAAGATCACAAGAATGTGTAAATTTCAATAGAATGTAATTGACTAAAATAGTGAATAAAGGAATATATTTTTAATACCATCTTTTGTCAAAATAATCCTTAACCATCGAGGGTAATAATAAGGATTGCATTGACAAAACATATCCTCAATGGACTATATTTAATATAATGGTTTTTTGCCATTAATTATTATAAGTAACATAATATATCATTAATAATAATCTTGACTAAATTGTCTTATCCATTTTGAAAAAGTTAGTTTAAAAGTAGTTGTTTGTAAATAATTGGGAAATTATAATTTATTTTAAAAACTCTAGTAAAATACTATTGGTTTTTAAAAAATTATAATGCTCATAAATTATAGAAATTCAATTCATGGCGTACATGTTAAAAAATGATTCAAGTCACTATTTTGGAAAAAACATGAATAGATTTGAAACCAATATTAGAAATCCATTAATAAAAAAATTGGAAATGTAATAATGGGAAAAAATTCAGTAATAAATCATTTGGATGATTTTTTTTAAAAAAATTGATTTATATTAATTTTTTTTAGAAAAATAGATTTCTAACTGAAGAGAAAAATTAATTATGATTATAATAAAAATATTTTGTCAATTATTTTAATTACCAAAGAAAAGAAAAATTATTTTATTTCCAAAAAATATAAATAATAACAAGATTAGAATGAAATTAAATGAGTTTATATCGTGATGGTCAAATATTTTACTTTAAATGAAATAGAATAATAATAAATCTGGATTACACTGATATTGTGATATAAACCATCATAATGGTCATAACAATGAAGTGATAATTAACTAATTTAAAGATTATGTGTATCAAATATATATACATAGAAAATAAGAGGTAATAAAATTATATATATATTTAAAATTCATTAAATAATTACATTATCTTACAAGGACAATGGTTTTCTAATATAACCCAATGAAATAAAATTGACTGATGATATTCATTTCCACTTAGTATCATTTTTGTAAAAATGAATTGGGTAAAATTATTAAAATATAAATATAAAATACAATGAATAATATTAAATTCTTATTAATAATTGTAAATTTTTATGTATATTTTACATCAAAAATAAATAAGTTGTATTAAATTTCCATATGCCTCAATGAAATGAAATTTAGGAAAAATATATTTCATCATAAATCAAATTAGTTAAAAATGATTTAACTTCATTTATTGTGGTATTAAATAAGTTATTAATTTATTAATGAACCATATAAATACTTATAATATCTTATATTAACATATATTAATTTCTAATAACCTTTTTCATAACAATCATTCAATAGTTTCATCATTTTGGGTGTTAATTATATTGATTTTGGATGCATGTTTAATCATGAAAGAACTGGTTCATTTCCATATATTATAGTTATATAATATCAATGACAATATTAATGGAATAATTAACATATTTTCATATCATCTATAAATTATTATCGGGTCACTAAATATTGTTTTGAAAATTGATGGACTTAATGATTATAGAGATGGTTGGTCGTATGTACACAAGAGTAACATTTCCATTTCACCCTGATAATTATAGAAAAGTGGATTATAGTATATTTTATTTGTATAATGATCATAATAAAAAATAGAAAATACTATTTCATTAATTATTATAATATATATCATTCATGTGTTGTGGTTATGAAATGTGACTCACATCACTTTGTGAAATCAGTAGTCTAATTGTACAAGAACAATGTTATCATTTCATAGTGTAAAAATGAAACTGATATATTATATATACATAATGATAAATATGTAATGAATATAATAATTATATTTTTTAATGAAGTTATATTCATTCACTATTTCCTTATTTTATTCCATTTAATAATTGTGTGAATGATGAATCACATCACCTAATGATAAGGTAGTCTTTCATATAAAATAGCGATGTTAACATATCACCAATGGAATTGAATGTAAATATATAAGTATGATATAATTAAGAATAATGGTATAATTATTTTATAAATATCATATATATAAATTAAATCCAAAATTATACCCAATCATGAAATTTGTTAATGGATGAATGAATGACATGTGTTCATGAGGTGGTAGTCTGTTGTACACAAGAAAGATAATTTCGCTACCCATTTGATGGAATTGGTATTGATTGTTTGATATTAATTTTTTAAAAAACATTTCATTATATGGATGATACTGAAGATATTATATCATTATGGTTAAATTATAATATATGAATGTCGAAGAAGAAATACATTAAAAATTCTCGTTGAACAACATTACATTTACATCAGGTATCCCCCTTATGTTTACACAAAATCCTAACAAGGTTGTACTTCTACCCAAAATAAATCTTATAAAATGAGATGTGGATTTTGAGATGTTATATGGTAATAATAATGTATACAAAAATGGTTATGGATTTGTAAAAAATAGTGGATAGTGGGTGGCAATGTATATGTGAGATGAGTGGAACACTTGAATTTTTTTAAAGGATTCAGTCATATCTCTGTTTTCATCATGAAAAAATCCTCAAATGGGTAATTATAGATCCTATAAGATAAATAGAATAAATATTTTAAGGCAATGGGTTTTTATAAATTTCTAGGTCATTTTTAACCTGGTCTTTTATGTTTAACTCCCACTAAATCCATTTATACCATAACTGTTGTAATTAATTTATAAAATTTTAAATATTAGTTTTGGTAAAAATTTAGTTCATATTTTTATATATTATAAATTATTCTCATTAAAAACATTGTAATACAATTTTTATAATTCATTACAATATTGTATAAAAATTTTATTTAAAATTAAATCCCCGAATCCGATGACAGAGTGGGTTTTTTATGATAAAATGTCCAAATGTTTACAAATATATTGTACCAGAATTAAATATGAAAATAATAAAATGTAATTAATTTGTTTAATTTACATAAAATATAATATTTTTTAACTTTAAAAACTATTATACCTATAATTTATCATTATAAATTATTTATTCAAAAATGAAATTTTCTATTAAAATTTTAAATTTTAACATTATTTATCAAAGGAACGAAAAAATAAATAAGATTCCCAAAAAATCACCACAACAAAATTTTGATATTACGATTTAAAAAATTATGTAAATATTTGAAAAAATATTTCTTCAATTTTTATAAATTAATTTCAAATAATACATGGAAAGTATGATTAATCATTATTTTAGAACAAAAACAAATTTGACAATTTTTCTTTTTCCTAGAAATTATTATTATTTTATTACTAATCAATATATATTGTAAAATTTTATGTACACTATATATTTTTATATTATCTTTAATCCTTTTCATTTTTTACATTCAAATGACTACATGAAATATTAAATAACAATTTTAATGGCATACAGCCATTTATAAAACTCGATCTAGTGTGTGATGAATGATAACTAGAAAAAACATTTTTATGTCAAAAAAGATAATATATATTTTTATCTTAATGTAATATATTAGGTATATTAAATTAAATTAAATTTAACTGCATCACAGAGTCTGGGGCTGTTATATTTTCTTATCATCTCTATCTTGATTTCCATTTATGCTATCAAATACAAAAGACTTCATTTAAAATTTATGTGTGTTACACTAACTATTGGACTCAAAAAATAAGATAAATGTGGTATTTTAGAAGAGGTAGTGGGTTGGAGACAATAGGTAACAGAGGACCAATATCCATTGTGTTATAAGTGTTGAATTATATACCTTGGAATGAGTCTCAATGGAATGGTAAAATGCGTTATGTGTAGAATATAAGGGAATAATGAAATATATTTCCCTGAAAAAAATGAAGTGTATGATTGAAGGAAATAAATATCCAGTTTTATACACATTTATAGTTCATTGTCTAAAATACAGTGAACATGTGCTTGACCCGAGTCAATTACCTCATTTATTGTTTATCTCAGAGACCATAGAATGACATATTTAATTTTAAAATTTTTAATCTCTTTATTGGGTTCCCAAAAGTATATTAGAGAAGTATTTTTTCAATGGTATATTATTTATAATAATGGTGAAATATATATTGAATTTAGTAATTTTGGTAGAATATATTTCATTATTAAAAATAGAGTTATGGATTCCATTTTGGTATTATGAGTTTAGCATTGATAATAAGTTCAATGTTGTAATTTGAACTATTCTACGTTATGTGATGAGAGTATACTGGGATTAAGGATATTTTCTTTTTCATTTATAAAAATACAAATTATTTTATTATTTTTTGTTTTAGTGACAAATTCATTGAAGTTAGAATACCAATAATTTTTTTTGGTGTATCTTAAAAGTTACTGGTAACCATTAGGATTTATCTTCTCATTGTGGTTATAGTAATTATGGGTTATTATAATTTTGAAAAGTTATTATAATTATATTAATATATTATTATTAAAATTATAACCCATATGTTGTGTGAAAACCAATCTCATTTTGGAAGGTCAGGGGGATTGCTCCCATTTTCGATGGTTAATATATAACACCCCAAATATTCTTCCAGAATAACATTTTATTCAAAACCATATCTAGAATGAAAGACCTATATTATATGAAAATATAACACCACATGGATTGATATTATATATATTTTATAATAAATATAATTTACTCAATTGATTTCAATTCACACCATAAGGATATTCCCCATAAGCATGTGTTACATGTAAGGTTAGTTTCATTAGTCAACAAAATATTATCAATATTAATATTAACAATGAAATCTATCTTATATAAAATTTATTGGATGGTAACAATATAATCAAATAACTTATAAAAAGTATTTTGTGTTAAAATATTTAATAGTGATCTATTATTTATAAAAATGATTTACAATCATTAAAAAAAGAAATGTTATCTAAAACAATATTTTCTAAAAAATTATATAATCATGATTACTGAACATAACATATAATTATATTTTTAATGTTTTATTAAATTTATATGAAAAAATAATAAAAATTATGTTGAATATTTAAATTTTATTTGGGGGAATATTTAGGTTTTTTATAAATGTTTTAGTGTTTGACGAATTGTGAAGTACTATTCATATTAATAAAAAACATCTATTTGATATAAATAATTTGAAATGTTAAATATATTTTTTTTATAAGTAAAAATTGTTAATACTAATAAATTTAATCCAATATAGGCCTTTTTATTACTTTTTATTGAGAATTTATCTATTTAATCATTGTATTCATTTGAACATTTTATCTTTAAAACTCCTCTATATTGTCCCATGTGTTGGATTAATTTGTAATTGAATTTTTTCACATATTGATATTGAAATGGGAAAACAATATTTCATACATTTAATTAGAATACAATATAATTTTTAATTATATCTGCATACTTTTTTACCGAATTAATTATTGAAAATAGTTATAATTTTTTATAGTAAATAAAGATTAAACATGTTTACATAGTGGTTCAACATAGAATAAAAAGTCAAAAATCACATATAGCATGTCCAAAAACCCATAGTGGGAAATTTTTATACCATATAAAATATATTTTATCGAATTTAAATTATAGGTTCCCAGTGATAGGAGAAATGTGTGTGTGTGATTCACATGTTAAAAAATTACAAGTGTGCCAATCACCTCACATATAAAATTCCTTCCCAAATTTTATCCACTTCACTAAATTAATTGAATATTTGTTAGGATAATATCTTATCGAATAACATCCCAAAATCTCTCCCCACATTAAAAAATCATTAAATTAGGAAAAAATCTGTCATAGGAAATTTTTAGTGAAATCCAAAGAGGATACTCAATGATGAGGTAATATTCTTCTAAAATTGTTTTATCATTATTTCCTCCTACACCTCATTAAATTATTATTATACCATTATTAAATAACATATAAAAATTATTCCATAGACTAATATGTTTTTGTTATATCTTAATGACCTAAAACAACACACAAGTCCATCAAATGTTTTACAGAATCATTGTTTGTGTGTACGACTCACTACCATCTTGCGAACCGATGTAATTCATTTTAACATTAAAACATATCACGATAGGGAATAATTATGTATTTATTGTTTTTTATGATAATACATATATTAATGATGTTATTATGATTATTTAATTAATATTTCAAACATACGATCCTGATTTTCATTTGGTGGGAATATAATAGTGTTGCTCGTGTATACAAAAAACTACAACCTCACAAAGTGATTTGATCCATTCACCAATTATAATGTCTTTATTAAGGATGGTTTTAATAAATATATATATATATATATACTAAATATAAATTATAATTTATGGATTATTTATATATATATATCATTAATTTTAATTCATTAAAAATAATAAAAATGGAAGTAATGTTCATGCGAACATTAGGCCTACTTTCTCCATGAGATGTGTATATCATTTGATATATATATATATATATATATATTTCATGCATTAATATACATACATAAAAAATTTATATATTTGATATTTTAATCATTAATTACAATATTGTGAATATTTAATCACAATCGACGTAAGAGGTATAGAAAATTACAACTCAAAACATACTTGAAAAACAAGGTAATTAACACATGAAAAGAAATTAAGATTTTTAAAAATCTGTTGATAAAATGTTATTAAAAAATCATATATGATAAGTTAAATACTAATATGGTTCATTTATATGTTATTAACATGATTAAATTGATTATAAAGTAGAATTAATATTTTTATCCAAAATGAGTCTTAAGGTATATGATTTTGTCTCAAATTACAATCTATTCAGACTTGTTTTTTATGCACCAGTCCACATTTATTTGTTTTATATTATTTAAATATGACATGTAATTTTATGAATAAATAATCACATTTTATTCTTTTAATATATAATTTAAATTGTTTCATAAATTCGGTTTTTCTACAAAAATTTCATGTGATAAATGTTATTTTAAAATATCATATTATTTCAGATTTCTAGTTTTATCTTGAAACAAACAATTCATTAAAATAATTTTTCATTGGGAATTAACTTACTATAATTTATACCATATTATTGAGGGATTTATATTATTATTTCAAAAACCATATACCAATTTATAATAAATTAATTTTCCTTGAATGTTTAATATTAACTAGGGAAATATTGGTAAATATCTATACATTACTCAATATTTTTTTTGATGATAAGATATATTATTCCTGATTTAAATCGATTAATTAATATATATATATATATTGATGTTTATATTTAGCGATGGTTGGTACCCAGAGTGTATATTTCACATTGATGCATCGACAAGTCTTATAAGACAAATCAGTTTCCAATTAAATAGGTTTACACTTGTTTTATAAACAATCAGGAGTATAGGGCTTGACAGTAGAGGTTTCCAAGCTCCAAATAAATGAAATTAAATAAATAAGTATTTAAATCATTCTGATTTATGATAATATTGTTAACCATTAAATTTATTTTCTTTGAAATTATATATGAATTAGTTTTATTGACAGTTTATTTATTAGATGTAATTAGATTATGTTATTTAACATCTATTTATTAATTAAAACATATTTAAATATATATTTTCAATGTCAGAATATTCAGTTACCATAAAATTGGAGTTTATTTTATTTTATTCATGATATAATCCATTTTACATAACACTTACTAGTCATTTTTCCTCACCATTATTATTTTTTAATTTGTCTACTATGCCATGATGTTTACTAGGACTAATAAATCATGATATGATTGATGGAATAACATTATTATTGAAATAAAAAATAATTATTTAATTATAATATAATCAAATGTAATAAAAATACTCCTGAATGTGTCTACTTTTCCAGGACACACAAAAAAATAACATCTATTGGGATTTGAATCCATGTCCAATATTTCAATATAATATAGTAAAACCCTAGCTCTATGTTATTAGGGATGAGGTTGTTGTAGTTGGTATTAGAAAATGTTTTTTATAGACCTTGGGATATAAATTAGGGAATGTACTTATTTGGGAACAAAATCATAATACAGACTTTCGAGATATGTAAACAATAAGGTACTATTGTTTTTATAGGGTTGATATTTTTTATTTATAACACATAAATTTCTATATAATATATGAGGGAATGGTTCTTTAAAAAATATATATCACAGAAGTATCTCCAAAATATTTCTTTAGGATTGAATCGATCTTTACCGGGTACATAAAAATGTTTTCTAATTTTAACATGCATTGTCACACCCATGAAACTTTTTGTGGATAATTCAAATTTTCTATAAAGATCATTACGATATATATAAATAAATAATGACAATTAATGATCAATTTAGTAAATATTATAATAAAATAAAAATGTTAAATTAAAAAAATCAATATATTGTGATTCATGATTTTAATAATATATTTATATTTTCCTTGGTATTTTTCTATAATAATTATGAAACATCCGTTGACATTTAAAAATTTTAGATGACTATATGTCAATATAATATATTAAAATAACCTCTATTTTTATTTCAAACCATGTCCCATATGTAATTATAATATATTAAAACACCAACTTTTTGCCACTAGGTATGGGATTATTACTATCGGTATTAAAATATGTTTTGTATAAACCATGGGGAATAAATTATGGAATTGTTTTTGCAAACATGAACCTAATACAAACATTGGAGATAGGTATAAGATAAGATACTAATGTTTTCAAATGGTAGATATTTTTTTGGTTTTCAATATATCTATATATGTATACTATAAGGGGGAATGGTTTTTGAAGAAATTTACCTTGGGGAAGTAACTCTAAAAATGGTGTGTTGGGCTTGACTCAATTATTACCTAGTACATGAAAATGTGCCTACATTAAACCTGGATTGTTATAACTAGTTAATTTTCATAGGACAACTCATATTTTTTATAAAGACCATTACAATGTATTTTAATGAATAATGACACTAAATGGACTAGTTTAATCCATTAAAAAAGTTAATAAAAATATTAAATTAAAACATATGAAGTATTGGGATTCATTATTTTAATTATAGATGTAATTTTCAAATGGTATTTTTTCATATGACCATGTTGAATCCATTTCAATCATATTAAGTGTTAATATTATTAATTCATGGATGATGTTAGTTTTACATAAATTGTATTTCAAATATCATACCATTACTTATAGAGATAAATTTTAAAATGCGAGGATGTGATTTTTTAAGGTTGGGAGAATGAAACAACATAAATGTTCTAAAATAATAACATATTAATAAATAGAGTTTGTGAAATAAAAAATATATATTATAAGTCCAAATATACCCCAAATTATTAATGTATATTTATATTTGAGTATATTTAATTTCTTCAATTTTTTATCATACACAAAACATATAGTTTCTCTAAAATAGTATGTTACAGACAACCATATGTTTTACTAAATTATAATATATTATTATTATATTTTCTTATTTAATATCATAATTATCACATAGACGTTGGAATAGAGGGTAATAATAAGATTGACTAACATATGAAAATATATAGTTTACACAATTATATTCATCATATATTTATTATTATTAATAATTATTATGATATGAAAATAAATTTTCTGAATAATAATTTTTTTCTAGAAGGCTGATAAATATTTCATGGATCACATAAATTAAAAATATTTTTCATCAATTTATTTAAATTTATAATAAGAAAAGACAATATGTTTATTATTTTTGAATATAAAAATTACCTTTCAATTAATTTTTTTTATTTTTCATAGAAGTATAATTTTTTGATGAATAGTGAATCATATTAGATTTTAATTGATATCTGACTTATTTTTATAAATATTATATAGTTAAAAATTATATTTTTAATTGGTTTCAAAATAAAAATACATATGTTATACATATATTAATATAATTTATTAAATGATAATCATTTTAAAGATTAAATTTTACATAATGGCTTTATAATCTTTTGAAAATTCTTTCTCTAAAAAACTAAATTTTCATACTATATCTGAGATTTATATTCAAATGATATTAAAAAGAATGTGAATTTAATTTTTAAATATTGATTACTTATTTTGAATAATAATAATTAATATTTTAAAATGATTTCAACATATTTTTTTATCAAAATGATTAGTAAAAATAGTTTTAATTTATTATAGTGATTACGGAGAAAATGATTTTACTTATTAATTGATCATAGATTATAAAATGTATAAATGAAAATAAAATTTTCCCAACCCCATAATATGGAAATATATAGAAATTTTCTTATCTAGTGTCGATAATGGACAATTTTTTGGGTCTGGTGATATGAAACACATGTGGGTGGAATTCACTATTTAAAAAAAATTAATAGGTGTACTTATCAGTCAACTTAAAAATGAATTCCTCTCTCCCGTACAATTATGTACATGAAACCCTTTTGTATGATCCAATACCTACCAAAATAATTTCAGAAATTCCATCCCATAGTAATAGAATCAATATCATTGGAATAAATCAAAGAGATAATGATATTGGTGTGAACCTAAGGAGGATAACATGCAAAAAGGAAATTATAGCGATCCATGCTTAACATACATGATTATTACATCATTTTAGATATATATTGAAGACATTATAGCAGTTAATTCATGAGTACTATAATAGTTTAGATTAATTTCAAACACAGTACAATATCTTCTAAAAATGATAAATATCATCAATGTTTCCCACAACGATAATCACTTTAGTAATTGTGCTTAAAAAAATTCTTCATAACCCAGGGAAAGGAAACATAACAAAGGAGAGAGATAAGATGATCAGTAAGGTTAAATAAAGAGACACATTAACATATTATTATATTAAGGGGTTGTTAACAAGATAATAACATCTTATGGACATAACCTCCATATCAACACTCATATACGTGAGTCATGGAATATATATTAGTTATTTATAAGACATGAATCATATGAAAATAAAGAGTATAATCCATGAAATAATAACACTGGAATATAACATAGAATTATGATATAAACAGAAGAATATAAATTTACTTCCATTGTAGTAAAGTAATTCCTTTCATGGACATCATAGTTTTAACAAACTTGGTACTTATAAAATAATTTATCTTTATTTTAGAATTAAATAATTAACGTTATTATAACTATGTAATGAAATAAGTGTTATTTATATAAATTTAGGAATCTACAAAAATATAACGGAAACCTTCCCTATCTATTTATTTTTACATTTAGGTATCTTATATATAAAAATGTGATATATTTATATCATTGAATATGAAATACATGTTTTCAAATGATAACATATGTGTTAGTATATTTACAATAAATGATTTTTTATTTAAATTACTAAATTAATAAAATGATTAGAACAAATAATCTTTATAATATTGATTCATAAATGAACATTTTTATTATTAGGATTATAATATAATTTTACGAGACATTAATAAATTTTATAAAGTTTCATAAAATCTATTATAGTTTAAAATTTATTATTTTTCAAATAAATGATGAGTTAAAAAAAATTAATTTATCATATATAAAAATCAATTTTATAAAAATAGATTATATTTTTTAATTTCACTTGTCTTAGTAAAGTATGGTTGATGTTTTGGGAATTTTCTAAAGTACATTTATTTTTTTTCAATAGTAAAATATGGTAATTACAAGTATATATATATATTATTAGTTAAATAAAAAATTACATGATTGATATTTGTTGTTATCACCGTAATCTCAAACTCAAAATAATTATTTTATTATATTATTTTTTAATTTTAAATCAATTCATTCTTCTCATAAAAACTAATAAACTATGAAATTTAATATTCACAAAACACCCCTCTCTTCGGCTATAAATACCACCACTCTCCATATCTTCTCCACAAAACTCCTCAACATTGTATCTTCTTTAATTTGTGATAATTCTTATCCCAAACCTCATAACCATGTCCAAGACCTACTTTTCCAAAGAAAATGAAAAAACCAAGGTCCAGAATGAAGTTCTCAAGGATAATAAATGAATAGGTAAAATCAACTTTCATTTTCTTTTATTTTTATTTCAATTTCATATATTTTTCTATTCTCTTCTCAAATCCTCTACTATAAAATACATGATAGATATATTAGATTACCTATATTGGAATTTTATTTATTTTTTAATATAATATTCATTATAAACACTCTCCTCTTCTAATATTATTCTATAAAATGAAAGCATTGTTCATGACATGTTGATTCACTACCTTCGTGGATATATAATTTTTCATTTTATATTACCAACATAAGGATGAAAATACATCCATTAGTTTAGTTAAATCATAATATGTATATTATAACTTTTCTAATGTTTTGGAAATAATTTATTGATATATAATCACAAAATGACACTACTTATTGACGGTCAGAATAAACAACAAAAAATAAACCAAACATTTAATATAAATAATTTATCTACCGAATCCTAATAAGATAAAAAAATGATATATGGTATAATTTAAAATTATTGACACAAATTAAAAATATATATTTCAACCTATATTGTTTTCCTTCCATTTTATAATGAATCCTATAGTGAACTAACATTGGAAATCATGAAATAATTATATCGTAAACAATAACAATATCAATATAATTTCAATAAATAGGTGAAATGAAGTTATAAAAAACCATATGATGTGTTATAAATATGAATATCGTTCAATAATAAATTCATAACACTCTTTATACCAATATATAAAAGATAAAGACACATTTTAAGGAAGTAAAACACATGGTATTTGAATTTTCTTTTAAAATATTGTTTTAAATTTATATTCATACAAATTCAAAAGGAATGTTGTTGTAATGAAATTAATCATTTTTTATGATTACTTTCTGGTTATTGGGAATTGTTTCTGATAAATTTTATGACCTATATATCCCTATAATTCATTGGGTTTTCTTAATTTTAAGTTAACTGTAATTATTATTTCAAGAGAAATTATGATGGTTACTCCATAAGGTAGTCATTATAGTTAAATAGTAATGTAGCTATAAGGGTTACATTGTAAGTTAGCCATGAGGGTATGTTATCATAGGGTTTACATGGGGGATTCAATCATATGTAACTAATCATCTATGGAAGATTTATGTTTCTATTTATGTTTTCTAGGATTTTTTAAAAATATCTTCTTTTAACAAAGTATGTATATAATACTCAATGGGTTTGAAGTATATATTTGTGAAAATGATTTCATATTATTTTATGTTTTCATGGACTAATGGTTTCTTATTTTTATGTACCATTATAATATTCTTATTCCAATTCCATATTTTAGATTTTTTTTAAAGGGATTATGGATGTATATGTGAAATTAATAAGCCAAGATGAATTTCATAAATATTTTTCATGAAAATATTTCATGTTATATTAAAAAAATTGTATTATTGAACAATTGAAAACTAATATTACAGTACCAATATTGTATAATTGTTTATATATATTTATAAATAATTTTCTAATTATTTAAAACTATACAAAAAAAATTACTTTGGGAATGTAAAAAATTGAATTCTAAAAGTATTTACTATTTTATATGATGTTTATGGAAAGGAACTTATAGTTGGCATCGGATCATGGTTTTGATATCATTAGGGGTTATGATTATATTAATGGAATACCATAAATTATTTTATCATTAATTTTGTATTGAAATTATATATCATTTATTAACTACACCATTGATTCATCTATTATAGGCCTGTTTACAATGGTTTTCAATAGAAGAAACAGGGAAGAAAAAGTAGGAGGGCACATAGTAGATGATATCATTCTGATTTTGCAACATCAAATGGTGGTAAATAAAAACAATATGTTATAGAATGTAATTGATTTTCTGAAATAGTATATAAATTTTCATTATATTCATTTTAGGAAAACAACTAGTGGTACCATAAGAGAATGTTACAATAGTGCAACATTTTATGAGGAAACAACCTTTTATTATTAGTGGATCATCTATCGAAGTTGTGGATGAATGGTGGCTAAAAACCCTTGAAAAGATATTTCTTTCCAAGGTG
This sequence comes from Viscum album, assembly GCA_963277665.1. Classification (NCBI taxonomy): domain Eukaryota; kingdom Viridiplantae; phylum Streptophyta; class Magnoliopsida; order Santalales; family Viscaceae; genus Viscum; species Viscum album. The sequence continues at coordinate 1,471,302,278 of OY728127.1, read as the reverse complement.
TGTCTAGATAACCCAAAGGTTAGAATTGATATTTTTTTAATTTCAAGAAGATGTCATCCAGGGGTTGTCAATGGTCAATAATATCAAGGATATTTAATAGATTTATTTCCACAAATCAGATAAAATTATGAATATGTTACGTGAAAAATATTATTGAAAGGTGTCTTAATATAGGATATAAAATAAATTATTATAATTGTACCAAAAGGTGTAATATTTATAGTCTTTTTTTGATGAAAACATCACTCTAATTTAGAGGTATGATCTATGTATTATTATAGATCTTGATATTAAAATCAATCATTTTCACTCCAGATTGATGCCATGATATCGAATTGAATTTATATCCCATGAATTAAAATGTTTTGATAATCTTTTCTACTATGCTGGGAGAATATAAAATGTGTTTTATAAAGATCATGTGTGAATTGATGATAATAAAATATAATTGAAAAAATGGTAGGAAATGTGTAATATTCATTCAGACAAATATGAATGTAATACATCGAATTTCCAGTTTTGGGGAGTTTGGTAGAAATAATCATGTGGAATTCCTTAAAAATTCATGGATATTTTTTTGATATGATATATTTCAAATTTTTTCACAAGAGTGAAATGAAATTGTTATTAATAGTTTTCTTATAAGAAAACTATAAAGTGTTTTAAATGTGGTGAGATAAGTTATAATAATACATACCCAAATAAAGATATACATTATGGACTGAAGATAGATTATAAGCAATGATTTGTAGTGAAATACATTGGGACTATGTTAGCAGATTTTAGTCAATCCAATGAAGTGGTATCATATATATTTTTTGTTTACTAAATTTTTAATAAAATCTGGTTTTATAATGTGTCAAAAAAATCCCTTATTTCTGATATTTTTTTTGGTAAATTAGAAATTTCACCTCAAGAAATGACACCATATGTTATTGTTAAAAACATTTGGTGAAATATAAAAAAATTAATTATATGAATCATCATATTATGTTCTATAGAATGAAATTTCATATAGAAAATATATCTTTATACTTATTATTGATTTACTATATTCTTGTAATGGATTGTAATGTTGTTTATCATTATAAGATTTAGTTTTGAGAAATTGAAGTTTTCATTCTGAATGTAATTTAGTTTGTATACATGAATAAACCCATGCCATTCATTACAGATCAGGAATATGGGAAAACGATTATACATCATAATGGATGTTATCTTTCACAAGTAGTGGATAACAAGGAATTTTTTTTAGATTACTAATATTTCAGTGGTAAATGAATACTTTCTTATTTTTTCTGATGAGTTTAATAATTTTATTCCATTTTAGGAAGATATATTTACGATTGACAAAGATCTTAATGCTAATCCAATTTTGAAACCCTCTTATCAAATGGATCAAGGGGAAAATTTTAAATTGTTATTGTTGTTTCCATAGATTATTATTAATGGTTTCATTGATGAAATATCTTAACCTCAAGGAACCCTTGTTTTTATGTTAAAAAAAAATTTCCATGAGTGTTTTAATTTACTAATATTATATGAATAAGTTTACTGTTGTGAATAGGTATCCACTACATCATATTGAGTACCTATTTTCTAGATCTAGGGAGCTCAAAATTTTTTGAAGACTGATACGAGATCTGAGTACCATCAACTGAATGTGAAGGAGGATGAAATTCTTAAAATATCATTCCAAACTAGATATTAGCAATATGATTTTTTGGTCATACCCATTGGATTGAAAAATATACCTACTATATTAATGGATAATCATAATATAATATTCCATGAATATTAATATAATATTATTGAACTTATTTTTTCTAATCATTTAATTTATTAAATTTTTTATTATGATCCTGAAAAACATTTTATGTTTTTTATTCACATAAATAATAAATATATTTTATATGGTGAATTTAAATTTTTTTAATTTTGGTTAGAATTGATTTTTATTTTGGAAACATTGTAAATATAACGACATAAATATTTATCCCTCTATAACAAAATTATTTGATGAATGGACAAAATTCAAAAATATTATAAGGGTTTTTTGTTTTCTTGTATTATCTTGTCATTACCAGATTTTTTAAAAAACATTTCATGATTTTATATCCTGGTAACTAACTTAACACTAAAGGAGCATGTAATAATTTATATAGAAGATTGTAATGTTTTATTAGGAACAGAAAAAAATGTTGGTGAAGGATATATTTTTTGTTATGACTTTTAAAAATGGATATTACCTCAGCTACAGAGATACATCATTGAAGTAACATGGTTTCCATCTAATATTTAATGATCAATTAATTTCTTATGTTTCATGAATATTGAAAACTCATGGGTTATATAATCCTATAGACTATCTTGAATTAGCATATATAGTATTCTATTAAAAAATATGGAGATATCATTTATATATATTTAAATGTGAAATATATACTAACCATAAAATCATTATGTATGTATTTATTTAGAATGAATTGAACATGAAGAAGAAAAGGTGGTTGGAAATAATAAAAGATTAATATTGGACAATCAATCACCATCCTGCAAAAAATATATTTGGTGGATACATTTAGTCCAAAATGACTGAAAAAATAGACAATGTTACATTTGGAACATTTGACCATGGATTAAAATCTGATGAATATTTTCTAGGGGGTTTCTGGTGAAATAAATTAATCTCTATTGATTCAGGTTTCAATGTAGTTATCTATATTAGAATGAATTAAGTGCAGAATTGAGACCGTGAGTTGTAGAAAATTGTATAATTTGTTATGGAAGGTATTCTTTCTAAATTTAATATTTTTAGTGATTGTGCCTTGTTATATCTAAAGAGGTTTTGTTTACATTTTTTTCATGATAATTAATGAATTGAGAAGTAAAGAACATAATTATGCAATTTTATTTCATCATGAAAGCCCTATGATGTATACATACCATCTTTAGTATTACTGGTGGTATAATATGAAATGAGATATTATTGGGTTTACAATTAAATTATTGAAATGTAAATAGGATAAAGTGGAGTATCAACTAACAGTGTGGCTTATTGAGCGTTATCTAATTCCATAGTTGAAATGGGAGAATATATCCATGGACTTTCAGTTAATAATACAATTAACATATCGAGGTAATATTTTGATTTGGGTTATTGTGGATCATTTGGCTAAATCTTCACATAAAAATTTATTTGAGGGACTCAATCAATATAAGATCTTTCTCAACTATATCACAAAAATATTTACTGTTTACATGTATTTCCATTTTCCATTGAATCATAACATGAACTTAGGGTCACATAAAACTTTTGAAAATTCCTACAGCATTCATTGGGAAATGAATTAAATTTATTCACCTCATTTCACCATGAATATGATAGATGGAAAATGTAAAAAATTTAGAAATAAGAATATTTGTTATTTTATTTTTAAATGGATTACCATGGATTTTTGGATCATCATCTTTATTTTTATTCGTTTTCATATAATAATTGTTTTTATTCGAGTATACTAAAATAACCTATTTCGGAATTATATTGAATGTAGTTCATGTATCTAGAATTTTGTGATGAATTTAGGTAATGGATGATAATGGGACCATAAATAGTATAGGATGTGGCTCATAAAGTGTATATGATCCAAAACCACACGAGGATAGCTCAGAGTGTGTAGAAAAGCTATGGTGATAATATGAGGAAAGTCTCTTCTTTTAGTTTAGGTGATAATACATTCCTCTGAATATCTCCTTGGAAATGTGTAACGTGTTTTGTAAGAAAGGATTTTGTAGTACAAATATTATTGGACATTGCTAAATATCATATAAAGTTAGAGAATCTGGCAACCGAGTAAATTTTCCTCCAACATTGTTTTAGGTAGACACTTTTTTTTGATGTTATAAAATCATGTTCCAGATTTACCTCTTGTTTTGAGCCAAGAAGTAGTTTATCTAGAACAAATGAAATATGATAAGGAAAATCTTATACAAATTCAGACCATACAGTTTTGGTATTTTTCGATAAGTTAATTCATCATGTTAAGGTTTTATGGAGAAACAAAATTGTTATAGAAGAAACATAGGAATATGAAAAAGATATGATGGAAAAGAACACTCACATTTTAAATAAGTGAATAAAAATTACAGGGATTAAATATCCCAAATGGGAGGAATGTACCAATGGAGGTATATATAAAATTATTTTTTTCATTCTAGAATTAATATATTAAATTCCTTACAAATGTATTATAAAATATGGGCTATTAATGAAATCTAATCAATCATTATAAATAGATTTTTAAACACACCTATGAAAGTAAAAGAAAAATTATGTATATTATAAGTGAATATATAGTATATTTATATTATGGAATATATATAAATGTTTTGTAAATGAGAAATTATTATTATTTATTTTTGCGGCCCTTGATTTTTATTTACAAATTTTTTAATTAATAAAATTTTTTAAAATAAGATTTTAGATAATCAAATTGATTCCTAAATTAAAATTTTATTTTATAATTATTATAAGATAACATTGTTAGTCCTTAATTAATTTTTCAATGTGTCAAACAATCAGTGATAATTTCAAAATTGATATTTTTGAAATAAATGACGATGTTCATTTTTAAAAAAATCCAATCTATATAAAATTAATTTGAAAATATAGAGTCCATTATTGAAATCTAAATGACAAAAAAATAGTTCCGTGAATTTTTTGGATTTTTCTAAAATACTTTAATTTTGTTGTGAATTATAAAGTACAATAATTTTTGGTATATAAACATTATATGTTAAAGAAAATATTCCTTGATAAATTGATGATGCAATAAAAATAATATCTAAATAACCTTAATTAAATATATACATTATGTAATAATTCTAAAACTATTAATATTCCGGATCCAAAATAATAAAATGATGGATACAATATTTGAAAAACACATCCCTCCTCCACTAGAAATACCAACCCTCACTACCTCTTCTTTTCAAATAACTATTTCATTTTATATTGTTTAATTTCTAACAAATTACATTCCCAATCATCATCCCTATGTCCATGATCTATTGGTCTCACCAAAATTCCCAAAACAAGGTCCTTAAGGAGGTTCTCAATTAGAGGAATTCATGATATAAAATACTATTTCATTTTCTTTTATTTACATTTCAATTTATTTCTTATTTCTATTCCCTACTCACCATACCTCACAAATGTACCTATATAACACTTTTATATTAAATATAAATTAATTTTGTAATTTTTATTGAATATTCATCATAAAAACTCACCAATTATCCTTTTTATCTATAAATTTAAAGAATTTTCTATGACGTATCGATTCACTTCCTTTGTCAATGTCATATTTTTCATTTTCATTTACTACATTTAAGGATGGTTAAAAAGGTATTATTATTTTTAAAAAATATTTTAATATTTCTATTATAACATTTATAATGTTATAAAACTAACTTATTGACATAACATTAATCAAATGAAACATGTTTGTGATAGTATGAAAATCCCGCAAAAAATAATCAAACATTTATGATTAATTAATTATATAAACAATCTTCCTCATATAATGAAAAATAGAATAAGCCTTAAATTAAAATTCTATAAACATATTAATAAAATTTAGTTCTACATATAGAGTTTTTCATTAATTTGACATAGAAACCCATACTGAACCATCCTTGGAAACCATGAAATAAACACAGACCAAACAATAAAAATAACAATTTATTACCAATAAATGGATGATTTTTTTTAATAAAAAGATCATATATGATATAATAAATATAAATAAAGTATTATAACAATTCAATAACATTATTTAAATTATTATACATGAAATTTGAAAAAATTTCAAGGAAGTCAACCCCAAGGGAAGGGACCTTAAAACTCACATTTAAATTACTATTCTTACAAAAATAAAAATAAATGTTTCTTGATGAATGTATTCGGTTTTTATGATTATGTTATGATTCCTAGGCATTTTTTATGATTAGGGGTCAGACCTAAATCTCCCACCAATTAATTGGGCATGTTTTTTTGATGATGACTGTAATGGTTATTACAAGTGTAAATGTGATGGTTGCACTATATGGTAGTTGTGGGTATTGCATTATAATGTAGCCATAAGGGTACAATTTTATGGTATCTATGAGTGTTAAAAATCATATGGTATATATTATTAATACAATATCATGTAATTAATTTCCTATGTTTACATTATGGTTTTAATTTTATAATATAATTTTGGAAATTTCTTGTTTTCACAAAGTATGTATATAAAACAATATAAGTGAGAATGATATCATTATGAAAATGATTTCATATTTTTATATATATTCATGGACTAAAAATTTCTTGTTTTTATGTTCCATAATTTGATTTTTTGTTATCAATATATATTTAAATTTTTTTCATAGGGAATAAAGATATTTAAGAGAAAATTAGAATCCAAGTATAATGTTGGGATAAGTTTTCATTAATAAATTTCTTTATTTATTAAAAAATATGACTTATGGGTGAAGTATATTTTAATTCATATGTAACCACTTTGTATAATTGTGCATTTATATTTATGAATTATGTAATAATTCTCTAAAACACAAATGTGAAATTATCATTGGGAATATAACAATATGATTTCTAAAACAATTTAATGATCATGTAATGTTTATGCAAGGTACCTAATAGTATTATTATATGTTCACTGCCCATACCATCATGGTATTTATGGATTACTCCCAAGACCATTATAGTAGTCATGGTTCACTCCTAAGTCCATCATGGTAGAAAATTTCCCTTACAGAACAAATTTCACTCGCTGTTCCAACCATGTTTTTTTCATGATATATAAATCAATATGAAATTAATTAGAGGGAGAAATTTGTCTCACCCATATCATCATGAATTCCAAAAAATATTTTACATAATATCCAAAACATAAATCATATCACAACCAATTTAATGAAATGGGTAACATAAATAAGTTATCATTTCATAAACTGTAGTAATGAGAAGGCTTTCATAATAATTTAGTAAATGTATAATTGATGAAAATAATAGGTTATCATTAGCATATATTCCAATAAAATTAAATGGGATTCATAAACATATAACCTTTGAAAGAGAATAATGATTCAAAAACTTATATCCCATGAAAGAGAATCATTTTTCTAAGACATATAACACATGAAAGAGAAATATGATCAATAAACATCATTCCATCACTACATTACCCATAATGATGAATAATGTTAATTTAATCACGAATCATTTCACAATAAAGGAATGAGTAACACCCACAAATGAAATATTAGATGTAAAATAATTTTCAAATATATTTTAAAAGGTTTGTTAAGGAAAATATCATTTCCTTTGAGATATATAACTTTTAAAACATAAAACCATTTGTAAAATATTTTCTTATGAAAAAAATATTAATAAATATAATTATATTTACAAAAAAATTTGAAAACATTTATCCTTGAGAACATATAAAAGAATCATTAATACATTTTGAAAACCATTTAATTGGAAAACATAAAAAATAATATTTAAAAAATCATGAAACCTATTTTCATAAAAACATATAAATGAATCAAGAATACATATTTAAATTATTTTTCCATGAAAAAATATAAATGAACCATGAAATATTTTTAAAACTATTTTACTTGAAATCATATAAAATATTATGGAAATAAGATTGAACAAATTGTTCCATTAAAACTTGTAAAATAATATTAAATCAATTTTGAAAACATATTTTCATGAAAATACCTTGAAACTTTATAATATAATATTTTATATCATTTAAATAATATTCATTTAAAATTATGTTTTAAAACATATAAATATATCATTGAATATATTAAAAAACAATTTTCTAAATAGAAAACATTTGTTTGAAAACATTTTCCTTCGAAAATCCCTTCAAAAACAATGATTTTATATAATATTAGGAATAATTTTCTTTAAAATATTTATTATTCACAAGAACAATGTTTAAAATGAAGGATGGTCATGATGACAGCTAAATCTATACTTTCGCAACATTTTATTTGTGCCAATTTTTTTTAAAGGGCCTCTCTTAGAATGATAAATAAATATTACTTATTGAATAATAGATTTATAATTTAATATATAGGTAAAAATGTATTTTTATTATCATAGAAGATTAAAATAACATTTTTTAAAAATAGTTTTTTGAAGGAATATACATCTCTAACAGAAGAGTGAGATAATGTTGTATATTCATTAAAAGACATTATCTATAATCTTAATTATTAATGAGTGGAATATTTTTACCCACACATGATGATATCATAAATTACATTTAGAGAGTAAATTTCATGAGTTTTCTTGATGGATGGACCGTAAAGTACCATTTATGAAAAAAAAATCAACATCATTCCTGATAAAAAATGAGATATTTTTAATAAATACATAACACTTGTTAACATTGAATCATACTCCCCATGTAAGAATGTGACATGAAATTAAGCTTATATTATCAATAATATAAAAATATTACTTATATGACATGTTATAGGGTTCTTTATGCTGGTCACATAAAAATATTGGTCCATGGAATGAAATGTGTTTCAAGTGAGTAAAATTCAGGCAAATTTGGATTACCAATTTTGTGTCATTCGAAACCTGAACCCCATGAAATATAGATAATAAAATTTATTCGGATTACCAATTTTGTATCATTTTAAACCTGAACCCCATGAAATAGAGATAATAAAATTGATATAAAACCCCCTCAAATTAATTTATAACAGTCATTAAAATCAACCATTGTAACTATACACACCAAATATAATAAAATAGGTGGCGGACATGGCTTGCATATCGTCAAAAATAAAAGAGAGATGAGAATAAAATTACCTTATGTATTAAATTTATTCATACATGGTAACATGTAATGTATTAAAAATATAATATTATTTTAAATCTATCATATTGACATATTATTTTAAATTTAACCATATCTAATTTTACTATAACTTTATATTAAACGTGTAGTAACAATTACATGTAAACATTATGGTTCATGTAATATCTGCATTGATCATTGTAAATGTTATGAGTTATTATTCAAGATAATATTACATGGATTATGAATTGTATATTTAAATAATTTAATTTGTGATATATGAAACATAAATTTTCATTATATAAGTATTTATACTAACCACTAAGTGACTTATCTATGAAATGGAATGCAATGTTTATGGTGATGGTAGGATGTACGTAAACATGAAATTTGATTCCATTTTATTGTCGTATTCAAATAATGAATTTTTATGAAATATATTTATATATTTAACATATTTCCATTTGAAATATTATTTCATATATACAACATATTTTCTCCTAACAAATCTGTAATTTATTCAAGATAATTTTTGTATGAATCGCATCCCTTTGAAGAGGTGGTAGTCTAGACATCCAGAAACGAAGTTATCACATTTACATGATATATGATGTATAATGTGATGTTTTATATAATAATTAAATAAGAATAAATAAATCATATATAAAATATTAAAAATTTGTTTTCTTCACAATTCCCTTCTATGAGATGTGGTAAAGTGGAAAAACAAAGAACATCATTTCGCGAGGTGGTAGTTCAACATAAACAACAATGTTATGAATAATTCAGATTAAATATAAGCCTATGTAATTTTAGTAATGATCCATTTTTAAAAAATAACTGTAGTTTTTTTCTTATTGGGTTATTATATAATTATTTAATAAGAATATTTTATATTTTGGAGAATCAAAATAATATGAAGCAGATTGAAATATTCATTTGGTAACTATTTTTGGTTATCACCAAAGGGAGTCCTTGGATGAATTTATTTCCATTAGGAGAATTATGTGATAAATGGATGGAATTTGGGAGCTTATTTGGGAAGATTTAGGGAGATACAAAGAGAATCATAGGTTTTAATCAGTGGGATAGGCGTGTACCTTTTTCTATTGGAGGAGTGGCATTCATCTAATGTTTATAAAATGAAATTACACCAATGTTTATCTAATTTAATGTGGAAACAATAATGGAATAAATTTTAAAAATGAGTATTTAGTATAAATATATCTATAAAATGCATTTTTTAAAAGATTATAAGTCAATTTAGCCCTTAAATTTATGTTTTACTATATAGTTAAGCTAATTATTCTCTTAATCACTGTAATTAATTTTATACAAATACATATTTTTATTAATAAAATAGTGTTTATTCTTATAATAATCCTTCCAAATATATTGGATGAGTATTAAAATATGCTTTACATATAATAAATAAATTTTATTAATATAATTCATTAAAGGAGGGCTTTTTATTTTTTTGGGTTAAAATGGTGATTATACATTGAAAAATGTTTTTCATACAAAAGTAATTTTGTTATTTTCATATAGATCATACATTGATTTCCAAATAGTTGATAACACATCGACTCATATTATGTACATTTTTATCACATTTTCAAAAAATTTGTTATTCATATTTTTAAATTCCTTTCAAATGCCTATATTATACCTTTAATATTATTTTAAAAATAAAATTAATAATATATTGTAGTTTCTAAGAATTCATCTTTTCTCTAACACATGATATCGAAGGAACTCGATATGGTACCAAATATAATCAAATCATTGTGTTCCACTTACTACAAGAAAAAATATATGTTTTTCATAGTTCAAGCATAACATGGTGTTCTATGAAATGAATGAAAAATGCAGTGAATTCACAAGATATATTCATTATTATATGAAATAAAAAACATCAAATGATTAAATTAATTTAAAAAATCTAAAAATATATGTGTGTCACATTATAATCTACTTAAAAGTATTTTCTCCCTCGAAAAGATTATGGGTTATCAATGATTTAATACGTTAATTTTATCACCATAGAAACCCAAAACCAAAAAATTAATAATTAAAAAAACCTTCAAAATATTTGTTTTCAAACATAATAGTTACCCAACATAACACATAACTAGCTTTACAAATAGGAGAACATATGTGGGATGTGAAAACATGGATATAGAAGTGAAATCTAACCATAAAGTTCTAATGGATAGTGGTAGAAAATAAAGATAGGTTAAATATAACAATCACCAAGCCATAACACAATGATGATTGAAAAAGATCATAAATATCATAAACAAATGAATTAAAAAGATACCATTTTTTAGGACCCTTTTTTTGAAAAGCATATTACTTTTCATGAAATGATATAGAGACATGACTTCTAAAAAACGTCACCCTTTTTCCGTGATCAATTTCCACTTCATATCTTATTCCATGAAATGATGACAGATTTGACATTTTTAAATAATTATTTGATCATTATATCAATAAATATACTGATAGGTGATTTCATATGTATTTTTTTATAACAACAGAAAATTTTTCAGATGTTATCCAATATGCATATATTCTCATATGGTGAGATAATATTTTAATCATTACTACCTCATATTAATATTAACATAATCCATTTCATAAATGGTCATCTTTATAACCCTTGAAAATGATGAAAGAAAAAAAATTTCCTATAGTTTACAAAAAAAATACAAAATAAACTACCATTTATCCCTCATATATCACAGAGTAAATCTATGAATTCCCATATCAATCATGAGAATACCTTCAACATGTTTTTCTTGAAACATGTTAATAAAATCAATTACCATAAATCATTTTTGAAAATAGACATGTTTCCATATTACAATGTTTATCGAATATATTCCTTCAATCCCAAAATGTTGTAAACCTCATAAATTATAGCATTACTATATTGTCACAAAATCCATTATCATTTTGGATTTAATCAGTACCGTCCAATTTACATATTCATATCAAACACATCTTTATCTGAAAAATAATTATCTTACAATTAGGAAAATAATGTGTATTATATTTCTTGTAAAAATGTGATTCTCATGAATATCAAATTTATATTAAATAATTTTTGAATTCATTCAGAACCATTCAATGTATTCTTATGAATCCATTCGGAAATTCATAATCTAATTTTTTTTATAAATTTCATTATTTATAATTCATGAATCCATATATATGAACACTTTTACCATTCTACATTATCTTTAATGCATTAATAAGGTCACCTCATCATATTAAATAATTATTACTTCCTTTCACATTTCACCTTTTGGATCTTCTTCAACACCCACATAACCATCAGTCACACCACCTTCCTTGTTATCTTTATGATCTTTTCACAAGGGAAATTGATTTTAATAATTACTATACACTATATACATAATGATAATAAAATTTGATGATAAATATATGAGACAAATATTCCCATCCATTGTGTTAATTGAAAACAATGTTTTTTTCATCACAATTACACGCTTACAATTCTTCCTTTCCACATTAAAAAAACTCATAGTTTCTATAAGACATTATGAAGGGAAATTATTTCCACATTACCAGCACAATAGATGATGAATAATTATTTCATGATGGTCTTATCTACCCAAACTCTCAGCAAACACCCTCATTCACTTAATTTTTTTTCACTCCGAGAATTAATTAAGGTAATCATTGTTAATCATGTTCAATGAAAACTACTGTAAGAACCCCGGTTTTGAGCCTATAAGGCATTGAAATTTTCATGATGTTATTCTAGAGCAGGGTGTTCAGACGGCGTGTGATTCCGTGCCCCGGTGCGGCCGAAAGTAAATTTTAAGTGCGTTCACACTGGACATGCCAAATTAATATAATAACTCCAAAATTGTTGCTCAAATGAAAAAATGGAAGGCACCATTGAGTCTAGAATGTTAAATTTACCCTAGGAGGGGTATAAATTTTGCGGGGCGTGACCCTTCTATGGAAAATTCAACCAGGGTGATTTTTTTAATTTAGCGGCCTCAGTCGTTAACTTTACAACATTTGAACGGAGGCTAAGATCAAAATTCTGAGACAACCATTGTGCTTAGAACGAGGTTTTTACCATTGATGAAGCTTAACCCCGACCCCGCAGAAAGCTCATTGTATGGAGCCTACCAGTGGGTGTTTTAGTGTTTTTCTATTTAAACACTTCTCCTCTCCTCCTCCTCCTTCCCACCATGTTTCTCCCTGGAGGATCCCTCTCATGAAGAATCAAGAGCCTCTCCCCACCTCTCCAAGGAACGGTGCCTCTAGCGGATCATTGGTGAAGCTATGGCCTACGCCTAGTGAAGTAGGAGTTGCATTTTCATTTTTTTAATTTCTTCTTATACCTTTGAACTCAATTTCGTGAATTGAATTACTGTCAAATTCTCGAGCGAGGGCCATTTTTTACTTAGGGATCGATTTGAGATTCCCAAAGATCCTTTGGATTTAATTATCGAGTCTTGTGGTGTCTTTGGTTACCTGGGGCAGTGTTCTAGAGAAATTTGATTTTTTCTGGAGGTTCTAGAGGTTTCTAGTGGTCGGTGCGGTGGGCATCAGGCGGTCTGGGATGGCGACGCAGTGGCAGTGGCTGTGTGCTTCCTCGGTGGCGGTGGGCTCCCAGGGTACCGCTACGGTGCATGACGGGGGTCGCGGCGAGTGACCCCACGCGGTAGACAAGGACCCACCGATGGCGGGTCTCCACACGGACTAGTGACCAGCCACAAGGGCTGGTCAACGCGGTGGACCCCATGGCCGGGCTGCACGGTAGGGCCGCGGGCCGCCCCAGGCCTGGTGGACTGGCCAGATCAGGTCGGTCCATCCCAATGGGGTTCATCTCCTTGACTTAGGACACACATAATTCAACTATGGGTGTCTCTTTTGGATTTTGTCTATGGCAGTGCAATCCTAGGCTCAAGAAGAAGTTTTTGAGATGGTCTTGGGAATTTTCAATTCCTGGGATGGGGTTCGGTTGCGCGGCATGCTCGTTAAGTACTATGTCGGGATTCTTCTTTCGGATGGCGCGAACACATACAGAGTCTTTTTAAGGCACTGTTAGAGGCATTGTGTCCCTGGTGTCGAGTTGAAGACATCCAGGGTGGTTTCAGGCATTGAAGCCGGAGTTGTATATTGGGCCCCACGGGCCGTCTTCTAAGCTGTGGGCATCGTTTTATAACTTTTTCATCAAACGTATATTCGAGGAGAATGAGTTGTCTTTTTTTCATGTTTTTCCGAAAGCATCGTGATGGCGTAGTTCACCCAACCACTTTCAAGACCGAGGTGTCGACCACATGAGACGCTGTATGGGCATAAAGCGGTGTTGAATAGATTTTTTGTCAAGAGACCATTTCCATCATGTAAAGAGTCTATCTCACGTGTTTTTCCACAAGGATTACAATGGTGAAATCTGTTGGGGTGTGTGGAGCCTCATTCAGGATCTTATTAAATGTGGAAACATGAAAGGGAGTTTGTTGTAGGTTCCTTTGACACACTCTGACCCAATGCATGGTCGCAATGTTTGTGACACCCATAGATGGCTCAGGTAGGGCAAAGCTATTAGACCCGTATCAGGGTTTACCCTCCAGTAGGGCTGGGTAGTGGGTCACCCGTTGACATTAGGGATTATCATCCGGGTGGGCCGGGTAGTGGGTTACCCATTGTCTTTATGGTTTACCCTACGGGTGGACCAGAAAGTGGGTTACCCATTGACCTAAGGGTTTACTCTTTGGGTGGGGCGGGCAGTGCGTTACCCATTGACTTTAGGGTTTACCCTTCGGGTGGGCTGGACAGTGGGTCACCCATTGATTTTAGGGTTTACCCTCTAGTAGGGCTAGGCAGTGGGTCACACGACGACCTTTTAGGGTTTACCCTCTAGTTGGGTTGGGCAGTGGGTTACCCAATTACATCTTTCAGATTCAGCCCTTTTTTATGTGGCTAGTCAGTGACTTCTCTCCGTGATTACCAGAGCGAGACTCTTGGATGTACAGTTTAGTTATTAGAATGCATTGATGCGTGGGACTAACGGGCATCAGTTATTGATGTCCCTATAACTATTGGAGAATTTTCATGGGTTGAGCATGGAGATGGAGATCCCCTTACACACACATTCGGGTTTCTAATTGAGTATATATATATACACCCTACTTTTTTCACACTCCTTGGGTTCGGTTTCTCTCCTTCTAGGAGGAGCGAAGGCACGCGGGGTATGCTACATGATTTTCGTGTCTATCTCCTCTTGGTTGGACGAGTCTAATCCCTTTATTCTGTTGGGTTGAGTTTCACTCTATTTATTGTACTCTTTCATTGTTCCTTGTTCTGTCTACTGCCCACCGTTTTGGTACCTTTTTTTCTACTCCCTCAAACATTCATGGAATACTACTGAGTATCCTTATACTCACCCCTGCTTGGTCTTTTCCCTCACTTGGAATGACTTGCAGACGACATGCAGTTCGATCGAGACTACGAAGGAGCGTAGAGGACACATGAGCTTGGGATGTGTTTAGTGGTCATAGTAGGACTTTCGGGTGTGATACTCACCATCTGTTTACTTTTTTTACCTGTTCCTGGGTTGTGGCACATTTTGGTTTGGGTGCGTGTTTTCCCCTTTTTCTCTTCAGTATTTGTCAGTACTTTTCATCACATTACATTTTCCTATTTAGAGGATGATGCATGACTGTGGATGGGTTATATTTGTTTGTCAGTTAGGTTTCTTCTTAATATACACTTCTGCGTTGAGTGGGTTGTGTGTGTCTATACATGTACTTAGGCAAAGGCCTCCCTGATATTGTTACGCCTTTGGCACTTTTTGTCATCCCCTGGTATATGGAGGTGGTCTTGGGGAAGTTGTAGATCGAAACCGGTAGGTTCGGGTCGTGAAAAAGTGGTATCAGAGCTGGATCATTCCTTGGGGAGTTGTTCGGACGTCCCTAAAAAGGAATTAGTTGGGATTTAGGGATATAGTGTCGACGTGTCTCAAGAGCGGCTCTCGGGCCAAGGAATCCGGTGATGGTACTAGCAGAGGACGTATCCACTCACCAGGACCCTGATAACCCACATGTCGTCTCGGCACACTGAGACACTTGTTGCAGGGAACATTGAACATTAATCCAGTAGGATTGAGTCTTTAACTATCCTTTTTTGAGTCAGATATCCTTTGTTATTACTGATATATATATATATATATATTCTCATCTTATTGAGGTAATCCTTGATAATTTTCAGGATGCCCGCACGACAACAGCCAACCAGGTTAACCTCTCCCGTTCGTGACGATGACCTGGGAAGCGACGAGGCGTCAGTTCAGGGACCTTCGTGTGATCCCCTTCTTCCCAGTGCCTTAGTAGTAGCCCCTCCTACTAGAGATTGGAAGTTAGTACTAGCAGCACATGTCGAGTTTTAGCGCATGATGAGTACGCTCCAAGACTTTAAGTATTAGCGACCGTAGAGGTTCTGCGGGGACCTAGATCCCCACGCAGTGGATGACTGGATGGAGTTATTGGACTGACTTTTCAGGCTGGTACGTACACCAACGGTCCATATCGTAGCCCTAGGGGCCAGCCTTTTCCTCAGAATGTTTGAGCGTTGGTGTGGGAGGGTTATGCAGACCCACAATGAGTCATCTCTCACGTGGGATAGCTTCCAGCAGCTCTGTCAGGAGGAGTACACCCCCTCTTGTTTACGCTCTATTCAGATTTCAGAGCATCTAGAGCTAAAGAAGGGGGGGGATGACCGTGGCGCAGTACTCGCCCTGGTTTACCGATCTTACATGCTACTCGTGGGATATGGTCAGTGATAGTTACATCCAGGTTTGGATGTTTGAGAAGGGTCTTTGTAGGGAGATTTTTTCTAGTCTAGTACCCTTGTGCATCCCTACTTATGCCGGGGTGCTAGAGTGGGAACTCCTGATGAAGATCTTTTGGGTAGAGGGACGAATGAAGAAAGGGCCTAGCAGTGGCCTCTTCAGAGGAGAGTCTTCAGTGACAGGAATGCGTTAGAGAGCAGAGCCTCGGTTGACGAGGCCCTTCCGTGAGAAGATAGATGGGTAGGGTGGTACACCGCAGTGGCACCGTGTCAGGCAGGAGAGAGCCGGTGAAATGCCTATTACAGATAGGGCCACCTAGCATGGGACTGCATGACCAGGCGTACCAAGAAACAGTTTCATGTTGGGGACGCACCGCAGCGGCAGAGGTAGTGCTGTGACCAGGGATCCCCTAGGTGAGGACAGGGAGGTCCGTAGGGAGGCGGCGCAGGCAGATCAGTAGGAACTTGAGGTGGGGATGGCGTTTCAAGTCCCTTCCCCCACCACCACCGAGCGGCCCACGTCATGCTTAGGGAGCTGGCGGTTGGGGCCATGGGAAGCTTCAGGCTATGGGTGTTCATGACCCCCCAACACATGAGATGGTCCGAGGTAAGATTTGTGTTCACACTATGCTTGTTCCGGTACTAGTATACCCTGACATCTGCCACACCTTTATATCGCTGCTTTTGGTACGGTAGTTGGAGATTCCAGTAGAGGCACTGACACCTGCACTTTGACTCATGGTTTCTACGTGAAGTTCCTCGTTGGGGACCTTTATCTGCAAATAGTGCGAACTATCATTCGGAGGAGGGAGTTTTAAATGGGATCAAGTTTTCATCATGATGGAACCTTATGACGTCATCTTGGGAATGGATTGGATTTTTATGGTTCACGCCTAGATCAAATGTCATCATAGATGAGTCAGAGGTGTGCACACTGATGGAACGTGGTTCACCATTATAGGTGAGCGAGACCTTATGGCATAGCAGATGGGAACTCTGAGTAGGAGACCACGACCTTTTTCTCACCAGTTGGAATGCACGACTCTCAGAGCAGTAGACGCTACAGGCACCTGGATCCTTACTGTTGTAGAGGACTACATGGACTTCTTTCACGAGGATGTCCGGGGACAACCTCTATAAGGCCCCAGCCTTAAACCTTACTTAATCTTGAGTAAATACAAGATTACACATTGAGGATCTTTTTAGGTTTAGAGTTTTAGAGAATTAGATCATGAAACTTGCATTACATTCCACATTTAAACAAATTGGTTACATAAAATACAGTATTCATTCTTCCCATCAACGGAAACATATTGAAATTAAAACATGGATTCTTTCTTGACACATCATTGACACTATAATCACATCATGTACCTTTCCCTTGACCTGTGAAAAACATTTAAAAAACATGGGATGAGCATAAAAATCTCAGTAAGGGTTATAAAAATATAGAAAGGAAACATGAGTTCATATACACATAAGAATGAAATCATACATTACCCATAAAACATAGGCACTTTAACATACCTCATCAAATCATGAATAAATCATAGAAATCATAAGACATAAAGGTAACTTGAGGCATTCATAACATTCTTAAGTAGGGAGTAACTCTTTTGGTTAGGTTTGGAATACCCATCATAGTATATTCCCTAAATCTCTTCAGAGAAACCTTAACGTTTCACTCCTTCGCGTTACCCAATGCATTGGAGAGCTATATCGGGCTCACCCGCCCTTAGTTTATCACGGAATGACCCGTTTTCATAACAATGCCCAAGAACCATAACATAAACGTATCACATAAAACATGCATAAAGGAACCATAACATTTCCACATTTCAATCACAATATAACATTTTAGTATATTGAAATAATGAATCCATTTAAAAAGAAACCATTTCAAAAACCATTTAAAACATTTAATAAAGAGATTTTGGAATCAAAGTGTCCCATACCACCTTGAAGCTTTTAAAATTTTAAACCATTAATATCCATATAAATAAATCCTTAAAACCATTTTTAAAACATGGATTTTAATAAGAAGAAATAATTAAAACATTTAAAGCGCTATTTTGGGTAAAGGGGGGGGGGGGGGTTCTACCAAAATTAGAGACACTTGAATACAATAGTTGAGGAATAACATTTAGTCAGAACTCTATAATATCATGAGAATAAATGGATTCATGATATAATATTCCAAAGGAAAGTATATACACCATATAAGAGTGAATTGTTGTATTCGAACTATTAAGTCTCAATAGAAATGTCAAATGTGATGAATTCCCTTATAAAGAAGGTATCCTTAAATTAAGGATAAATCAATCTCATAATTATGTGTGAAAAATATAAATACACCCAATATAAGTGGATATTAAGTTTAAAACAATCAAAGGTTAATCAAACATATTCAAAGGATGAAATATTCAATACCTACATGTTGAACCCAAAGAAATCGAAATTGGGTTAAGAAGTTCCTTTGGTAAAATTCGACAGCCTAACGGCGTCACATAAAATTTTACAAAAAGGGTTGATGAGAGAGATAAAGGGGATGTCATCAATTGGACATAAAAATTTAAACAAATAAGTATATATAAGAACATATCCCAACATAATAGTATGTGAATTAAAAGACATAACAAAATAAGTCTTTTAAAAATAAGGAGGGTGAAAGGTTCCCTTACCGACATGGGTATCTTTCGAATCATACACCTCATGAAAGAAGGACAATAGAACATTGATGTAAATACTCATAAAAAAAGTATATTACACAATGAGTAAAATAATGGGAAGTACATACACCACTCAAAGGAAATTGTGGCAAATTTAGCATAAATCTCACGGGAATAAAAGTGAGATGATAAATCCTTTACGAAAGCTCGGCAGCCTAACGACACCACTTAAAACTTCCAAAAATGGATTGATGAGATCAAATAGGGTATATCATCACATTACAATAAAATGTAATGCAAGAGGAATATAAAATAACACCCCCCATCATAACAAAGAGGATGTTAAAAGAAGTGACATAAAGGAGAGTACTTAAAAAGGAAGAGAGGGGTTAGATCTCTTACGAAAATTCGGCAGCCTAACAGCGCCACTCAAAACATCAAAAATGGATTGATGAGAGAAAATAGGGTCTCTCATCATATGTACATAAGAATTACAGTAAGATTAATATAAAAGAACATCCCAATAAAAAGAAAGATGAGCTTTAAAAGGAAAGACATAAAAGAGTGTACTTAAAAAGAAAGAGAGGTGTAGGATCCCTTACCTCGAGTCCGACTTGACTCGATCGTTCTTTAACGTCCTGAATAATAAACTAGAGTTAATTTATATTTACTTAAGAACATTTTTCAAGTTCATTATTCCTTTTATATCACTTATTTCCATGTTATAAACATTATGTAATCATTTAAGTTAATAATGTTTGTTTTGTCGATATTTGGTTCTTAAGTCGAAAGTGGACTTCTTACAATTACATGTTGTTCGTGTGGTCAAAGGTTCTTTATATCCAGAATAACATTCCTCATTTGGATATCATATATATCATATATATCTAGAATATACGTGTTTTTATAATATCACATAATCATTTAGAGGTAATAAATGAAATGCACCATTCATGGAGACGGTAAGCCGTACGTACGCATGAATGCTACTTTCATTTCTTTGTCATATTAATGGAATTAAAACTAAAAGATAGGTATGTATATTTTAATTCCATAATTATATTTATCATTTAGATTTATAATTCATCATATATATCCATTATATACATGTACTTATAATAGTACATTACATTTGGGGATAAGAAATGAAATGCACCGTTCCTGGAGACGGTAAGCCGTACGTACGCATGAACGCTACATTAATTTCTATCTCATACTTTAATGGAAAGAAATAATAATGATATAGAGGTATATTATAATTCCAGTATAACATCATATATAATAACATTAAATCCATCCTTTATACATCCCACGTATGGCATTAACGAATCACATCACTTTGAGGGGGCGGTAGTCCGCACTTCCTTAAATGAAGATATCGCGTATACCCATAATGGAAGTCATAAAGATAAGACACACATGAAAAATAAATAATCTTAAGTAAAAAATATAAATATTATATATCATATATAAATATAGTGACATCTTAATGGCCACCTTTGAAGGTGTTAAAAGAATGTTGAACAATCATCGTTTCGGGAGGCCGAAGTTCGCCATCCACAGAAACAGTATGTTCTTTAACCCTTAGATGTAGGTGTGTGAAATTGTAGCTCGAATACTTTTTATAAAAATATCCTAGTATATTGATTATACTGGAGTTGTTACAAAATAAATGAATAAAAAGATTTTAGGGGGTTGGAGAAGAAAAATAAAACAAAAGGACTCAAGTGAAGACATTACCTTAAAATTGGGTACCTCCATTTGGTTTGAGCTCAAAGGCTTCCTTGGGAAGACTTCTGCCGAAAGTGAGTTTTCAAGGAGTAAGAGAGGGAAGTGGAGAGAAAAAATGGGCAGGGGTTGGGCGACCCAAAGGCTTTGGGAGTGTGGGTAAGGAGGTAGAGGTGGGGGCCTTTTATAAGAGGAGAGGAGGGGCACTCTTGGAAAGTAAGCAAATTTTACTTTATTTGAAAATGGTATTCAGATTTAAGAGGTCCCACATTTATGTGTTTCGAGGATAAGGTGATAAGGGTTATAAATCCACTCATCCAATAGGTTTTGGACATGTGTAGGTATTATATATTACATTATCTTTCCATTTTATTTAAATCGTTAAATAATGAAGTCATCGCTGCATCATTATGATGTCATAAATAATTTAATTTATTTAATGTCTAAAAATTATTAAAAAAATACTATGATGTAGGAACTCGTTTTAGCTTTCTAATGAATATTTATAGTCAAAAATATTATTTGTATAACCCCATGGAAAAATTGTTTTAGTAAAACATTACATGTTTATCTCATTTTTACTCTAACTTTAAATAAAAATATATTAATGTCATTTTCCAACCAAAGTGTCTTCATGGGGTCCCCAAGTTGACCCATGGTTTGTCTTGGTCGGCCATGACTCATCCAATGAGGTTAGGACATGTTTCATGTTCATTTCATATTATTAAAACATTATTTTTACCTTAAACTACACTAATTACCTCTAATCGCGATTAAAAACTTAATAAGTTACTATTCACAAAAAAATTATTTTTATCCCATTGAACCACATTTTACTTATTAATGACAACCATATATGTCGGATTTTTGAAATTCAAAACACAAAGATGACAAAATTGCATTTCAATAGAAAAATTAGTATTTATAAGTACCACTTAGTGGTTTCACTATTTTTCAAAAATTGAAGTTTTTCAGAAAAATCCCAAAAATTCACCATAATCTATATTTGATATTCTGAATTAAAAAATGGAGTCTATTTTACAAAATTAAAAACATATAAGTCACATTAATTAATTTAAAAATTAATTCCCGCTGTCAAAGAAAATAGCGTGTTTTTATGAAACAATAAGTATCAAAAGGTTGACACTAGTTTAAGTCTGATTTCAAAGTGAAATTAATTCCAACGACCACTATTGGATTTAATGGTAAAAATATATTCTAATTTCAATTTAAAACAAATTAAAAATATAATATAATCATATAAATAAATTATATTAAAAATATGTTTTGAATTAAAATACAACATTTTACACTATTCATTAAAAAAATGAACTTTATCAGAAAGATACCAAAAATTTACACATAGTAAATTTTGATGTCCCAATTCTTAAGAAGAGTTTTATTTGGTCCAAAAGGATGTATAAGAGTGAACAAAACTATATTTAATGACGGTTCTCCATCAAAAGGCGATAGGTGAACCTTTAGTGAAAACTAGGGCAGATACGCCTAAAATTGAATTCTTTCTGTATTTTAAGCCTTTATCATTTATTGGATAAATGTAAAAACATTTAAAAACATATATAATCATATTTTAGTTATTTCTACCCATTCCCGCCAATACAACGGCTACATGTTAACTACCATTTAAAATAATATTATTTTATTATTAGAGTGCAACGTAAGATTCCCGAGAAACATGTTGTTGTGTGTTGGGTATGCCATCGAGCATAGCATCCCCTTTAAAGTCATATTAATAAATTATTCACAAATATGGATAAATATGAAAATGTCGTATTCTTTATTTACCTGGGGTGTTACATCCTTCCCCCCTTTTGGGAATTGCATCCTCGCAATTTTAAAATCGGGCTTGGAAACATCTTTGAAAGTCCCACATCGGAAAAAGAGTCGGTAAAACAATCACTTTAAAATAAAGAAAGATAAGTACAAAGGTCACCCGAGTTAACCAATACTAGGATTCCAAGTATGAAAATATGGACATGGAGGAAAAAACAAAGGGTCATGTTCTGATGGAGAGTGATAGAAAACATGTTTAGGAGAAATTTAACCATTAGAAAATCACAAATATGTGATGGGTTAAATGCTGTTGGGTTCCCCAGTAGGGAAAGTTAATAGACAACATTTTTTGTTTTATTTTACTCTTCATTGAGGAATTTATTTATGATCTTAACTAAAACATAAGGAAGCATACACAATTGTCATGTTGACTTTCAACTTTTAATAGATTTCTTACACGAACTCATATTTTCTCTAAAAGATGAGTATTTAGGAAGACTTGTTCACATTAAGAGTACTATAATAAACTTCTAGAGAATCACCTAATCCAAAATAGAGAACTATATACTTCCCATGTCTTTAGACTTTAACCAAAACCAAAACCAAAAAGGTTAGTACAAGATCAGATAATCCAGAAAAGGATAACGCTTTATAAAAAGATAATCTATGCTTAATCACCAAAATTTGTCCAATAAAACCCAAAGTTCAACGAGGACCATCCGATAAACAATTTGTCCATAAAATTTTTCAAAATAAACCAATCTAAGATTGAAACCCAAATATTTGAAGGATTTAGTCACATAGTCTTCCAAGTTAAATCGTAACATTTATCTCTAAACAGTATCAGTTTCTCCTAAAGTATCTTATTGAAAAGTAATTAACCTAATCACATATCCTCCATGATAGGTTAATCATTTTCATAAATAACCCAAAATCAACTTACTCCTAATTTATAAAATCATATAACTAAAAATAATCAGTCAATCTAACCAGGGACATCACATAGTCCAGTGGTAGGCGATAAATACCAGTCGCAATTTGGTTGTGGGTTTGATTCATGCAGCTTTGTCCGACGTGACGGGTAGTCACACGGTCTACGTGTTGTCCTTTTTCCAGAACTATATAATTCTTAAATCATTACCCAAAAAGAGATAAAATCATCAAAAATGATCATAAAATAATTTAACCTAAATTTTCTCTCATGCCTTTCACTTCAATCATAACATATAGTAACCCATAATTACCTCAAAAGTAAGGATCATATAAACTCTAATGGTAACCTTTATAATTATTACCTGAACTTCCACATAGACTGGTCATCTCGTACATGATGCATTATAGAACATACCAAGGTTCAAGTGGTTGATCATGACTCCTTGATATTTGGTTTAGAACAACCACGAGTTTCCTCATTGAATCCTCCATTTTATCTATTCTCTTAATCAGAGAACCACCACAGTTTCCTTCAAACCTGTTGTCTCTTTGGTGCCTGCTAGATCCATCCATTCACTAAAAACAGAAATGTCAGTGTGAGTATATCATCAAAACCATCATGTACTAATGAGGAAGGTAAACACTATGATATACTTACTCATTCACTTTATCTAAAAATAGGACTCATTCTGAAATCCTATCCATTATGGTACTGTCACATATGCTTAGAGAATAACCTAACCTCTAAAGTTATCTAAACCGACCTTTGATACCAACTATAAGTCCCCAGCCTTAAACCTTAATTAATCTTGAGTTAATACAAGATTACACATTGAGGATCTTTTCAGGTTTAGTGTTTTAGAGAATTGGATCCTGAAACTTGCATTACATTCCACATTTAAACAAAGTGGTTACATAAAAGACAGTATTCATTCTTCCCATCAACGGAAACATATTTAAAATAAAACATGGATTCTTTCTTGACACATCCTTAACACTATCATCACATCATGTACCTTTCCCTTGACCTGTGAAAAACATTTCAAAAACATGGGATGAGCATAAAAAGCTCAGAAAGGGTTATAAAAATATGTAAAGGAAACATGAGTTCATATACACATAAGAATGAAATCATACTTTACCCATAAAACATAGGCACTTTAACATACCTCATCAAATCATGAATAAATCATAGAAATCATAAGACATAAAGTTAACTTGAGGAATTCATAACATTCTTACGTAGAGAGTAACCCTCTTGGTTACGTTTGGAATACCCATCACAGTATATTCCCTAAATATCTTCGGAGAAACCTTAACGTTTCACTCCTTCGCGTTACCCAATGCATTGGAGAGCTATATCGGGCTCACCCGCCCTTAGTTTATCACGGAACCACCTGTTTTCATAACAATGTCGAAGAACCATAACATAAATGTATCACATAAAACATGCATAAAGGAAACATAACATTTCCACATTTCAATCACAATATAACATTTTAGTATATTGAAATAATGAATCCATTCAAAAAGAAACCATTTCAAAAACCATTTAAAACATTTAATAAAGATATTTTGGAATCAAAGTGTCCCATACCACCTTGAAGCTTTTAAAATTTTAAACCATTAATATACATATAAATAAATCCATAAAACCATTTTTAAAACATGGATATTACTAAGAACAAATAATTAAAACATTTAAAGTGATATTTTGGTTAAAGGGGGGGTTCTACCAAAATTAGAGACACTTGAATACACTAGTTGAAGAATAACATTTAGTCAGAACTTTATAATATCATGAGAATAAATGGATTCATGATATAATATTCCAAAGGACAGTATATACACCATATAAGAGTGAATTGGTGTGTAACAACAATGAAGTCTCAATAGAAATGTCAAATGTGATGAATTCCCTTATAAAGAAGGTATCCTTAAATTAAGGATAAATCAATCTCATAATTATGTGTGAAAAATATAAATACACCCAATATAAGTGGATATTAAGTGTAAAACAATCAAAGTTTAATCACACATATTCAAAGGATGACATATTCAATACCTACATGTTGAACCCAAAGAAATCTAAATTGGGTTAAGAAGTTCCCTTGGTAAAATTCGACAGCCTAACGGTGTCACATAAAATTTTAAAAAAAGGGTTGATGAGAGAGATAAAGGGGATCTCATCACTTGGACATAAAAATTTACACAAATAAGGATATATAAGAACATATCCCAACATAATAGTATGTGAATTAAAAGACATACCAAAAGAAGTCTTTTAAAAATAAGGAGGGTGAAAGGTTCCCTTACCGACATGGGTATCTTTCAAATCATACACCTCATGAAAGAAGGACAATAAAACATTGATGTAAATACTCATAAAAAAGTATATTACACAATGAGTAAAATAATGGGAAGTACATACACCACTCAAAGGAAATTGTGGCAAATGTAGCATAAATCTCACGGGAATAAAAGTGAGATGATAAATCCCTTACGAAAGCTCAGCAGCCTAACGGCACCACTTAAAACTTCCAAAAATGGATTGATGAGATCAAATAGGGTATCTCATCACATTACAATAAAATTTAAATAAATAGTAATATAAAATAACATCCCCCATCATAACAAAGAGGATCTTAAAAGAAGTGACATAAAGGAGAGTACTTAAAAAAGAAGAGAGGGGTTAGATCTCTTACGAAAATTCGGCAGCCTAACGGCGCCACTCAAAACTTACAAAATGGATTTATGAGAGAGAATAGGGTCTCTCATCATATGTACATAAAAATTACAGTAAGAGTAATATAAAAGAATATCCCAATAACAAGAAAGATGATCTTTAAAAGGAATGACATAAAAGAGTGTACTTAAAAAGAAAGAGAGGTGTAGGATCCCTTACCTCGGGTCAGACTTGACTCGATCGTTCTTTAACGTCCTGAATAATAAACTTCAGTTAATTTATATTTTCTTAAGAACATTTTTCAAGTTCATTATTCCTTTTTTATCACTTATTTACATGTTATAAACATTATTTAATCATTTAAGTTAATAATGTTTGTTTTGTCGATATTTGGTTCTTAAGTCGAAAGTGGACTTCTTACAATTACATGTTGTTCGTGTGTTAAAAGGTTCTTTATATCCAGAATGACATTCCTGATTTGGATATCATATATATCATATATATCTAGAATATTAATATTTTTATAATATCACATAATCTTTTAGAGGTATGAAATGAAATGCACCGTTCATGGAGACGGTAAGCCGTATGTACGCATGAACGCTACTTTCATTTCTTTGTCATATTAATGGAATTAAAACTAAAAGAGAGGTATGTATATTTTAATTCCAGAATTATATTTATCATTTAGATGTATCATTCATCATATATATCCATTATATACATGTACTTATAATAGTACAGTACATTTGGGGATAAGAAATGAAATGCACCGTTCATGGAGACGGTAAGCCGTACATACGCATGAACGCTAATTTCATTTCTATCTCATACTTTAATGGAAAGAAATAATAATGATATAGAGGTATATTATAATTCCAGTATAAAATCTTATATAATAACATTAAATCCAACCTTTATGCATCCCACGTATGGCATTAACGAATCACATCACTTTGAGGGGGCGGTAGTCCGCACTTCCTAAAATGAAGATATCGCGTATACCCATAATGGAAGCCATAATGGTAAGCCACAAATGAAAAATAAAGAAGCTTAAGTAAAACATAAACATATTATATATCATATATAAATATAGTTACATCTTAATGGCCACCTTTGAAGGCGTTAAAATAATTTTGAACAATCATTGTTTCGGGAGGCCGAAGTTCGCCATCCACGGAAATAGTATGTTCTTTAACCATTAGATATAGGTGTGTGAAAGTGTAGCTCGAATCCTTTTTATAAAAACATCCTAGTATATTTATGATAATATTGATGTTATAAATGAAATGAATAAAAAGAGTTTAGGGTGTTGGAGAAGAAAAATAAAACAAAAGGACTCAAGTGAAGACATTACCTTAAAATCGGGTAACTCCATTTGGTTTGAGCTCAAAGGATTCCTTGGGAAGACTTCTGCTGAAATTGAGGATTCAAGGAGTAAGAGAGGGGAGTGGAGAGACAAAATGGGTAGGGGTTGGCCGAGCCAAAGGCTTTGGGAGTGTGGGTATGGAGGTAGAGGTGGGGGCCTTTTATAAGAGGAGAGGAGGGGCACTCTTGGAAAGTAAGAAAGATTTACTTTATTTGAAAATGGTATTCGGATTTAAGAGGTCCCACATTGATGTGTTTCGAGGATAAGGTGATAAGGGTTCGAAATCCACTCATCCAATAGGTTTGGGACATCTTTAGGTCTTAGATATTACATTATCTTTCCATTTTATTTAAATCGTTAAATAATGAAGTCATCGCTGCATCATCATGATGTCATAAATAATTTAATTTATTTAATGTCAATAAATTATAAAAAAATACTATGATGTAGTAACTCTTTTTATCTTTACAATCAATATTTACAGTCAAAAATCTTATTTGTATAACCCCATGTAAAAATTGTTTTAGTAAAACATTACATGTTTGTCTCATTTTTACTTTAACTTTAAATAAAAAAATATTATTGTCATTTTCCAACCAAAGTGGCTTCATGGGGCCCAAAGTTGACCCATGGGTTGTCTTGGTCGTCCATGACTCATCCAATGATGTTATGACATGTGCCATGTTCATTTCATATTATTCAAACATTATTTTTACCTTAAACTACACTAATTACCTCTAATCGTTATTAAAAACTTAATAAGTTACTATTCAGTAAAAAATTATTTTTATCCCATTGAACCACATTTTACTTCTTAATGACAACCATGTATGTCAGATTTTTGAAATTCAAAACACAAAGACGAAAAAAATTCATTTAAACAGAAAAATCAGTTTTTATAAGTACCACTTAGTGGTTTCACTATTCATAAAAAATTGATGTTTTTCAGAAAAATCCCAAAAATTCACCATAAGCTATATTTGATATTCCGAATTCAAAAATGAAGTCTATTTTACAAAATTCAAAACATATAAGTCATGTTAATTAATTTAATAATTAATTTCCACTGTCAAAGCAAATAGCGTGTTTTTATGAAACACTAAGTATCAAAAGATTGACACTAGTTTAAGTCTGATTTCAAAGTGAAATTAATTCCAATGACCACTATTGGATATAATGGTAAAAATATATTATAATTTCACTTTAAAAACAATTCAAAATATAATCTAATAATATAAATAAATTATATTAAAAAGAGGTTTTGAATTAAAATACAACATTTTACACTATTCATTAAAAAAATGAACTTTATCAGAAAGATACCAAAATTTTTCACAAAGTAAATTTTGATGTCCCAATTCTTAAGAAGAGTTTTATTTGGTCCAAAAGGATGTATAAGAGTGAACAAAACTATATTTAATGACGCTTCTCCATCAAAAGGCGATAAGTGAACCTTTAGTGAAAACTAGGGCATATGCGCCTAAAATTGAATTATTTCCGTATTTTAAGCCTTTATCTTTTATTGGATAAATGTAAAAACATTTAAAAACATATATAATAATATTTTAGTTATTTCTATCTATTCCCTCCAATACAACGGCTACATGTTAACTACCATTTAAAATAATATTATTTTATTATTAGAGTGCAACGTAAGATTCCCGAGAAACTCATTGTTGCGTGTTTGGTACGCCATCGAGCATATCATCCCCTTTAAATTCATATTAATACTTTATTCACAAATGTGGATAAATATGAAAATTTCATATTCTTTATTTACCTAGGGTGTTACAACCTCTGAGGCGAGAGATGGAGTTCTGCATTGACTTGTAGCTGGGGACTACCCCAATATCATGGGCAGCATATCGAATGGCACCCATAGAGCTTCAGTATCTACGAAATCAGTTAGAGGGACTTTGTGAGAAGTGATTCATCAAGCCCAGTGTGTCCCCCTAGACAGATCTGGTTTTTTTTCTGAAAAAGCCAGATGGGAGCCTGCAGCTTTTTGTGGATTATCTTTTCCTGAATTAGGATACGATAAATAACATGTACCCTTGACCAAGGATCTATGACCTCTTTGACCATTTGAGAGGTGTGAAGTGGTTCTCCAGGATTTATCTTCGATCTGGCTACCACCAGTTGCGGGTTCCTGAGCCTGACATCCCGAAGTTGGCTCTCCATTGTCGATATGGGTATTATGAGATTCTGGTGATGCCCATTAGCATGATGAATGCCCCTTCCATTTTCATGGATTTGAATAACCAGGACTTCCAGATGTACTTGGATCAGTTGTGGTTGTCTTTATTGACGACATACTCATCTACTCTATGATAGAAGAGGTGCACTCAGAGCAATTGAGGAAGGTCATAGACTTACTCTGAGAGAAACATCTGTATTGGAAGCTCTCGAGGTGTGAGTTCTAGATTCATGAAGTTCACTTACTGAGGAATGAAATTACTGAGTAAGGACTAGATATAGATCCCGCAAAATAGAGGCAGTGCTTTCTTGGGAGCCACCTAAGAATCCATTAGTGGTGCAGAGCTTCATTGGTTGGGCATGGTACTATAGGAGGTTTGTGGATGATTTCCCCAAGGTTTCTACCCCCTGGACCACGTTGACGTGGAAGGAATGACTGTTCACCTTGACTTATCAGTGCCAGAAGGCCTTTGAGAAGTTGAGACAGAGGCTGACTAGTGCTCCAATCTTGAGGCTTTCGGAGGATGGCCTTGAGTTTGTGGTGTACTATGATGCTTCAGAAGCTGGGCTCGGGTTCGTGTGAATGCCAAAGTGGGTAGTGATTTTATATGGGTTGAGTCAGTTGAGGCCCCATGGGAAGATTTATGCGACTCACGATTTAGAGCTGGTAGATGTGGTATTCGCCTTGAAGTTATGGAGATACTACCTTTTGGTGAGCGTTTTCTGGTCTACTCAGACCACCAGAGCCTCAAGTACATATTCACTCAATGTAATTTGAATTTGAGGCGGAGGTGCTGGCTGTAGTTTCTATAGGACTACGAATTTGAGATAGTCAACACCCCAGGGAAGGGAAACGTAGTATCAGATGCCCTTACCAGGAAGTCCCTGAATCTTCTAGTGGGGGAAGCTTCAGAGCAGTTGGCTTCCCTATGACTGACCTTGTTGGAGTGGGTGGGTATGTCTTTTCTATAGTCGATGGTGTTGAATCAATCGCCCCTTGAGCATGTGAGAGAGTCATAGCTGGGGGATGTCGACAGTGAGGTACTTTTTGATCAGATATCCATGGGCGACACACCTGATGGTTATTATGCACGAGGGAATCCCGAGATCCTATTCTAGGGGAGAGATGTAGTACCAGTGAAGATGAGGGAGGAGGTGATGTTGGAATTCAACACTTCCCACTTGGATGTAAATCCTGGTTTGGGGAATATGTACAGAGACCTTCAGTGGCAGTTTTGGTGGTCCGACATGAAGTAGATCGTAGCTGAGGTTGTTTCTCGGTATCTTACCTGTCAGTGAGTAAAGATAGAACATCCGGTTCTAGCAGCCTTGTTGTAGCCCCTTGATATTACAGAGTGGAAGTGGGATGGCATATCTATGGACTTCATCATCGTAATTCCACACATAGTGAAGGTCCATGATTCCATTTGGGTGATTGTGGACCGACACACGAAGTCATCGCACTTCCTTGCCATCTAGGAGCAGATCTCGGTGGAGAGCCTGGGGAAGCTGTATGTTCGGGAAATCGTCCATGTTCATGGAGTCCCCTTGATGATCGTCTCTGACCATGATGCGCGGTTTATGTCGCGATTATTGTGAGGCCTGAAAGAGGCATTCGAGACTCAGCTGCGAATGAGTACAAATTTTCACCTGCAGACAGATGGGAAGACGGAGTGCACTATCTAGGTGTGGGAGGATATGCTCAAGGTGTGCATGTTAGACTTTGGCCTGAGCTAGGAGGATCACCTACCCTTGGTGGAGTTTGTGTAAAACAATAGTTACCACTATACTTTCAGCATGACACCTTTTTCGGCCCTCTACAGGAGACCCTGTAGGTCACTATTGTGCTGGACAAAGGTTGGGGATACCTCCCTCGTGGGCCCAGAGTTGGTGCAGGTGACGACGCAGAAGGTGCAGGTCATTCTTGAGTGGATGAGGATGGATCAGAGTAGGCAGTTGTCCTACACAGGTCGTCCTCTCAGGCATTTGGAGTTCGAGCAGGGGAACCATTTATTTTTTTGAGTCTCTCCACGGCGTAGGACACATAGTTTTGGTCGGGGAGGCATGTTGTCCCCGAGGTTCATAGGGCCCTTTGAGATCTTGCGCATGGTCGGTGATGTGGCCTACTGTCTTCATCTACCCCATATTTGGAGAGGGTGCATGATTACTTGTACATGTTGCAGCTGAGGAAATACATGTGTGAACCCATGCATGTTATCAACTGGGGAGAGCTGGACATGGAGGATGGATTCACCTATGCGGAGCACCCGGTTGCGATTGAGGACTGGAAAGAGTGGACACTGTGTGGACAAGGAATTCCTTTGATTCGTGTGTTGTGGAAGCATGGGATAGTACAGGAGAGCACTTGGGAATGGGAGATCCATATGCAGGCTTAGTATCCCGAGTTTTTTTAGTAGTTTTGTTTTTCGGGGATGAAAAACATGAAGGAGGGAATGATGTAATAAGTAAGTGCAGTGTGTGATTCCAGAGTAGGGCATTAAGACGAAGTGTTATTCCGAGCCTCGGTGTGGTCAGAATAAAATTTTATTTGTGATCACACTGGATAAGAAAAATTAACAGAATAACTCTTAAATGGTTACTCGGATGGGAAAATTGAGGGCACTGTTGAGTCCGGAATGTGCCATTTACCCAATGAGCTGTGTAACATTCGTGGGCATGACCCTTCTGTGGAAAACGAAATCATGGGATTTTTTGTAATTTAAAGGCCTTAGGAATGAAATTTAAAACTTCCAAACTGATGCTCAGATTAAAATTCCAAGACTGCAGTTGTTCTTAGAATGAGATTTTCACTATAGAGGCTGCTTAACCCCGACCCCGATGAAAGTTCGGGTATGGATCCTACCGGTGGATGTTTAAGTGTTTTTATATTTAAACATTTCTACTCTCTTTCTCCTCCTTCCCAATGTTTTTCTCCCTATATGATACCTCTCAAGAAAAATCAAGAGCCTCTCCCCACCTTTCCATGGCACGACAGCTTCAGCGGATCGTCGGCGAAGCTACGGGCTACGCCCAAAGAGGTAGGAGTTGTGTTTTCATTTATTCTAATTTCCGCATATACCTCTGAACACAATTTATTTCACGTAATTGATGTACAATTCTCGAGCGAGGTCTATTTTTGCATAGGTCTCTATTTGACATTCCCAACGATCCTTTTGGATCGAATTTTTGAGTCTCGCGGTGTCCGGGGTAACCCGAGGATGTTTTCCGGCCAAATTATTTTTTTTCCAGCGGTTCCAGGGGTTTCCAGTGGCAGACGCGACAAGATTTAGGTGGTTCGGGATGGTGGCATGGTGGCTAGATCCTCAGCAGAAATGGAAGGCTTCCCCAGTGGCGGTGGGCTCTTAGGTCGCCAGTGCGGCACGCGAAGGGGGGTCGCTAAGAGTGACCCCACGCCGGAGACAAAGACCCGCCGAAGGCAGGTCTCCGCATGGACCATCGACCAAGGATTAGGGCTGGTCAGTGCAGTGGACCACAGGTCTATGGTTAGGCCGTGTGGCAAGGCCACAAGCCGAGCAGGCCTGTGTGGACTGTCCCAGGCCGAGGGACAAGCAAGACTGCGTCGGTCCAGCCCAAAGAGGTTCGTCCCCTTGACTTCAGAAACCCGTAACATCTACTACGGGTGTCCGTTTTGAATTCCATTTGTGGAATTTCAATTCTAGGATTGTGATGATGTTTTTGAGATGGTCTTGGGAATTTTAAATTCTCGAGACGGGGGATCGGTGGTGGGGCACACTCGTTATGTACTATGCCGGGATTCTTCATTTGGATGTCGCGAACACATCCGGAGGCCGTTTAAGGTGTCGTCTATAGTGTTGTGACACTAGTGTCAAGACAGAGTCGTCGAGGGTGATTTCTAGAATTGAACTTGAAGTTGAGGTGTGGGCCCCATGGTCCTTTTTCTATGTTGTGAGCAGCATTTTATGACTTTTTAATCAGACGTCCGTTCGGGGCGAATGAGTAATCATTTTGGAATGTTTTTTGTAGAGAATCATGATGGCGCAGTTCTCCCAACCTCTTTCAAGACAGAGGTGTTGGCCCCACAAGACGTCGTATGGGCATAAAGCACTGTCGAATAGATTTTTCATCAGGAGACCGTTTCTTGCGAGTAAATAGTCTATCTCGCATGTTTTTCCGCTTGGATAACAACGGTGTAATTTTTTTGGCTGCGCAAAGCCACTTTTGAGATCTTATTAAATGTGGAAACATAAAAGGGTGTTTTCGGAGGATCATTTTATGCACTCCGACCCGAGCATGGTCGCAGTGTTAGTGACACCAAGAAATTGTTCAGGTAGGGTGGAGTTATCAGACCCGTATTAGGGTTTACCGTCCTGTGGGGCTGGGTAGTGTGTTACCCATTGACTTTAGGGTTTACCCTCCGGGTGGGCCAGGCAGTGGGTAACCATTGACCATAGGGTTTACCCTCCTGGTGGGCCGGGCAGTGGGTTACCCGGTGGCTTTAGGGTTTACCCTCTAGGTGGGCTGGGCAGTGGGTTACCCGTTGAATTTAGGGTTTTCCCTCTAACAGGGATGGGTAGTGGGTCACCCGATGAACATTTAACATTTACACTCTAGTGGGGTTGGGCAGTGGGTTATTTATTACGTCTTTTAGACTCAGCCCTTTTCTAGGAGTCTTGTCAGTGACTTCTCTCCATGATTACCGGAGCGATACTCTTAGTTATACGGTTTAGTGATCAGACAGCCATGATGTGCATGACTAACGGGCATCAATGATGGATATCCCTAAAACTTTGGGCAACTTTTCCTGGGCTGTTCTTGGAGATAGAGTTCCCCTTAAGCATAGGTTCGGGTTTCTTATTGAGCATATATTTATATACACCCTAATTTTAATCCCACTCCATGGGTTCGGTTACTCTCTTTCTATGAGGGGTGAAGACACGCGGGGTATGCCACATGCTTTCCGTGTCTAGCTACTCTTGGTTTGATGACTCTACTCTCGTACATATGTTGGGTGGAGCTACAATATATTTATTATACTCTTTCATTGTTCCTTGTTCTGTCTACTGCTCACTGTTTTGGTTCCTCGTTTTCTGCTCCCTTGAGATTTCAGGGCATCCTACTGAGTGTCCTTATACTCACCCCTAATTGGGCATTTCCCACACTTGGCGTGCCCTTGCAGACGACAAACATGTCGATCGTGACTATGGAGGATCATAGAGGACACAGGAGCTTGGCCTGTATTCAAAGGTTATAGTAGGTCTTTCAGGAGTGAGACTCACCGACTGTTTACTTTTGTTTAGCTGTAGCCAGGTTGTGGCACCTTTCAGGTTGGGCGCCTGTTATCACACTTTTTGTTCAGTATATTTCAGTTCTTTTCACCACTTTACATTTTCATATTTAGAGGTTGATGCATTACTATGGGTGGGTTATAGTTGTTTTTCCTTTGTTTTTGTTTTTACTCTACACTTCTACATTGAGTGGGTTGTGTGTCTTTGTACTGGTATTTAGGCAAAGGCCTCTGAGAGATTGTTATGCCTTCGGCGCTTTCCGCCAGCCCCTAGCCAATAGAGGCGGACTTGGGGAAGTTGTGGCTAGAGACCGGTAGGGTCGGGTTGTGACAACTACTTAGGCATGATCACTATATACTTTAATGCAATTATCATCCCATTTGACCACTCATATGTAAATATTCCTTCACATTAAATGTCAACCATGTTCATTATAGTTCCCTCATTCACTAAAACCATAAATAATAGTGTGAGAAAAAGTTATTGTAGCAAAAAAACAAATAATAATTGAATAACAATTACATAACATCTTAATTATGAAACCATTGTCTTATCCTTAGATAAATCCATAAAAATATCCATAAAAATATCCCTATGCATCAAAATAATGTTTCTTCCGCAAATATTCTATTGGATGAAAGAAAATTTAGTTTGATTCCATCTGTTGTTACCCCATATTATCATACATCGGTATTACATCATTTTAGATGAATATTTAAAACATTTCAAGAATACAATTTGAAAACCCATAATAGAAAATTTTGAATGGATTCTTGGAGAATGTATTGTAACACAGTGAAATATATTCAATGATTCCCACAAAATATTTTTTTTAGTACAACTTCTAAAAATCATTCATTAAAACCTTATGAACAGAATCATAACAAATGGGCTGGATCAAATTCTCAGCTAAGGTAAATGAATGAGATACATTAGAATAACCTGAAAATAACAGTATGAAAACATGATAATAAAATTTTAATATCATACCCTACATATCAAATAACATATTTCATATTCATTGAAAAAATATTAGAAATTCATAAGATATGAATGATAATGAAATCAAGATAATACTCCATTAAAGAATAACAAAAGAAGAAGAAATAGAATTGTCAAAGGCGCATATAAATTCATAAGGATTTCTATAGTAGTTATTAAATCATGACATATGATGTCATATTATTTTTCATTCACTCCCGATACTATCATGGTAGTAATGTTAAACTCCCATGACCATCTCAGCAGCCAAGGATTACTCCTAAGACCATCCTAGAAGGAAAATTCCATTACTAAATTGAGTTTACTACCCATTCCATCCATATATATCCCATGATATATAAATCATTATCTAATTAATTATAGGGATATATATGTATCACCCATAAAATAATTAAATCAGTCATAGATGAGTCGTAATATAATAATCAGTAATCATATCATAACCCCTGAAATGAAATGGGTATTATAAGCATGTAATCATATCATAAAACATAAAAGTGACATGATTTATAATAATTTCAACAATCGATAACACATAAAAATAAGTTGAATTAATTAGAATATAACTAAGGAAATAAAAAAGTGTTTCATACACATATTACTCATGAAATATGAAACGTTTCATAAACATAAAGCTGTCAAGGATAAATGAATTTCAAAAAAATATAACTCATAAATGAGATACATATTTCAGAAAAACAATTCCATAATAAAATTCATTCAATGTAATAATATTAAAGGACCCATTTAATAATTTTCCACTATATGCAAGAGAAACACCAACATATTTAATAATATATGGATAATATATTTAAAATGTATTTAAAATATGTGAGTTGAGGATAATATCCAATAATAATTGAAAAATTATTTTAAAGACACAAATCCATTTAAAAACTATTTTCTATTAAAATAAATTTGAAGACATTAAATGGAGTCTAGAACACAATTTCATAATAATTATCCTTTAAAATTTATAGAATATTGATAAAACAATTGGAAACCTATTATGTAGAAAACAAATAAAATAAGATTTGATAAATTTTAAATAATTTCATTGAAAAAATATTAAAGATGTGATAAAATTTTAGGAAACGTTTTCTCTTAATATAATAAAAAAGTGGCTTCAAAATATTTTTAAACCCCTTCTCTTAGAAAAGTTATTAAATAATCATGAAAAAGTATTGTAAAACCATTTCCTTAAAAAAATATAAAATAACATTGGAATCAATTTATAAATATATATAACTAAATATTTTTTAAATATTATAATAATAATATTGAAAATCATTAAAACCATTTTATAAAAAAATTATTTTCAAAAAATTTGTATGGTTCTTTAAAAGTAATTTCAAATACTTTTCTTAATCAAAAAATATTATTTTAAAAAAATCATTAAAAATACCCTTAAAAACATTCTATTTGCAGAATATTTGAAAAACATGTTTCTTAAAATTTATTATTGTAGACACGAAATGAATGCTTAAATGGAATGATGGTCATGTAGGAAGATAAATCCATGCAAACCCAACAATCCTTTTTCATTATAAAAAGTTCAGAAAAGTGCCTCAATTATAAAATGACAATAAGATCCATTTGTTTTCAAAATAATATGGAAAAATTGGCTAAAATATATTTTAAATATCATTGAATAATATTACAACACTTATCCAAATAATTTTTAGGAAACAATTTTTTGAATGAAAATATATTTCCAACTAAAGTAGAAGATAATGTTTGATATTCATAAAAACACTTTCTTAGTTAACATAAGTACCAAGGGGTCGAAAAGTTGTTCTATAAATTAAAGATATCATGAATAACCAATAGATAATAAATTACATTAGTTTTGTCTAAATATGGATTATATGGTTTCATCAATGTATGCATAATCATAAACTATCTCGATAATTGAAGAGATTGTTGAATTAAAATATCTGAACTTCATACCATTGATTCGTACTCCACATGTATGAAGATGAAATTACATGAATATTAAAATAACATATAAATAATTATATTCATGGGACAACATTTTATATGTTTTTATATTCACCTTATAGAAGAATATTGGTTTATGACATGGAATGTGTAAAAATAAAGGGAACTTAGAGAACAATTACATTGCCAATTTGGTAACATTTGAAACAAAAACCACATAAATGAAAAATAATAAAAATTCAATTTAAATACAAATGTACATAATAATAATAATAATATAATACATCCATGTTAGGAATACACACTACATTTAATAAATTTGTAGTTGAACAAGTCATCTATCTAAGAGAAAATGAATGTCGAGAAAATCCATAACATATGTTTCGGAATTGTTAATGCACATTAAAAACAAATTTATAATAAATATAAGTTCATTATTAATCTTTTAATGTTTCATATTATTATATCTAATCCATATATTTTATTATTATGAGTTTATTCAACATTTTCATTAACAATTATATGTAAAAATCTCATTTATGTTAATATCCACATTTTTTCTTATATGTTTTGACATGTTATTCTTGATAATATTACGTAGATCTTGAATTAATTATTTAAAAAATGTTAAAAATTATATAAATATAATTTATAAACATTATATAATTATTTATATTAATAATTCAGAAATATAATTATGACATTGAATACATCTTTCAAGGAGACTGTTTCTCTCACATTCACAGAACTCTATTTTTTGTTCTATTATTGTATTGAATAAAAGAATGTAAATAAATTATATGTTTATATAAAACATCATTATAATAATACTTGAATTTCATATATATCATATAATTTACAAAATCCATTCCTTAATGTATTCATGTTAATTTTAGACAAATAAAATCACATTGAGGAAGTGGTAGTCCACATTTCGAAAAAACGATGTTATCTTATTTACAAAAAATAGAAAACATTAAGTTAATTTATATATATTATTTTAAGAATAACTATTAAATTATAAAAATAATATATATAATTAATATTAAATATTTTAAATTATAATTCCCAACCACGAGACGTGGTAAAGGAAAAATGGAAAACATCATTTGGTTAGGCGGTTTTTCGCTGTACACAAGAACGGTAAGTACATTACCCATTCGATGGATGTGTCTATACGTGTTGGTCAAAAAATTAGAATGAATTCACATATGTATATGTAGGATACATATTATAATATATGATCATGTAACTGTAATATTTTAGGTAGTGGGGAATGAAATTAAAACAAAGTTGGTTTTGAAGGAATTTACATCTTCTTTAAGTATCATATTTTTGTTTTCTCCCAATGGATTACATTGGTGGATTTATGAACAAAGTGAGGATTATTGGATATATATAGATATTTTTTATATTTTTCAATAAGATTTTGGGTGAGTAATATTTATTGATAGGTGTGAATATGTGGGAGGGTAGAGTTCATTTTTATAGAAGATGAGGAGTGGGATTTATGAAAATTTCTAAAAAATAAACACCACCCACATTTTCCCATGTTAAGTTCCTCCAATAAAATTATAAATTATATCCAATGAATAATAGGGTCTAAATATGGTATTAAAAATTATTTTGGAAAATATTATATGACATTTAGGCCCTTATGTTTATGGTTTAGTCCTTTGTTAAGCTAATTTTTCTTTTAATAACTTTAATAATATTTTTATCAATTTCAATAATATTTTTGTCAAAATATTATTTGAGATAATGGAAATTAAAAATATTTCTAATTAAAAATATTTAATTTATTTTTCTAAATTATGAAATAATAATTTTAGGAAATTAATTTAATGGTAATCCATCTTATGAGTCGGTAATCCCGATTTTTAAAAGATGAAAGGCCAAAAATATTGAAATGTTTTTATATAAAATTTCATTGATAAATATGTTAAAAAGGAAAAAATCGGATTTTTTTATAAATTATAAAACTAAACAAATAAAACAAAATAAAAATTTAATTTAAATATATAAATAGATTTGATGAAAAAGCATTTTTCAATTACAATTCATTGCAATTACTATTCAATAAAAAAATAATGACTCTTACAAAAATACCAATATTTGAACCAAAGTAAATTATTATATGATTATTCCAAAAATAATTTATATTTTTTCAAATAAATATTCTAAATGAGCCCAAAATCATATTTAAAATGGGTTCTTCTTTAAAAGACAATACAATTATAATTTAAAAAATACATTTTTTGTTCATAAATATCAATTTGATCTTATACATTTAATATCAAATCTATTATATGATTATAAAATTTCATATTAAATATATTAAATATTTTTTATAGAATTCATCAAATTTTGATTAATTAATATATTGGGATAAGATTGTGTTCGTACCTTGGGAAACAGTTTTCTTAGAAAAAGAAATTCATTATTTTCATCTTCTCCTTCTTGAATTATTATTGGAAAATGAATACATAAAAACCTAATATTGTTAAATATTATTAGTTTTATGTTATTTTTAATACATAATCAACACACAATTATATTAAATGGGTTTGGAAATAAT
Source organism: Viscum album (assembly GCA_963277665.1). Lineage (NCBI taxonomy): Eukaryota > Viridiplantae > Streptophyta > Magnoliopsida > Santalales > Viscaceae > Viscum > Viscum album. The sequence continues at coordinate 1,471,261,382 of OY728127.1, read as the reverse complement.
TATTCTTGTTCACGACAAGGTATAGCCTCGCGAACCAATGTCATTCATCTTTCCATTATGATCTCTCAAGGATGCGAATAATGATAGATTTGTAGTTATTATTTTATATTAATGTTTTAATTACATTAATATTATTAATTAATTATTATATAACACATACCTTCATGAATTAAATTATTTGGAAAAACAAAAATGTCGATCGTGTGTAAGGAGGACCACAGCCTCTTGAACTGATGTGATACATTTACGCAATTACTGGAATATATTATGGATGATTTTAATAAAAATATATGATATATATGATATATAAATTGAATAAATATTGAAAATATATATATATATATATATCAATTAATTTTATTTCATTCAATAGTAAAATAAAATTGAAATTGTTTTTATGAGTTGGTATGGCGTATAGTGTCAATGAACTGTGTATTACATTTATTGTAACTAATTTTAATAAAATACTCTAATTACATATATAAAAGTTATATATTAAATTTAAATAATATATTTCATTATAGTTATGTTTAAATCAGGATATATTTTCAAATAAAAAATTTACATGTCAAAATATACTCGAAGAACAAGGTAAATGACACCCAAAACAATGAAAAGAGTGAATGATTACTAAATATTCGGTCATATAATTTCATTAGAAGAACATATATGTAATAATAATTATTTTTATATTTATTGAATGTTTTTTCAACGTTATTATAACAATTATAAATTTCATTAATGAGATTTCTGTAACACCCCAAGCTTCTACGGTACGTTTCCCTTTGAATAATGCGATAACGTGTGTTGTACGCAACCTCGAGTTCTAACACACACCACAACTAATTAAACTAGCCGTTGTGAATAGTAATACCTAATTTTTGAAATTATATATATTTTATATTTGAAAATGGACTTCATTTTTGGACTCGGAATATCGAATTTAGCCTAAGGTGAAATTTTGGAACTTTTCGGATAACTTTCATATTTTGATGAATAGTGAAAATTACTAAATTTTAATTAAAAACAACTTTTTTAATCAAAATAATTAATAGTGATAAATTATGAATTTTAGTAGTTTTAAAGTATATTTAGAATATATTTTTACCATTTAATATAATGTTGGTCATTGGACATAATTTTACAATTAAACCGAACATAAACAAGTGTCAATCTTTTGATAGTTATTATCTCTTAAAAACACGCTTTTTGTTTTGACAGCGGGAATTAATTTTAAATTAATTTCTGACACTTCTGTGTTTTGAATTTAGGAAAATGGATTCCATATTTGGAATCAGGATGTCCAAATTATGTAAATAGGTAACTTTTATTTTTACACATTTTGAATAATTACTGCGGTAAATATTTTATTTACCATGGTTAAACGGTAAATCCGGTAAATAAGGGTTAAAAAATTATATTATAATAATACAAAATTACCCTAGAACGTGTCCTAACCTTATTGGTGGACACATACCCGACCATGGGCATCCTTGGGTCAATTTGGGGACCCCTTGGAGCCACTTGTATGTGGTAGGGACACATTATATTAATAAAGTTAAAATAAAAATAAAAATGGCATAAGCTTACATCTTTTAGAAGAACAATTTTTAAATAGGGTTATAAATGTTGGATTTTCGATTATAAATATTCATTAGAAAGCTAAAAAGATTTCATACATAATGAGGTTTTATTTATAATTTTTAGACATTAAATAATTTATTTTATTTATGACACAATGATGATGCAGTAATTACTAAAATAGTAAAAAATTAACATAATTGATATTATAAATACCCAAATAAATATAATATGAAACTTTTAATGAATTACACTAATTTTCTAGGATAATATGATATATTAGGATTGATTTAATTGACTTTTTTCGAAGTAATCAATCTGTTATGAGTTTCAAAAAAATCAACTATTGAATAGTGTCAAAATTGACATAAAAGAGTTCTTAAAACAAATATTATATTATTAATTGATATTAAATTCCTAAAAATCTAAGGTTCGGCAAAGAGACTTATATTATGATAGGTTAATCATTAATGGACCACTTGGGGGTCTCTTGTATGTATATGGTAAGTCTATTAACCATATAATATAAAAATACAAAGAGACATTGTAAAAGTGAAACTAATTAACTTAGAGTTAATACTTAAGGTTAATATAAGTACCCAAACCTGTCTAAATTCTATTGGTTGAGTTGTTTTCGACCTATCCCCACCTTAACCTTTGAATAGTCAATTTTGGAGCCATTGGAAACCGAATATGAATTTATTATAAATTAATATTTCTAGCTTTTCCAAAGGTTCCCCTCACCCCTCTTATAAAAAGGCACTCCTCCTTCTCATTTCTTCACACCTTCCAAGCCTTTTGGTTCGGCCAATCTCTGCCCAAATACTCTCCCAACATCCCTCACTACAACCTAGAGGCCTTAGTTTGATCAGAAAGCCAACCTAAGGAGCCCTTTTGATCAAATCAAAAGGAAGAACCCGAAGAAGAGGTAATGATTTCACCACCCTTTTCTAAGTTCATTTCTTCTTCCACTTATTCTTCCTTTGTTCTTACCATTCTGAAATAATAACTCCAGTATCTCACATATACTGTGATGTTATTATAAATATGGTACAACCATATTCATTATCCTATCCACCCTTTGAATAACATGTCACCATACGTGCGTACGTACGGCTTACCGTCTCCACGTCGTGGTGTAATTGTTATTCAATATAATATTATTTGGATGGGTATAATAATGATGTGTAACTCATTTAAATAATAAATATAACATGTTAATGATTCTTTATATATGATATACCATCCTTTTATATATTATTTTAATATCAAAAGAATGATATTGTCGCTCGTGCGTACGTACGGACTACCGTCTCCACGAACGCGATGAGATTCATTCTCCATCGTATCTATTCAAGTATAATTTGATAATTTAAAAAATGATGTTTAAGGACTTGATATCATTATGGATATGAATAATATACAACCTATCCTTTACATACATGTCTTACGTAACAAAACATACAAAAGAAAACATGTAAGTTAACACCCGAAACGACGATAATTCTAAGATATTATTAACAAATCAATGTTAAAAGATCATATATGATATCATATTAATATATATGATTCTTTTATAAATTAATAACAACTATTTCACCATTATACAGGAGGTTAACCTACCCCAACCAAGGAAAAGTACAAGGTAAGGGTTATTTCACAATCTCTTCATTATCTGAGGTTGTATATACATAATAATCTACTGGGATCTCGTTATCATCCACATCCATGTTTTCTTAAAAATGTATTTCAAAACATTTTTACTATTTACAAGAATATGGGTTAAAGACATTTATACCCTTGTTTGACTTTTTATAAGAGGTTTATAAAGGAATCTTTCCGTCGTTTTCAAAACAATTTCCTTTTTAACCTTTTCGACAGAATTGAGGTAAGAATGTTTTTTTAACTTATACAGCGGGTGAGGTTATTTTCCGCCGTTATAAAATCGTCAAAGCTTTCCATAAAAGCTTACAAGAATATTTTCAAGAAAATGTTTTATTTTATATGGCTCTTAAATGATTTCCAAAATAGAAAGAGATATTTCTCTAAAAAGTGTTTTGATTTCATCTATGTCAACATCCTTTAATGGATTTTACTCTTATTTGAAGTTGATTTATTATAATACAAAACTTCTGTATTGTATTGAAGGTTTTGTGATATGTTTGACTGTGTATGTGCTATTTTATACCATTCATAGTTTATGGTGAAACTATTGACATTTCTTATGCTTGTTTTAATCCGAATGTTTATGTTATATTTCAAACTTTTCTTTAGATGAATGTGCTAAACAAGTATGTTTCGGGTTGGGGACCGGTAAAAGTAAGCCCTCCAGGTTGGGGACTGGTAAAAGTAAGCCCTCCAGGTTGGGGACTGGTTAAAGTAAGCCCTCCAGGTTAGGGACTGGTAAAAGTATGCCCTCCGGGTTGGTGTCCGGTTATTAGAGGCACTCCGGGTTGGTGTCCGGTTATTAGAGGCACTCCGGGTTGGGTTTCGGTGAGAAGTAACCCCTAGGTCTTGGGATGAGGCCTAGACAATTAAATTAACGTTTGACATTATGCATTCCAACATTATGAAAGTGGTTATTGATATTGCATGTGATTATTCGATTAGTAGAATATCCATGTGAATAAGTAAATGGCATTATTTCATTTTTATTTTTGCCATACTATGTTGAAGTTCAATTTTAAAAGGCTTTTGTTTTAGAAATTCATTGCCTTAAATGTTTATGCTTATTATGAATGTTCCGCTATATTGTTATCCTTACTGGGCATTTGAGCTCACCCCTTTTCTATGTTTTATTTTTCCCAGGTAGTGAAGAAGTAAATTATGAATGACTTGCAGGGATATTATGAGGGGTTAATAGTGTGGATATGAAGGCTTTGTTGTTGTAGTAGTTTTTTCACTTTGAAATGTAATGTAAAACTTTATGATTATATCTAGTGTTTCCAAGGCTACTAAACCAATCGGTCTTTCGGGATTTGATCTTTCTTGTGATCATGCCAATGTTACGAAGTAATGCACCGACTCTGGGCAGCTGGGGTCGGGGCGTTACAGTTGGTATCAGAGGAAGTTTAGTACAAACCTTGGAAGCTAGGATTAGATAAACTCTGATTAGAGCACGTAGACCTAAGATGAACTTTGAGGATTAGTATAGAAGAACTTCCTAGAATTTTGGTATTGTAGAGACTTTGTGAGTTTTTCGAGCAATACATCCCTGTCTGGATACGAGCAGGTAGAGGCGGCTCTGGCACAGATGTACCTAGGGGTAAAACCCGAAAACACCGCTTTGAGCTAGACTCGAACGGGAACTGGTGCACGACAACGGGCCTTGCTGCACTCTTGGTTACGACACTCCCGGGGGATATGCTTAGGATTACTCTAACTTTCTTTACAAATCATTATGAAGGGTTTATGAGTATATACTTCCTCAAAGAAAACATATTTATGATTATGGATTATATCAATAAATAGTTCAATTTATGTTAAGTGTTTTATAAGTATGGGATTATGTATTTTGATTCATAAACTGATCTAGTTTATGCCATTGTTTAGAAATGGCGCATAGTGGAAGAAATGGAAACCGTATCAATGCATGCACTCCATGTAGGGATTTCCCTCCTGCTCAAGATAATTATAGTGGGGCTGGTGATGCAACTGGTGCTGATCAGCTAATCACCATACTGGGACAACTTACTCAGGTTATGAATAATAACCTTACCCGTATGGAGCACCCTGATCCGCAGCGTGGAGGATCAATGTTAGATTGATTCATGAGGCAACAACCACCAACGTTCAATGGGAATACAAATCCCTTAGTAGCTGAGCAATGGATATTTTCCCTAGAGAAAATATTTCAGGCTTTGGGGAGCAGTGAAAGGGAAAAAGTTATCATGGCAGTTTACCGCCTCACTGGAGATGCTGATCAATGGTGGTCATTAATTCAAAATATGAAGGAAGATGATGAAGTATCAAATATGGAATGGAGGGAATTCAAAGATCTGTTTTTAGAAAAATACTTCCCTCGCGACCATCGAGCGGATATGGAAAGACAATTTCTGAGTCTGAGACAAAAGGAGGATGAGAATGTCACAAAGTATGAGGCTAACTTTACAAGGTTAGCGAGGTATGCTGGAGATTATATTCGCAACCCAAGAAGTAAGATTGATCGTTTCTTTGATGGGTTAAAACCATTTCTCCGTCGAGCATTAGTCTCACAATCCTTTTCGTCGTACGAAGACATTGTTTCATGTGCTATCAAGACCGAAAAAGAATTCTCTAAGTCTTATGACTTTAAAGCGAAGCAAGAGAAGAACAGACCTGCTGATCAATCTGGGAATGGAAATAAGGGGAAGAAGGGAAAGGTTGAATATCCATCTTGTGGTAAATGCGGGAAGAAACATCCTGGTGCTTGCCTGAAGGGAATGGGAGTCTGTTACAAGTGTGGTGAAAAAGGCCACCAAGCTCATGATTGCAAGGGGAAGAAGGAAGCTACCAAAGTTCAGTGCTACAATTGCAGGGAGATGGGGCATTATGCAAATGCATGTCCTAAGCGTCAGGAGAACTTACCTCAGAAAAGGCCAAGGGATCAAGGCCAGGCTTATGCTATCACTACTACTGAGGTAGAAGCTCCGAAAGACGTGGTGGCAGGTAATTTAATGGTTTCCTCAAGTTTAGAAAATGCATTATTTGATTCTGGATCATCGCATTGTTTCATATCTTCCCAGTTTGCTAAGAAAATTAGATATTTCCAATTTGATTTAATAAGGGAGTTGTTAGTTAAAACTCCTAAGGGAAGTATCGTTGCAACAAAGTTTTGTGAATCAGTCCCCATTAGAGCACATAAATTTTCTTTATCAGCTGATTTCATCGTCATACCTATGATTGAGTTTGATATAATCCTCGGTATGGACTGGCTTTCGGACTATGATGCGAAGATTTATTGTAAGAAGAAAGAGGTTACGATTCTTGATGATAATGATAAGGAGCACCTTATTTTTAGAGCAGAATCGTCACCACCTAATTCTTATTTAGATCCACCCCCTGTAGCTCAACTTAATTCAATTATCGGGGAGGAAGAGAATGAAATAACTGTCGGTGAGGAAAGAAATGTTCAAATAGAGGATGTACCTATTGTGAAAGAGTTTGTAGATGTATTTCCGGAAGATTTACCTGGACATCCTCCAGAACGAGAAGTAGAGTTTTCCATTGATTTAATTCCTGGATCAAGGCCTATATCGAAGTCCCCTTATAGAATGGCCACTGTAGAGCTAGTCGAACTAAAGAAACAACTAGAGGAATTGAGTAATAAGGGATTTATTCGCCCTAGTGTTTCTCCATGGGGAGCCCCTGTTCTTTTTGTTAAAAAGAAAGATGGATCTATGAGGTTATGTATCGACTACAGGGAGATCAATGCTATAACGATAAAGAACAAGTATCCCCTACCTCGTATTGATGATTTATTTGACCAACTGCATGGAGCTCAATACTTTTCAAAGATTGACCTTCGATCTGGATACCATCAGTTGTGTGTGAAGAAGGAATACATTCCGAAGACAGCATTTCGAACCAGGTACGGGCATTACGAGTTTACTGTAATGCCGTTTGGATTGACTAATGCACCCTCTGTATTCATGGATCTGATGAATAGAGTTTTCAAGGAGTATCTCGATGAATTTTTGGTGGTATTTATTGATGTTATCTTGGTATACTCCAAAACCTACGAAGATCATGAAAATCATTTGCGCATTATCTTGAAGACTCTTAGGAGGCATGAATTATATGGGAAGTTTAGCAAGTGTGAATTCTGGCTTCAGGAGATTTCTTTTCTTGGCCATATTGTCTCTAAAGATGGAATCTCTGTTGATCCTTCTAAGACCAAAGCAATCCAAGAATGGCCAGCACCTACGAGTATAACTGAGGTACGTAGTTTTATTGGTTTGGCAGGTTATTATCGACGTTTCGTCCAGAATTTTGCCCGATTGGCTAACCCATTAACGAAGCTCACACGTAAAGGGGTTAAATTTGTTTGGACAAAAGAGTGTGAAGAATGTTTCGAAGAACTGAAGAGAAGATTAGTCAATGCTCCTATATTGACTCTACCATCGGGAAATGATGGGTTCGTTATTTATAGTGATGCATCGAAGAAAGGACTTGGCTGTGTCCTTATGCAGAATGATAGAGTAATTGCCTATGCATCACGACAGTTGAAAATTCATGAACAAAACTATCCTACTCATGATCTTGAGTTAGCAGCTGTGATCTTTACTTTGAAGATATGGAGGCACTACCTCTATGGTGAAAAATGTGAGATTTATACTGATCACAAGAGTTTGAAGTATATTTTCTCACAAAAAGAACTCAACATGAGGCAAAGGAGATGGCTTGAATTACTCAAGGATTATGATTGCACGATACACTACCACCCGGGGAAGGCAAACAAAGTAGCAGATGCTTTGAGCAGAAAAGACCATGGAGTTCTGAACATGATGAGAATTGAAAGGGATCCAATTTTCATGGATCTAGTGAAGATGGACATGGGAATAACCAGGGAAGGTGAAACATCAATGCTTTTTCAAATGGTTGCCAAACCATCTTTACTAGAAAGGATTAAGAGTTCTTAGACTGATGATGAAGAATTCCAAAAGAAGATTAAAGCTGTGAATGATGGGAGATTGAGAGACTTTGCGTATGAAGGTGGAATTTTGAAATTCGGGAAGAGACTTTGTGTTCCCAATATACCTGATCTAAAAAGGGAATTGCTGGATGATGCTCATAGTTCCAATTTCTCTATACACCCTGGGAGCACCAAAATGTATAGTGATTTGAAGGAACATTTTTGGTGGGACAACATGAAGAGGGAGATTGCTGATTTTGTGTCAAGATGTATGGTTTGTCAACAAGTGAAAGCTGGAAGGCAACAGCCTGGAGGAGTCATGCAACCTCTTCCCATACCGGAGTGGAAATGGGACAATATTACGATGGACTTTGTCATGGGGCTACCAAAGACTCCTAGAAGGAACGATGCAATATGGGTTATTGTTGATCGTCTTACCAAGTCAGCACATTTTCTTGCTATAAGAGAAGATCTACCCCTGGAACGTCTAGCAAGACTATACATTAATGAAGTTGTGAGACTTCATGGAGTACCCCTATCGATTGTTTCTGATCGTGATCCCCGTTTTACTTCAAGATTTTGGAAAAGTCTTCAGAAATCCCTCGATACTGAACTTCATTTGAGCACTGCTTACCACCCTCAGACAGACGGACAATCAGAACGGACTATTCAGACCTTAGAAGACATGTTGAGATCTTGCTCACGTGATTTTCAGGGTATGTGGGATCAATATTTACCACTAGTAGAATTTTCCTATAACAATAGCTTCCATTCGAGTATTCAGATGGCACCATATGAAGCGTTATACGGAAAGAGATGTCGTACACCAACCTGTTGGGATGACGTTGGTGAAAGAAAACTTGTAGGCCCAGAACTGGTGGAGGAAACGGTGGAAAAGGTAAAGGTAATCCAAAATCACATTAAAGCAGCTCAAAGTAGGCAGAAGAGCTATGCCGATAATCGAAGGAAGGATTTGGAATTTCAAGTCGGTGATCATGTTTTCCTGAAAGTATCTCCGTGGAAGGGAGTCATACGTTTTGGTAAGAAAGGTAAATTGAGTCCCAGGTCCATCGGACCTTTCGAAATTCTAGAACGAATTGGGGCTGTAGCTTACCGATTGGCAATGCCGCCAAGTCTCTCCAAAGTTCACGATGTGTTCCACGTATCTCTGTTGAGGAAATACATGCCTGACCCAACGCATGTACTCACCTATGAAGATTTAGAACTGGAACCTGATCTGTCTTATTGCGAAGAGCCCATCAAGATTCTTGATACGAGAGAACAAGTGCTGAGAAACCGGACGACGTGTATGGTAAAAGTTTTGTGGAGGAATCATAAGATGGAAGAGGCAACGTGGGAACCCGAGGAACTTATGATGAAGAACCACCCGAGTCTTTTTATGCAGTAATACCCTAGAAATTGCGAGGACGCAATTATTTGAAGGAGGGGAGAATGTAACACCCCAAGCTTCTATGGTACGTTTCCCTTTGAATAATGCGATAGCGTGTGTTGTACGCAACCTCGAGTTCTAACACACACCACAACTAATTAAACTAGCCGTTGTGAATTGTAATACCTAATTTTTGAAATTATATATATTTTATATTTGAAAATGGACTTCATTTTTGGACTCGGAATATCGAATTTAGCCTAAGGTGAAATTTTGGTACTTTTCGGATAACTTTCATATTTTGATGAATAGTGAAAATTACTAAATTTTAATTAAAAACAACTTTTTTAATCAAAATAATTAATAGTGATAAATTATGAATTTTAGTAGTTTTAAAGTATATTTAGAATATATTTTTACCATTTAATATAATGTTGGTCATTGGACATAATTTTACAATTAAACCGAACATAAACAAGTGTCAATCTTTTGATAGTTATTATCTCTTAAAAACACGCTTTTTGTTTTGACAGCGGGAATTAATTTTAAATTAATTTCTGCCACTTCTGTGTTTTGAATTTAGGAAAATGGATTCCATATTTGGAATCAGGATGTCCAAATTATGTAAATAGGTAACTTTTATTTTAACACATTTTGAATAATTACTGCGGTAAATATTTTATTTACCATGGTTAAAGGGTAAATCCGGTAAATAAGGGTTAAAAAATAATATTATAATAATACAAAATTACCCTAGAACGTGTCCTAACATTATTGGTGGACACATACCCGACCATGGGCATCCTTGGGTCAATTTGGGGACCCCTTGGAGCCACTTGTATGTGGTAGGGACACATTATATTAATAAAGTTAAAATAAAAATAAAAATGGCATAAGCTTACATCTTTTAGAAGAACAATTTTTACATAGGGTTATACATGTTGGATTTTCGATTATAAATATTCATTAGAAATCTAAAATGATTTCCTACATAATGAAGTTTTATTTATAATTTTTAGACATTAAATAATTTATTTTATTTATGACACAATGATGATGCAGTAATTACTAAAATAGTAAAAAATTAACATAATTGATATTATAAATACCCAAATAAATATAATATGAAACTTTTAATGAATTAAACTAATTTTCTAGGATAATATGATATATTAGGATTGATGTAATTGACTTTGTTCGAAGTAATCAATATGTTATGAGTTTCACAAAAATCAACTATTGAATAGTGTCAAAATTGACATAAAAGAGTTCTTAAAACAAATATTATATTATTAATTGATATTAAATTCCTAAAAATCTAAGGTTCGGCCAAGAGACTTATATTATGATAGGTTAATCATTAATGGACCACTTGGGGGTCGCTTGTATGTATATGGTAAGTCTATTAACCATATAATATAAAAATACAAAGAGACATTGTAAAAGTGAAACTAATTAACTTAGAGTTAATACTTAAAGATAAGGTTAATATAAGTACCCAAACCTGTCTAAATTCTATTGGTTGAGTTGTTTTCGACCTATCCCTACCTTAACCTTTGAATAGTCAATTTTGGAGCCATTTTAAACCGAATATGAATTTATTATAAATTAATATTTCTAGCTTTTCCAAAGGTGCCCCTCACCCCTCTTATAAAAAGGCACTCCTCCTTCTCATTTCTTCACACCTTCAAAGCCTTTTGGTTCGGCCAATATCTGCCCAAATACTCTCCCAACATCCCTCACTACAACCTAGAGGCCTTAGTTTGATCAGAAATCCAACCTAAGAAGCCCTTTTGATCAAATCAAAAGGAAGAACCCGAAGAAGAGGTAATGATTTCACCACCCTTTTCTAAGTTCATTTCTTCTTCCACTTATTCTTCCTTTGTTCTTACCATTATGAAATAATAACTCCAGTATCTCACATATACTGTGATGTTATTATGAATATGGTACAACCATATTCATTATCCTATCCACCCTTTGAATAACATGTCACCATACGTGCGTACGTACGGCTTACCGTCTCCACGTCGTGGTGTAATTGTTATTCAATATAATATTATTTGGATGGGTATAATAATGATGTGTAACTCATGTAAATAATAAATCTAACATGTTAATGATTCTTTATATATGATATACCATCCTTTTATATATTATTTTATTATCAAAAGAATGATATTGTCGCTCGTGCGTACGTACGGACTACCGTCTCCACGAACGCGATGAGATTCATTCTCCATCGTATCCATTCAAGTATAATTTGATAATTTAAAAAATGATGTTTAAGGACTTGATATCATTATGTATATGAATAATATACAGCCTATCCTTTACATACATGTCTTACGTAACAAAACATACAAAAGAAAACAAGTAAGTTAACACCCGAAACGACGATAATTCTAAGATATTATTAACAAATCAATGTTAAAAGATCATATATGATATCATATTAATATATATGATTCTTGTATAATTTAATAACAACTATTTCACCATTATACAGGAGGTTAACCTACCCCAACCAAGGAAAAGTACAAGGTAAGGGTTATTTCACAATCTCTTCATTATCTGAGGTTGTATATACATAATAATCTTCTGGGATCTCTTTATCATCCACATCCATGTTTTCTTAAAAATGTATTTCAAAACATTTTTACTATTTACAAGAATATGGGTTAAAGTCATTTATACCCTTGTTTGACTTTTTATAAGAGGTTTATAAAGGAATCTTTCCGTCGTTTTCAAAACAATGTCCTTTTTAACCTTTTCGACAGAATTGAGGTAAGAATGTTTTTTTTAACTTATACAGCGGGTGCGGTTATTTTCCGCCGTTATAAAATCGTCAAAGCTTTCCATAAAAGCTTACAAGAATATTTTCAAGAAAATGTTTTATTTTATATGGCTCTTAAATGATTTCAAAAATAGAAAGAGATATTTCTCTAAAAAGTGTTTTGATTTCATCTCTGTCAACATCCTTTAATGGATTTTACTCTTATTTGAAGTTGATTTATTATAATACAAAACTTCTGTATTGTATTGAAGGTTTTGTGATATGTTTGACTGTGTATGTTCTATTTTATACCATTCATAGTTTATGGTGAAACTATTGACATTTCGTATGCTAGTTTTAATCCGAATGTTTATGTTATATTTCAAACTTTTCTTTAGATGAATGTGCTAAACAAGTATGTTTCGGGTTGGGGACCGGTAAAAGTAAGCCCTCCAGGTTGGGGACTGGTAAAAGTAAGCCCTCCAGGTTGGGGACTGGTTAAAGTAAGCCCTCCAGGTTAGGGACTGGTAAAAGTATGCCCTCCGGGTTGGTGTCCGGTTATTAGAGGCACTCCGGGTTGGTGTCCGGTTATTAGAGGCACTCCAGGTTGGTGTCCGGTTATTAGAGGCACTCCGGGTTGGGTTCCGGTGAGAAGTAACCCCTAGGTCTTGGGATGAGGCCTAGACAATTAAATTAACGTTTGACATTATGCATTCCAACATTATGAAAGTGGTTATTGATATTGCATGTGATTATTCGATTAGTAGAATATCCATGTGAATAAGTAAATGGCATTATTTCATTTTTATTTTTGCCATACTATGTTGAAGTTCAATTTTAAAAGGCTTTTGTTTTAGTAATTCATTGCCTTAAATGTTTATGCTTATTATGAATGTTCCACTATATTGTTATCCTTACTGGGCATTTGAGCTCACCCCTTTTCTATGTTTTATTTTTCCCAGGTAGTGAAGAAGTAAATTATGAATGACTTGCAGGGATATTATGAGGGGTTAATAGTGTGGATATGAAGGCTTTGTTGTTGTAGTAGTTTTTTCACTTTGAAATGTAATGTAAAACTTTATGATTATATCTAGTGTTTCCAAGGCTACTAAACCAATCGGTCTTTTGGGATTTGATCTTTCTTGTGATCATGCCAATGTTACGAAGTAATGCACCGACTCTGGGCAGCTGGGGTCGGGGCGTTACAATTTCAACCAAAATAAACTGTATTGTAAGGAATTTCATCCCAATTAAAATTTCACTGATACTTATTTGTTGTTATGAGTCAATTCACTTCTATATAGTGTATACAAACACCTTATTCCATGTAATACATATCATAATACCTTATTTTTTATTTTTGTTTTCTAATGGAATTATTTTATCATAAGGGATTGGATTTGAAAATTACCCAGTGGTAAAAGATGTCATAAAACGTCTCATTCTTATGAGATTGTCATATTTCTCTTGAAAAAGTCATTTTTTTAATTTCTCTTTTGGAGATGAAATTTATCTTAAAAATATTTGTTTTTTATGGATATTATTATTTACAAAACAATAAACAATTTTTTTAATTTTTTATTATATTGAATCTTATTTGGTCAAGAGGGGGATTTTGAAACGTCTGTATACCTTACTCAAAATAGATATTTTATAATAAGAAAAACAGATCTTGAAATAAGAAATATATATTTGTGAGGATTTTTTTTGAAATGAATTTTTGGTTGGGACCCATTCCATAAATATCATCTTTATGTATCAATATGTCTCATGATAAAATTATGATTGGGTAAATGAAATGGGTTTCTACCAGTTATTTTAAACTGTCTAGTGGATAGATATTGATGGTAGAGGTTTTCTTGTGCCGTGGAAATCATGTCTAGATGTTAAACATTTCCATCCTTTACTATTAATTTATGATGACTATCCTTTAGTTTTTTATTTAATTATCTATATAATCTTATAATTCTCATTTTATTGAATAAATGGAAATTGTTTCTATTATTTCTCATTCCATATTAATTATTATAACTATAGATACATTAATGGAACCTATGATCAATTATTTATTATTCCACGTTCATTATTATAATATTGTTATTATTTATTACACTTTACAAAACCAATTTTCTCCATTTGAGCTCACCCATATTGTTTTCCCTTTCCTAATGATTTTATGATGTTTAATGTGACTAATAAAGTGGGTTATACAAGACAGAATAATGATATTGAAAAAAGAAAAAATTATTGTAATTTGTTATTTAAATTATAGTAGGAGACTTATGAATGTATCTATTATACCATAACATATAAAGTATTCATCACCTTGATAATGAATCCTTGAATCTAATTTTAATTGAATATAGTAATGCATCATCTCAAGGATACTAGGGTTGGGTCTCTACACAATAATGGTTTGACACATACCATTATCCTATTTTATTACTTGTTTATTATGTAATATTTTTTACATAAATGATTTTATTGATAAATAATACTAATGATCAGGTGGTTTTTAATTTTATGTTTAAATATTAATGTATTATATTGGATTACATATTGAAAAAAAATGGAAAATATTTATAGATAGACGGAAAAAATTGTCAATCATTTTGGGTTCTTATAAACTGTTAAAAGTGAATTTTAGTGCTTCAGGGAAAATTTTAAATTTCTATATTAATTTTAGGGTGCATGATATTAATTGCAAACTAATCAATGTACTACTAATAGAAGTGATTTTTCTGATGAAATAATTAGATATCATGTTTATATATTGACTTATATTCATAGAGAGTAAAACCCATGATTACTGATATGCATTCGAAATAATGAAGGGAAAATATATTTATTATGGTGATACTGTAACACATTTATTTTATTTAAGATTAATTTATTTAATTGATTATTCAATATTATTCTATATTCTTAAATAAATGATGAAATATATTTCATCAAATTTAAGCTCTTCTTTATCTTGATGAACATGAAACCAAGATCATAAATGAACTATACTATAGTATAACAGTATTATTCATTCATTAAATTTTTCAGTATGAATATTAATATATAAATTTTGATTATTATGGTTATATGAATATTACAAATGAAATATGAATCATTTAAATTTGAAAATAATTTTTTTCAAATAAGCATTATTGAAAAATAAGATTATATCAAGATTTGTGGACATAAAATAAATTAAATTTTTATAAGTCATAGAATATATGTTTGATATAATGAAATATATTTTATTAAATAGTAATATAGAATCAAAATAGAGTTAATATTTTATATTTTTCTATAATATTTCATATTTCGATGAATAGTGGAAAAATAATTTTTTTTTAAAACAACATTTTCGTTTATATGATCTTCAAAGGTAAATTATATTTTAAATAGTGATTAAAATAATCTTTGTAAAATTGTATTCCAATTTAACTAATGTAGATCAATATATTAAATTTCATTTTATATTATCATATAAAAACTTTATATATATATATTGTGATTTTCTCTTTGGAAACCCGCTTTTTCATCGCATCTCTAGGTATACATTTAAATTAGATTCTTCAAAATATGTGGATTAAATTTTGAAATATGGAACATATATTTAATAATATTAATATATATTATAAAATAAGGTAAAATTAATTTTATCAATATTGAATAATCTAAACAGAATAAATTAATTAACACAGTTATGGGAAATTAGTAATTTACATGGGGTTGATCTTAGATGATAAGGGTTAAGATTAACTAACCATCTTCCAAAAATCCGATATAGGGATATAGTAAAAATTTATAACCACTAATGGTCTATATGGAACCATTTTTATAGGAATTAGGGATGATAAAAACATGAGGTAATTGATTATTATAAAAAATTATATCAAAGTACTCTCGTCTACATATAAAAGGACACCCCTCTCCTCCCCTCAGAAAACATCTAAAACATTTTGTTTTGAATAATAAAAACATAGATATACTATTATTTAAAGATAAAATTATTTTTATTTATATTAACTAGTACCCATGAATGAATTTTTAGAAATCCTAAATATGTTTTACGGAGAAGTTTTAACGTTCTTATATCAGTGTCTTTATTTTTTTCATTTTCTAACTCCTTAAAATATTATTTATTAATTAATATATAATATAATAAAAATAATAAATATAAATATATGTTATAATTTTGTGTTAATTAACTTCATCCACCTCCTCTAATATCATATAGGAAACAAAACCTTTGAACGTCAGTATGTCAGACTATTTTCATATACACCTATGTAACTTGTTTTCCATCAACATATTTAAAGTAAATATATATTGATGTATTTAAAAATTTTATTTTATATTAATGATACTATTATAATTATTTAACTTATATAGGACATATAACTTCTTGATTTCATTTTTTTTTATAATAAGACAATGCCGATCTTGTGTAGGCTGGACAACGGCCTCGCAATGCGATTTGATTCATTTTTCCTTTATTATTTTCATGAATTATAATTAGGATAAATTTATCAAATAAATGAGATATATTTGAAATTATAATTATGATTTAGATATAAAATTTTACATAATTATCTACCATTTAACACATTAAGAAATGATAACATCACTCAAGTGTATGTATGTCCTATTGTCTCCATAAAGTGATGTGATCCATTTCAAATTATCAAATTTCAAAAATGATTATAAAAAAGATAAATTAAAAAAAATATTAATAGCTTTAATAAAATTCTAAATATTATTTATCTATGTCCTATATAAAATAACCATATCATTAATGATAAAATAAGAATGGGAAAACAAGGAAAAGAACAACTAAAATAATGAAAAAAATAAAAAATAAATAAAAAATGGTTGATAATATGTTATAACCAGATCATATATAATATTATGATTATTAATATAGTTAATTTATCATTTATTAATACACAGAATATTATTATAAATTATTTTAAATCATGTTCAACAAATTTTAATTATGAGGTAACAGGATTCACCTAAATTTCCCTCAACTGAGTAAAAAGAAATGTTATAAAACTAATTTATTTAATAGGGTGAGTATAAATCCTCAATAACTTGTAATATCTTGAACAATTAATTATTAGTTTTACTTTGGGTCAAATAATTTATTATTTAATCCATTGGAATATTACATTGAATTTACTAAGTGGTAAGGGAAATCTTCTCAATTTCACTTCATTTTGGCATATTGAAATGTTATTAACCTAATTTGATTAATATGGTTTATATATTGATCCTTTTAGATGTAATATTGGGATTAAATAATAATTCATTTTTTTCATGTTTCAATTTAAATTGTTTAATCCATGGGGTTTTTCATGGAAATTACCATATTGTAAGGAATCTCATAACACAATTTATTTTCATTAGGTAATATTAAATTTTCATTGTCCATGAAATTGTATGATATTATTTCTATTGAATTTGGAGTATATTATGTTTTACATGAGATTTTTTATGTGTATTTAAATTTGATAAAGCTAAGTTATTCATTGGATAATTCCGAATTGACTGTTAGGATCTTTTATGGTTTTATTTAGCAATCTATTTTTAATTAGGATTTTTTTACCAGACATGAAATTGAAAGAAATTATTTAATGATTTTCTAATAATCCCAATTAATATCATTATCCTCTAATTATTCATGATATTTTTCCTATAATTAGTACCATATCCCCTCTTTTTTTATAAAAATTGTTGAGAAAATGTTTTAACAAAATGTAACAACATGTCACTAATCTGTTGAAAATCATTTTTCATTCAAAACATTGTTTTTAAAAACTATTGTCCCAATTGATTTTATCATTTTTATATTGTTTTATTAAACTAAATTTTTTAACATTATTTAAATTTGGTAAAAATAAATTCTATGAAAAATTCATTTCATTTTCAAAACAAGTTATATTTTACATTTAATAAATAATTCTAAAAATATCATTATATTATAATGTATATCATGTATATAATTTTTTTCCATCATCACCAATCAATGTTTTAAGAAATCTTTCACATCTTTTAAAGGGTATTCTCAGTGAATGTTATTTTTAATGTATATTATAAACCTTTATATAATATATATATAATGGGAAAATGATATTTTTCTAGTATTCTAATCATCAATGGAAATAAAACATTATTTTAATCCACTAGCAATATACATTATTAATGCCATCATTTTTCATTAACTGGATGGGTTTTCATCATTTTTTCTTTGGAATGTATTCAAAATTACATTCTTGATCCATTTTTGTAGTCCTTAACATTCCCATTAATTGTTAAATTTCCTATGATAATTGGATATTAAATTCCACCAATGTCCATATTATTTAACATGAATATATTATTGGATAAACACTATATAATTTCCACATGTGGTGTTATAAATAGAAATCTATTTCTTGATTTGGGGAAATATTGTATAATAATTATTATTTATAAATATATATATATATATATATATATATATATTTACTAAGGAACATTTTTCAGGAATAAAAATGATTATTTGATATATAAGGTATGATATAAACATACAGTAATGGGAGGGCCCAAAATTTATATATCATGAAGATGTAATAGTGGTCTCATGAGGCAAATCAATAAGATATAATTAAATTTGGTTCTACAAGTAGTTTTAATCCATCTTATGAGAGTCCATGAATAAAATGGTAAAATTATTAAATAGATCAGGATGCTAAATAATTATTAATTTCCATCATTAATAATTTAAATATTATTATTATCAATTGGATTCTCATAATGATATTTTCTCTAGTTGTATTTCATTATAAGATTATTTAATAAATGTAATTTTTTATAAGACATGTACATTTTGATATATATTCATCCTTATATATTAATAATTATTAATTTATTGATAAAATTAAATGTGTATTCATTTATTTACCTTGACAATATTGATCATTATTTATCTATTACTAATTGTAGAAAACTTGACCCTTATAACCTAGGGTGGGTGTCTGATTTATTACATTGGAATAAAATAAAAGGAATCACATCTCTATAGAATAGATTGTTTATTGGTCTTGGTAAAAAATTACATACCTGAGTTTTACAATACATTTGAATATAGAAATTACAAAATTGTTTTTTTAGAATCATATTATTCTCTGTATCATATATTATTAGATGAAATATAGTACAATTCATGGATTTTATGAGATAGAATACAAATTAGGGAGAGATGGAATACTTAGTAATGATTTAACATTGTAAAATATATCATATATGAATAATCATAATCATAATGGGATGGAAATTAATTTTGAAAACATTACCTTTTATAAAGGTATAATGAATAATAAATATTTCATAGTAAACAATTGAGACTTTGTTAAGTTTAAATAGCTTGATAATAAATAGTCAATTTAGAAAAGTATATAGCTAACCACATATCATTTTAACAATAAAATGGAAATAAAATTAATCAAGATACATTATCATAGTGAAAATATCATGGAAAATAAATATTTGAATATCTATGAAAGAAATTATCTATTACTAGTATTCATGATCTTAATCATCACAAAAACTATAATATCATGATCATTTCTAACACAGTTTAATCTACTAGTAGAAATCCATTTAATTCATGCTTAACATTATTTCAACAAGAGACATTTGGATTCATCGAGGGGAATATTATACTGGCATATACTCATAATGTAGTTTTAAAATATAACACTTATAACAATTAATTTATTTCATTCAAAAGATGTGTCTCATATTCCTATATCATGAATGAGTAAAGAACAAATATTTCTCCACATTTCCCTTGTTAAACAATTCAAAACCAATATGTAACATAGTTTGTATATATGATATTTCATTTAGAGGAATATAATATACATGATATATAATATGAATATTTACGGGATATTTAGTTTCTAATTTTCATACGAAAGTGAATATTTCCTTGTAATTTAATTACTACAAAAAGTAAAAATGAAATTTAATTTCAATACTTAACTTTGTAAAAACCATTATAAAACATCTATTGAATGAATATGTATTTTCTCAATAAAATATATTTCATTTTGATTATTAATGAAGTTTTATTTTCATTTATGAAGATAAACTGAAAAAAATAACAATAAATGTTTTTGGAGTAATATATATTTATTTTTATCAAATATATTTCCAAAAAAGTCATCATTGAAAATATCATTTAATTTATTTTTTTCAAAATATACTCATTAACGGATAAAAGATGATTCAATGAAAATTTGGTCATGATAATGGGAAATTTTGTATATGATGTAAAAATTAATAACCATTAATTTTTTTCCCTGTAATAATATTAGGAACTTTATTAATTTAGAAAATTATTAGATGACTCTAATTATATCTATAGTGAAATCCAAATATAAATTATTTTGAAAATGAAAAAATATTCCATTGATATAATTTTTTAAATTGTAAAAATATTTTAAAATACATTTGATAAATAATTTTTAAATGATAAAAACAGTTATTATATTTATATTAATCATTATTTTAAAAAATAGATTTCAATCCATGTAAAAAAATCATGTCATAATTTTAATTTTGGAAAATATATAAATTAATTTAATTAACAACGAGTTGGAAAATGGTAATATTACATGAAAATACAATGATTAAAATATTTATAGTAATATGAAAAATTATTATTATTAAGTGAAAAAAACTACTTTTATTTTTTATTCACGAATTACAAATCATTATTTAAGTGAGATTGTGAAGCTAACCTTTGCATAGATCATAAAAATGCAGTGAGAATAAACAATTGAATTTATTGATTTTATAAATTGAAAATAAATATAAAAAAAGTGGGAATACAAAATAATATGATAAATGTATTTATACATATAATTTTATAATATTAAGGAAAATAAGGTTGTAATATTATCCAATGAAAAGATATTTGGATATGAAATTACATACCAATATGTAACTCTTATGTCAAATTCCCTTTGATTTAAAAATTGTAATTGGAAATAATATAATATTAATTATCAAATTATAAAGATATTAACATTCAAAGGGGTAATATATAAATCATATAAAATAAATTGGGTCTTTGAAATTATAATGTTCTATAACGAATAGAGAGTGAGGAAAATTCCCTTTCCTTATAGTTACTTTTTGATAAACATTATATAAAATTCTATATAGTGGTTATAAACATGTTATTAACTAATTTTAGAACTATATTAATTCCTAAAATATGTTATATGATATTTTTATAAAATTTTATTATATTTTCATTAATAATCATTAATTATTTTCATTATTTCATGTTTGAATATTTTGGTTTACTCATGTTTATTTTATCCAAAAAGATCATATTCAGGCACATATTACATTTTTATAAAATATAAAAAATAATAATCTTGATATAATATTCATATTTTTTAATAAAATTTTCTTTTATTACAAATCATGCATGATGGTCAGGAAAATTGAAGTATGATTCGATGATGGAAAGGAGGTAAGTAATATTTTACTAATATAAAATTATCATATTAATATATTTAAGAAATTATATAATTATGTATCTCATCCATTTGGTTTGGTGACGAAAATAGAGTCACATAGCATCATGAAAAAAAATAGTCAGAATATAGAATGATAATGTTATAATCATTAAGTGAGTGATAAGTAAAGAAAAAATTATATATATTATCATTATATAATGATAAATATTTCATGTAAATCATAATCATATCTTTTATAACCAATATAATTATGATAATTATCATTTTCACCATCCATGCAACGTTTTAGTGAAAAATGAATCACATAGCCTCGTGAGGAGGAAGTTCGCCGTACACATGGGTGACATAATCATATCTCATATGGAATGGAATTTTAAAAATGTAAAATATTTTTTAGGGACTCAAAATGTATAAATATGTTATTAAAATTATAAATAAATATATTTTTTAGATACATCATCGAAAATATCCTTGAGAGGTGGAAATAGAAAAATGAATGGCATCAGTTCATGAGGTGGTAGTCTTATGTACACAAGAATAATGATTTTATAACCCATTTGATTTATGTTTATAAATATTTAGGTAATTAAATTATAATTAATAATATTTCTAGGAATGATAGTTAATATATAATAAAATCGTGTATTAATAAAAAATTGTTAGAGGTGGTGAACTAAGTATAATAAAGCTAATCATTGATCTACACTACCTAATCAAAAGGTATCCTCATTTGGATTACACTAAGGACTTCTGAGGATGTTTATATGTTCAAAATAAATATTTTAGGAATATGGGAGGATAATGTTTCTATCATTAGGAAGGCTATTTGATGAACCAAATATGTGACAATGTCTAATGAAAATAAGAGAGTGTGTGACATTTTAGTAGTGGGTAAGAAGACAAAATTGGTATTTTTAAAAGGAATTGAGATCTCCTAGGTATTTCATGTGCATAAACATAAAATATGATCCAATATGGATCCCTAGAAGTGGAAGGATTGGAATATAGAACGATAATAGATTTTACAAAATTTTATCATTCACTATTATTATTATATATTTAGTTTAACACAAGATAATCCCATTTTTACATTATCTGTGGTAATTAATTATTACTGAATTCACTATTCATTTCATGAAAAATTTTAATTGAACATATAAGACATTACTAATTTTAATTATCCCAAATATTGAATCCAATTTTCAAAAATAAATTCTTATATTTGGAAATTTTTATTTTCAATTTATCATGTTTTCATGATGAGAAAGTGGGGTTTTAATGTGAAAATAATCAAAATAATACAATATTTTAATATTGAAATTCAATATTAAGATTATCACAATTAATTAAATTTGATAAATTTATATAATATTTTATTATTGACGGGATAAAACAAACTGAAAATATAATTCTTAATTATTTATATTATTTATAAAAAATGTATATATTAATTAATTTTTATTTCCTAATTAAAAAGAATCATTTTAGAGACATTATAAAATTTACAAAAATATAATTTTCAGCTCTAATTTTTAAAAATAAAATTTCCCTTTTCAAATAATTAGTTTAAAATTGGAAAGATTATTTTTATATATTAACCTAAACGTGTGACTAAATCGAATTTTATAAAAATTATTATTTTTGAGAAAATATTTAATTTTTTATTAAATTATACTCATCTGATTAACAATAAATAAATAAATAATAAACAAATTTAATATATATATTTTCTTAATGTAGTTAATCTTATTAATACCCCACAATTAAACATCTAGTTTATAACTATTATATTTACTAATTATATTTTATTAATAAAATGTTTTTTTGGTAAAATGTGGTCTACTATGTGATGCATGTTATTGAACAAAATTAATTTTACATGTAATGAAATCTAAAATCAGTATTTCATTAATGAAATATATTTAAGTTATTGAATTTTTTAAAAATAAATATATTCTTTGATCCCTTAGTGTTATATCCCCTTATATTATTTATGTTTTATGTAATATATGTTATAAATACAATGTCCTTATTTTAAAACATCTGGGAGCTACATTATCCCGATAATTAATAAAATGAATCATCGCAATATAAAATATTTCTCGGTAATCCTAGGATTGATATATGAAAATTAATTTATTAAAATATATATATCATAAAAATGTTAATTTAATATCTTCCTAATAAGAGATAAAGGATTAATTAAGTACATATAAAATAATATATAATTTTGTTTTTATGTAAAAGAACATTAGTGTAAGGGGAAGATGATTTCATGAATGAAAATTATAAAACATTTTAAATAATGATAGAGAGCATTGATTATAATAAAAGTGACAGATCAATGGAATGTTAAGGGGATGAAAAAAATAATTTTGAGATGAATACAAAAGACTATATAGTTAATAATATATAAATGTATTATGATACGATTTTTTAGGATTATTTTCATAATGTTAAAAGTTCATTTACTCCATATAAATATAATGAGATAAATTTTTTTGGATAAATTTATAATTCATAATAAAAAAAATTATCCATTGGGTTTTCTATGATAAATATCTGATTCATACAATATTCCAGTGAATAAATATCCAAAAATGAAGTTATTATTGTTAATGTACAAAAATTCGCTAGAAATTTATTGTAATATCGAAAAAATAAATGAAAATGTGTTCTACCACTCTTTATCTCTTTTTCTAGAAAATTGTGGTCAGTAATAGTTATCCTATATAACAAATCAATTATGAAAAGTAAAATAAATCCAATGGTTCTTTAATTAAATTTATTTTACAAATAGTTTACCTAAAATCCATTATATATTAACATGGACATTGCATAGGCAGATGGAAGATTCTAAACAATTATTGTCCTTCGTTCATGGGTTCAAACCCCATGGAAAATATGGATTTTATTGGTTTTCACCAAGAATATGTTTTTTAATTTTTCTAAAATATATTTATACAAATTCTATAATGTTACCAAAATAATATGGTGGACATCCTTTATATTAAACTAATCTTTAAATCACTGTTTTTCATATGGGTTTCAATACAAATTTAAATTTTATTTCAAAAAAGTATTATAATTTTATTTTAATATTATTACAATTTAAAAATTGATAATATTATCCTTAACTGTTATTCATACAATTAAACATTTTTCCATAATCTATAAAGGTATTATTCCTCAAATAAATTTATTATATAACATATTCTAGTCTAGTTTCTCTCCAAAATGTAAAAAATCTTCATTGACTCCAATCATATAAAACATAAATATAGGTTCATATGTTATTGAAATATGATCAATGTGACACTCATATACTTATAATTGGATCTATAACACTTAAGTTAATAAGTGCATATATGATTCTTAAATATAACACAATACTTAGATGTTTAATGATTTTTATATTCTAAATACCATTTGTAAAATAGTCCAACAATATAATTCATGAATCAGAATAAATAACCACTTTATTTGTTATATATCAATATAGGTCCTTCCATGATCTATTTATTATCAAATATAATATTTCATTAACTCAGATATTTCACATGTTTTAACTCCCCCCCCCCCCTCATTAGGTTGAGGCAAGGAAAAAATGTAATATGGCCTTAAGAGACATTCCCAAGACACCAAAGTATTGAAATGAATACTTATGTCTTTATGAATAGAAGGTGAAGATTTTCCCTTTGAAACTAAAATAACCAACCAAATGATCAACTACCTAAACAACTACTTGTTGAATTTCAGCATTATATTACCATTCAAACACATTTCATCAACAATAGTATAAAACCATACTAATACAATATTAGGGAACTACAGGAAATACTAAAATAAAATGACTCTAGACCTAACAATTTTACCCTACATCCCCATTCCAAGATCCATTTTCTAACTCCACCACTGCACAAGCATCCTAATTTACCGCTAAAGAAATGAGAGTCTATAACTTTACTTTTTTTCGAAATAAAACATCTTCGAAAGAATCAATGTGCCAAAGAAAGGGGAGAGTAAAAATACTGAAAAATATTTCCCCAAGTTACTTGTAATCTCAAACAACAAATATAGAACATGTTATCAGATTTATATAAATACCATTATAAAAAATTATTAAACAGTCTATAATTTTTCACCAAAACAATAAAACCTTAGTAAAAAATTAACAAAATCAACTTAGTTTTAAATTAAAGAAAAAATCCTATTAATTTTTTATTTCATTTTGTAAATGCCCATTTCGTTTCATGAGCCCGATTATATTAAACTCATCACAAAAACAAATAAACTGACCAATCATGGTTTTATCATTTATAGTGGAACTTCACATCCAACCTAGTCCCCCTTTTATTGTGTTTCTTTATGAATGCATCCTAACTATTTTATTGTGGAACATCAAGCCCACATACCATCCCATTCTATCATATACATAAGAATCAAATACAAATCAACATTACATATCATATATTCCAAAAAAAACATTTTAATTAAACAAAAAAAATTTAAACACATTTTCACCTGTAATTTAGAAAATAGACCAAAACCATTACATTAAAATTCAATATTCGAAAACAAAAAACAATGAATATTCCAAAAAATATCATATAATTCCCATAAATCTATAATCAACACCGAAGGGAATTTATATAATCTTTTCACATCACTTTCACAATCAATTTCAATAAAATAAATCAATTAAAACCAAATATTTCATGGTCTAAAAAAGGACTCGAGAGTGAAGCCACTTAGATTTTGGGATTTTGGATAAAGGTATGAGTGGGGAAAAATCTCTCCAAATATAAGAGAAACCACCACAAAACAACCTTATATTCTTTCCCCAAACATCAATTAGGGTAAATCTACTCATTATTGGCCTCAACAACACATTATCAATATAGAACGTAAATAAATTGATGAAACTAAGAGGTAGAGAAGAGTAAATCAATGTAATACCATGAAAATATAAAGAAGATATAATTAACATGGTATATATGACTTCAATGAACCAAGACAACCTTTAAAATCTCTACCAAAATTATAGATAGATGTTTCATAACCGTGAATATAAGAAAATGCCTCCTGAGGGTCAAAATAAGGCATGAATGAGGTGTTTAGGTTTAAAAATTCATGAGGTCATTTTAAAAAACCTATTTTTAATGATTCACATGGTTATCTCACATTTTTAGTCAAACCATGTGTTAACCATATTTTTTCAACTATTTTAAAAGGGTACCAAAAATGGTTTGATCAACTGGTTTGACAAACTATGCACCAACCAGGAAAATTCCCACTATTCCATGATTCATGATTAGACTATGGAGGCCACACAGTATAAAAAATGTAAACCTTAACTGGGCACCAACACCCTCTCCTCTGTCTCAATGTTCCCTATTTCCCATAGGTGTTACAGGGTTTTGGTAACATTGCTCAAAATGTGTGCCCTTTGAAAATCCCAAAAAATCATTCAAAAACCCACCCAAACTCTCACATGGTTTAGAAGAAAACTATAGAATATTCAAAGGAATAAATTATGTTTATATACACACAAATTGGGGTACAAAATTCTCCCCACAGTTTCCCTTTTCTATCACAAAAAAGTTGAGAACCAACAATTTCTCAAAAGATAATATACCATTCCTCATCTATTTCTTTCTCTTGTACCAATGTATCCTACTAAAACTGACCATGTGGATATAGAACATGTAATAGACTAAATTTATTCCCCAACAATAATATCTATTTTTTATCCATGGTATATATAGTAATGTTTATCAATGAATCATGTGACTCTATCTTAATAGGATCCCATAAAATCTCATGGTCTAGATCAGGTTAGTACTTCTTCAATAGAGATACCTGAAATACATTATGCTCCTAATTGAAGAATGGTGGAAATTATAATTGATAATATACCTCTCCAACACTCTAATGATTCTCAAAAGGACAAATACATCATGGATATAACAATTAATTATTTTCAAAAGGAAGATGTCCATGCATATGAGACATTCTCAAGAAATAATGGTTTCCAACCTTGAATGGAAACCAAAATCGATAATGATCCCCATAGGTTTTTTGATATCCTTTGTCAATATCCCTTATTTTACTAATAAACAGAATATTCTCTATTCTTTCCTGGACAAGGCTCATCCCAACCATAAATATCTCACTTATATCCTCCCAACAATGTGGATAACAACATGGATGACCAAATAATTCTTCATACATTTCCATATTTATCGAGTCCTGATAACAATTATTATATCATAATTCCAATAACAATAAGTTCCCCTCCCATGATCCCCAAAAATCAATCACACAATCCTTCAATATATATTGTAATTTTTTTATATTCCTATCAGATTTTATATAATTCTAATGGTTATATTCCATACTCATAGTCAGTTAACTCCCAAGGTCTTATTGCATGGATTTCATGAAATAAGATATGAATCTGGGTTCTTTATCTTATACAATCTATATTGGTACTCTATGAATCTTTACCATCATATGGATATTGATTTCTTAAAGATTATCCACTATATGAGATTCATTAATATGGTTGATATGGGATGACTTTGGGAGTTGATCCACAATCAAACATATGTAAATATATATACAAATAATTCATGGAAGAAATATAACTAAATTCATAGCTAACTATTCCCATTTCTATATGAGGATGGATAAAGACATCAATATACAAACTTTTCATTTATCGTCTCCATTGAATGGTTGAAAAATTAAACCATCTATATAAAAACTCATCCAGATTCCATTTCTTCTCCACCAACTAAAAATGTTACCTCATTTCATTATACTTTTTTATGAATTAAGGGGTGAAAACCCATATCAAATTATTGTAGGAAATATGAATTTGTTCCTAAAAATACACTAGTACAATCATCTGATTACAAAATTGCACAACTGAATCCCTATCTACTCTCTAGCCCTAAATGGTATCCAAAACATTGAGTTCGACCACATAGTCATCCATTCTAAATTGGATGTATGCACCTTTCTATCAAATTCAATAATAAATGGATATAATAAAACTGGAATGACAACCTGGACATCACCATAATATTCACATTCCAACCACATTTCTATAATTACTGGCATCAACTACCACTAATGACTGACTACATAATGCATCCACCATCAAATTTCACATAACTGGGATATACATCATGTAAATGTCAAACATCCAGAGCTTCTCCAACAATCTCCTTGGCCAAAAGTTCAAATATATCCATGTTAAAGTATTATTTAAACATTAATGGTTGGTTAACAGTATTAATTTCACCACAATGAGCTAATAATGCCATGTTTTCAATGTATACACTGTAATTTCGAACTCTAAACCATTTTTTGGGATGTTATTCTCATGAAAAATCAACTATAGTGAGCCATGCATATAAATATGATTCCATTGATGAAGAACACACCCTAAATCCGATTCCAATGCGACATAATTCACCATGTACCCTTTCCTTGGTCTTGGAAAAACCATGATTGTTGATGATGTATGTAAATCATTAATCTATACACATGACTTCTAAAATTTTTCATTCCATATAAATGGATCATTATTTGTTGTCAAACATTTCGACAATGAATCTAGTCATGAGAATATATCAATGAAGAATCTATAATAACAAGTTAGTTCAAGTAATCATTGCATCTAAAAAACGTTCATTGGAGGATTCCATGTAATGTATTGCTTTATTTTCTTTGGAAATACTAAAATAGCATTATTAGAAGAAAATGGACATGAAAATAATCCTATTTTATTCATAAATTACACTTTGATAATTTGGTATACTATCAGTGGTCTCTTAATATCTGCAACAATCTTTTGATGTGTTTCTCATGTTTAACCCCTATTTTTGTATATACTAATATATCAGCAACAAATACTATGTAGAATGAGTATAGAAATATCTGAAATATTTGATTCAACAATTACATTAAGAATGATGGTGACTTTTTAAGATGAAT
This sequence comes from Viscum album, assembly GCA_963277665.1. NCBI lineage: Eukaryota > Viridiplantae > Streptophyta > Magnoliopsida > Santalales > Viscaceae > Viscum > Viscum album. Next base: position 1,471,231,479 of record OY728127.1, on the reverse strand, counting down.
ATGAATAACCACATACTCATAATTTCCGCATCAACTCTTGAATGTTGTTTTGGGAATTTTCTCCTTCTACACCATCAATTGATGATATCCTAATTTCAAATCGATTTTCTAAAACCACTAAGATATCCAATATTGATCAAATAGTTCATCAATGCGTGTGAGTGAATATTTATTATTTAACATAAAATAATTCATCTTAGAATAATGAAAATGAATTCTAAGTGATCCATTCTCTTTTTTAACTAAAAATACTGATGATTCCTGCAAATATGTATAGGGTAGGGTGAACCCTTTTCTTTCTGCTTCATCCAACTACTCTTGAAATTTATTCAATTTGTTTTTTTAATCTCATAAGATAGATGTGAGATTTGACTAGTCCCCTAGAAAATATTAATCGTAACATCCAGTTCTCTTATTTGTGGAAACCTAGAGAAATATTCTTGGAAGACATCCAAAAATGATAAAAACCCGCTGAAAAAATATTATTCTTGATTTATTTAATCTACACCAATGTGAAAGCCTCCATTTTATATGATATTATCCTGAATACTAGTGATAAATATTTCATCGCTCCCACTATTAACTTCCTATATCATCAAAATAGATTCTTAACACTATCATTAGTCTTGAAACCTACCGTTTTCCAATAATAATTGATGTGCACCTTAAATCTCATAAAAGAATACATACATAGAATTATATCAAAGTAGACCATCTCAGGAACCAATAATTCCCATATCAATTCAAACCCATCGATAACTACGTTACATGCTCTGTATATAAAGGATCGATAAACTTTTTTAATGAATGTAGATTGATGTTTCATTATATGATGCATCATTTCAACATGTATACCAAACCATTTTAATTCATTAGAAGCAATGAATGAATGAGATTCACCTGTATCCCACAATGCATTCTTAATTGTTAAATACTAAATAATCTCACATCTCACCATGGATGATAAAAATTGATCATCTACTAAAACCTTCTAAGTTCTTAAAACCAATTTATGGGCAATAATTTTCTATTTATTACCCTACAGAAACTGCCCCAATTATAGTATCATGGGGATCCTAAGAAAACTAGGGAAAACTATACTCTACTAAAAAGGGTTAAATTTCTTCCCTCATACATTGGAAGCATAAGATGCATGTGACCCATCAGATGTGTTCTGAATAACTAATCATATAGATCTGAAACAATAACGGTGAAGATTCCCCATCTCATTGAAATTAGGAAATGATAATGGTAGTGATGTATATTCCCCATTCATGTGTATTAGAGAGGAAAATTAAAATTATCACCACCTACTCATAGGATTCAAAGGACGATTAACATATTCTACTAACTAAATCTAATCCATACACCTACTTTGAAAATAACAATCCCTCTTAACCTTTCTCCCCACATTAGAGTTTCCAATATTTCTCATGGGTATCAACATACCTAATCCCTATATATCTCCCATGATATATATTTCATTCATTGTATTTCTATTCATCATATCTGTATAATCTGTTAAACATAACACCACAAGCTTAGAACAAATATATGACTTCAATCCCACCTCAAAAAGTTGAGACTTTAATGGTTTATATTCTAAAGACATTGGTGAAATCCTTACCATGTTCATAGATTTAGTAGAATATTCTATCACTAAAAGGTCAGCTTATTTTAAAATGAAGAAATCATTTGTTTTCAAATTTTTGAACTTATAAGGATAGTATTGTATGTAAATCAGTTTCTCAAATTCATCTATTTCCATACCACGGTCCCCATTTTCATGGACTACTAATTCCCCCCACTGATGAAAAATATCTTAAAAAATATATTTAGTTATTTATACATTAAACTCCACTTGTGTGCATTGGAAATCAAATATTTGATTTATCATTTTCAGTCATTCCAATGCATTCTTGATTCCAAATTACCTAGAAATATTGTTTGATTCTATTTATAAATCTAAAACTAATTATACATGTCCTTTAGATCATACATTTTATTCTCACTATAAACTACCTGAAAATATTACAAAATTTACTAAATCAATTACATGATAACCCGTGGTTCACCTACAACCATAGTTTCCCCTGCTTCCTCTAGTTGTTATCGATGATGCCTACCTGGTTCCATCTCAATCAACACTATAACCACCATATGTTTCATTCTATAATAACTCACGGGTTAAAATTTCAAATTTTATCTCATCCCAACTAAAAAAATCATTAATTCCAAATTGAAAAATCCTTCATCTTATATTTTCTACAAAAATTCCACAATGTTTTCAAAATTCAACCAACATTCAATATACGATTATCGTTCTCTAGCCAAAATTTCATATTTAAAAACAATTTCAATAATTCTCAAAAATCAAAAAAAATATTATCACAAAAAAATAATTACCAGAAATGCGATAGGAAATTGTAATGTGACATCGTTTCTACCAAACATTCCATGCGCATCTCATTGGATTAATCCAGGACAATGAGATTTTGATTCTGTGAAGTGTCAACGAAACACTTGTGTATCCAATTTCATGGTAACTTGATGTTAAGCATAAAAGGTCATCTACATATTTTTTATTTTATACATTTCATGTTCTAAAAATCCAACTCCTTTACTTCATCACAAATAAATCAATAAAAAAATAATTAATTTCCTCTGCATGACCAAAAGATGATTCTAATGGACTGAATATCTTTTAACAGTTATAACATCCCAACCCACCAAATTTACTTAAGTAGAGGTGGAAATGATACTTGGACATAAGAGACATACCATAGGCACCAAATACTAGAAATTAATACCTAGGGATTCTGGAATAGTGAGAGACAGTTTTCCTTTTGAAAACAAAACAACCAACTAAATGTGTCACTACTAAATCAATTACATGATAAAGTCTAGATAATTTTATCATTCCACCACATGCAAACAAAAACAATAAAAACCTGAAAAATAATAAATCAATGTACCATGTGGAATACTAAAACAAAAAGACTCCTGTAAACTAAGATAATACTTCCAACCCATGCCATGATCTAGGCTCCCACATGGAAAATTCCCAAGAACCATGATTTACACCACAGAAATGAGATACAAATGAGATGCTTTACCTTTACTTGTGTCTTCGAATACAAGATCATTAAATTTTCCCATGTTCCAAAGTAGGGGTTGGGTAAAAATTCTAATTTTTCCTTACCCAAGGGACTTCTCTACTTAAAAAACTAATATAGAACATTTCATTACATTTATATTAATAAAAATATATAAAACAATAAAAAAATATAACAATTTCCAATAGGCCAAACAAGTCGTTATTCCAAAAATTTATCTCAAATCAACCCACATACAAGGAATGAAACCAAACAATTAATTTATAATTTCATAATGGCTTAAACCATTTGGTATCATGCAACCAAATACATACAAATCATTACAAAAACAATGAAACTGACCAAGATTGTCATTAACAATGATAGCGTAACACCACATCAAACCACATCCAATTTTTATTATACTTCTTCATGAACAAACCACATTTAATTGATAGTGGTACTTCATATCCACTCACCATCCCACTCTAAAATATAATTAACATTAAAAATAGTACAACCATTCAAAATAACATATTCCAAACAAAATTTCAAAAAAACTACTTATTTCTAAACAAAATTCATGAATTTTTTTTTAAAAAAAATTAAAACTAAGAAAACCAATAAAAAATTAATAAATTTAATATACAAAAAAGAATCATATTTTACCACAATATCATATTTCTTCAAAAACCTATAAATAAACACCAATGGGGTTCACACATGCTTCACACATCAATTCCAAAATAAATGTCAATAAATTTAATTAATTTAAAACCAAAAAATTCATATACTATATAGAAGTGGAAAGAGTGATGCAACCTACCTTTAGGGTTTTTGGGGAAAAAACCAATGGAACAAATGATTTCCAAATACAGGTGAAAACTCTGCAAAACCACCTAATATTCTTTCCCCAAACATAAATAATCCCCAATCTAACAATTATTTGATTGAAAACCCATAATTATATCCAAAATAGAAGTATATTAATGAAACCAAGAGAGTGACAAGAGTTTATCTTTGAATAACCAAGAAACATAAAAGAGGATAGATTTAATAAGAAGATCAAACAATAAATAAAAAATAATCCCCTTCAAATCATTTCTTGATTTATGGATAGAGGTTCACTAACCCTATGGAGAATAAAATCCTTTGTGAGGGTCAAAATACGGCACATATGGGCCTATTAAGGTTAATAATGCGTGAGGACAGTTTTTAAAACCCCATTTTGAATTCCTTACATTGTTATCTCACAATGGTTGATACTCTATTCCTTGACTAGGATACTGTTATTGTCTCACAATAGTGCCTCACATGGATGGAATGCACTGTTAGACAAAATGTGTGCCATCCATGAAAAATACCACCATTTAATGATGCATTTTTAAAATAGGGAGGGTTCATAGTTTGGAAATAACGCACCCTAATCATGGACCAAAACCCTTAAATTGACCTCAATATAGACAGTTTCTTTCTTGTGTTTCATGATTTTCACTAATTTTTCTCAAATAGTGATCCCTTTGAAAATTCCAAAATCCATCCCAAAAACTATATAAAATCTATAAAGTATTAAATCACCACATTATATACCTAAGGGGGTTTAACTAATGGTTTCATACCTAAAATTTGTTTCACTATACTAGTTTCCCATGTTGAAAACAATGAATAATAAATGTATTACTATAATGATATTTATTTCCTTCAAACGTAATAAACTTTTTTTGTCACCTGTAATTTTTATTCTGCGTATCCACTCAATTCATAAATCATTTTTCATTAAATTAAGAAAAATTATAGGTATTGTCCTTCTTAATTTCATACATGATTGACATCAAACATTCTGGCCTATCTGACATCCGTCAACTATGTTTTTAACATACATCATCCTTATATTATTTGAAGAGTATTATTATTGGTAAATGTATATTTTGTTAATAACATTTACATATTACATATTAGTAATAATTATGATACCATTCACTCCTATCACCATCTCATTTGGTTTCTCAAAGTATCCACATTGTCCTTCATTATGAATAATAAAATTATTCTTTTAGGATCTATCAATTAACTAAATAAAATTATAATGTGTGATAAAATAATCATAGTTAGAAAAATATATAATCATTTTTTTTATCATGAATATTTTTTTTCTAATATTTGAAACCATAGGATTAATCATCAAAATTAATTTTAATTTAATATTTTAATCCTTAATTATGGTTTATAAATAATATGGGAATTATCATAAGAATATCCCCTAGGAGTGTCAAACCAGGAGAGCAGTAATACCACTTTTCATACACTAGGTGATGATAAGGTAAAAACAATTAAAACCATTTTAATATTATTATCAATTGTAACCCTCATTATAGAACAATCCCTATATATAGTTACCATACATGGATATTTGTGTATGAACACTACATAATCATTATCTGAACAAAACATTAGGATGCCCTTCTATACTTGTCAAATGATTCTATAATAGGTTTTTGAGTCCATGTTTTTTTTTCAAATATAGTTCCTTTTTTTCTACTAAGAGTTATCTAATACCAACTATAATGACCTAGAACCCAACAATAAAGAGATAGTGTCTTCTTTAATACAATTTCATAATAAATAATTAATGACATACAGAATGAAATAATTGTTATGTTGTCTGGGTAAAGTAGGTATAAAGCTAAGACATAGACTATAATTGGAAAAAGTAATTTTTTTTCAAGGATTATATTTTTTTGACTATAATATAATGGCATGTGAAATATAATACACTACATTGATTCTAGAGAACGAAAAAATAAGGGTGATATCAAATGATTTTTACAGGTTTTTTACAACATAAGATATCATGAATCATTAAGAATAATCAACATGCAATGGTAAATACGTATGAAAACACACCATTTAATTTAATGGATTAGAATAAAATAACATGAATGTCAAATAAACGTTAAAATATTCTATTCAATGAACATGATAAGGAATAATTTATAGGTTATGATATTTAACTAAAAACATACCATTTAACCAATAAATTGAACAAGAAATAATTATAAAAATAAAATCACACAGAAAGTATCATGGATAATAATTAATAAATAATAATTAATAAATAACAATTAATAAATAATAATTGATGAAATTATAAATTAGTGGAAACCATTATCAAAGAAATCATGATAACTCTAATCTCAAGACTATTCACAAGGCAACGAAATCTATAGATACCAACTCATTTAATATTAACATAACATCATTGACTAATTAGGCCTACTTATGCATCATGGGGATATAATATATTGGGTCCCTAAAACTACTATAACTCCAATGTATTCCATATATAAATATATATATATATCAAATAATTTTTATTATCCATAATCAATATTCTTTATAATCAAATAAATGTATTGAGTAAGGAACACAAAATTATCAAAATTTCCCTAAATAAACTATTGAATTACAATTTAGAACACCGTATATTGAAATGATGTATATTTTAAACAATAAGCCAATTAATGATATATTATATGGATATCTATGGTAAATTTACCATCCCATGATCCAATAAAAGATTATATTTCAATGGAAAGTTAATGAATACAAAAATGAATCATGAACGTGAATGTCAGTATATTCCTTAGTAATAATGTTCATAAAACTTCCATAAAATGAATAATAATGATTTCATTAAAATATATATAAATTGAATAATGAATAATGGGTTTTGCTACTTGATGAATATATGTACCATAAAATACAATAGAAAAAGAGGAAAATTTTAATTTCGTTGTGAATTATCATTTGAATATCATTTGAATTGATACTCAAAAATAAAAAAAATTATAAAAAAATACCCTCATAAATATATGTGTAATAATAATTGAAATTATACTCATTATGGAGGGTAATTTCGTACACGTTTTTAATTTCAATGAACATTCCTATTTTAATATAAAATGTTTAGTAATATTCCATGAGTAGAAAATGACAATATGATTCCATTAATATATTTAGTAAAAGGAAAATAATAATTGTTTGGAAAAAAATTTTATAGTATTTTAGTTTCTTAAGATTAAAAATTTCTGAAATTTTAAATAATAAATAATGTATAATACATTAATAACAATATTGAGAATATATTTAGAAAAATGTGTTTAAATGAATTCAGGTTTCTGACTGATGAGAGAAATGATGTTGAATATTTTTAAAAACATTTTCCTTATTAAATGAATTAATAAAAATGGAAACATGATAATAAATTTTTAAATATCATGAATATATACAGGGTTATAAAAATAATTTTTATTATTAGTATTTTTTATGATTATTCCCTTCAACTGATATTTGAGAATAAATAATGTCGATTGTAGTGATGTTGTCATGTAAACCCTTGAAATGATCTTAACATTATAGTGAGAATAAACCAATGAAATTATCATTAGTATTAACATTACAAAAAAATTGTGAAAATAAAAAATAATATATTCAAAATACATTGTACACAAAATCACTGAGTAATAACAATCATGAGGACGTAATATAACCCAATGAAATGAAATTGAGTTGTAAAATTATTTACAACATGCTAACACTTAAGTGAAATCCTCTAGGATTTAATAATTCAAATTAAAACCTAAAATGACATGAATTATTATTGAATTGAGATATTAAAAATCTTAGGGGAATTATATAAATCATATAAATGAATTTTGGTGAATTACATTACTGTGTTACATAATGAAGAGAAATTGAGATTAAGTCCCATAAATTACATTCACATCTTGTTGTACGAGAATTAGAAAATATTAATTGGTCTTAAACATGTTATTAACATATTAATGAACCAAATTATGATTTTTATTTCCATATATGGCCATATCCGTAAATCATATTTCTGATTATATTACAATCATTCAATATTTTAATTGTATCATGTGTTAATTGCCTTATTTTATCATGCATGATTTAACATGAATTAAATGGTCATTACACATATTATATTTTAATTTCATTTTTCAAATAATAATTATTTCATAATTATTTTATTTTTACTTCAATTTTAACTATTTAGACAAATGAAAAAAATGATTATTAAAAATAATGCTTGTTATAATCATTCTGGTAGCGGGCCATACGTATGCATGAGTAACCTTTACATTTATCAATGATAATTATAGAAAATGTTTAATTAATCTATTAAATTCCTTGAATTATCATAAAATAATATATACCATATTATATAATTATATATATATATCATCCTTGTGTTGTTGTGATGAAAAGAGTATCACAACGCTTTATGAATGTGGTTGCCTACACATACACGAATGATGTTTTCATCATTATTTATATTAAAAATAATGAAAAGAATGATATATATATATATATGTAATATTTATAAATGGATAAAAAATAAGTCAATATCATATATTTTTATTATATAACATAATCTCATTAAATATATCATTTTAGCTTTTCGTGTGATGTGTTAATGAAATATAAATCACACTTTCTCAGAATAGGGTTGTTCACTGTACACCTGAGCGATGTTATGATATCCCCAATGGAATGAATGGTATATATATATGTGGTATTGTTAATAAATAGGTATAAATATATTATAGATATAAATCACACATATATATATTCTTTATATCCATCATCATACCCTACCTTCAAATGTGGAATTGGAAAAATGAACCACATCGGTTCACAAGGCAATTTTCTTATGTACACGTGAGGATAATGTATTTTACCATTTTATGGTATTTTTTTTATAAGAAAAAAATTATAATAATTTCCTAATATATTCAATAAAATAATTTTATTATATAATCATGGATTAATACAAATTGATGGATCTGGAGAAAGATGTAAATTAATGAAACTCGTTAAAGAACGATGCCTCTTTTTATGGTATACTCTATAGGATTGCATTAATTTCATAAAAGGATGAAATTAATAAAAAATAAGCCTCGTTTGATGATTTTAGGGATGTTTGGTTGTTTTTTGGAATGGTTTTTTATCCAAAGAGGTTTGATTGTGTGAAGAATACAATAATGGGGGTATTCATAATTTGATCAGAAGATAAAAATTAAATTTTGGAAATAATTGACTGGTCCCACATGTTATACACATAAATATAATACTAATATGAAAATTATAAAACCTTATAACTGGAATGGTATAAATATATATAAAAAATAGTTTTCATACACATTTATTTATAATTTTACACTTATCTTTTTAGTTTTACACACTGGTAAATACATTTTATCCTTAATCACAGTAAGAAATTATCAATTCATTATCTATTAATTTTTGTCCAAAAATATTATGGAAGTATTAGTAATGATAAGTGAAACAAATTTTAAATATGGAATCAATTATTCGAAATACAATTCCAATAAATGAGAAATTTTAATTCAAAACTAATCATGCATACATGATATGAAAGTGAGATTTCAAATTGAAAATTATTAAATTTATAAAACATTTATATATATAAATTCGATAAAAATTAATATCTATGTCCTAAATTAGACAAATTTGTATAATATATGACTAAATTTAAAATTAATCCATTTAAAATGTAATTTGTAGTTACGAATTATTTAACTGAAATTGATGTTTACAATTAATATTCTGAACTTTTCATTACTCCTTAAAAAAATGAAAATTATCAAAATATATTAAATAATCATCATAAGATAATTTTAATAAATTTATTTCAAAATTAAATTTTATTATTTCAATATTATTTTCTAAAATGGAAGGAAATTATTTTTTACTTATTTGTGTGAGGAGAGACAAAAATGAAATTTAAAAAAATATATTGTTTTTAGTAAATAAGTATATTTATTAAATGATATTCATTTTATTACAAATAAATAGAAAAATAGTAAGCATGTGCAAAATATATATGTCCCTTATATAGTCATTTCTATTCAAAACCTCCAATTTAATAGCTTTATTATAACTATTATATTAAATAATAATATTATAATAATATATTTTTGTTCTGTAAAAATCAATATTGCATGTGAAAAATTATATTAAAGAAAATAATTTCTGTTCTAACCCAATATATACTCATTTATTTCTATACGTAACTATATGCATGATATTCAGTTCTTTTAAAAATAAATACATCTAATTCTCTTGGGGTGTTATATTCACTTCTACAAATGCTGTTGTATTTCATGCATGCTATCAAAAAAAATATAATTATATTAGAATTTTATGGGTGTCACATTGATATTAATGTAAATTAAATGTAATTCATTTTGGTTAATTTACTATTCCATACTTGTTATAATCTAATAAATTTTTACATTGATATTATCTATGGATCAATTTAATTCTTATTTTATTGATTAAACGGAATATGTGTTTAGTAACATTCATTTTCACATTAGTTATTCAATATCTAATAATGTTAATAAAAATTATTTAAATTTATTATTTTTTAGTTATTTACTATTCAATAATGATATTATTATTTATTGAGGATAAATAGCACTATTCTAAAGACTTACAAGTCAATTGAGCTCTACATTATTTTTTATTATTTAAAAGGAATCCAAAAACAATATAATGGATAGGATGAAATGATATTATAGAGAAAATAATAACATTATAATGAAATTATGTTTTGATTCATGTATTCAAATGTAATATGGGAATCATATAATCATGTTTTCCCATTAAAACTGAACTATTTGGTCCTTATATATTTGAATGTTTTAATCTAATTACAATAAAATAATTTGTTAATAAGCTACAAGTTATTGGAGTCTTTTTCCTTACACATATAAAATTGAAATACATTCCCCATTCAAATAAACATTATCATTAAAAATGTAGAGTAATGAGTTGAATGTTAATAAAATTATAAATTATCTCCAAATTCCTACTTAAACATCCAGTTAATCATCATGGATGTTTGGAATGCAGTATATCGTTGGTGAATCCTACGTAAAATAAAGGGTATATTTCATTGATGAATAAAATTATCATGAAGTGATCCTTAATTTTTTTTAGGAAAATAACCTTTTCCTTTTGAATATCACCACATAGAATAAAAAATCATACTTAATTATGAATTTTTTTCCATAAAAAAGTTCATTCAAAACATGTTATATAGTCATTAAATCATTGTGTGGTTAGGTTATAGTGACTTGGGGTTGTCCTTATGAAACATTAGAATATTTCTAAATATATTTCCAAAGCATGGCGCTATGACGACATGTGACTCCATGGCTATGTGTGCCCAAAATAAGTTTTATTAAAATATTAATTATTTTTATACTATGCATGTGGATGAAATGGTTTATCCATGTAAATGTATCTATGATTATAAATAATAGGTCACTATTGAGTCTGAAGTGTTCCATTTTCCATTGTTGAGATATAAGATTCAGGGGCGTAGGCCTTTGGTCAGAAACATTATCGATGGCGTTGTAGTAATAAAATAAATTTTTCAGAAATCGAATCCAATAACTCTTGAACTGAGTCTCAAATTTAATTTATGAAACTTTGGTTGGGTTTATAACATCGTGTTTATAATTGGAAAAAAAATTATTGTTTCTACACTGAGTGTTTTGGACAGAGGTTTGTTGACGAGTAGATTAACGGTGGGAAAACTAATTAAATGAATAAATAATTAAACCGTCCCCTCTACTCTAACATGTAGTGTGAACACAAAACAGACTCGTCCTCCCTATCTTTGTTCATCTAAAAATGACCAAGAGGACAAATAAATAAAATGAATCATCGACGAACTCCTATCATGATGATTCACTCCCCCAGATCATGCGTCCTTATCTTTGAAGTGAATATATTACTCTGATGTCTATTTCTTTTTGCACTAAGACAGATTATTTGGATATTTAAATAATGAAATAGGTTTATGCTTTGATTTTCTGCAAATTGTCACCACATATATGTATATTAGGAGTCAAGTATCACAGATATAGTCTGAGATCTATTATTCGACCACCGGAACAATCACATTGGTCTATGGAATGTGGAGGGGGAGAGACTCTAATGACTATAACTTCTTTGAGGAATGGCGCTACGATAGGGGAGATGGCGTTATAAGAATACTATCGGAGAATGGAGGAGGCCACTGGGAGGCTGGTGGGTGTAGAAATTACTGGGTGGTCAATTGAGCACGGGGCACATGGGGGTTCCAGATCCGGCATGGCAGCTCAGTGCGGGGTGTGGTGGAGGTCAGCAGGTGGCTGTGGTAGATGGTCACCAGATGGTAGTGCGAGACGGTCTTTCCCAAGCGGGTCGATCCATCTAGAAATGGTCTGGGGGATTTTAAACTACCATAACTCTCAAATTGGACCTCCGATTCATGTGCAGTCTATGGAAATGATATCGTTGATTTGGAATGGACTTCTTAGGTCCTTTTTGAATATTTACTTTTATTGTGGGTTCTAGTTTTGGTGTCCCAAACTATCCATTAATAATAATAATAATTATTATTATTATTATTATTAGCTTCTTGGATAAGAGATATCTCATGAATTCGATTTCCTTTTGACACAAAATAAGTTGTGTTAGGACACTAGAATTAATGCATAAATATCAAAACTATTTTATGGGTTTTTAAACTGAGGTTAGGGGTAGGCCCCATGAGGCCCATTTTCAACATTTGTGGTGAACTAGGACATTTTCACCAAGTTACTATTCTGGAAAAATGAGTTGTCGAAAATCTGTGTTTTTTTTCAAGATGAGTGCAATGTGTTGATGTGATATATGTGATGTAGGATCGATTCATGGTCCCCACTATGAGTATTTCGGTCATGTTGTAGAGAAAATCACCCTTCTTGCCAATTTCCTGATGTTTCCATGTAAAAGGCATATCTTGTATGTTTTCCAATCTTTAACATGATGATGGCCACTGTTATTCCATATAGGATACAAGGTGACTTGAATAAAGCATGAAAATAGTGGAGAAATGCTAGGAAACTGTTTGTTATCTATTGTTAATGAAGAGGGATGTCAGTTTAGGTACTTCTTTGTGGCTAGGGAACATGTTACCCTTACCTTTCTGTTTAGGTAGTGACCAGACTCCCTATGATTTGGATGTGGTTTCATTACCTTTGGATAAATTTCATCTAGATTATCCTCTCTCCTGATGGACCAAGGTGTAGGTTCTTGGTGAAATTCTTGCAGTTGTACTACTCCCTTTCCATGATAGGGCACAATATCTCCAATTTTGTTGTAAGGTAGAATCAGTATAGTCCACCCAATTCAGTGTACAAAACCTCTAGCTGCAGTTTGGTTCTCCCCTACCATGGTTGTGGGCTCCTGTTACTTCCAGGGGTGCTCCCTTACCATGGGTTTTGGCTAACATGACACATTTTGGTTCTCCCAACCAGTGTTAGGGTGCATGGTAACATTTCATAGGGTGGTACTCCACTAATGTACAAGGGCTTAGGTTCACACTAAGATTGTAAGTCTCCCTTTTTCTTGAGTAATATTGAGAGAAATCCCCTCTACTTTTTATTCATGATAATCAGTTAGGATTAACTACTCCCTTGAAGTATTCGGGTTCATGTACCTCAATAGAGAAGTGAAAAAGGGTTTATGGTTTGGTTTAGTAGCTATTGCTCACTCAAACTTTGGGGTAGTTCTGAGTAAAATGTCTCTCTATAGTTATTATAACCCTATGTATGGTGTAGGATAGAGTTGGTGGTGTATTTCAGTATTGTTCCATCTTGGATGGTGTGGTTGGATCATTGACTTGGTGTTGTCAATTTTTTCCACTTTCTTTTTGAAAGCTATCATGGATGGGTTGGCTCTTGTTGATGTCTACGAAGTCATCACCTCATGATACCATTGTGAGTGTTTCATTATAATCTCAAGTCATTTACAATGGTTATTATATGGTCAAGAACATGATAAATGTAGATGAGTATGTCTGGGTGTGTTCTGGGAGTGATCACTGAATGTGTCCTTTTGTTAACATTCTAGGGACGTCGAGCTTACTAGTCGGGATTAGTAGAAGATGGTCTCGAGATAAAGTTTCTCTCTCATTTTGGTTCCCTATGGTTGGGTTGACCAGACTATTTATTTCTAGATGATTTGTTTTCTTTGGGTGGTTTTGGGATGCCTCTGATGTATTATTATACTCACCCCTACCTGGGCATTGCCCACACATCTCTTGTGTCTTTTTTAGACAATCTGTCCTTCTTCAGAGGCCCTATTAGACCCTGAGAAGGTAGAGAATAGTAGTTTGACTATCCAGGGTTTTTCGAAAGGCTTGAACGAGGAGCTTAATAGAGTATGTTTGATAGTGATCCCCTCCTTTAATGCAGGTTGGACTTTTTTTGTACTTTTATTTTGGTGGGCCTTGTATTTTCCCTATTTGAGCTGCTGATGTAGTCTGGTTTTGGATAGATATAACCATTTAATTTAGTTTCAAAATTATTTATATTTCCCTACACTATTTTATGGAGGTTTATCTTGATGCGTGTGTGCATGTATGATAGGATATGGCCTCCCATGTGTGTTATTTCCTACTCGGTGCCAGTCGCCAACCCATGTCCTATTGGAGGTGGTCTTGGAGAGTCGCGGAAAGAGCCACCTTGGGCCGGGATATGAAGGAGTGGTATTAGAGTGGGGTTCCACTTTGGGACCCCATTCCTGATATTGGTTTGGGTTTCATACTGTCTGTTTGAGGATGTTTCAAATTTTTTATTCAGGCAAGGTACTTCAATGTTGTTACGATATCTAATGTATCCAAAAACCAGGGCTATGATAACCTTAATTTAAATTTATTAAATTAATACACTAGACATTGGGGTATAATAGTACATTCGTCTTGTAGGACATTGTTTTGGGGTTATATTTTCCTTCTTGAATCAGCACTACATATATACTCTTTGAACATAGTGTATCATGAATTTTTTCAATATGTTTCCATGACAGTAGACATTGAGGGTTCCACATATAGGTGGGGTGTATTTCAACATGACTGAAGAGATATCCTTGTAGCAGCCTAGTCACTTATCTTGTTCTATTCTAGTTGTACAATTTGTCGGTCTACAACCCATTGAGCGACACATAAACCCCCTACGAGGTTACATGTTGATAGAGAATTTCACACCATGATGTGGATGTATATTTTGGTGTGGCTTATTATTAAAGTAGCTTCAATGATATGAGGAAGAGGGACATGTCCCCCACCGAGGCACATTTTTTTGATGTGATGAAAACCATCTGGGCTAGACAGTTTCACCCAATGCAGATAGTATCACGGTGTTGTGGTTGAGTTCCATAGACTAGTGTCCACGTGGCATGGTAGTGTGTTGGTGGATGAGGACTAGTTATGACCTAGTGTGAGTGTATGGGAATGTCCTTGTGGTCTGTTAGTTACCAAGAATTACTAGGGTAATCTTTTACCGAGGACTCTCATGGTTTTTATGTTGTGTTTTTTGTGTCAGCAAATTCACAAAAATGATACAAAACATACCCCACTAAGACACAACCTTGATGCGCGATCGAAAACTGCGCGGGATAATATATTCCACCCAATGAGGATCATGTCAAGGTGTGGTGGATGAGTTACATTGACCTATGAGTTCAAGGTCAGTTTATTTCATAGGATATAGTTTAACAAGGTCCTATAAGACCCAGTGTGTTTTCGTGGGAAACCCTATTTGTTATCCTTGTGGCAGAGACATTTCTCGGTAGGTTTTCAGGTTTTGTTATGATGTCTCAAATGATAGGATATTTATAGAGTGTGTTTGAAATGGATTTACCTGAAGGTGGGGAGGGAGTCCAAGTCATTATTATTGGAATTAGTACTATTTAACTATTGAGATGAGGTGTTGAAGTGGTCTTTTCTTTATAATTGGTTTGGTTTCGGAACAGACCATTCAAGGATATATTATTTCTATTGGGGACTCATTTGGTGTATTTTTGAACAGACAGGGGTATCGGTATGTGTTTAGTGATGAGGAATTTTGATTGGTTGTATCTAATTGAGGGTTAAGAATTCTGTCTAGAGTGTTAGTCTACCACTGTGTTCTGTAAACCATATCATTTATTGTTGGTGTTGTGGTTCATTCTCTTGTGTGTTTGATACCGGACAGGAACCATTGGTGATCTCAGTGGCAAGAGAGTCCTAGTTGAGAGCACCTTTCCTTTCACTTGATCACATTATTTTTCTTTTCGGGGACAAAATGTATTATGGTGGGAAGGATGTAGAAACTCGGGTATGACCCTTTCATACTTTGTAATATTTCTACATATATTTCCAGTGCAATACACTGAGGAATTTGGAGATTTCATAGAACAGTATGCCAAAAAATAATTATATAATAATATTATGTATTTTTATACTATGAACAATGAAGAAATCATTTATCTCCTAAATAGTTCTTGAATCAAATATATGAGGGCATATTTGAGTCTGAAGCATGTTTTTTACACAAGGTGGGATATAAGTTTCTAGGGAGCATGCCTTCAGTTAGAAAAGTTATCGAGGTCATTTTCCTAATTAATTTAAATTAATATATTTTGGGACATTATATCATAGAACTACTAAATAGATTCTCAAATCTAATTTTTATTACCATGGATGTGTTCAAAATATCATGTTAACCCTAGGTGAAACATAATTGTTTTTGTTCATGTGTTAGATGGTGGCGTGTTGATTTGTAGTTTAACATAGGGTTAATTAATTAAATGAATTTTCTATTAAAACACCCCCTCACCTCCCACTTGTTGGTTGTACATATATTGGGTTACTTCTCCCTCTCCATCTTCCACGACGAATGACCCTGAGGTAAAATTGAATGATTCAACTGCCGTGAAACACCAATCTTGACGACGATAGCTATTAGATCGTGCAACGGTTAAATCAATTCATGGATATGAACCTGAAGAGTTGAAATTTCTCCTAGAGGTACTTGATATTCAGTATTATCCCCTTATACCCATTAATGCTTCATTGTTTTCAAATCTTCATTGTTTCATTGTAGATAGGTATATGAGGATCCCAGATCTAAGGATCCCAGATCAATGGATCCTAGATTAGAGGATCATAGATCTGCTCTATTTTTTTTACCACCATAGCATTATCAGTGGTCTCTGGATGGTGGAAGCTATGCAGATATAGCGAGGGAGAGTTATGTGTGGCTTCATAGTGTATAAGGTTGTATTGGGGGTGAATGAAGTCCGTCGGAGGGCAGTGGAGGTCCTTGGGTAGGTGGCTGGCACACAATTGTTAAGGTTACGGCGGAGCGCGGGACATGTAGGGGTGTGAGGAACATCATGGAAGTGTGACGTGTGGCAGGGAGGATGACAGAATGTAGCTAGGTAAGAGGTACACATGCCACATTCATAGTGGTCTAGGCCACACGGTGGGGCCACGGGCTATTGGCGCCTGTGGGGGTGGCCAGAGTAGGCCAGCCCAGGCGGGCTGGACCAACCAGAGTTGGTCCGAGGAAATATTAATCTCTTGTAACACTCAAATTGGAAAAATTATTCTTGTGTACCATATGGATATGTGATACTTTCATCGAGAAAAACCTTGTAAGGATTATTTTCGGACCTTTTTTATTGTCTAATGCATTGGTGGAATGAAACGAACATAAATATTATTTAATATTATCATTATTTGGAGCATCTTTGATCAGACGTATCTCTTTATCTGATGTCCAATATACACACTTTATGTGGAATCAAGTCTATAGAATTAACGCAGATCATTAAAAAGATATTTTGGGTATTTCAACTGATATCATGTTGTTGACCCCATGCTGTACATTTAGAGATTTTGCGATGAAATGTGACTTTTTCACTGGGTGTCCAATTTGGATGAATGAGTAGTCTAAATTGTTTTTTTGTGAGGATCACAATGGTTTGGTCCGACTAATGTATTATAGGATCGAGTATTTGGCCCCATGATGTGTATATGGGGAGAGTTTTTTTCAAAATTACCCTTCTCACCAGTTTTCAAACTGTAGCATGTAATTAGACTATCCTTCATATTTTTTGAAATAGAATGTAGTTGTGTTTTCTATTATGGATTATGGGATATGAGATGGCTTGAATCCAGAATGATTCTTGTGGATCGGATCTAGACCTTTGTTCCTGATCAGTATTTTGTTAATAGAGATGTTGGGATAGGTACTCGCCTGGGTATACGGCGTGAGTTTCCCATACCTATCTGTTTTGGTAGATACTGTTCTCTCCACAATGTGGTTAATGGTTGGTTACCTTTGGGTATTTTTCCTTAGGGGTTGGAACTCCCCTGATGGAATAGGGTGTGGGTTACCCATGATGTTCATGCATTTGGACTACTCTCTTTCCTTGATAGGGTACGAGATCTTCAATCTCATTATATGGAAGAGTCGGTACACTCCTTCCATATTGGGGAACGATACCTCTAGCCTTAGTATGGTTCTCTACTACTGTGAGTTTAACCTCAAGATCCTTGAGATGGTGCTCCACTACAGCAGGTGTGGTGGGAACATGTTCCACATTGTGGTGCTTCTCTACCATGATACGGTGAGGGATCACATCTCTCACCATGGTTCCACCCTACCATGGGTGCAGGATCATGAGTTACGTATTTTTTCTATGCTACCGTGTTAGGGTTTAGCATCACATTTTGTAGGGTGGTACTCTCCTTTCATACAAGGGTTTATGTTCATGCCTATGAAGAGGTGCCGCCCTATTCTTGAGTTGCGGAAGGGAGATAGACCATCCACCTATTACACATAATTCTCGGTTAGGAGTTAGAATTACATTAATGGACTAGGGTGCATGACCATTTATACAGGAGATACATAGGTTTCAATTGTTGTTTTTTAAGCCATAACTCCCTAAACTACTGAGTTATGGCATTGATTATGACTCTCTGCTATTTATCCAACCCTACGTAAGGCGCATGTATGAGTTTTTGACAGCAGTCAATTGACATCCATCTAAGATCATGTGGTTGGATCATATACTATGAGATATCGATGCTTGACCGTTTAATTTTTCAAGATATATGAGATGTAAATACTCTTATTTATTTCTATAAGGTTCGTAAACAATTCGATCATTGTGACTATTTTTTTGGATCCTTGAGTCATTTAGCATTCTTAGT
This sequence comes from Viscum album, assembly GCA_963277665.1. Classification (NCBI taxonomy): domain Eukaryota; kingdom Viridiplantae; phylum Streptophyta; class Magnoliopsida; order Santalales; family Viscaceae; genus Viscum; species Viscum album. The sequence continues at coordinate 1,471,212,258 of OY728127.1, read as the reverse complement.
ATATGGTTTCGACCCTCAAACATGGAGCTATGTATTTTTGGGTGTGTTCTGGGAGTTCTTCTGTCATGTTTCCATTTTTTGGAATTCTAGGGACATAAACGTAACTATTCATATTTATCCGAGGATGGTTTTGAGATGGAGTGTCTCTCCCTTTTAGGTTCCCTCATTCAAGGTCAAGAGGACTATTTACTTTCACTTTATCCCTTTTATTGATGATTTTTTGGGGAGTTACTGAGTATTCTTATAGTCACCCCTAAAATATATTTTTCTTCCACATGTATTGTGTCTTGTTTAGACCACAAGTACATCTATGGAGTCCTAATTGAACCCGGAGTAGGCATAGCCAAATAGCTGGGTAGGCCTGGGTTTTATAAAAGAGTGGATGATGAGCTTACCAGAGGATGTTTGATTGTGATCCCTTACATCAGATTATGTTGGACACTTTTTTAGTTTTCTTTTTGGTGGGATTTGTATTTTACATTTATTTCTTTTTCATTACTCTTGTTTCGGATAGTTGTAGGCATGAATTTTAGATTCCAGTTTTTTATATATGTATGCACATATTTATGGACATGTCTGATGGTGTGTGTGTATATATGAATGATAGGATATGGCCTCTCATTTATTTGATATACTACACCTCCCTAGCCACCAATCGTTTCCTATTATAGGTGTGCATATGGATTCACGGCTCCAACCATGTTGGTTTGGGTTATGAAACAAGATATCTTAGAATTCCATTCATGTTATAAAAGATAAAAATTGAATCCATTAACATATTCAAGACAACGATGAAATGGAATTTCTTAAAGTACACATACATATTCAATTGGTAAAAAATTAAAATTTTAGTAAATAATATATTAATAAAAAAAATTTATTACTTAAAATACAGTTTTCAAATTTTTTAAGAAAAAAATTACATTGTTAAATATATTATTAACCAATGAGATAAATAATGTTAGACGATCATAAAAATATCATCTCAGTAAATTTAATTAGCAAATAGTGGAGAAATATTACTATTACATTAAATGATCATGAATAATCATATTATTTAAAAACATATTGAGTTTACGATAATATTATCAAATAATTTACCCTAGGAAGATTATAGAAGATACAACCTCGAATGATGTTGAGATTTTGAAATAAGCCCTTACCACATCAGAATAATATGAATAACAATACCAATGAAATAAATAACATACAATGATACATTAATTGATACTAATATAAATATTTTCCATATATAACATATCTAAATTCAATTTTTATATACCACATAGGGGAATATGTGTGAATATGACATATTTCTCTAAGAAGTAAAAGTGATATGATAAAACCCTTACCTCAAGTTCAACATCTATTATATGTATTAAAAATCCATGTATATTAAATATTATATTATTATTATTGTATTACTGAAACATACTAAAAAATATATCATATGATATTTTATTTTCTTATTTTCTTTTATCATTTGTTTAGTATCAATTATTTGTTAAAAAAATTTGGGGGCTAATTACTTTTTTTCATGTGTGTCTTAGTTTGGATTTTTTTAATATTAATTGTATAATATTATAATAATATATATACTTTAAATCATGGTATAAATATAATATAATATCATTATATGTGTAACTATTTTAATTTATAAATGTTAAATATTGAAAAAAAATTACACAATTGTAGGAGATGTTAGGTTATACGTACACATTAATGATGTTTTCTTTTTTCTCAATTGATTAAATGAAAGGAAAATAAATTTTAAATTATATATTATGAAATATTTTTATTTCGTATTTTTCATGAATATTAATCAAATACATCCATATTAATATCCGTGTAAAAAATATATTTATCATTGTTGGGTGGAGGCAGTAGTACACACTAGAACATGATGATGTTCATATTTTCTAATGGATTTGAATGAAATAATTTATATTATATTTAATATGAAAATAATTTTTTATGTATCATAAATATAATATATATTCATTAATGTTAACAAAAATACTTTTCATGTAAATTTTTATTTAAAAATGAATCAGAAGTCCTTACGAGATGGAATGCCACCTTACACATGAGTAACAATATTGTACCACCCACAAAATGGAATTGAAGAAGGTATATGTGATATCATAATTCCTGAAGTATAGTTATTTCATAAATATAACATAAATATTTTATATCAATCATTATACCCTACCACTATTGATTGTTATAGAAAAATAATTACATCGGTTCGGGAGGCCGTAGTCCACCATACACACAATTGATAATGTTGTTTTACATTTGATAGAAATGGAAAAAGATATATATTATTATATACACATTATAAAGTATCATTATATATAATATACTGGTGTTATTTTATTTACTTAGTTTAATATGGATTTAGGGAGGTGGAAGAAATATAAAAAAATATGTATTTTTAGTATTTTTACATATTCTTCAAATATCCTCATTAGGATTAATCAAAAATACATGATAAGAGGTATTCCAAGAAAAACGTATTCAAATAATATGATGGGAGGGAATTATAGAATTTCTTTATTTAGTTCACGGAAAATAAAAATGGTTTTTTTATTTTTGAAAAAGGGTTGTGAGCAGGTGGCCTATATTAGTGGGTGAGAGGGCACACATGGGATTCTAAAAATTATAATGTGATACCTAAATTTTTATCATTCCATTGGGATATAAATAGGGTAAATATTAATCCATATATATGATATGGTTTAAATATTTAAATAGAAATAAATTCGTAACGGTTTTATGTCATTTTGGAACTTTATTTCCTTAGATTAAACCAAAGGTAAACCCCTTTTTATCATAAATGAATTAATTAATGTTTACTATTTTCACTAATAATTATGCTAAAAAAATAGATTGCCAAATTAGATAATATATATTATTATTACTTCAATTAATGAATAAATTTTTCCATATTGAACTCAGAAAACTGGAATAAATAATATCAAAATGAAACCACATATGCGATGAAATAAGAGTTTTCCAAGGATGAAATAAACATAAGTTTAAAATTATTTAATAACAAAATTTATTTTGAAATTTATTCCAATGAGTGAAAATTATTTTATTGTAATATAATTGACTTAATTTTTATTTTACCCCATAAATTTCCTAAATGTTTTTAAAAAATATTTTAAATTTATGATCACAAAGAATCAACGGTCATTGTTTTAGAAAAATAAAAACTAGAAGAAAATATTATGTTCACATAATAATTGTTCTTGTTTTATTTATTGTAAATTTATAACAATTAAATTCATTGATACATGGTTAAACCATATAATTATAATAATTTATTTATTAATATTTAGACTCACCAACTATATAAAAAGGTTATAATGTTCTTATTTGAATAAGAATATTTTTAAAGGTTATCACATTTTGTTTAAAAAAATAGTGAGTATACTAAAAAACATTAGAGAGATTACACTTATTTTAAAATATTAATTTATTAAACTATATATATATATTTTTACATTTTCTTATTTATTTATCTTGTTGCATTTAATATATTATATCGAACATGATTTTCTAGTTCTAAAATCATTGGGTGTTATAATTTCATTTTTTTTCATAGTTCATGTATTTGTGTCATAGATAGAAAATTACCATGTATGGGTAATCTATTTTTTTATAGAAGTATATTTGTGGTTAAATATTTTCTTCATTTTGGCATATCATATTTTGTTCATGGGAGATATTCCTTATGTGTAAGGGTAAATGAACTTTTTCAGCAGTTGTATATGGGTGTAACTCATTTTCTAATGATAGATGTGTGTAGTCCATTTATACAATATATCAAGATATATTATTTAATAAAGATAATCAAAATTATGGTTTTTAGGTTAATTCAAATTTATCCATACATAAGGAACACATTAATGTGCGACTATCGCTTTAAATAATATTTATATATATATATTTTCCATTTTAGATCCATTATACAATGTCTTTTAATAAATATAAATGGAAATTATGAATGGATATTTGTGGATTTAAATATTTTATAAATGATTTGAATTAAATTATTTACATTATAATTATTATGAAATTTTTTTCCAGTAAGGATAACTAAAATCAAACCAAAATTAATGTTAAATAAATAGGTTTTCTTTGATGTGATTTAAGGAAATATCCCCATGAGGTATTATCATTAATTATTTGTCTTAATGACCTTTTTAATCACTTATTCAAGACATATTAATTTCCCATTTTATTTATATGAAATAATCAACACTATCCATTATTGTTCGTCTATATGAGATAAAATCAATCCCCTTGAATTAAAGTATGAATATTATTACTATACCATCTCTAAATTAGTTGGAAAAAAATTATTATGCTCAATGAAAATATTTATAAATTAGGATATTCAATTTAATTTTTAAATTATTGGATGACCAATATTTTTCCAACTATGTAACTATAATTATCTAACATAAAAAAAATTAATTTAATTTTTAAATGTGTGAAAATGAGGGATGTGTAGAAAAAAATTCATGTATATTTATATATTATATTATTTTCTTTTATTTAAATAATTTATAGGAAATAAATTATTAGGGTTCAAAAAATAATTATATGTTATTATAAGAAAAATTAAATTATTTTATATAATGTTTTCATTCAATGTTGATAATATTAAGATAGGTAATCCTTCTTATTTTTAAGATAATGGTTCTAGGTTAGGTAGTTGACATGAACCATTATTTATGATTGTGAACCAATTTACCATGAATGAATTATTATTTCATGGTTCTTGTTAGAAAACACCATATAAAAGACCAAAAATTATGACTTAAGTAATGCATTTTTGGTTGTGTAAAATGAAGTGTAATAGTTAATATATTAAATGTTTTTTGGAATAAGGGTATAATGATCAAATTATTGGTGATTATTTAAAATTTGTTAGAGAAAATTACAAACAAATGAAAATTGTGGGATGTATGTTAATGTTCATTTATATAATTCATATTCTTATTTTTAAGGAAGTGGTTGAACGTTAATGAAATAACATGTGTGGGATGGTTAGAGTGATATTTCATTAAATATTTTATGTTACAAAAAATCCTACGGGACCCATGCCAAGAGTACCCCTAGACCTCCATCTATAGGCTAGGGGATGAAGACTAGCGCCAAAATGAATGCCAAGAAAAGGGAAATCATTGCCTTTAATATTATACACACACAAAGCCCAAACAATGGAATGTTAAACTGAAAATGTGATCCTAGAAACAAGTTTTTCAAAGGAGGAAGAAACCACAAATGTAACGGTGTATATGAAAGAAAAAAAGGGCAAGCATACAATCCTGATGAAAAAGGAATGTAAATTATAAGGAAGTATGTGCACTAGATGTCTTCCATCAAGGATACTACTTGAATGGTATTTAAACTTCACTATCAGATGTCACTGAATCGTACTGCATCAGTAGATCCACCTATGTGCACCACTTTTCCATGGCTCTTTAAGATCCAATTCAAAGATATCCATCTTCAACAGGAGACTCAGTATGTATGGGAAAAGGACATGTAGGTTTAAGAATAATAGTACTCAATAGGGACCACAAATCCAACTTAGGTATAACAGAAAACAATAAAAGAAATCTGAAAATTATGCACAATGATTTGACTCACAAGAGTCATCACGACATCGGTATAACATAATCTTTTTATAAGAAAACCAACAGTTTAAAACACTTAACATCAATTACTACAAAGTAACTCATCCTTGATAATTTCATTATGCTAGCTTGGTTCCATATAGCTACTAAGTATCTGAGTTGAAATCTCCCACTGATAGTTGGGCCACATTGTTTTGTTGGAAGCTGTGTAATAGAGTCTCATAGGGTAGCTGAGTCACACAGTCTCACTAGGTAGCTGAGTCATGAAGAATGGCTGATAGCTGAGTCACAGAGTCTCACTAGGTAGCAATGTCATGAAGTCTTGCTGATAGATGATTCATGCAGTCTCACTAGGTAGGTGAGTCACAGATTCTTGATCGGTAGCTTAGTCATAAAGTCTTGCTGATAGGTGAGTCATGGAATCTTTCAAGGTAACTTTTTCTTGAATCCTCACATGTTCAACATACATGTAATAATTGTTATAGAACTTCATAAGGACCACCCCAACATGTTGTTCCCAAGGATGTATATGGTGCATCAATAAGATCCATGATTTGGGAGATACGTCCCGTTTTGTAAATAGGGGTTGGCTGCATTTGGGCATGGTCCGACTGGTTCGGACAATCACGAGAAACTCGACCTGGGGTCCCACATGACCTGATCTTATCCTCCCAGCCCATTGGCCCATAATGCACCCAGCCAAGGATGGTTATGGGTCTAGTCTGCTTGGTCACCAAATGACCCAAAATTTATCTAGCATGGCCCGCACTGGCAGCCCAGATACTTTTCCAAGAATTGGCTGCTATGCTACCCGACAATATTCTATTAGCTCAATCCACTGAGGGATACTCTCTCAAATATTTAGTCGGGTAGCTCGGGCAGCCTGACCCACATTCCCGGCTCGGTCCCGTGGGTCGGCCGATCTGATTTATCTCAGACCATCATGGCATGTTTGATTGAGGTATGCATGGCTTATCAGCCCCCCCCCCCCCCCCCCTCACCCTGTCCGCATGCATTCCCCATGGTGTAGGCCTCATCTTTTACATGACACCAGGCTGGCACCATGCCCTACCAGCGTCTGCGGCCTCCAACATCATCAAGCGCGCTGCCTCTGCCAGCGCAGTCGGTGAGGGCTCGCCACTTCATCCCCATGTGTCACTAGTTTGCGCTTCCTTCCTATTGTGTCCACCACCGCCCCGATGGTGCCACATTAGTGGCACCTTCCGCGGGCCACTGAGTCCACTCCAATGATCTAATTTCAATTCTACATTTCCATAGGACCTCTCAGGTCACCATAATCTCTAGCATGCCCTCATATTTACATTGGCGCCATTTCAAGGATGTGGCAATGCAGAATGCTCAATTGGATTGGATTAGGCCTTTTTCATTTAATCACATAGCCTCCGCATTAGTGATTTTATATAGTGGGAGGTTTGGGGATGAAATTCAATCAACAATAATTCAATCCTGTTGTAGAAAGAGTAAAAACGGACATCCTCCAACATCGTTGAACAATCCACTTGGTAACATGTTTGTGGGATGAACCGTTTTCATCACTTTAGAAAAATAATAGGGGAAATAATTCAATAAAACAACACCTAACAAGTTTAAGGATACATTTCTGGTGAGGGATGAAGCTTTGATCCATCTTCAATCCTCAGTCTGTTAGCATTTGTCCCCATTCATCATGTCTCAAGTACATCTCACCAACGATCATTGATAGCTTTTATCTACAGAGAGGGAGGGAGAGTGAGTTTCCATATTCATCAGATAAAATTACACTAATTAATTTCCCCAATGTCTTCTTAAAAAAAATAGATCGTTGCATTTATGTTATGCTGCGTCATCGCATCATTATGCATGGACAAAAATGATCTATTATGATTGTTCATTAATGATACTTGTAATTGCACTGCAATGTCATCATCTACTGCTCAACCATGAGTAAGGAAATAAAAATAACTTTTAATGTTATTTTATAATTTTCCATAATGTCTGAAAATTAACTTTTTTTCCTACCATTTCCTGTCGATGTTAATTCCATTCTAGGAGGAACCCGATGTTCTGATTTTAATAGAGCCCTTAGTTTATCAATCCAAGGAATAGATCAAATGATAGAAAACCCCGCTAACATTTTTACTTAAGTGAACATATTGATTATTAAAAATTTCATTCTGGGATCACTGAGCCTTGGAATCACGTGTCGTCAAAGTATGTGGTCTCAAAATAATTCCATATAACTTAAAAAACATACCTAGATATTAAAGGAAATTGGATTCTCCATACCTTAGGGCTTTAAATCTCTAAAATCCAAAATGAAGGCTAATTCAACAGATCAGGTTACTGAGTATGAATTTGAGAATCCTACTCCCAGGTTCTTCCTATATATTCACATGCTTCCACCAAACTTGCACTAGAGGAATCAACCTTCTACAAAGGACTCGCCCCATTCGATCCTCTATATTCATTGTAAACTCTACAAATGTCTCCCCATCGACAATGTCTAGCACTACCAATCGATGAAATGCAATTGATCTTTCAGGTACCTCCTCAGCATAGACATGTGAAAAAATGTACACATGGTGCATTTGTGTGGGAAGATCTTGGTGGTATGGAACCCCGTGTACTATTTTTAGAATCATAAAAGTTAACATGTACCTCACAGATAACTTTCTCCCCCGGCTAAATCTTTACAATCCCTACCAGTGTGAGACTTGAAAGGAATCATGGTCTCCCTCCTCAAACACCAAGGGTCTCTTCCTCATATCAGCATTGAATTTATACATGATATATGTAGTCCTCATCCTCTCTTGGATGATTTGCCCCTTCTCAGTGGTAGCTCATTACTGACTCTGGACCCATGAGTAATGACTCTCCTAGATTTATCCAGCATTGTGTAGATCTTCATGCCCACCTCTACATGGCCTCAAATGGTACCATGCTGCTGGTGGAATGATAGCTTTTGTTGGATGGAAACTAAACTAGTGGAAGGTGTTCCTCTAAAATATGACCAAAACCAAGGACACAAGACGAAAAATGTCCTCCATGTTATGTATTGTCTGCTTCGTCTGAAAATCTGTATGGGGGTGAAAAGATGTTCTCAAGCATAGTGGAGTCCAAAAAGTCTCCAACAATCCCTTCCACAATGGGGATGTAAAGCATGCATCACATTCTGAGATGATAATCAACATCACTCCTTGTATTAACACTATTTCATGTATGTAGAGACATTCCAATCCATCTACAGTTCCCTTATCCAAGATGGGTATGAAGTGAGCTAACTCGGTGAGTCAGTGAGTTATCACCCAATTGGAGTCATGGCCCCTAGATGTTTATGGTAACCTCATCATGATGTCCATGGAGATACCATCCAACTTCTATTCTAGTACCTCTAGTGGTTGTACCAAGCATGTTTTGACCTGAATCTCCCCCTTCACTTGTTAACAAGTGTGGCACCATGAATCAAACTCTACCACATATTTTGTTATCCCTGGACACTAGTCCTAACATCGGAAGTATTGATACATCATCACCACACTAGGATGTACCACCAAAGGGGGTGTATGGAACTCCTACAACACCTCCTCCTAAAGACTCACCGACAATATAGTGCATCCTCTAAAAATGATGGTGTGCTCCCCAGCTATCGAAAATCAATCAAAATCCTAAACATAGGATATCTGAGCACGTCGAAGCTCATATCAACATCCACCAGTTGTTCCTCTCTAACTTTTTGTGCAAGGGGAGAAGGGACAATCATTGATTATAGGTAAGATGAAACATCATCATCCACAAAGGATATCTACACCGCGACTAAATTCTTTATCTCCTCACTTAGAAGCAGTAAACCAGACCTCCTTTCGAGCACATCTTCCGACAAATTCCCCTTGAAATGAGTATAGACTATCTAAAATCCATAGTCTAGGAGGAACTCAATTCAACACCACTGTCTCATGTTCAGGTCCTTCTATGAGAAAATATACATGAGAACCCTATGGTCAGAGTAGACAGTTAACCATTAACCCGTCCTGTAGTGCCTCCATATGTTCCATGAAAAGTGCATTATTGGAAACTCTAGGTCTTGGGTCGTGTAGTACGGCTCATGCTCATTCAATTTCCATGAGACATAGGAAATCAATGCTTGATCTGGCATCAGTACACAACCCAATCATGTCCATGATGTGTTGGAAAAGACTAAACACCCAATTCCCACCCCTTGTAATCTCATGATGGGGGGAACTTATTCGTCTCCAACTCAGCTCCTTGAAACACTATTGGAACTTCTTTGGCCATTTGAATGGATACCCCTACTTTGTTAATGTTGAAAAGGTTTCTTCTACACTTGATATTTCAGGTATGATCCTCGTGTACTATCCATCCTACCACATGAATCTATTCACCAATGTCCTACTCCATGGTGTATCCCATGCATGCATGTCCTCTAACATCACTAGATCCACAAAAACGCTAGCCTATGAGATGACTTATCTATGAAAGTGCATCTCCTGAATCCAAAATTATAAATTAGAGATCATACCATAAATATGGTTCTCTCGATGTGTATCTATATCTATCCGCAGGTGTGTAGCCTGATCCTCTTGTGACAACAAGTGCACCAAAATGAAATCAATGAGTACCACTACAAAACGATCAATGTAGGGGTGGAAGATCTTGTTCATCAGTCACATGAACACCACTAGGGAAATAGTAATTCCAAAAACCATAAACAGAAACTGAAAGTGGCTATATCGGCATCTGAATGAAATATTTCGTACCTACTAGGCCTTTACCCAAAGCTGGTGATAGGCAGAACAGATATCTATCTTCGATATCCATATTGCTCCCTTCGGTAGATCAAAGAGGTCATCAATCCTTGGTAGTGGATACTTGTTCTTCAATTTCACCTAGATCAGGGGGAAAAAGTCCACAAAAAGCCTCAAGTTATGATCGTCCTTCTTGGAAAACCACAGTAGGGATTCTCATTGTGAATCTCAGGGCCTTAAAAACACCTAATCATGAAAGTCCTCTAGCTGTACCACAAATTTACGAGCCTCCAATGAAGAAATCTAATATTCCGTTGTGGATATCAGTGTCATCCTTGGGTACAAATCGTTGCAGAAGTCTACCTCCATGTGAGAAGTTAGTCCCAAAACATCCTCTGAAAATAAATCCACATACATGTCCACAAATACTTGAAATCATGAACTCCTATCATCCACCGCACCAATGGTGAGGCCAGACAACTGGCGAGTGATTGAATTCACCCTGCTCTGAGAAATTACATCATGTGATGCAAAAGTTTAATTCTTACTGATGAAGGAAGAACTGATCCCATAATATTCGACACTGTAGACATTTCCCCTAATAAAATCAATCTGATCATGAACTATAGATAATAAGTACATACCCAATATGACATCATACAGCCTCGACGCCGCTACAAAAGGATCACATTCGATGGTCTGACCACCTGGAGTAAGCTCACACTGCCTTCACTAGTTTGTGATCATCAAATCCCCTCCCATAGGAGTCTCTAATTGTATAGATCTAGAAAAAGGCAACATTGGAATCTCAGAGCCTCGAACTATGATTGTGGAAAGGAAAGAGGGATTGAAACCTGTGTCTATAAGAACCTCTTCTAATGTTGAGTAAACACACATTGTACCATTAATCATCTCGATATATCCACATTCTCTTGAATCCATCTCCTGATGTTTTTTCAACCATTTTCCACCTTCTCTTGAAGATCATGCTTGACTGCTTTGGGTGGTGGTGGTAGCACCTCGTATCTCATCCCACTGTCTACCCCTCTTCCTTCTACCCTACCACTCGCACCACTATGTTGAACACCTTGATCAATTATCTAACCCAACCTTGGAGGTCACTCTACAGCCTATTGATTGTATGTAAAGTGGGTCTGACAATATCAAGATATGTTCCAATGCATGACACATGTGAAGCACAACCTATTCAGGTGCATGTTTCCACTCCCTCTGGGGCCTCGAACGTTTGATCCAATATCAATGGGTTATCCATTAGAGTGTCTGGTCCTCTTGGAGCCCTGTATCAGCTGTCATTTTCCCACTACTAAGGACTCCGCTACCTGCTACCCAATGGTACCTCTCAAAGTCGTTGCATGCTCAACCATGATGTTCTCTAGTATAAGAGCTCATTCTAGAACTGCAGCTTGAGTAGGGATATTGAGATACATATTTGATCCTATGATCTCTCATCTGATCCCATTCGTGAATGTTTGTGAAATATAAAAGGGGTCCCGCACCATATTTGAATAGTAACATGAGATATCTTTGAACCTCTCATAGTACTCAACAACAGTGAGGCTTCTCTACTGTTATTGGAGAATCTCTTATATACATATTGATTGAGAGGTCACAAGGAATAAATCCACCATGAAAAGGATTACAATGTCTTCCTAGGTGAGGGTTTCCTAATTGTGCATATGTAGTTCCATGTTCCAATATCTCCCTACTACTCCCTATAGAAGGCTAGTGGTTGGAACAACCATTTGTTCTGAAGGTGTCCTCACTAAGAGGAAAGCTCAAATCACTGCATCCAGCCAATCCTAAACTACCTTAACATCTACATCACACAGAAACCTCATTGGCCACTACCAATAGGACTCATAAAATATGCTCAGTCGGCGTGTAAAATCTATTGGTAATGATGGTAGAAACTACTTCTTTATGGGTGATGGAACATCCAACACACCACTTGTGGCTTCCATCTATGGAACTGATCCCTACACTGATATCTCGTCACTCTATGGACCATCGTCATGATCTTGTACTGGGATCTGGGCTGCCTGTCTATGTGGAGGTATCCTGAGAGTAATCAAGATGAACCACATGCAGTTAATTATAGATGGTGAGTTGACTCTAACTAAAATATATTCATGAATAACACTTTAACTACACATGAAACCAAGTTTTTTCATGCACCATGTTTAAAATCCTAATTTATGGTCCTGGTGTATGGATATGTCAGTAGATGCTCCCAAACTGGACTCCAATAATATGGATTTCAAACTCAAAAAATTTTACATTGTTTTCCAAATAAAAAACTAACTGTAAACCTTTGAGGTAGAACTGACTCCTCAGATACCACTCTATCATGACCCTTCCTCCATGACACAAGCCGTGACTACCGCAATCATGTCATCCATAGGCTTGGGGCAGGTGAGTAGCCCCAAAAAGAATATCAAAAAACTAGAAGTAATTGAATTTAAACCTATAGGCACACACAACCCATATTTTATAATGTAAAAATTAAATTGGAACAACCACAACGAGTATGTCGCAGGAGGAAGAAACCACACAAGTAAATGTGAAACTGAAAGGAAAAAGGGTGTTGAATACAAACCCAATTGAAAAGGAAGGTACAATGAAAGTAAGTACAGGAATCATAGGATGTTCATTGAAGATACTACCTAAAGGGTAGTTACAACTCACTATTAGATTTCACTGAAAAGTACATTTTCTATAGATCCCCCATTGTGGCCACTAGGTCCTCTCAGGTTGTTAGCTTTCAATTCTTCTTGCACCCTCGGGCCCCTCTAGTCACCACCATCACATCCATGGTCTCTTATTCGCCCTTCATACATTTTGAGGAAGTGGCCATGAGGAACTGACAAGAGAAGGGGCTCGGGCTATGTTCGTGCCAGCCCTTACCCTCCACATTATAGTTATAAAATTGGGGGAGGTTTGGGGATGATGTTCTATAAATAATAATTAGTTCCCACATCAGAATACCTAGAAAATGACACCCTCCCACATCGACAAAGGATCCGTCAAACAACTTATTCATGGGTTGATCCATGTTTGTCACCTTATAAAAATAATGTGGAAAAAATTAAAATAAAAAAACATTTACCTGGTTGGAGGTTCGATTGCAGACAATGGATGAAGGTTTCATCTGTCGTCGGTCCATGCTCTATTAGCATTCATCGACATTTATCATCTCGAGAATCTGTCCCATCAGTGTTTGTCGATATTATTCATTTTCAGAGAGATAGGGAAGAGAGGATCCATGTTCATCAGAGAAAATTACACTAATTGATTTTCCCAACATAATATTTATAGAAACAAAATCATAGTGTTTCTGTTACGCTACGACATCTCGTCATTACATTGCATCATTTCTGAAACCTCTTAGTTGTTACGTTTTCACAAAAAATTAGCCATTATGAGTTTTCATTAATATGACTTGTAGCTGCACCACATCGCCATCACCTTCCTCTCAATGTTGTGAAATTTAATAAAATATCCATTTATGTAATTTTATCAAATTCTGTAATGTCTGAAAATTTACTTTTTAGTATCACACATTCCAGTCAATGTTATGTCCTTTCTACGTGAATCCCAACATTCCATGTTTAATGTTTCCATATTATTTTTGATCGGAGGACCAATTGAAATGTTAGAAAAACCCTCTCTCACATTAATTTATGTGAACTTAAAGAATGTTCAGAATTCTGTTCTTGGCACATAAGGCCTCAGAAACATGTTCCCTCAAAGTATGGGGTTTTGAAATAAATTAATATATATTAAAAAACAATATATAAAAATTCATAGACATTACATGTTATTCTACTATATTAATAAATTTTGGGTGGTTTATAATTTGATAATATATAAAATTATAAAATTATCAAATGAAAGAAATCGACTTATTGATTGTGTGTTTTCATTCTATAATGAAGATGGATTTAGTGCCTTATGTGTCTGGTAGTTTCATGTGGTAACATTTTTAATGCGTATTTGGTAAATTTAGATGTTTTCATACAAATATAGAACATTTAATTTAGTATTGTGTGTGTGTGTTAGTGTGTTTGTGACTATGCATATTGTATTTTCCTTGTGATTTCTAAATTCACCCCACCTTAGTTGTGTATTTTATATAGACAAAATAATATTTTTTCTCAGTGTTTTTTCTAATATCATTGTTAGAGAGGGGGATATCTTATGAACCCAACATTACCGACCTCCTTTTATTAGTACAGAAGCTGTGATGGTTGGAGGTTTTTTTAAAATCATTCTTTGTGTGGGAGTTTAACGTGGTCTACATAATGAGGAGGGCAGGATGATAAAATGGATATGTGGTGGGGGTCATATATCATAGAGGATGGTGACACAAACATGTATATTATAACATATATTCCTCTAAATGAATATTTTGTTAGATATAATGAAACACATGAAACAACGATTTAAAAAAAACATTATTATTTAAATATGATCATCATAAAATTGTATTTGGATAATTGGGAAAAAATTACATTAAATATAATACAAAGTATAAGAACAAAAAGATATTAAAAAAATGTTTATTATTGGTTCAAAAATAATAAACAAATTTAATTTGTATGAATGAATCCATGTAATCTTAGTAATAGTTAATGTTTAAAAGGATCATTTTTCAATAATAGTGAGTTTCTATTATATTTATTGTGTTTAATTTTTAGGAAAAATTTATCCTATATAGAATAATGAATTTATTAAAAATTATTTATTATACATAATAACTAATGAATAATGTTTCCCAACTTTCTTATAAATTTGTTATAAGTGAATATAAAATCATATCATCATAAACATAATGATTTCTCATCAAACTATTTTTATATTCTCAATGTATTTTTATTTAAATAAATTAATCTAATCATTATTTATAAATAATTTTTTTAAATTTAATTATAATATTGTTAATAAAATAAATTTTAAATCATAAATTTTTTATTTCTATGCCTCTAATGACTATAAATTAAATTTATGAATTCAAAATAATTACTTTCTACAATTAACTTTTACGTGATGCTGCACTAATATTATAATTTTTTAATCCATGATTATAAATTTTATTTTATAATATAATAATTAATTTCTAATTTAGTATATTTAATCCATATTAGGTTGTATTTTATTTTTATGGAATGATTTTATTATTTGGGAATAATGAAAATGCCGATTTTAATAAAATGACAATTACCTATGAGGCATATAAACATGTTAATCTATATTAAATTGAATTTAAATTAACATTAATACTATTTCATAAAAGTGGTGTCTAAATAATTATACATGAATTATTGTTAAATTTTTTTTTTATAATTTTTTTTTTAAAATATATTTTCTAAGAAATTAGTATTTATCATTTCATATTGTGTTCATTCAGTGAAAATAATTTACGCATCATATAAAAATTATTTCATGAAAAATGGTTTCAATATATTAAAATATGGGGTAAAATTTCATCAATGAGTCAATATTATTTTTTATTATAAAAAATACTTATGATGGTAAAAACAGTCAACACAATAGAGGGTAAATATTGTCAATTAAGATAAAAACTACGTTATAATGTCACAAAATCTTAAATTAATTATAATTGGTGAGAATAAGAAAAACCAAACCGGAAAATATTATAAATAAAATTAATTTAATTCAACTTGATCATGAGTAAATCATTTAAAATATTTAAAAATCAATTATATTTACAAGTGTGACACTCCACTATCTAATAATGTGGTCCTCCTCTACTAACTTCTTAATTTTTTTTATCAAAATATTTTAGAGATTACCTACCCATATCTATTACTATTTTCAATCCCCATATCGGATACGAACTTTTATGATCAAAATAAAATCATATAAAGGGTTCAAGTGTAAGTGGATGGTGGTTTTCTAAAAAGAGGGTATAGCTCTTAAGCACATTCTTTTGTGTTCGTTTGTTATTCCTACTCCATTAAACATATAAGATCCATTATAATGTAATAAAATTTCAATATAAAATATAATGAGGTATTATTATTCGTATTTTATAAATGTTTAAAAATACTTCTCTATTAAATGGGATATGAATACATTGCTTGTGTGTATGTGTGGACTTCCTCCTATATAAAGCGATGTGTTTCATTTTTCATCACCACAGATCATGGATGATTATAATGATATAATAAATAAATATATATGATATTTATGGAGAAAAATTTATTTTATAATTATAAAATATTACATACCTTTTTAATTTTCCATTAGTTTGAAAATGATAACATCACAATTGATTACTTTTGGGCAACTACATCTATAAACTAACTTGTTTTGTTTTTCATTTCTTCCAGTCATGGAGGGTTATTAAATGGTATTTAATGTATAATAACTATATCATATTCATGATTAATAATTTTTATATTATGCAATAATTATCCTATAACCATGGTAAAACTATAAATATTGACTTGGGATTAAAAATTGAGAATAAAAAAAAATCCATCACCAATATAATTGATTCAATGATTGTTGAATACATTGTAATAAATGAAATGAAATTAAATATGATAAAAAAATAAACATAAAAATGTTAAAAAATATGTAAGTAATTTAAATATTTTTACAATACATTATGTAGTGAATATATGTTTCCAGTCAAAATCGATGTTATGGATTTTTCTTAAAAATCTTGTCTAAAATAATTTAATGTATTCTTTCCAACATTTTTTCATCCCTATATATGTTCAATAAAATGATTCCAAACAGATATTATTATCATAAAATAGGTTTCTAATTTCATATTCGAAATATAGTTTGAATTTCATGCACTCGTTTAAATTTATATCTTCATAAAATCCTCTATATGTGATATTTCAGAAAATGGGTGAAAAAATTATTTTTTAACATATATGACCTGAATTTATCTTCATGATTTCTTGAACAATTTTATTTACTAATATTTATAAAAAATTTACAATGGTGACATAGAATATTACATTACCAATATGTCTATGAAATTTTAATATTATAAATTTTCAATTGAAAAAGAAAATTTATACATAGTTTTACATGAAGACCAACCATGATTCTACATACGTGTAAGAGAGAAAATTTTATAATATTATATGTTGTTAATAAAATAAAATATTATATATATATATATATATATTATGGTCCTTTTGAAATTGTTTTTCAAGATGGTTTATCTAAATACTTCTCTTTATTCCAGTGGTTAATGACTTTGTTCTCTACAGATTTATGATAGAATTTACTAAGTATATTATTTTACTTTTTAGAATACCGTTGAGAGATATTATAGGATTGTATCCCAAGGAACAAATAATAATATTAATTTATTTAAAAATGGTTTTTTTAGAAATATATTAATTTCAAAAGGTTTCAGATGTGGTCATATTTTAAGACTATGTATTAACCCTATTATGAAAAATGTTTTTTTTCATGAAATACAATTTCATATGTAGTCATGTTTTAAAAGAAAGACTTGGGATTATTATTTTTCCTCCCTTAGTAAATATGTAATCTTTTATGAAAAATATTTAAAAAAAAATATATTCATCCATATAATAATAAATATGTAATATCAATTTTTATTTATTTAAAAAAGATAATTTTCATATGGATTTCATTATTTTTCTTATTGACTATTGGGTTCTATTAATTTTTTTTCACCTCATTAGAATATTGATCCCGTCAAATGTATTCATTTTTTTCATATGTCATATGGATGAGTTGGATCTAAAAGGGTTATTTCTTACTACTATTGTGGATTTAATTTAAATAATGAATAATATAGTTTAATGAAACAAAATTTTATATTTCATAAAAAAATTATTTAAAAAGTATAAAATCAATTTCAGATTAAACTATTTATTTTATGGGTTTGATATATAAATTTATATCTTAATGGATTGAAGTAACAATCCATAATGAATATGATAATGTAATAATTTCAGATCAATGATATTAAATATCTAATAATTTGTTATCAAGGGAACATTTTATTACAGTTTATACAATATAATGGTTTAGATAACATTATAAGTTATGAATTTTTTGGTTCATATAATAAGATCCATCTATTCAAATAAATATTATTATGTTAAGCATTAATATGGAAATTTTTGGTACATAATGTATATTCAAAAATATTTGAAAATATTATCACGTTTTCAAGGATTCCTAGTATTTTCCCACATTATATTATTTTTATTAATGATTTATATCATAAATTAACAAAAATATATTGTTTTATTAAGTTCCTCAAACATGTATTATCCTAGTTAGACTGGGGTGTGAATGAAAATGTTTAATTTGTAAAAAATTAAATGAACGATATAAAATATAGAGTTAAAAAATTTGTAGATATTTTAAAAAACCAATCATAATTATGAGTAATAATCTAAACCCAACTAAGTTTCATGTCACTCAAAATAAGATAAAAATAGTGCTTTCTGCAAATTATAGGATTAAAAATATGGAGTTATGAGTTTTCAACATTTTATGTATCAACAATGAAAAATATAACACCATAGGGAATGACATAATGGAATATAAAAATTATAAATGATAACTAATAAATGGAATAATATAATATATTCATGGAAAAAATGAAGACATTGGTAAATAATATTTATGGATATAATGTTATTCCTAACATATCAACTGAATTATTAAAATGTCGGAATGATGATAATTTTTAAAATAGATGTCCCCATAGGGAATCTAAATAAGGGGATTAACACGATCATATTAACAATAGTTTGAGATAGTCATATGAAGATGATCAAACTATAATTGATATAAAAAATTATGAATTATAATTATTCATAAGTTTAATATAGGAACCGTAATTAAATTGAGATTTTTTTATTTCATGGTATTATTCCTCTTTTTATTATTGTATAATTGTTTTATGGAATATAAAGATAAATCATGATTAATTATCTATAGTGATTATTAAATTTTTTATGTTTCTAGATATGGGGTTTCAGAAGTAATTAATTTTTAGAATATTATCATAAGGTTATTAAAATGTAAAAATGTACATATGATCTGGTGTATAGATTTCATTCAATGTATTATGTGATTATAATCACCGTTAAATAATGATACTTTTTGTGAATATTTTTGTGGTTTAGGAAAAATTCATGAATGAAGTACATAATTCTATATGTATTAATATGATCTGTAATTTTATGGGAATTGTAATTAATTTTTATATAATGGTTATTACATTTTGATAACAAATATTTTATAATATAGATAACCATGTTATTTAAAAGTGACATGGTGACTAAGTGATTAATGGTATTTTTGGAATATGTTTTCTATATTTTTATTAATATAATAATAATAAATGTAAATGTTACTTTCAGTGATATTTTATGTCAAAATGGATGATATTATATAAGAAATACATATTGTTTTAAATATTGGACGAATATATGACTTTTTTGTCTTATTTGTTATTTGAATAATGCATTGAATGGTTTAACATGTTTTGGAGAATATATGATTATGGAATATAAAATTTCGGTATATGAGATTTTCATTTATCAATATCCTTTAGAGATTAATATTAAGTAAATCAAATAATAATATGTGATCAAATACCTCTTATTTTGGGGTTTTTAATTCATTCAATCATATTTTAATGAGTTTTCTGTTATTTTATATATTTAAATATTTTTCATTGATCATTTATTTCTTTTATCATTCCTTTGTAGATTAATATTTGATTCTATCATATGAGGGTTTATTCATATTGGATGTTATTGTAACATCTCATAATGTTTTTTTGGGTTTTTTTACTTAAGGGTAAAAATACTACGCATAACACTTTATCCATTTATGTATTCTGTTATACCATGAAAATTAATTTTATAGATTTGGATATATGAACATCATGACATCTATTTATCATTTAGAATATGTGATAAAGTATAGTTCATAAACTAATCAAAAAACCGCTGAATAAAATTACATATATGGAATGAAATCAAATAATGTAATTAAATTTACTCATATTATCTTGAGGGTAAAATAATTTCTCATATTTTTGAAGTAGAAGAATAAATCTATCATGTCTTAAATAGAATATATCACTCATCTATGATGTTATTAGTTTTTAATGTCTTTCTCCAAAATGACAATCATTATTATAAATTTATATTTTCATAAGTATTTGGGAAATGGTATGTTCCCTATTAGTAACATATATATTAATGTTCTTTTAAAAAGTATATCTTATAAATGTAGTTAAAATATTATTTCTTTAAACATAGGAATATAATATTTCCAATTCTTATAATTTGTTTTAATTTTTCTTCAACCATTTCTGATGGTCATGAGAATAAATCTTGAGGAAAACATTTCTTTACTGATGATGTATAAAATACCTAGAGACATTGAATGTATATTTCATCAAATAAATGAAATTTTAAATGGCGTGTACCACTCAAAAAACCAATACTTAATAAATGAAACCATTATTCTTTAAATATGACTATTATAACGTAGTAGTTTCATTGGAAGCTATAAATAAGAGTAACCAAATTATTAAATATATGAAGAGGTGATCATATATTAAAAATAATTTATTTTTTATTAGGAAATAATTAACAAAATTTTCATGGTAATTATGATATCATAAAAATAAAATAACAAAAAATGTTTACTAGGGTCATTTTTCATTAATATATGGTTTTAATTAAATTTTGTATGTTTCATTTTAAATGTAATTTTATCATAATTATTAAGTTAAATTTATTAATAAAGAATTATTTATATATTAAAAAAAATTAATAATTATTCAATAACTTATGATCACTTTGTTTTAAGTAAAGATAAAAAGAAAAAATTCATGATTGAGATATATGTTTCATAATACTATATTTAAATATGATTATTATTTTTATCATAATAAATGAAATTATTGAAAATTAATTAATTATATTTTTAAATTTTTATTATATATTCAATAAAATAAATAAATAATAATCTTATTGTCTTTACAAGTCAAGGATTGATAATAAAATCATTTTATGCTCCAAAAATATATATTTTATAAAAATATTTTTAAAAAATTTGTGAGTAAATTTTTTATTTATTCTCCACCAGTTCAATTTTTATGATAATATAATATTTAATTTTATTCAAAATATTTGATTTTAAATATAATTATTTTTTAGTTTTTTTAGAAAATATTTCTATTTTATGGAATTCTGAAATATACACATTTTTTATAAAGGAAATAAGTTATTCTAAAATATTAATGAAGTCTCAAAATGGTTTGGAGTAGTATTAAATAAAAACTAGTCTTGTTTGGAAATAATTATTGAAGTTTATCCTGCATGAATAATTATTATTCTTTTTTTTTATAAATTAAGTTTTAGGCGTAAAAAACATATTTTATAAAATAAAATCCTTTATTTCAATTTTCCTTTTTATATTAAAACTATTTATATTAAAAAGAAAAATTGAATCTTGATATTTGGAAAAAATATTTTTAATCATGATTTTATCATTTATTAATGATTTCAATGTCATTTTTTGTTAAAATGAATTATTATAATGGAAAAAATGGTCACCATACTAAAAGAAAAAACATTAATGTTGGGTTTAAATATAAGCAATACATATAAAACACATTGTTGTAATTATTATTGAATAAACAATTAATGACACTTATAAATTAAAAATAATCATTTTTAGAGCAACATGATCCTGATTAATATCTCTATAATATTTAATGTTAATGATATTTAAATTCATACATGTCCCCTAATTTATAAATGGTAAACACATGTTCTAATTTATTCATTATATTTGAGCATTATTTCTTATCAAATACCTTCCAAAGTCCAAACCCTATTTTCCATCCTCATGTTCTATATTACATTTTTCTCAATTAAATACCAACCTTATAGGTATTATGTTGAAAGAAAAATGAGGTTTACTAAAGAATATGTCCACATCTTAACTGAGTTCGTTCTTGCTTATTTATTTTTATGTCCATCGAATAGATCATAATAATTATAATTTAACAAAATATATATCTAATATATAATTAATTACCATTATGTATTTGGTGAAACCCATATTCATATCATTTTCCATCAAATGGAAAATGAAATCATAGCTCATGTGTACTTATGTTCTACCACATCTATTAGGATTTGTGTTTCAAATTTCATCATCACATCTCATTGACTAGTTATTATGACGGATATAACAAATATAGATTATTTTAAATTAATAATTCTGACGATATGAAGATAATATTTTATATAACTACTCATCCTTCCATATACTTGTAAATGATAACATTCCTTGTATGTATGTGTGGACTATTTCCACCACGTACTGATGTGGCTTAATTTTCATGT
The DNA here is from genome assembly GCA_963277665.1 of Viscum album. Lineage (NCBI taxonomy): Eukaryota > Viridiplantae > Streptophyta > Magnoliopsida > Santalales > Viscaceae > Viscum > Viscum album. The sequence goes on along the minus strand of OY728127.1, from coordinate 1,471,189,407 downwards.
ATTTTATTAAAGGATGGTTTTCAAAATTTATCTCCATCTAAATTTTATTTTTAAATTTTCAATAACTCTACCTTGTGGTGGAGTGATAACCATACAAGAAAACAAATTTAAAAAATATACAAAAATAAAAAATATTGTATAAAAATTAGAGAGCAGTGAAACTTAAAGATCCAATGTAGAGGCCTCCACAAGAATCAAAATTCAATGAAAACATTCTTAATATTAATATCATGGAAAACCACCACCAAGAAACTAGCATAGATAAATACCTATTTTTCCCCCAATGTTGGTCATTGATTTTTCTATGCATTTTTAGTAGAGATTTGTTCATTCATCATCTTTCTGGAAAAATATATAGGGAAGGATATGTGGTATAGATCCAATATATTGGGGGGCTACCATGTCCTATTTAAAAAATGATACCAATGAATCCTAGACTATTTGATCTGGTGGCATAGGAATAATAATAGGACATGGATGGTAACGTTCAATCTTAGTTTACTATGATATACTGGACCAAAATTGCATCAGAGAAGATATATGTTCTTCAATAAAGACATGAGTTACACTAATATAGGGATAGTTGAACATATGTATCCCTTTTCCTATTTATGTGATAATTTATGGGACATGGATACTAATTTTGTCATCGACGATCTAGTGGTCTTTGGAATGGGTAGATAAGAGTACCCTTTTGTGGAATTTATTTATTCTTAGTTGGCATTCAGAAATCCACCAATTCTGAGAGTCCCTTCATACCACTACCCATAACTATTTTAATGATATTTTTAGCTACATGACGATCATCAATTCATGGAGATAACTAGGCATGTTCCCCTTTCCCCTCAGATTTAGTAAGATTTATAGAGATCTATAAAAAAATTCACTATAGTTCCACTCCTTATCATGATATTGGTGTTGTTTTGAGCAGTGTTGTATCATTATCGTTCCTTCTACCATTAGATTTACCACAATTCATTATATTTTTGGGCCCATTTATGATACAACCTCTTTCATATATTAGATTCTTTGAGATATCAAAAAATTTGGAAAAATATTTCTATAATGTTAAGGCCACAGTTTGATCTATATTAATGCTTCTATACTCATGATCCTACAGTCTTGATAGAAACTATATGAATCGTTCACCGAATTAGTTTGTGAACTAATAAGCCTTTCTCGTTTTTTCAGAAGCCTCTCCTACATCTTGATTCACCACCTGCATAAAGGAAATATAAGCACCATCATTAGTAACTGTAATATCATCATTATATATAGGTCCTAACAACATATTGAAATTATGAATTATGGTATCCATTTTTTAGTCACGGCCTCCAACCTGTGGATGTATTCCATTTTGAAAGTGTTCAAACAAACAATGTTTTTCTATATAATGAACAAAATGTTCTCAAAACATATGACATGAACTTAATTGATTTTTTAATTATATGAAATATGGACAGAAATTAAAAATAAAATATTATAATGTAATAAACATTAAAATTGTTTATAAACATGTAAATTATTATTATATTCTTATTATAAAAAATTTAAATAATGTACATGGTGAGTCAGTGTTGAGTTGTTTAATTTCCCTTTAAATGTTATTAAAATCTTTTTGACAATTTATTTTGGAATATTTATCCTCTATGTCTATTTTTCATAAAATGTATCAATAATTTTATTCTTATAATAAAATAGTTATGTACAATAATTATAATAATATCTTTTACAATGACTATAATTTTTTAAAATATAATACATGTTAAAGTCTTATATACATATAATTTTTGAAAGGTTGTGAAATGAATTTTTTTAAAATCTATGAGACATGAATGTAATTTCCAACTATATTGATATTTATTAATTATGATTATTCCCATTTTATCATGTTTTTTAAATTAATGTATTTATTCTTATTAATTTAATAATTTTTTATTTTATTTGTTTATAAAGGAAATATATTTTTATCTACATTATTACACGAATCCTAAAACAACATTTTCATATGTCTTATAAAGATTATATTTTGAGGCTTTATTATGGAAATGATTGTTTTATTGTTTTCTGTGTATGATATTGTCCATATAAAATTTAATTATTTATTTTTCAGCTTCATATGGATGGAAAATATTGTTTGAAATGATTTTTTTCTCTTACGAATTATGTTACAAATAACCGAGTTAGTTATTCAACATGTTAGGGTTATTAAAACATATCATATAAGATTTTTATAAATATTATATCCCAATTAATGTATTTTATTTTTCTATATTTCTCAAAGATTATTTATGAAAATATATTATATTTTTAAAGAATGAAAATTATTATAGGTGTTATGTATGCTTATAAACCATTTAATAGTGCAATGAATAATTTTTAATAAAAATATTTTATCGAGTTCTCACATTGTCTAATGAACCCTAATGAGTATGATTTTACAGTCATTTATAGTTATTATCTTTATAATGTAAAATGATCGGTACTATAGATGAAATCATGAGTATGTAATCAAATATTTAATATTTGTTTTATTTATGTAAAAAGGTAATCTTTTCATTTGGATTTAATAGAATTTGAATGAGACTAACAGGTTAACATCCATTTTAATATTTATTTCTATAATATTTGTGAACATCCAATGTTTTCAAATGATTAATATAGTCCCTAATGTTGGGTAGGAAATATAGAAAAATATATATTATTCTTCTATGGTGGATCCATCATGAGAAAATAAATGAATCATGCATAAACCCATATTTAATATTTATATATAGTGCATCTATGGAAGAAAAAAAATTGAGTAGATGGTCCTTCATTATAATATATTGGATTTATATGGAACTTTTAATCATATATTTCTATAAATGTAATCCAAAATATTATTGAAAATGTATGAATATTATATCATATCTATTAAACTCATAATTATCAGTTTTTAAAGGAGCCTGTCCACATATAATGAAATACCATGATTTCCTTCATGATTATTATACCCTAGTAATATGGTTTTAATGTGATGTGAAAGATATTTGGTTTTTTGATAAGGAAGATATCATTTTATGTTCGATATAACTCATGTGTATGTTTTCACCTAGATCTGATTTTCTAGAAAATGTTCTAATTTAATTGCTTTAAAAATCAATAAATGAGGGGGACGAATGATAGATGCATTCCAAATAAACATAATATATTAGGAATACATGAACCATATCCAATAAAAAAAGTGTATTAGTCTATTCAAAACTGTTCATGATGTCAATGGATTTCCCCAAGAGGATGAAAACATAAAAATTACATGGTGTATAATGTTTACTTATTATGTAATCATTCTAGGTTATACTTAATTAAATGATGTTTCTCCTCTTTTTTGGATATAACACATACCCCTTCCCTTCCATCTCATAAGAGGATAGCCTGATCTGCTTTCTGGAATTATAAACATTGGATTTAGTGTTTCTTCATGATCGAGGATGAATTTTTTCCAATGTAGGTCTTGTTGGATGTCTTCCAATGAGTTATCAATTCCTATAAAACCTTTATAAATTTCTATTCTCCAATAAATCTTGTTTTGTGTATGATATTAGTTTATATATTTAGGATTTTCATCTATTCATCTATGTACTTCATATAATTATCATGTTTGGTGTTGAAACTCGACGAGTCTTATACCACGTAATTATGTTAGGTGGTCATTATTGTATCCCGAATAGTAAATTCGTTTTTACCCTTATTCAATTATGTCACACCCTAGACCTTCATACACGGCTTATAAAATTAAATTAATTCCTTTATTAAAATTATGGAACATTTTTATGTTTAAAATATAGTACTTTGGGATGGTTGAGGTCTTCAACCTCAACCAGGAGGACCTGAGATGTGTCATAATTTGTCATCCCCATGTTATGCCATCCAGTTGGGTTCATGTGTGCTCTCCATATAAGATGGATCCAAATATAACTCAATGGGATTATAGATGAGGGATCAAAAATAAATTTCAATATGAATACATGTTTTTAAAATGGTTAACTAGATTTAATAAAATCCATGGAATGATTTGGACGACATCAAGTACTAATAATGACTATAAAGAAGATCGTGAAATGATTCATGATATGTAAAATGATATGGATACCATTGAAACTTTAACTCCTTGGACCAAAATTTTGTGGTTATGAATGATTATTGATATTTATTCCCTGGATATTTATAATACATGGAACATACCCATGTTGTTCGGACACATGATTGATTTTGGATGAAAAGTACATTTACAATCCTTGGATCTGACTATTGTGAGCATAACACATGATTTATTTGGATTCCAAGAAAATTTATGCTCCTTGGATTAGGGTTTATGTGTCTAGATATTGTATTCAATGGAAATTTCTACTCCATAGACCTAGATTACATTGGATGCAAGTGGAATTTCTACCGCTTGGATTCGGCTATCTTGGAAAACCTTGGTCATTTAATCATGACATGTTCCATGGCCTCCATAAAAAATGATTCAATGTATCTATGGGGATGCTCCAATGATTCACACAGATGCACCGGTAATTTATACCATGTATCTACCCCATGTAAACTAGATATGATGATGATTCCGTGATCCTAATGCCTCATATATGACCATTAGGTTCTAACAGTAGATTACTAGACAATGGTCAGAGTGGATGTTTCATCATGATTTACATATATACCTTGTATAGACACTGTTGGTGGTGGATTACTTATTTGTTAGTCACACACTCTCCATGTTATCATTGGGTACTGAATAAAACATCATTGATTCATGAAACCACCCAAATCATGATTCATTATTTGTATCTCATAGGATCATAGTAGAATAGGGCCAAGATACAATCATTATTCTAAAAGGATATATTTAATTTTTTTTCCATTTTGATCAATTGATACATGAACTATAATGATTTCTTCAATCACGTAATTCAAACAATTTGTATAAAGACATGACATACTCATTATGAATTTGAAACTACCTTCCATATTGATTTTTATTATTACTATCATCTGGATTTTTTTCATAAATAACAGATATACAATTTTCATCCTCTAATTTAGTTCCATATGTTACTATTGTGTTACCCTAATTTTGATGGTATAATATTTCAATATTAAATCCTTAGACCCTCACAGCTAGTCAGCATCCTCTGGCATACATGGAGGTATGCATGAGGACTTTTGATCTAATAAACGAGGGCACAATTTTGTGTCACTCGAGGCAGGGTGTTAAAAAGTTGTATAATAGGTTTTATTTTCAATTAATTTGTTGATTTCCAATTTTCAGACAATATATAGGATATTAGGGGTTAATTAAAACTTGGTTATAAGATATTCCAAGGAATAGATAACCCATTATAAGTTTCAATGCCACATATTCAAGAAAGAGAAATCATTGTTCTATGTTGTGTTTGTTACAATTGATATGATTCCACCATTATGTGGTGCACATGATATGTGTTGTTATTATAGATATGGTTAGGGTTGTCAATTTATTATTATATTTTTCAGATGACTTCATACCATATAATTCATCATATTATTCACCTTAATGAAATAATATTTTATGAATATACCATTTCATATAGGATGAATTGTTTAAATTAAATGAATTTATTATGTGTTCTTTGTGATATATATGCAATATACTAAAATTGTTGCAGGAGAATGAGAGCCATAATTAGTACTTAGAGATTCTATCATAACCTGAATAGTGTTTTATTGAGTAGGAAACATAAGAAAAAATATGTAGTAAAATATCTCATGTTGGGTCAGGGACCACTGGTCACATAGACTGGAACATGTTGTTGTTGGGGTTATATGTAATTGATGCATAGATTTATATGTTTAATTGGACATTAGGGATTAGATGTTGTGATCCATTTAGTTCACACATATAATATTATTTTTTTGAAAATATTTTTTTAAATTATATTAATATTATTAAATTGAACGTTTCCAATTAGATATATCAGGACATGTACTATTAATCATAGAGGTTGATCAATACACGAATTTAGAGTGTGCAGTATGAAGAGTTTCTATTGAATTTCTGGTAGATTGTATTACATAGTCCTGGATCTTCAAGGATGAAAAATAGAGAATTTTTATTATTTGAAATATATTACATGTCCTTTGATATTATTAACGATACTATTTATGGAATTTTTATTGAGGCAGGGTTTGTAATTTTGAGGAAAATTTATCCATGTTGTCCTCCATTCATATGCCCAAAGTGTGGAAATAACAATTCTCCAGAAGTGATGGACCATTAGACACTAATAGATCCTCACGTAATGCATCATAGGAAATCACACTATTTTCTTAATATGGTAATTGTTTCCTAGTAATATTAATCTTTTGTACTATTTATTAAGATTACAATGTGATCCTCAAAGACATTCACAACTATGGAAGAGATTACATGTGAGTTCTAGTAGCATAAAAGCACAAATTTTTAGGGGATGGTAGTCTACATTATTCTATTGTAGTTCTTGATACATTTTTATTGAATTTAGAGCATCTGCATAAACCTATTGAAGGAAGAGAGAATCTCTATATGCATATGACACGGGGATGCACCTTGTGATTACGAAAAGTTATGAATCATGATGATATAATTAGGGATATCATTTAATAGTATTTTCAATCCAACAATCATCGTTATTAAATTTATAAGACTCTAATATATAAAGGGGATGGGTTTTTAAAATGGCTAGAGAAGGGTTCGATTAGTATTATAATGTATTTAGATAGAAATATAGAGATGAAATTCTTTTCACCGATTTGTCATTTTTTTTATACGTAGAGGGAGATATTATTCATGGAAGGTACCAAGAATTTCTTAGAGTAATATATAGATAATTTTTGATTGACTAAAATATCTGAGATAGTGAATTAGGTATTAATTACTGAACATAATTTGATAGATGATTGAGATCCATTAGAGGGTATTGAAAATTATTAACATAGTGGTTTTGTATTAGGTGTAAGGAAGTAATTTCTTTAGGCTTATCATGAGGAAAATACAAACAAAAGTGTGGGTACATGTCGATCTATCATAATTCATCAGTTTTTTGAGGAGGGTAAAAATTAGGATTCAATTTTTTAGAAACCCATTATAGTGAGAATATTGCACCAGAATGTCCATATACAACATTTTGGTAGGACCATTCCTCCTATGGTAATTTTGAGGGGTCAGATTTCAAATCTAGGTTCACGATCGGGATTCATAGATCTATATCAAACTAGGAGAAAGAATATGACCTATAATTTAGGATGATGTGTGGGTCATGGATTGGGGATTCAAACTCCAATTGAACCTCGACTATATAGTGGTCCTGCTATAGGTAATCTGGAATTTTGGCGGGGCTACAGTTCATTCCAAATATATTCATTAATCCATACCACTAATGAGAACAGAATCAGTCTGCATATAATGAGTTGTATGATCTTAGTTTCCTTAACTCTAGTATCTACTATATTTTAGATATGGCCTTCAAAAAAATTTCATACATGTACTTGTTCAGTATAGCCTAGTCTCATTGTTCAGTTTTTGGATGAATTTATAAGAGTAGATACTCTATTGTATATCAGATTGTAGAGAGTTTCCCAATGCATGGATTACCCATAAGATACATATGTATCACATTATATGGGATATTTTATCCCTTGACATTATAGTATATAAAATGACACTTGGGATTTATCGGATTGTGTTTCTTTAAACATTCATAGAATTCTATCATCGAAGGGTGAATTTCACAACACTAGATGATCAGGTTGTTATTTATAGGGGTGATAGGGATTTTCATACTGGTAGAGCTATAATAAATTATCATGGTCTGGGTGGAATGGAAAACAATATTTCTAGTCAGTATTTGGATTATCTATGATCATGTCAAGATGAATTTCCACTAGTTGTTAATCATTTCAAGTTTATAATACCAAATAAATTTTAATTGACCTCTAGAGGGATATATTGAGTTTTCCATCAGTCTAGATATATGAGTTTCAATGATATCCCATCCTCCATATATAATGAAATTGTCTAATATGTACGATATTCACTGATAACTAGAGGAATTTGATGAAATGGGCTTTATATAACCTAGTTATTTATTAAGGGGTTTTGGATAAATTCATTGAAAAATAAGGAAGGTAGCATTATGATATGTGTCAATTATTTGAAATTGACCAAATTTATGGTCTATAATTTGTATCTCTCTCATTTTAGAAATGATATATTCAATCGTAATTGTGGATAACAGGTGTTCATGATGATTAATATGAGATCATGTATTCATTTGGTGCGTGTTTAACCTTCATAGATAAATTGTATAGTATTTCATCAAATTTATGGTTATTATTTTTTGAAATGTGTTCAAGTCTAAAAAATGTCAAAAAAATCCATTGAATTAATGAAAAAGTTTTTCCATCATTATCTGGATTCGTTTGTGGTGGTATTTGATGATGATATCCTAGTGTATTCACAAGATCAACATGACTATACCTAAAAAATTGATATCATTTTGGAAATACTAAGAGAGGAAAATTTATATTCTATGCTCAAAATGTGTCACTTATTGATTGATATGATTATCTTTTTGTGTAATGTTATATCATAGATAAGAGTGTCAGTAGAACAAGAGATGTTGATAGTTGTAGTTTCTTAGGAGCTTCTGAACAACATATTTGGTATACTGAGTTTGTTTTCACTAGTTAGTTGTTAGAATTATTTCATACGTGAATTTTTATACAAATAACATTTTCTTATGATATTTAATATTATTGGTGTGATGTTTTTATGGTCAGAATCAATTAACAAAACATTTCAATAGGTGAAAGTGATACTTTCTTTAACAGCGATCCTAATTCGATAATATTCGGTTAGAATATATACACTAAATTTTGATACACCGGGTAATGGGTAAGGATAAGTACTACTGTATGGGGAGTGATTAATGGCTTGGAGGTTTTTTCTGTTGATGCCACACCATAGTAAATATCCAATGCACAATATCAATTTACACATTTTTTGTTATGTGTTAGACTATTGAAGGAATTATTTACCGAGTTAGTGTTTTCTGGTGTACCAAAACCTTAAAATCATCATGTACATATTTATATATTGTAACATGAATCATAGTTAGCATTTTTGTGTTGAGTTATTAGAATTTTTGGACATCGACCCTGACTATTCACATCGAATATTTAATTAAACTTCTACGAAACTGAGTACCATTACTCAAATAAATGAATTTTAGTATCCTTGTAGTGGGTAGTGGCTTATGGAAACGTTTTCATAGATGTAGATTATAGTGTAGGATAATATCATTCAGGATTTTCTATAAACATTAGTGGAAATGTAAAATATCCTAGATTAATTGAGGATGAATGAACTATCAAATATGAGTACGTCATCTAATGGGAATGCGTGGCAGGTGGGTACCTACCTTTTTGTTGCACCACACGAGAGCATGAAATTCTATGGACACAAGGACATGTTTGGGTCCCAACAGAAATATGTGAAGAGTTGATATTGTAGATTCATTCTCATATTCGGTATAATACCCTAATGTCCCCCTGATTTACTAATAATTACATCTTAGTTATTGGTGGATGGTAATGAAAGGATATGTATCTATTTTTTCCAAAGGTGTTCTACTGGTATACAGGAAATGGAGGAACACCTATGAAATGATTGGATTTTATAATATTTTTCAATTCCCATGAAGAGTTGATATGATGTTAAAATGGATATCATTACTGGGTTTCCACGTTCCCCTCATTGTAGAGATGTTTTATATGTAGTTATAGATAGGATCATGATGATAACCAATTTCATGCATATCTGGGAGACATTCTTTGAAGATGAGTGTGGGAGAGAACTTGTTTTTGATATTTTTTCTACCGTGGGCTTCATCATACCTCTTTATCTAAGAGGTATGATCATTTAACACTATTTTTTTGGTATAGCTTTAGAGAACCATGGGTACACATGTGACATTGAGTACAACATACCAGACTAAAATTGATGTGCAGTCAAATCATACATTAAAATTTAAAGATGACATTCTTAGGGAATGTTATTCTAATTTTTTGATCTTTTGGGATTGGAATATACTACTAAAATACTGATACTACAACAATAACAATTAGTTGACTATAAAGAATGAACATAATCAGGATTTATAATGTAGGCCATGCCGATAACATTTATTCTTGTTAGAGGGAAGATAGGTGTCATTGAATGGACCAAACCATGTGCAATGGAATTCCAAGAAAGTATGATTGATCATAATGTGGATGTATATATCCCATTTTAGAAAAAACTCAAATCCCATTCTTCGTCAAGGACATTTAGTGTTTACGATAAATAATTGTAGTTTTTTATATATCTCACCATGGTTGGGGAATGTATGGATTTGGAGATCCGGTCTGCTATCACAATGATATGATGGGCCATTCTAGATTTTATACAGAGTCAGTTGGGTAGCATATCGATTAGATTTATCTCATCAGTACTGATCCACTAGTGAAATTTTCCTTATGTCTCAAATGCATTGGTATCACTCAAAAAAATATATTGGACTTCATCCTGATAAGGATGTTTTTTTGCATATGAATCCTTCCTGGAGAATACTATAAATATAATTTTTTTGAGAAAAAAGGTATTTTGAAGCAGTGAGTTCCTCTAGTACATGTCTTATTACCGCATGGGCATGTACATGAAGAGACTTGGGAGTGAAGGTTTGATGTACATAATTAGTGTCTATAGTTACTCTATATCAATTATTGACAACCATTATAAATGAAATTTGTGGAAGAATGTAATTAGGGGGTGAATATTAAAATATAAAAATATTTTTATTAGGTACATATCCTTTTATTTGTACTTAAACTCTTTTTATGTTATTTTTTGGCTTAAAACATACAGTTGGGACCATTGGCTAGCTTGGATGTTTTTGGAATGAAGAAACAAGGTGGGGAAGGTTGGATGCAGGCCAAATATGTGGTTTGTAGTTGGAATAAATGGTGGGATTTGAATACGTGATGTGTATTGGATTATCTAGAACCTTTCATGATTTATAATTTTATTTCCTTTTGTGGGAATACCAGAACAATACATGTATTATATTTATTCTATTCAATTTAATTTATGTAGCTATTTTTTTAAAACGGGGAACTGATTTTTATTATTGTTAGGACCACCTTTCTCATTCACATAGGTTCTGCATCAGTGGATGTCTTGTGAATCCTAAACATATGATATTAAGCCACATCATGATTTAGACTGTGATTCATCTACCTTAGGTATTATTAGAACTATTCTAGTGATTTATTTTTTATCTGAGAACCTTTATCAATTTATATTCTCCTCAATGTTGTTATTTTATTATATGATTTTATCCCTTATTTTATGGGAGTTCAACATTTATCCTTTTTCTTCTGATCTGGATCAATTTAGGAACATGAACTGACTGAGTGTTTTACAATGCGATAATGGTAGGTGGTCTATGTATTTTAGATACATACCTAGTGTTTTTACCTAGAATCCTTTTTGTAGCAAACCAGACCTTCATACATTACCCATAATATTAATGGAATTCCATTATTAAATTTTACAAACATTTGTAGGTTTCCCACAATGTATCATGTGATGATTTGTGGTTTTTAAAATCAAAAAATACCACCCGAGTGATCTGTTATGTTAAATTCCCCAAGTTATAACACACTATTGTAAGTGTGTGAGCACAACTTATTAGTGGGATTCATTTTGAATCGAATTTATTATATGATTGGGATTATTCTTCCTTTTACAAAAGACATAATGTTTATAATATGATTAAATAGATTTAATAGAAATTTTTGAATGAGTTTTTTGAATTCATGGATTATATATGGTTATGAAATGTGTTATGATGTGATTAATGAGACGATAAATGATTTGGATGAATAGAAAATTTTACTCAATGGATCTATCATGTGGGGTTCTGACACATGATTGATTTAGAGGCCAATAACATTTCTAATCCTTGGATCTATCTCATATTGTTCTAAAAATCATTAGTCAGGTCTAAAATGAAATGTATACTCCTTGGTTTTAGCCCATGTGTGTCTAAAACATGATTTACTTGGCTGACTTGTAGTTTTCTACATATTTGGTCCTACATTATTGGTTATAACCATGGATTGCATTGAAATTTATACTCTATGGATCTAGGTAACAATCAATGCCAAGGGAATTCCATTCCATTCAATTAGAATTATATAGACCTCCATAGACAAGCATGATGGATATTCTCTATAGGCTACATCCATGTCACTACTGTATATATATAGATTTGGTCCAAGGACTTGAGGGGGTGAAATGGTTATGTAATACTTTGATCTAGCTAATGTAGGACTAACATATTGAGGATGACATGTTATTTATACCGTAGATCTATTCCTTGGTTCCAGAAATTAGATTACATTGAATAATCCACAATTTATGTTTTATCCTTCTTAAAATTACGCCATTATAATTGTTTCATTAATGATGTTAGAGTATTAATTAATACTCATTATTCCTTTATATTATACTCATATATTAATTAGTAATTAAGATTATATACACAAACTGTAAGTGTAATAGTCACCATTTGTGGTGGCCTATGGAGTATTATCTCTCAACCTATTAGGGACACTATTGGATTCTTGAATAGGCTTAATGTATGTAGGTAGGTAGATGTGAAATCACACCCAACATATTGAATGATTGGTAATTCCTAGGACAATTTTGGCACATGACCGAGTTAGGATCATGATTATAACTAGATATAGTTCCTTTTTGTCTTTTTTTATTTTGATACATTTACTAGGTTGATTCATGTTTCCATGTACAACATGAATTTTTTATAGAGATAATAAATGGAAATTTTTAATATGGCACTACTTTTGGTTTGGACTATTATTAATATCATTTGGATGTTTATCAAAGATAAATGATTTAAATTATTCTTACTTTGATTTATTTATCTCTTATACCATTGGTTTACAATTATTCTTAAGGTATTGTCTCCCCAATATACCACCAAATACACGCACTGCTAGACAGAAGCCACTAGGATATGTGGTGGTGTGCATGAGTGCATATGACCAACTGGCTTAGGCCCCATTGTTTCTATAGCGTTTTTGTGTTACATGATGTGTGTGGGTTTTATGTGGATTTTTTGTTTTTCCTAATGGAAACATGAGATGTTGGTAATTGTTGTAGTTAGGGAATTTATGGTTTATAACCAACCCATCTCATGTGGGAAGGGATAAGAGATCACATGTTTTTTGTTGTCGGTATGTGGTATAGGAAAACCAATGGGGAAGTATTACGTGGTTCCTATGAATATATTACCATTATATCAACATAAAAAACTTTGATATGATACATAATGAGTGATGTTTATTGAGGATTACAATGGAAGGATGACCAAATAGGTTTATGTTTGTTCTATTATTTTATCTCTAGAGAATTAGTATGCATGTATCAAATTTTATAAGAGGAAATCAGAAGGGTACTACTAAGTGTAAATGTTATTATAACCATCTTAAATATAAAATACTTTTTTAGGTATTCTGGATGGAATTGTAGACCATGAAGAAATATACTAGGATTTGGTGATGTGTTTCCGTTAAAGGTAAAACATTGGTGTTATTTTGGATTTTCTATTTTATTTTTATTTAATATGACATTACATGAATTGTTGGAATATACTGTATATGATCATATTTAATTATATGAGATGATGCTTATTAGTGTTCTTCTTATTATTTATAGTCATTAAATTATATTATTTTGTTAATACATCCTATAGTGTTTTTATTATACTGGAGATTGTTTGTATGATGGGATATATTGTAGCCGGTATTCATGGGTTACCCGTTGAAATTATTTCGATCCCAATAACTGTATTGGTGGAGGTGGGTGACAGAGTGGTATCAATACTGATATTTTAAATATAAGGAGATTGATGTGAGGAACTATTATGATTTCATTGGTTGGTAGAGAAATGTTATCATTTGATCATTTTATATGATATATGATAGGGAAACTATATAACATATTGAATTTTAGGGCCTCACTATTTCTGATGCAGTGGACATAGAGTCTACCAAATCACCAGGTGATGTGTAATTGAATGTAAGGTTGATACATAGGAAAGGTAGATGCATTTTATATTTATGTGCTCTTATTTTAATGGTGTGTATTTGAGAATTAAGTTAACCACATTAAATGAATTGATATTAATTACATGATACAATGATTTTTCATTTGTTTTTTATGGTAGTATACATTGTTTCCTTACGAATATAAATTAGGGGAGGACTTATTCTCTAATGATGAATTAATTAATTTTGTATTTTAATGTCATGCAGGCGTGCCAGACATTCCTGATGTGAAAAATATATTTATGTTATGGGTGAAGTCCTCTAATTTTGGTCTTCATCCAACTTAATACATACATCTATCAATAACATTCAACTTGTTTGTGTCAATATTCAATGTGATGAATAATATTTTCATAGTTGACATTAATTGTTTCCTAATTTAATTAAATTCCTAATAAATAATATCATTATTTTTGAAAATGGTTCCAATAGTTGTAATAGTTGTTTTAATGGATTTATATATTTTTATGGAATGTTTTGCTAATAATTTCTATTAAAATAAAATTAAATATTTTCTATAAAATTTTCTTTGATGAATGATATTGATGTCAACTATTGAAAATTATTTTTATTAACTTAAAACGAATTAAATCCCATGTATAAAGAAAGATTATAAAAATAACTAAAATAAATTTCTTATTTTTAAATTTATGTTCTCAATAAGTAATTTACATGAATACGTTTTTCAATTAAAATTTTATGGTGTATTCATCATTTTCATAGGCCATGTTATAATTATAATTTTATTAATTGTTATGTTTAATTTATTTATTTTTTGCCTTATAATTAATTTTCACTTAATTTTTTTTATGAATTAATTAAATATTGTTAAAAAAATATCATTGTTTTTTGTTTTAATTTTCAAATATTTAGTCTGCATTTTATAAATTTATATTTTAGATTAAATATAATTAAAAAATAGATGTTAATTAAACTAAAATTGAATCACTATAAAAAATTTAAATTTTTTTTTACAAGTATCATTTTAGTCACATTATATGAGACACCACTAGAAATAATATTTTTTATAAATAATTCTATTCTAACATTCATACCATTAAATTAACGATCATGACATATAATAATTAATTAGATTTTCTATTTTTTGGAATAAATATATTTAAAATTCTATATTATATTTTGATATTTCTTAACATGAAATTTTATCTCCCATGATAAAATTAATTAGTAATGTTAGCATGTCCTTAAAATTTCATTCATAAATTTAATTCCATTTATAATTTTTAATTTCTTCAATGAATTCATTATTTTAACTGATCATGTTTCATTTATTATTGTAGGTGCGATATATCAATGCAACACTACTAGAACATTATGTTCACATGTAAGAAGATAGTGCTAAAGAACAATGTCCTAAATCACTTTCTAGAGTATATGGTTTAAATGATCATTGGTGTGGGTTCAAGTCCAAATGTTGGAAAATTTATTAACGATTTATTGGTCAAATTTTACATGAAAAGGACCTAATAAAGAATTTGGGTCGGCTTTACTATTAGTATCATCTATGGGATGTCCAGGATGTGGTAAATAATAGATAATAGTCTTATGGAGGGTGTTTACAATGTTAAATTAATTTTCTATTGAAAGTGTGGTACATTCACTATGAGAGGGTTTTTGGAGAGAATTCATGGGTGGATATATTAGTTGTGACTCATATTAGAAGTGTATGTAGAATTACATGACAACAACTAAAGACTATAGTGTAGCCCTATGATCGTGTTCTACCTTGTATTATTTTTTTTCATATTTTGGGATGAGGTATTTCATTTTCGGTGTGATGGGGAACAAGTCATCTCATATCCCAACGACTCATCTGGATCCTATGTTTTGGTAAATTTCTATATCGTTCTGAAGGGTTGTCAGGGTTTTCCTTGGGAATTTATAACTGAATTTTTTAAATGATCTATAATTTTTCCATTGATATTTCATTTACAAAAAAGTGAACAATATTATTCATTTTCAATAATTTTGATATCATTTTTTTTCATTCTATACAATTGGTACCATTATTGAAAATCATGTTACCTCTATTATATTGGTACCCTTATGTTATATTTGTAAAAATGGCGATTTAATTTATTATTAGTGGACCTTACATATTTATTAGTGACCTTTTTTGGATTTAATTACATTTATTATTCGGATCCACATGGTTTTTTATAGATCATCTATCATATTTACATACTGAATGTTTTTTAATATAAATGAATATTTATTGAGTAGTATCACATGTAATGATCCAAACTATCACATCCTATTCTTTTTTGTAAACAATTATGAGATATTCCATATTATAATGGATATTTAATCCAACTGGAGGTCCACCCCACCATAAAAAAAATGGTTGGTTCAATTTATTTCATGATACTTGGAAACTAGTGATTGGGAAAATATAATATGGTTGTGTGGTTTATTGGGGTGACCATTTTGGAGTTCATTTTTGGGGTTGGGTACACCATGACAACTAAAACTAATAAAGAGACTATTCTAGAAGGTGTTTTAACTATGGAATAAAAAATGATAAATAGTAATGTGACAATCCAATAATTGTAGGTGTGGTAGGTTATATTTTATTGTTTAGAAAACCACATGAGTTAGGGTAGAATGGTGACTGGGGTACCACTACATCATGGTCTTCAATGTCATAGGTCCAAACAATAAAGAATTTAAAATTACACTATAGTGGATTTCCTAGTGTATTCAATTGGATATTACCTCTTATAATCATGACAGTCTTCATGTTTTAGTGGTTGAAGTCTAGTTTATGTGAAATTTTCTTAATTGAGTGACTTTTTTCAAGTTTTTCATAGGTATACGAAAGATTTTCATATATTTCATATGTTTTATTCGAATAATGTGTTTGTTTAAGTCATATTTTTTATTTTTTGAATAAGGGTCTAACTAATTTTCTAGTCCAACAATTGGGTAGTCCTTTTCTCACATATAGGTTGAATAATTTTCACATAAGTGTTATAAAAACAAATTCATGTATGGGTATTTCAAATATACCCTTATGTAGCATAGTCATATCATCAAGATGGTATCTCTTCTAATAAATTATTCTATATTCTACTAAATATCTTATTTGGGATGTCATGAAATAAAAGTACTGGGAAATTATGATTCAATATTAATGGATTAAAATATATTATGAATATTTTTAATTAAACCATTGAATAACTATAATATAAATGGTAAAATTGGGTATTTTTTGGTCAATTAAATTAAAAAAAAATACTATTATAATTTCAATACTAACTTAATATTATATAAATAACCCTAAAAAATGAAAAATTACATTATATCTCTAAAAACTAGATTCATTTCCCTTATTCATTTAATAGTTTCCTTCACATTGACTCTAGATGATTGAAACATATACATTCAACATCTGGTCTCCTTCTAATATCAGTATGATCCCTTTCCTTGCATTCCTAGTTCATAATTAAATCTCTCAATTCCCTGATTCTTCAATAATGAATTAAGAATATCCTTTCACGGGTATGTGACTCAAGATCCATCCATTATTATAGAAATAGTTTATTTAATATTCACTAGTTTCTAGTTTATTTTAAGAATTAATTTACATAAATAAAATAAAATTTATTTGAATAATTGTCTAAATGTGGGGATTTTTGGTGGAAGTATTTTTCTTGATATTTTTCATAAATATTTTTGTTTGTTAGCGACTATAATTTAACCAAAATAAATCTGTATGGAACACAAAATGGGATTGTAAATATAAATGTGATATAAATTTTTTAGAGATAAATCGACGTGTGAAATTTAATTTTTATTCGATATAAAATAATTATTCAATTGATGAATGTTGATATATATAATTTCATTATGATGAGATCCACTAATAGTTGTGAACTGATTTACATTGAATTCGTTATTGTTTACAAGTTTAATGTAATTGATCTATTGACATGAAATATTTTTTTTATTAACTTCACATTATTATATAATATTTATATTTGGTAATTAAATTAGTTATTTGAATAATTTATACATGAATGATGTTAATGATGGGACATTTAATATAAGTGGATTGAAATATATATATTCCATATTACTATATACTTATAGTAGTGATAAAGGATATAATTGTTCTATTAATTTGTGTTGCTACTAAATAATGTTTTAATAATGTCATGGTGCATAGTGAATATTATTTTATATCGACATTTGTGCTATAGTTGAATATTGTGAGCTAGTAATTCATTTATGGAAACAAAATGCATATAATAATGTTTAAAAAATAGAATGATTATAAAAAATCACATGTAGTGGATGATTTGAGTTGGATTTAATTAAATATGTTATTAAAATTAATTAATTAATCAATATTGGTTAGTAAAATTATAATCAGTACCGTGATGGAATAAATGAATGTATTAATATGAATTGTTGATTGAGTAAGGTCTCTTTGCAGGTGAGTTTCTGTTAATGGTGGAAACAGTTCACTGAATCATGTGGTTATATTATTATTGTGATAATTGACTATAAATATGATAATGTTTTAATATGTATTGTATATATATATATATATATAATTTATTATCCATTATATTCTTAATCAAAACCTACCATAGAAGAATATATTATACATATTCCAAATTTTTGGTTCCAGGTTTTTTCCTCAAAATCTATGGTAGTAATGGATGATAGATGACTTCACTATCTTCCATGATCTCCCTTTAGATGTAAATGGTCTATAGTATCACATGGTTAGTAGAATAACTAATGGTGTGGGAGTAGAAAATCGTGTATCTTAATAGGTGGTGATGAAGGGAATATGTTTATTTGGTGGGGGACATCATTTGAAGGGTGGTGTAATGAAGATGATGTATTTCTTGTTCATTATACATGTCTAATTTATTAATGAGTAGATAGATTTGGATGTAATTTATTATGGAGTTTTCATTGATTCCAATATATTATTTTCAGATAATTGAGTGTGGGGTTTGTGGAGTTATGATCTGTCGAAAATTATTTGGATGATATGGGACAAAAAGATGTTCGAAATTGGTGTGTTAGAGTGGGAAACTATTTAGGGAAGCTATCATATGGACACAATGATAATATTATTATGATATTACTTTATAAAACATGTTTTTTATACATGGTGTGTGATATTTCGTGTGGTATGGAATATGTTTTTAACATAATGGTTACTATTTGTTTTTACTATATTTTTAATAGGGAATTATTATAGATTTAAAAATATTTAATCAGTGGTTCAGAGGAGGATACAAATATGTATACATGAAATACTCACTCATTTTAAATAAAAAATATTTTTTTCTAGTGTTCAGTGGGGGGGGATTAGTGTAATTGATGTGTGATAAAATATTAGAGTGAGGGATTTTCAATTAGAGATTTTTCTTAGGACTTTTTTACAAATTATATTAGTGTTTTGCACTTTTTGAAAGACATGTAATTTTTAATCCTATTATTTGATATCTGCGGTTTTTTATATTTTGTGGTGTAGATCAATGTTTATCCTATATTATTTTTTTAAACATATATTATAAATGTAATTCCTATTATTTTTCATTATGTAACTTTAGGATAGTCTCTATTCCAGGGACAATTTGAAGTGGGATTTTCTGGTCACTCTTTCTCTTCATTTTCAGACTAAGAGGGCTATGAGTAGAGGTGGGGGTTGGGGTTATGAGTAACACACAATTGAAATAATAAATAATGGTGTTAATATTTTTAATTATATAAAATCACCTATAAAACTCCATTAGTATTTCTTTTCTTTATATCAATAATAACACCAGTTCATACATGTTCCGTCAATAAATTGACTTGATGTTGATATCCTTAACATGTAAAAAAATATATTCTTTGTAATATACATTAATTAATATGGTGTTTATGAGGTAGTTACATTCCCAATTAAGGGGTTGAGATAAAAAAAATTAAAAAATAATTGTAAAATCCATCCCAGACTTATTTCTTAATGCCATATCACCCATAACCCAACCAACATATCCTACCTCCTCTAGAGAATATGCCATCATGGTATTCTAAAATAAATTGGACTATGTGATTTAACATAATAATTAGTAATAATATAAATTTATAAGGACTATTATATTCGTCCATTGACAGTATCATCCAATTCCACATATAAATGTTGTTTTCCTAATTGTGGGTCATATTTTCATAACATATATTCTTGGAGATTACCAAGTCTAAACATATTGAGAATTAGTCTCAATGCCTTATGATCAAAAATACCATGATATCCTATGTCATATTTGGCTTAAAAAAAATTCATCTAATGATAGGAAATATATTTCTGAATACAATCATATAACTACTGTGTTCACAACGTACCAAGGAACTATTAAAACATTTTAATGTCAAAAGTACTCTAAGGAAATTATCATATAAAATTTCATGAGGAAGAAAAACGATGTTATATGAAATATATTTATATTGAAAACCACAAAAAATAATAACGATAAATTATATTGATATTGGATTTAAGGAACTTATTACCACTCTGAAAATTAAAAAATAGAAACAAGAGGAATAAATGAATATGTGATTTTCATAAGAAAACATACTGGTGTAAAAAACTCTTCTTGAATGAACTTTTCTCCCACACCATTCTATAATTTCCCTACAGCCATCTTCCAAATATCGTGATTTCGGAACTAAGACATATAAAGAAGATTAAAATTCATCCTTTTTTGTTTCATTTTATTTTTTATTATAAGAAATAAATTTTTATTTTTTGACATCTATACCATATTTTTCATGATATAAATATCTTATGAAATTGAAGTGCATAATGACTAATAAATAATATAGCACAAGGTAGTCCCTGAAATTGAATAAATTTTGTTCCCAATAGTTTTAAAATAGTTATAATAATAGAAGATATCTATGTTAAGGAGGAATAATAAAATCTAAATTCATCTTGTTTTGATATTATTAATATATAATTATTTACTCATTCACATATTGATAATTTTTTGAAATCAATCATGAGCCTGACCATGGTTGATAATGAAGACTCCAACTAAAATGATTTTGAACATGAAGAGAATTTCTTATGATATATTATAACAATAATTATTCCTCAAAATTATCGTGAACACTTACTATTAGAATATACAAATAATATATAAACCCCCTACCATTTATTACCTCTCATATTGACTCATTTATTAATTTACGAGTTATTATATTATCATTCTTTGTGGGTAACTATAGATCAATTTTATAGACTTGAATAATACATAATATGAAACATGTTGGTTCATATAATATAGACTCTACAACCTTATTACTACAAATAGAAAATTGGAAAATTATGTCTGTTGGTAGGGAAAATTGTCCACCCACATGGGGTAATGACACCTAAATTTTTCCTCTCCAACATTCCCATAATTTTTTTACATCATATAAAATTCACATGATGTGTATTTTACATATAGTATTATAATATAACATTTGGTTAATGATATATGATCGTAACTAAACATCCATTTCGAACAATATAAGTTAATATTCCTCTATCTCATTTTCGGTTCATTTGGTCATATTTTAGTATTATTTTTCTTTATTTAGGGATAATAAAATTCGAGTGTGGGGTGATATTTTATATCTTTATGAGTTAAATGAGTTTTTTACAAAAATACAATGTTCTTTGGATATTAGGAAAACCAAAAATATTTTCAATAAAATTAAATATTATTGAGTAGGATGTGTTTCCATTTTACTGGGATTTAATTTTATTCAAATATTGACATTAAATGATCAATATTTTTAGTTTTATTATTATTTTTATAAAAAATAATTTATCTGTGTAAACATAATTTGAATTTATATTCCCCAAAATGACTATCTAATATTTATTCCCTTAACCGATAGGTTGATGATCCAAATTGTTTTATTAATTCTCTATTTATTACAATGTAAATTTTTATATTGATACTAATGCAAACTGAAAATATATAGAGTAGTGGTAGTGAGTTTTTGATCATATGGGGAAGCTACGAATCCAATCAACAATCACTAAAATATTTGTTATGTCATTGTGATCTAGTTAATAAATATTAAAATTAAATTATACATTAGTAATTTTCAAAATATAAAATAAGAATAAAATTTACGTAGAAAAATTTTAATCTATAATGAGGAAGAAATTGAATTTATTTCTATATATTGATTTTCTCATTATATAATTAATTAAACTCACTTATGATTTTCAGTAATTAATCAATGTGAGAATCCATAATATAACTAGTAATACCACTCATATTAAAATAATTCTACCTAGGCAGGTTGATACCTTTCTCAAGTAAATATATGGAAATACATGTTGTATTAAGTTATTTATCTAAAGTGAGAAGTAGAGTAATTCCATCCCTTACTCCCCTACTATCATCTATCACATCTTGTTTCATAATGTAATCATTTTGTCCTATTCTAGGTGATTTGGTAATATGATATACATTATTCTCAAATTGATAATAATTAAATAATATAAAATAATGAGTGAACAATATTAACATGTTCTCCTAGTGCTCATATCATTCAACCAATTCTACCCCAACTATGAATATATCTACTCAAGGTTGAGTTTTCATTATCCAATAACGAACAATGAATATGAGATGATGGAATTGAAATTATTATAAAATAAACATTTTTAATCATACCTAAATCATCATAAACTTAACAATAAAAGATCTAAATATTTACAGTAAAAAATAAATGATAAAAATGAATCAAATCTAGTGACATCGGGCTAATGAAAATTCAATTCACAACATTATAATCTGAATTATGAGCCCAATATACCATATTAATGATGTTCAACCATTTTTTGTATTATTTAATGTTTTATTTTCCTTGTAATCACAATTATAAAAATAATCCATAAAACTTATTTTAAACTATGTCAATTATCCTTGTAAAAAGATCATATTATATATAGGATCTCAACATTTTTTATTCAGCTATATTTAATTAAAGGGAGTGGAGTCATCTACATGTTTCAAGAAAAATAAATATGGAAATCTAAAATCTATTTGTTCTATCATTTTGGTGAATTCAATAGTCCAGTGACATTTCCAACAATAAAACTCTCTAGACATGAAAATGTTCCACAATATCATCTCTATTAATTTTTTTAAATCACACAT
Source organism: Viscum album (assembly GCA_963277665.1). NCBI lineage: Eukaryota > Viridiplantae > Streptophyta > Magnoliopsida > Santalales > Viscaceae > Viscum > Viscum album. The sequence continues at coordinate 1,471,165,978 of OY728127.1, read as the reverse complement.
ATACTTCCCTTTATCCCTCAATTAACGACCAAAAATTATATTTTAATATTCAGTGTTGAAAACTATTATCCATGTAATGAAAAAGATCATTGTATAATGATGATATAAAAAATATTCCACTACCTACTCAGACCACTCTATGATACAAAAAAACCCTATACCTATACCTTCATTCCACATGTGGATAAAATTACCCTATATTCATCCATTAACATGTCTTAGAACCATCAATTTGATATGCATATGATATGAATTTTTAACCACCTACTATATGAAACAACCCCATATTATTTTTCCTAAGAATTTCATGAACTGTCTTCCAAATAGAACATATTCATCTATGGATTCACCCAAAATCAAACATGGAATTATCTATGTTCATGATAACCATAAATGGAACAACACATATTGAAATTTAGAATCCATATCTGTTAAATTATATGATCAATAATTGATTTCATAGAACATATTGTTAAGAAATACCTTATAACAAAAACCTTAAATTAGGCTACAGCTCCTTTTAATCATCAATTACTCATTTTCATAATATTCTTCCTCATATATAATTTCATCAAGAATTATATTCAGATTAATAGTGGATTCCAAAAGGTTTCTCAATTTATATTCTCTCAACTCATGGGGATCAATATATTTTTATCGACAAAGTTAATAAATACCAATATTCTTAGGTGTGGAAGTGGTGGTTCATGGAGTTCTAGTGTGGTAGTTTGACGGTGGAGGCACGTATTGGTGTGTAATAGAGTTTAGTAATGAATAAAACAAAAAACATGAGAAATAACATAAATTATTTGTTATGTGTTTAAAAATTGAATCCTATATTTATCCCACATTGATTTATTATATTTTAATTACCATATTAATATTTTATTATTTCATTTCTGATAAATTGATGTATGTATGGTGGTGGATCTCGTATCTCATTTTCCTCCCTACTAATGCGAGGATACATTCCCTTCTCCTAAGCACCATACATCACTTTGTCCATAAATTTAAATTGAGAAATATGAAAATCACCCATTAATTCCTAATCAAAGAATATCACAATGGATTTTTCATGCCCAGAAAAAACATCTATGATGTTTAACCCAAAATCCCTTTCTTGTATCATAGTGTGCCACGTCTTGGTTAAGGGTTAGTTATATGTTGGATTTATTCCATACATATTATCTAATATGTTCCGAATTCCCCCATTTTTTATTTACAAGAGTTTTCAATCTATTAAGATTATTGTCTACTTCTGAACATCATTAAAATGAAACAAATATCTTTTTATACAATAATAATTTAAAAAAAATTAGATTACTAAATAATTTTGAATCTACATTTATAAAATTTATAAATAATATATATTAAAATATACAAGAATCATAAATATAAAATATATAATTAATTTTTTTCTCATGAAAAACATCATACTCAAATTTTCAAAGATTAAATCATTCAAAAGGAAATTTTTTAAAAGAATATTCCAAAAGAATAATGTTATGATAGATGATTTTTCATAATAAAAAATTCACCCAAAACAAAAAGAGAAAGTCATTCCCCCATTAAAATGTAAAAATCAAGGAATTTTTAACTTTCACCTATATCATTCATTTTTAATTAAATATATATTCCAATTGTTATCTGTTTCACAAAAATTCATATCAGTCATTAATTAATGTCATTTGAAATAATAATATGATCAATATCCAATATGTTCACTTTATCTATACGCTTGATTTTGTTCTAACTATCTACATAGTAATAATACAAAAAAATTAATCATTTCATTTTCATTAGAATCAATTATTTATGAGGAATAAATAATGTTGCAATGATATAAATAATAATACTAGAAAGATGAAAATGTGGGATGAAATCTGAATAGAAATCAACTACCAAAAAGAGAGTCTAAATGAAATATTATCATCCTTTAACTCATTTCTAAAATATGAAAACATCACACCCCCAAACACTATATATGGCTCAAAAAATTATTACAATGACAAATAAACTCATTCATTACATTCACTTTATTATTATTTTTAAATAATGTATGTTTTGGAGTTGAATCATGTCTACCACCAAACCCCACACGATTTCCCCAAAACAATAATTACCACACTAATAATAAGATTATTTGTTAAATAGTGTTGATACTTAATCTGACCAAAATAGAATCTATTTTTTCTTATTTTCACCTTTTGACTCATTTTTTAAATGATGAATTCAAAATAAAGAAAAATAAAAATTGAAAGGATCCTTAAAAACGACCCATTTAAACTCAAATGAATTATCATAAATATAAAAATTAAATATAATTGGCAAGAAAATAAATTAGATTATATTACAATCTTTTATCATGTCATTATATTGTTTTATTTTTACAATGGACTTGACATTTGGTAGGTCCCATTTTTAAATTGTCTCAAACAAGAACAATTGATGAACTCAACTATTATATGGTATATAGAAAGAATTGTTTTTACATGAAAATAATAAATTTTATTTACTGGATCAAACCATAAGTTATCCCTAGAAATATAGTTTGACTAAGATTGTGAAAAATGTAATTGAATCCTCTAAAAAAATGGGAATTATAAATATCAGACAATAATGTTCATACATGAACTATAGAAATTGGTCCAGTAAATTCAAATAGAAAAGAATCGACAAAAATATTAAAATATACATTAATGATCATTTTTAGAAAATTAAAAATTTTATGTGAATGTTACTTTTACTAATTCCAACTTGTAGCTTATTCAACAATGGGTTTGAGTTAATAAAAATTTTCTAATAAGAATAAAAATATATCATATTTGATGATTTTCCTAATATTGTAAAAATTGGAAAATTTTTAAATATGTGTTATCCCATGATTCATCATCCACACATAAACTAATGATTTTCTACATTAATAAACCATGTATAGGTAGGTTTCCCTGAAATTTAAAAAAAACATCATATAAAAGGTCTATAAGAAATTATTTAACCATGAATTATTTCGAATTAAAAAATATTCTTTCCTTTACACATATATACAATTATTTTTCATTTAAATTTCATCATTAACCTTGACTATTTTTATTTCCCATGACATTCTATCACTATTCATGTCTTGGATTATTAGGACCCACAAAAAATATTGAATCATAAAGTACATATTAATATATAATAATACTCTAAAATAAAAGGATTTCATATTTAACAACCATGAAAAATTTAGTAGTAAAAAAAAATTATTCAAGTATTACTTAAAGAATGAATAAAAACAACTTGTTGCCTCTCCGAACATCTTAATTTTTTGTCATTAAGGTATTACATTTAACATGGGCTATCATGTAATTTTAGTATCAAAATGATACATTTTCCAAAATTATAAATGACTTGATGTCTTATCATTTATTATATATCGTCTCCTTTTCTTCCCTTTTAGGTAAGCTGTAACTTTTTTGGTGGTTTCCAAATTGTGTATAGTTGTATGAATGAACCATGAATAAAAAACATCACCATAATAATTTTATATCTTAATTCACCACTTCATCATAATTATACCTCTTTAATTATTTGATTATTCATATAATTATAGATATATAATCCTATATTATATGTATTTTATGTAACACTTATTCTATAATTTCCATGGATTTGAATTAATTTTCATTTTTACAAGGTGTCTAATGATCTTTATCATAAATATTTTCTATGTGTTATGGGATACCTCCATAACCCCATTATTTTATTTCTTTATCTCATATATGAAATATATATTGACTCTATGATTTTCAATTGTGTGCTCCTCAATCTCATGAGCAGGATGGTGGTATTTTATATTCATTTTATTATCCTCCTATAACAATGTATATATTCATTGATCACCTTTCCCATTTAAAATGTACTAATTGATTTCAACAATTTACTAGTATCTCATAACATAAATTCGATTATGAATTATGGATTTTAATTAAAAATAAATAATATTTTAGTTTTTGGAGGTCTTTTATTTTCACACCATTTATAAATATATTAATTTCCTTCTCCTCCACATCTTTTTTCAGCACCTCTATAGTTCATCTTTTATCATGGTATGTCTTCTATATCAATCACACATCCCATATTTCATCACTGAGATCCTCTATGTTTATTCACATTTATTATTATAGGTTTGAGAGGGTGTCATATTATATATTTTATTTTAGAATGCCAGTGAGTGAGAATTATTTTTCTCATTTTCCACACACTAATTTTTTGAACAAATTATACCTTATTTATAATAATTTTTTTTACTATAATAAATTGTAATTTGGTAATTATTCAGGAAATTAAATATATCACAATATTTGGACATGTTTTTGGCAAACTCTTCTTATTGTTTAGGAATCTATAAATGATATTCTATATTTTCATCATGGAGGTGGATTACACATTTAGTGTTAATAGTGAATTCCATGTTAGTGTTCAGGAAGTATTATATTGGATGACTCTTATGAGGAAATTAGAATTTCGGAACACCTTTGTATTACTTTTACTTATATTTTTCATCATTGTAGTTATAGTAATTATGAGCTCCTATACTTGACTGGAAGCTAGTGTCACCCCAATATTAGTTTTAGATTCCATCATACCCATATAAATTAGAATTTATCTATACGTATAATCATTGTGATCCCCATTTATAATTTTTTAATATACATGTCATGGAATTATGTTGACAACCAATGTTAAATGATCATGATTCTAAATAATAATTATATGTCAAGTAATTGACCATACACACCCCTACTCAGATCCAATAACATAAATGTGAAATAAATAAAGATAAAAACAATATATAAAACCAATACTAAAATTAGAAAACCTAAATTATGAAATAAAATACATTACCTAATTAATAGTTCCTTCTAATATCATTTTTTTCATCGCTATAAATGGTGAAAAAAAAACATGTTGTACCCTAGAAAATTATTAATTAAATGAGGTGTTTGGGACATCTAATTCATGATTTAGTTGAAACAAAAACATACTAAAATTAATTATAGTTGTTTATGTGTGGGTTTTTTCTAATTATGATGTTTATAATATTTTCTAATGTCTATAAATCAATAATTATGTACCTTTAATCATATCACTATTTTAAAAAACGAAATTACATTATACTAATTTACAATGATTAAAATATTAATCTTCTAAAAAACCCAAAATCAATCTACAAAGTTGAATTTATGGTATTTTGATTCCTTGTATTGTTTCTCATATTCTATACTGATTTAACTCTTTTGTTAAATTTATTAAATTAATCATTACAAGACTACTGAAATTAACCATTTCTACCTTTTTGTGAAAACGAATTTTACCTAATATGGTTGATCACTGTATTAAATTAATACAAAACTAGAAAATTTGAATTGGGATATATAATTCAATTAAAAGGTGGATTAGAGTAAAAACTAACACCTCAATTCCCATTTGTCACATCGGATTTCATCCCCTATTCATTTTATACCTCATATGTTAACTAATGGATATTTTCACAAACTGGTCTGGATACCATTGTACCATGATAACTAAGTTGATCCTGATATGGAATTATGGGAATTCTTGATCCACATGGGTTGGAGTCTAATTACTGACATCACAAATTATAGATATCCAATATCTTTCCCCTTAATCAATGTAATATAAAGTTACAATTATATATGATAAAATGAAACGTCCACATGGAGAAAAATGCATAAAATCAAACACGAATAAAACTCAATGTACAACCACAATGTGCTATAACTGAAGGATAAAAATCCATGTGGGAACAAGACATCTATATGTATGTTCCAATGAGAAAAACCAAAAATCACTAGCATGTTACTCATTTCCATAGCTCAAACCTGGTAGAAGGAAATCTACATACAATGAATGAAATTATAGAGTGTAAGGTAAAATACCAGTAGTGTCATACTAGATATTACTTAATAAGATTCATCATTAACAAAATTAATAAATATTTAAATTTTAAAGAAAAAATAATTTCAGTACAAAATTATATTTAAACTAAATCATTCTTTAAATTGCAATTTATTGAAATATTTCAAATAATGGTCTAACAAAATTTTATAAAAAAATAGTATATATAAATTCACTAAGAATATTTAAAATATATTAAAAAATTTAATATAAGAAAATAATACCCATTGAGTAATATTTTCATCTTCCAAGAGGTATAATAGATTCTAGTTATAGGATCCTCACACACTTGAATAGGTGACACTACAAAAAAAGCCGGTCCTAGCGGCGGTTTTTTTTCCTGTTTAGCGGCGGTATAAACCGCCACTATATTGTGTGGCGGCGGTTTACAAAAACCGCCGCTAAGTTTGGCGTCGGAAATCTATTAGCGACGGTTTTTTCGATTCCGCGGCGGTTTTAGAAATGTGTCGTAGATCCGTCATTTAGCGGCGGTTTCTCTTCATTTAGCGGCCGTTATATGGGTATCTGATAATTTTTTATTCGCGGCGGTCTTAACCGCCGCTAAATTTAGGTGTTTGATGCGCCTATTCTGCGGCGGTGAAAACCGCCGCTAAATATCAACATAATATATTTAGCGGCGGTTTTAACTGCCGCTAAATGCTCACAGGTATGGCATTAGTGGCGGTTTTAACCGCCGCTAAATGTTGAACTGGAAAAAAATATGTTGGATCTGCTCCACCACTGCCCAAAATTTTCCAAAACCACAGCCACATCTCACCCATCAGCCCCACATAATATCACATCCACACATCATCATCCCATAATCATGTACATGCATCACAACACATCAAGGATCATTTTATTGATTTATCAACGGGTATTTTATCACATGATACTTTATTTTAGGAGTGTTGTAACACAATCCATAATCATAGAGTATCCATTTCATTAGAAAAATATAAGTGGTTGGTTAATTTCCCTTTTAGGGTGATATCACAACAATAACAATAGACACAATAGTCACAACACATATCATCCAGTGAAAGAAAATCCCCCAATGACCATAATTTTAACCAAGGTATCAATACCATACAATCCATCATATCATAATAATATCAAAGCTGTAAAAACATGTGAATCATTCCTATTTTCCCCCTTCAGTTTCAATTAGCCAATTATTTATCTTTGATTAAGCCATCACAAATTGAACCCATAGATGAACAAGAGTAACCCCCCATGCATGATACACAATAAAGAGAAATAACTGATTCCCTACCTTAATGAATATTTTTCGACTCGCAGCACACCATAGGGTGAAGAAGAAATTACCATAAACCACAAATTCATGAAAACCCACAAATAAACCTACACTGTTCCAAAAGATCATCAAAATGTAAACCAACTCAGACCCTAGACCAAAAAGGAATCATTGTATTGAATCCCCAAGAGAATAATAAGAGGAAACTAACCAAGAAGAAGGAAGGTATTACCACCAATTTCCAACCAACATCCACCGAATCCAATGACATCCACCATGCCTAAACTAAAAACAAATTGGTATTACTAGACCCATTGGAGTGGTGTAAAAATTTTAAGGCCATGAAAGAGCCTTTTATCATTAACCTTTCATGCCTTAGCCATTTATGGTCATGGGATTGGTCTTTTAGTGTGATACATATTGGATATGGATCCAATAGGGGTATGAATATGTGTTACATATATGGTATTCTCATTGGATGTGGTATCATCACATGCATATTGCATTTATAATCTTTTTTTCAACACATGAGGAATCCAGAACATAATAAATAAAATGCATAGAAGGAAACAAGAGAAATCAAGAAAATGTTAGGACATGGAAATGTTTGGTGGCAACTATGTGCCATAAATGTTACATATAAAAACCAACTGTTATCATACTTGTTCAACACATCAACAATACTACTACTCATCATCTGATGCTGCATCGTCACCCTCTCCACCTTCATCTCCACCACCTGCTACCACCTGTAAGAACATTATATTGAAAATTAAATATTTTTGCATATTTATAATAAAAATTAAATCCAATAGAAGTTTGCAAACTAAATGATTTTGATTTTTTTGTGATTTACCTGCTCACCACTACCCGATGCACTACCACCGGGGGCATATCTGCTCATATGCTGACGTATTTCAAGCAACTCTTTCTGCAAAGCAGATATCTGATCCCCCTGCTGGTGAACTGTGTTTTGTAGAGTGGATGTGGAGGAATCAAGGTTCCAAATAGAAACATATAAGGGACATGTTTGGGGGTTCTTATGGAAGGCTAGGTGGAACTTGGATATGGTGTGTGTAGGTGATGGAGGTATACCTTAAGTGAGAAGGCTTCGTGTTTGGGTAGAGGGGAGACATGCCAATAGGGGAAGTTGGGAACCCACGGAGTGAGTTAGCAGGAATGGAAAGACATAGTTGGATAGAAAGGGAATGGATGTGGTGGTCTGCGAGGAACCTCAAGTTAATGTTGAAATGATAAGTTTATCCTAGTAATGTTAATGAGTTTTGAAGAAGAACCAAGTAGTCATTGGTTGAGATATGGATGGTGAATGTGTGACAAATCTGGGTATTTTTGGCAGAAATAATGAATCCTAGAATTGGGTGGAGTTTTCATGGATGTTGTGAGTTGGAAAACATGTTAGGGATGTTTTGAAGGTTGAGTTGAGGTTCTGTTGACCTCTTTTATGATGAGTGAAGTTCTCAAAACTAGAAAATTGTGGTGACAAAGTAAGTAATATAGTGTTGAGAACCATTGAAGCAAAGTAATCGATTAATGGTGTGGCTAGAGTTTCAAGTTGGATGGTCTCAGGTAGGAACCATATTAGTGTATTAGTTTTGGTGATGGGTGTTGGATCAGGTTTTGGATGGTTGAATACCTTGAGATGAAGGTTATTCTTGGGTTGTGCTTTGGATGTTTGAAATGGAGTGAGGCTGTTGGGCCTTGAGTTCTGGATTGATGTAGGTCAGATAATGTGGTTGGAATCTATGTATCCCTTTAGCGACAATGAGTTTGTGTCACCATTATAATTTTGGTAACTAGGTGAGGTGGTGCTATGAATTTTGGGCCATGAGTTGGGGAGAGGATTGGAACAAAGGTGTTCCGATCGGCTCTCCACAGGGTAGTGTAGTGCCTTATCGATATCCTCTTGTGTGGTGGTATAGTAACATTACCTAAACCTTTAATTTTCATTTGATGTTGATAATAAATAGTTGAGGTGGATGCGTCCTCAAAGAAAATTGGGTTTTAATTGTGGTTCATGGTTGGGGAAAATGTTTTCAGGTAGGACCTTTTCCTTAGTCCGAGTGTTGTTATAACATGGTTGAGTTCAAGGAGTATATTAGAAGATGGAAGTTTATAGGTGGGTCCGTGGAACTAAAATTGGCCTTTGGGGTGCTGTGATGCTTGGGAAGTTTGGATATGTGATGATATGTTATAAGGTGGGGAGGTTTTAAGATCCCAACCCTTATCCATGTGATATGATGAAAAAAATTACACTATGTAACCATAAATATCACACACCCTACTAACATGGATACCCATGACTTCTATGAGGAACCTTTCCGTTACATACATTATATAAAAAGGACCTGAAAACACCCAATGGTCAGTGTATGGTGTGAGAAAATGAATATTAGAAATAGTACACCATGTTTTTCATAAGGAGACATTAGAAAAATAAAACAATTATTCTTATTAAGGGAAAATAATATAATAAAAAATATATATATATATATATATTAAAAAATGGTAATTCACCCTTTTAGAATATATTAAAAATAATAATCAAATTGATACATCATATTCCATTTAAAATAAATGTGATTAAACATTTCATAATGTATTTATAAATAACGTCTTTGAAAAGGAAAACAATAGAAAATAATCCTATGGTATATTAGGTATAAGTTATCTAAGATCCTTTTAAATCTATGGTCAAATGACTATTTACATACATATCCCTAAAATATGTTCCCTTAAATGAGGTAATCACCCTGATAAGTGAATCCACTATGGAAACAATATTTAGTTATATTTTTAGTGTAAATCATTGATAGGTAGCCACAATTCATCCTAGAATTATTTTCTTATTATATCCCTTACTAAGTACCACATGATCCCATCTATCGTAGCCCATATTGGAGGGATTTCATTTATTAATTTTCCGACACATAAAGGATTTCAATTTCACAAATGACCCATACATGTAGGATTTAAATTAAAAATTCAAACTATTTGGAGGGAATATCACACATCAATAATCAAACTACTTAATTTCAAATAAAACATGATTCAAAATCCATTTTCAAAATCAATTCCAAATTAATAAATCATTTAATAAAATAATTCAAAAAACAAACCATTATAAGAATCATAAATCAATCTATTAATCAACTTATATAATCCAAAAAAATGATATAGAAAGTATGGATTATAAAATAAAAGATATCTTTAAATCCTACTACCTAAAACACATAATTTTTTTAAAAATGAAAGAAATAAATACCAATAGGATGAAAAACTAAAATAAATCCATTAACCAAGAGACTCATATAATGAATCTCAGATTCAATTAGAAACAAATCATCAATATGGATGTGATAATAGAGAAAACTCACTTTGGGGCTGAGGTCTAAGTGAGAAACGTCGTCGGGAGAAGGGGGTCGCGGGTTGTCGGTCGCAGGCACCGTCGGAGGAGGTCGCGGGGTCGCCGGATGAGGTCGCGAGGTCGCCGAAGGAGGTCGCGGGATCGCTGGGGGGTCGCGGGGGGCTGCGGGCGAGGGTTGCAGCACGAGGGGTCGGGGGAAACTGGGGTCGGGGTAGAGAAGGTTCGGGTTTTTTTTCAAAAAAACAAAGGTTTAGCGGCAGTTTATTAAAAACCGCCGCGAAACGTATTTCGGAAAACGTTTAGCGGCAGTTTTGTGAACTGCCGCCACAAAACCTCCGCTAAACACTGTTTATTTTGTAGTGTGATCATATAAATATCTATAAAATTCCCCCAATACACAACTAAAAGATGACTCATCAACGTCCCATTGGGGATGTATTCTCTATCATTTTTTTGGTTATATTTATAAATTTTCAGAAGAGTCATGTCCCAAATAAATAACTAAAAATCAAGAAATTCATGTGATTAAACAGAAGTCCAAAATGATATATTTATCACAAAACTATTCAAAATACAATTAACTCATCTCTCACATAAATATTCTACTATCCATTTACAGATCAAAATGGGGTTTTAATCATTTCAAGACACCTTCCATGATAAATATAATAACATTTATTATCAAATCATATCCGATATTTTTGTCAAATATAGGTTTGAAATCTATTTTACGTTTTATATACACAATTTATTTTCACAATTTCCCTCAAATTCTATAATCACCAAAATATTCATTAGAGTTGGGGGTTTTCTCCAAATTTAATAAAAAATAGAAATAAAATAACAATAAAATTAGAATTAGGTTTATAATAATCCAAATTAAAGAAATTAATTTTAAATCCTCCAATATATGATAAAACCAATTTTCAATTCATCAATGGAATAACCTAAAAAAACAATGAGACCACATGTCACAGTGTTTACAATGAGAATTAATAATGTTGAACATTTGTTACCATGTTCTGAGATAACAAAATAGATTCACGTTCTGATAAAGGTTTTTATATCATCCAAAAAAATTGAGATCATTTAAATCAAATTTTGGAGTGGGAAAGAGAGCATGGGAGAAGGAATGGTGGAAGTTATCTTTCTATAGATATAACAAACAATGATAACCTAGATTTGATCCCCCATGGAGAGCTCTTGGAGTTGCCAAAATTAGTCTAATAAATAACTATTTACCCATGGGGTTATCCAAAAATATGTTTAGGTAATGTGGTGGAATAAATAGATGTTCACTAACTTTTAATAGAATATTGAGAAATTAAAAAATCATTGAAAACCATTTTTTGGAGGGGACCACAACGTTTGTCAAACAATGCTACCTAACCAAGCACCACATTATAAGGGTGAAAAATTTATACTAGGTGGGTTAATGGTTTTTGGACACTTTCCCATCCATGAAAAACCTCACTACATTTGTTTTAACAGTATTCACTATCAGGGCACACATATTGTGAAATCTATGGGCCAACTAATCATAGACCAAGTACCTTCCATGATTTTCAATATTTCACCAAAATTACCACTAAACGAGACCCAACCAATGAATGAAAAAAATAAATGTTTTGGAGTAATTAAAAATATTTATAGGATGTTACAGACTCACCACCATAAAAACATTTTATTCCCATAATGTTTTTTATGATCATTGATGATAAAAACATGAGTCGTTTAGTCTCTTATTAGTGCCTCCTTCTCCAACGTCTCATGTGTATCATAATTGTGTTTCCATATAACTGAAACCAATGGTATCATCCCCCAGGGGTGAACATTAATTTAGAATAACTATCCTGACTGGATGTTCAATTATAGGAAAATTCAACTCAATATCAATATCACCCTAGATAAAAAAATGATGTAGATAAAAAATTTAATTTATTCGATTAAATAAAAAGAAAATGTTATGAAAAAATGTAAAATATAAAATAATAAATAAATGGTAATTCAAATTCCTCACCTTCTCAATAACCTCTATATGTTTCAAAAATAAAGGATCAACCATTTATTTTTCCAAATCTATAAATTTATAAAATGAGGTGAAAATTTCAAGAACACCTAATCACCAAATGAAAATTCCAACAGTATACAAAGAAGTTAAAATAAGACATATACTAGTTTTGTTCCATCCACATTCTCTGATGAATCAAATGAGTATTCCTTATTTTCTATTAAAACAAGATCAATCCATGTATGGAAATTTCAATGATCTCTGACTAACACAACCAATAATTTCATGGATATCCATACAAGGCATCAATGGGATCTAATTTGAAAGTGGACTAGTAACAATGTTATAATAGAAAATAACTAAAAATAAATGGTCATCCCAAGTACCAAGAAAATTTAGAATTTTATAATGAATCATATCCTCATCAATCTATATAGTACTCATTATCTTGACATTCTTCTTCTGCTGGAATGCCATACTGAACTGAACAAGACATCCTAGTTCCTCCTTGATGCCTCTCTCTTTGAGAGAAGTATACTAGGGGTCTTTATCATAAACAATATCATATAGAACTCCTAGAAAAAGAATAATTTAATTCACAGAGTGATTTCAAACACCAAAACATTGGTTTTATTTCAAATAGTAAATAGGTTATCTAATTTAGTCAACAGATTAATCAAAACCTATATCAAAATCATCTTTTTCTGGGTATGTAGAGTCTCCACCAAAATACCATTGATATATCATCCCAAATCCATGACAACATTGTAACACCCTATTACCAATTATTCTAGAATGTTATGATCTATATATTTGGTTTCGATTTTTCAATAGATGAGTATTTTTTGGACATTGGTAGGATGACTGTAATAGAGAAGTAACAATTTTTTTGATTTTTTGATTTCCCTGGACTTTTAATGTTTTCTGTTAAGTAGTTACATAATGTATAGTATGGTATCATGATGTGTAATGTTGTCCAGAATTATCCCATGAGATGCATCCACATATTTATTTTTCACATGTTGTGTATGTGTTATTCATCATGTTATGTGAAATATAATTTTTTAATTAAAAACGAGACATGATTCAGTTGTTAAACTCAAAAAGATAATGATTCATGACATTTAAATGATTACACGTTATGTGATTCCGTTATTTCTAGATTATAAGCTGTCTAATTGGTGATTAAGGTTTTATTTGTTTTTGACCTCGTACACATGGATATAACTATTACCCTATGTAATTTTGGGTGTCTTTCATCCATATATATTGGTATTTTCATCCATTTATTAGTATGTTTAAGATATTCGCCTCTATGGTGTCTTTCATGACTTTTATGATGAATGTGGATCTTGTGGTTTCTAATCCTCTTTTTCAAAGGTAGTTGGGTTTACTATTATCTGGTGGTAGGATGATATGATTAATTTTAATAATGGATTGAATTACCTTGTGATAATATTTTCTGTTTGACATTGGAAATTGAATTTCATGTAATGAGATTGAAAAAGGTATGGGTTCACGTATGAAAACATGGATTTTATTTAATAAAAATTATATAAAATATACATTTTATTTTCAAACACTGAAGATTATTTGATTGGATTTTAATTTTCATTATATAATTTTTTCCCTTTTTTTAAATAGAAATTTATAACAATTTCATTGATGGAACGTTGGGTACATTGACATAGATACAAAGGTAGCCATAGTGTATATGACACCAAGAGGAGGTAACCTCTTATCTGTAAACAATGTATCGAAGGACTCAATATTAGACAAGATCCATTTCAATGCCTTGTTTTTCTTGTGAGTGTCTATTACGTACATCACTGTAGGCATGAGCATGACTAGTAAGAACATTTATGTTTCTAGATTTTTATTACATGCTAGTTTATTTTATGGAAGATTAATCTCATGTATATTTATATTTCAGTATCTATAATTTTTTTTATAGATTTGTAATCCTAGAATGAAATTTTTGAAGACATGTGTATTTTTTAGAAATGACATTTCAGTTTTTTTATAAAACATATTTTGAAACTATATTTGTTTTAATGCATGTAATTGTGAATTCTTGTCATATGAAATATTAAAGGTCACTTGGTTGTATCCGACTGGCCTCTATGGATCACAACATAATTCTTTATTTCATATGATATAAAATTTCTTTAGGATATTATTTATTAGAAATGCATTTTGTAGAATTCATGATTGTATTTATGTTAATATTTCTATTTGGGATGTTTTATGGTGATTTTTTATGGAAGGAAGTACCTCAGTCAACGATCAAGGCACAATTTGTAGAAAATAGAATAAATAAGGTCACAAGTGTCGGAAAGATGGAGTCTTATTTCAATATTTATCATAAAAAAGGAAAAATCACCAGGAAAATCATCTTACCATGTAATTTCCACATTGACCACCTTGTTGGAAAGACCATTCGCAACCATGTTTTCTTCATGAAAGGAATGAGTGTCTATGTATTTTATTTCTATGAGAAAAGATAGGCAATTCATCCAATGGGACGTAAGCGGCCAGAGAAGATACACCACCCTCTTCCAAATAGCTTGGAAAATAGTGGTAGAATAACATTCAATCCAATGACTATTCCAACACTTTTGTTTCAAAATGTCCATGACATGGATCACCCCCCTCATTTCCCCTTCAAGAGATGAGGTCGTATGACATCCATCAAAGAAGTAACCAGGACACTTCCCAAGATAGTCTTTGAAAATAACACTACATCCTACAGGTCCAAGGATTCCTTTCGAAGCTCCAACGACATTCACATTCTTCTATCCTAGAAATAGTGCTTTCCAGAATACATAAAATGTATTTTGAGGATGCCTATATAAACCAATAATCCTATGTTGGTGTGTGATCTCAAATTCACCAAAATTATTGTAACAATAAGCATTCTGAATCAAGGAAAAATGCCAGAGGGAAATGATAATTTTCTTCCAACCTGCAATGAGTTTGTATGAGTAATTATTATAAATAATATTATTTATATCATACCGTATCTCATGTTGGAATTCACCAGCCGTTTTCAGAAAAAGATTCTTGATTTGTTAAGAAGATTTAAAATCAAAACAATGCTCCAATTGAGAATTTCTGTCAAAACATACCTTTAATTATAGATTATCATGTTTTATTAGTATTATCTCATGTTGTTTCATATTTATTCACGAGTGGATAGATATAATTTCTTATATACATGACTAGTTTTCATTTTCCTTGTTTAACCCCACCTCATGATAGGATGACTTGGGTAACTGTTCCGGTTGACCAATGTTGGTATGAAACAAATAGCCATCCGAGGGGTTACTCATCGAAATGTATTTTTCAACATTGTGGGTTAGTTATATGTGTTTTGTAGACATGATTATGATCGTCATAATTTTGAGAGCAGATATGTAAAATATATCTTACCATCTCACTCCCATTAGAAATTTGTGTGTTACCATGGGTGGTTGGAAAACACTCACTAAGTCACAGACTGAGTGTTTATTCTGAATTGATAAATTGTATCGGAGGTTTATTTAATTGGTTATATCTAATATTTATAAGGTCATGATGTGTCTAAATTATTTTGAATTAAATATGTGTTTAGTGTATTTAGATTGACCATGGTCTTGTCATTTTGTGTAAGAATTCATAACTAATTTAGATTTGTATTTTTTCAAAAAAAGGTTTTGGATAGATGTTTTTGTTCATCACTCAAAATGTAAATATTCATAAATACATTAAAACGAAAAATTGGAAACCATAGTTCTCAAATAGGATACCACTGCGTGCATAAAGTGATCAAAAACTGATTAAACACAAGCTAAATATTACTTGAATCAGCCACTCTATATAATTCCCATTTCATAATACAAACATGGATATCTGGATCGTAGCCGATAAGATCCTCAAGGTGAGTAATCATCCTATACATTTTATGAAAAAATACCTCCGAGTTTATTTTTCTCATAATGAAGACCCATGGTAGGATTTGATATTGTTTATCTATCCACACTTCCTACTCCTCATTGGCATCAACATGCAAACTTCCTTCGTAAATTCTTTTAATATTATCTTCTCTTACATTGGGCTGGTATCATATTTCTAGAATTCATTCCATGGAGTGTAGTATATGTTTCTTGAACTACTTATCCTCTTATTCCCTATCCCTTGTTTCCCTACATGATTCTCCACATTCCCCATTATATAGATTATTGCATTCCATGTTTCTTCACATCCTGGGTGACATATTTTACCTCATTTTTGGAATGTGGGTGTAATATTTACGTCCCTTTGATTATTTCCATTGGACCAAAATACCTTTCCCAGAGTCTCGATTTACATTTTTTCCTATATTCCATATAGGTCTATGAGGTCCATTAGCTTGAATAATTTCAAGACTATCCACTAATAGTTGGATATAAATTTCATCATCTGAAGCATCCTAATATTGAGTCCATGATGGTTATTGAACAGCTATACCATCAAATTGATTTCAAAGCGTAATATTTGAGCCTTCTATGAGGGGCCTCTACTTGCACATAGACTCCACATTTACTTCTTTCATCTCTATCCCAGTCTTCATCCCTTTCACCTACCCTTCAGAAGGATTGAGGAGTTGACACTAATAGTATTTCGGTCTATGGGCCCCATGAAACTCACCATGTGTTTCCTCACTAGTTCTATATGTGATCTTCTTCTCAACCAAGAAGGAAGAATTCCACTAAAATGAATTTCTAGATGGCTCAACCACAACAATATTGTCAACCACAGTTGAAGTACATCCTAATGGGAATAGAAGGTCTAAACCAATGACCTGTACGTGCCATAAACTATGGTTACTTGTTAGTGTCCTCCAAACCTCGATCTTGATTAACCCTGGGACAATTCACATAAATAACTATCATGTTATTATGACCTCGCATCCATTGTTATAAGTTCCATGTGACAGTTTTTCCCACTGTCATGTGGTACCTCAATTGGGGAGTCCAAACCACCAGCTTCTCCTAATGATATCACCACCATTAGGTCAAGAGTTAGCCTAGAAAAAACATTAGAGATAATCAGGTCAAGAGGAACCACATTTTATAGTTTTTGAAACACTACTCCCTTAAAACCTTACAGACCAACCACTATTCCAGCAATACAGATAGAGAAATCATTCCCCTAGTTTGAATCAATGATTCCCTCCTATGATCTCTTTACATAGGACACCAGGGGTAAGTCACAAGCACATAAAATCTCCACCTGTAACACAGTTGTCTAAAAATTATTTGGTCTGGGCCCCCTCTGCATAGAGATCACGTGAATTAATATCAGCAAACTGTGCCCCATTTTCTTTCACATAGGACAAAAATTATACCATGTTTAAAATTCAATGATCTTCTTATACCTAAATTCTTCAGAAATAGTAACCCAAAAAATCTCCACAGGTGGTTTCAACAGATCGACCTCCACATAAATTCGGTAAGTGATAGGGTGACATAGAGAACAATTTATGCTATCTGTGAAAAGATAACTCCCAACAAGATTCCCTAGAAAACCTATAATTTAAGGATTATAAAAAGGTTGGGGATGTTTTACGAATCATATAGAAACTTTTATGGTAGGAAAAATCCACTTCCTGTTGAAATCATATTTCCATTTGAAGAGAAAAAATCAAGACACGTTTTTTGTTCATGGAGTTCTCAACCAAACTAAAATATGACTATCTTATGAGGAAAACATGATCATTATATTCTTAGAGTCATGGATCCTTACTGTCGTGTGCTCCTAAAGACCCCATGATCAAAAAATAAATTGTCCAAAGGAGTCAAATGATGGTAGAAGAATCTTGAAGTGAGTAATCAGCATTATATTCCTCAATGATGAAGCCTTGGTGAACTCCAGATTTCAAATCGGAAATTGTGGAGTGACATTGAATAAATCCAGACGCATTTTTTTGAGATCGGTCTAAGGGAATGGAGGGATGAAGTTTGGGTTTAATAAGGGGATAATTGTAGTGGTCAACCTACATCGTGTGACGTTAGAGGAAGCTCCCCCACTGAGGAGGGAGGGTCCGGTGTAGAGATCATTGGTTTTTGATTTTTTTTCATTGTAGAATGGTTGTTGTATTGCAATTAGAAAAAAAGGATTCAAAAAATGATCTTAAAAAATATAATAGGGGAAGTTGTGTGCCATGTTCCACCAGTTGATCCTGCAATGGACACTTCTTTATTTGATACTCTAATTTGTACCAATCAAAATATACGGTAAGTAGGCATAGTGAACCAAATATGTGTACAAGATCATGGTTTAAAATATACCATGAAGCATCCACATATCTTCCATTGTGAAAAATACCATAAGATTAAGAAAAGTGTCTAGAATGGATACAAAGGATAATCATCTTCTTGAATACTATTGAGGATTTTTATTTGGGATTTTCCACATAAATGATCACCTACCATATGGAAAACCCCTATGTTAAAGTTTCTAAAGATGTTCAGTCCTCATATCAATTCATCCACACTTAAATAAAAATAGAACATCTTAAATTATCATTTCTTACAAACCAACTAGGAAACAACACAACAGGCGGTGGTGCAAACTTCCCAAATTTAAATTGTAAAAATTCATTGGTACCAAAGACATAATATTGGTTATTTCTCCTAGGGAAAAAACATGGAATATTTTCATAAAAAAATATAAATTTATAACTCTTATTTTTATTATCTTCTTCCCAATAATGCATGCATTCATGGAACCTTATACACATCATAGTGTCTTCTCAAATGACACATTATATCTCTATTGGCCTTTAATAGTGATCAAAGAATTTTATGTTTTCATTTATTTATTCATGATCTTAATATATTTTCAATTAATGTTTTTTGTGATCTAATGCAGTAGTGGGATGGTGGAGGGATAAAAATATAGTTGTTGGAAATGGTAAATAATCATGATGTAGAACTAATGCTCAAGTGATTAAATTTTTTCATTGGTGAAATGTTTAAAACATCACATATCCCACATCAATGTATTGGAGTGGTTAGTGCCACTAAAAATTAGTTTCCTTACTTTTTTCATACATCAATGACAATAGGGTATCAAATCAACCCCTCTGCTTCTCCATCCACCTCACATGTTAGAGGCTATGACCTCATATCATGTTTGATTGCCTTCTAATGTTCCATATCAACTCTAGGAGCCAACATAGATGCACACATACACTTTTATATGTTATCTAGTGATAGCTATTTAGTATTCTAGTCATACTCTCCCATTGTTTATTGACTGGTTTTCCTTAATGATTAGTTAGTGGAGTACCACTTTTTTATAGGCTAACAAATTTCTAGACAGGTTTTTGGATTATTGTCATTTATGGTGTTTCCCAGTTTCCATATCTCATCAATTTGGATTTTTTTCCATGTAATATTTTTAATTTTACCTAAAATCAGTATAACTATATAATTAGTAAATAAATATATATTATTTCAATAAAAAATTAATATAATAATAATTATGAGTTAATTGGGAAAAAAATTATTAAATTTTCAAGGAATGATATATCTATAACTATGTATCATCAAATAATCAATATACTTAATTTATATATTCTTTTTTATACCTTATTCATTGATTTTTATGAGAAATGTATGAAACTCTATGATTCCTTCATTATTATTCAAAACTACAATATGAGTGTGTGAAGAGTATGATTTAATTAATTATTAATTAAAAACATCCATATAAAATGTGTTTTTGAGGTCTCATTAAACAAATTCCAACTTAAATCCTCTCATACTATGGAATAGTTATTTGGTAAGCCACATTAAATGTTTTTATCCATTTATACCCATCTGTTGGGTTTTTTCATTTTATATTTTCAACTAGGAGATAGTGTGTTTGATTATGGTAACACATGGGAGGAAACTAACTGTTGTGAGAATTTGTGATGTTATATCACATTTAATTATGTTCAATTTCGTTATAAGATGTATTTTTTAATTTAATTAAATGTTCACACTTATTATCTTCCTGAAAAATTGAAATAAAAAATTTTACATTTAAAAAATTAGGAAATGAAAAAAAGGATGTATAAGTATTTATATATAAAATATATCAATTATAATTTTTTGACCCACTAAAAAATGAAGGGATCCATGTTTTTTGACACTTTCTGGTAGAAATGAGTTAAATACTTCAATGTGTGACAAATTATGAAATTAAAACATTCAATGTAATTTATAGATGAAAACCACACTGTTTTCCACAATTCTTTTGGGACCAAAAACCTACCAACCCTTGTTTCCCATAATAACCTATTTGAATCATTCATGATTACTAAACATTTTTATTTATGTAATGTACCTAGAGAAATTTATTTCTCATTGAATAATTAACACTCTATATATTGGAGATTAACTATATATCAAAAGTTCTTTTATTGAAGATGGTTCATTTTATGATGGGTGTATAACTAGTGTTTGGTGAAGGATTAAAAAGTTAATATAATAATAATTATGAGTTAAACATTATAACTTATAGAATTTTGTTGATAATATTCAATTATTGAATATTTTTTTATTTTTCCATCATTTTTTTGTGTCTCTCAACACGTAAGGTTATTATAATTTCTTGAATTCAATGATAAATACCACGTAATTCCATAAAATTTGATTTTTGTTTGATAAAATTAAATAAATAAAATTCTTATTTCATTTTCAATTATTCATAAAATTATATTTTCATTATTTTAAATTTGAAATCAGTTTAATATTTTTTTTATTTGTAATAAAATAAATAAATTTACTTTATAAATATGTAGGTTTATTAATGTTTATAGGGTATCTTGAAGGTGATTGGAATTTAATATAATATTTAAAAATATTATAAAATCGATGAAAATATAATAAATTTTACAAGGCATATCATATATCACTGGGAATCCATTTAAGGTTAATCTTAGAGACTGGAGAACTATTCATGATTATAAACCCATGATAAACCATTACATAATATTAATAAATATGGAAGACATTTGATAATATATTAATTCAAATTGAATATCTCTACAAAATTGAGGCACTATGAATTTCCAGTTGAATGTGTAAATTAGTTAATGAAATGACACTAGAATAGATTGAAGAGTTGTAAATAAATATATAAATGGGGAAGATGAAATAAGAGATTATATTATAGGATTCATAAAAAATAAACTTCATGAATATTAAAAAAAAGAGACACCAAAATGGAGTATTAGTATAAAGATAATATGCTACTGTAATAGGCTAACTCAGGTTAACAAGAACAGTCAACCAAGTCATCCAATAATGAGGTGTGGTAAAATAAAGATAAAAAACTATTATCATATATAAGATGAAAATGAAAATAAATTGAGAACACGTTGGAAAAAATTGGAGATAAAATTTATCTAAACATGGGAAGCAAGAAATAATCAAACATCAAGATAACATGTTTCCTTGTTACCAAATGTCACTACCACAAACTAACCCCAAATTAAATAGAAGCATAATGAAAATCATACATGCTATAAAATGTTGTTCCCATTACCAGAATCTGGAAAGAAAAGTTCTATATTTTCCCATCAGTAGTTATTGCGTTTGGGTAATATATCCTAGCAGGATACCACCAAAATATTTATGAAGGTTTTAATAACAATAATGCACAAGACCAAGAAAAAAAAGTTTTAAAAAAAGTATTAAAAAGAATTCAATTTCTTTTTTCATATAATCCTTCAGTATTCACATATTTCATGTTATATCTTATAAATATATAAAAAAGTAGTTGATGAAACTGAATTGTAAATATACATGTGATCAAACATTCGATAAATATAATGTCCTATAATAAAAAACTATAAAAAATGCACCAACCAAATAGGATATATACTATGAAACAATAGACACTATAAACTGATAAACCAAACACAGAATAATGCTTGATACAAACAAACATCAGGGCCTACCATAGACCATCATCATATAAGATTTTTCCTTTTATTAGTTTCACACACACTATGTACACCTTAGTCACTTTTTCAATGTTTGTAAGGTTCCCATTTTTATATGTTTATCAATATCTATTTTGAAATCCATGATCACATTTTCATAAAAAAAATTAAAAGTACAGTCCAATCTACATAAGGGTTTGAAAATTTATTTTCCAATTCAAGTCAAGCCTATTATATTTTCAAACCAATCCCCCATTAAATCATTAATTTCTTCACATTTAAATTTCAACACATGGAATTCCATTTAAAATGTAATGGGAATAAATATGAACTATATGAAATTCAATAATTTTAAAAATATGAATAGATAGACCTAATTCAAGAGCATAGAAAAACAAAATGCCATTGAAAATGGGACAATGATACCATAAGATATTTCTTTGCAAGATAAGGTATTACGAGAAAAAAATGTGAAAAATAAAATTACCCCACAGATCAATAGCTAAATGAATCAACTTGGGTATAAAAAAGACACCCAAAATCACATAGGGTAAGGAATCTGGGTGAGTTGAGGAGGGCACAAAAACAAATGATCCCTCAAACACCTGCATGGACCCCTAAAAATTTGAACATGGGGAGTTTCAACATGTGTAATAACTTTTAATGTTGTGAATCCCTTTTAATTCAATTTACACTGAAAACACATATCCATGGATTATGATAATGGTTTTTAACTATACATGAAAAATAGTTCTTACATGATGTGTAAAAACTCACACTAGGAATTCATATCATTTTATTAGTGTGGGAGCCAATAGAAATTGTAAAAACCCATTACACATAATTTAGGTTCTCAACGAACAATATAAAAAGTTATTATAAAAGAAAAAAAATGCAAAAAAATCCATGATTTCACCATTGTAGGTATCCTATAAATTTACGGCAAAAAATAATCTCACAATGAAAATACTGAAAACAAAGAAACATTTCAAAACATAAATGATATAAAAGTGAAAATGAATTACAATATCCCCTATATAAATAATTTCTATCCTCATAATAGGATAAACATCCTAGATCCACAAAAAGAGGTGGAAATTTCTACATCATCAAAGAATCAAGCTCCCACATCCTATGTTGATCTAATCTAACCTTACACAATACCCAGACCATTGGAATCACTTTACCATGAAGTGCCTTAACCTGTTAATACATAATATCAAAAGCATACTCCCCCAACTTGGTATCATGGTCAAGAACAACATCCTCCCATCAAATAACATGTGATGGATATGGTATATACCTCATATACTTGGAATGATGAAACAAATCTGGAATGGAAGTAAATCTTTATGGAAACTACAACTAATAGACCACCCTCCGAGTCACTCAATGATCTCAAAGGGGGCCAAAATCCTTGGTTCCAACATAACCTTCCTACCCAAACGACTATGTTTAATGCGAGGTGAAACTCTAACAATGATCCAATTAGAAACATTAATCCCAAACTACCGATGATTATGGACCTTATAAAATTTATGATGACTCTATGTAGTGGGAATCACCTCTATATCCAATACACTACATATGTCATCTCCTGAACAGCACTCGTCCTGTCGATGGATGAGTGTCCCAACTCTGCACAACACAGGGTTGATCGAAATGTCTTCCCATACAAAGCCTCAAAGGGATCCATCTTGATCGATTCCTGATAATTATTATTTTTATTCAAATATATTAAATGAAAATTTATGTGCCAAGATCCTTCAAAATAATGATTAAAATGTAATATAATTTTTTCAAGAACCTAAATATAATTCTTTACATGTGCATCCATCTATGCATTACAAACCGTTTCCAAATTAAATTGGGAACCCATTTCCTTCTACAGACCATTCAAAACATGATTGTGAACATTGAGTCCTATTACAAACAAATAATGAGTGAACACCATAAAGAATCATATTTTGTCGAACGTATATGTCTCAAATATGTTCCTCATTTATCTCCTCCTTTATTGTAAATAAATGCACTTATTTAGGGATTCTGTCAACAATAACCCCAACTGTATCCTTCCTATTAATATTACATGGTATACCAATGACTAAATCCTTGGAAAAAGCATCCCAAATCCACATCTGAATGGGTAAGGGATAAAATAGACCTGTATGTCTCGGGTGTTCAGCCTGAACCATTTGAAAAGTTATAAAACATGATACAAGAACCGAAACGTACTACCTCATCCCCAGACCCAAGTTCTAACTTCTCGAATCTTGTTTTGTCATTGTATCCTCACTTTTCATGTACAAAAAGGCTATTTTTCACTATCTAGAGAATATTTCTTCATGAAAAACACAACAATAAACTATTGCAACCCAAAGCTCCATTGGGAGTCTGAGACTACTGTCATGAGGTGTCCCCACCATTTTGGATGTCTCTCAAGCATCAGATCTCAGGGTCTATAATATTCTAAAAAAAATTCCTTCATCAATATATTATAAATCTTTCAATAAATCCAAGAATACCTATTCACCAACCACCTCCATTCCCAATATAATATTGGCAAACAAAGTCACCATAGACCATTTTTCAAAAAATTCATTCATGGCATTTTTCCTTAATTTTATACCAAATGCATCATCCCCAATATTCCCTTTCCTAGAGGTATATATAAAATCATGAAATTATTTTTTAATATAATCATCCCAAAATAATTTTTGTAAGTATATATCTCTTTATGTGATTATATTCATTAGGACTTTTTTATCATAATATACCATGACCAGTAATCTAGAGAGATATTGATGAAATGTTTTGAGAACATTAATAACAACTACCAACTATAGATAATGGTTATGGTGCTTTTTCAGGGGTGGGTAACTAGTGTGAGTCATAATCCACTTCATGTTTCCCCTAAATCAAGGAAAATCCCTAACCCATACAAGAATATTTTCATAAACATCTTACCCCAAACCTGGATCTAGAAGAATCAAAACATGTTCTGATGTAAATCACATATTCATCTCCTCAAAAAAACTATAATAGTTATCCATGAATTAAAAATATAAATAGTAATGGGTTAATGCTTTCATAAAATACATGAGTTAGAGAAGTATCCAAAAACCCTCTATAGTAACATGCTAAATCCAATAAGCTGTGGATATCAAAATGTTTATGTGATTCTCATAAGATATTACTACTTTCACAATTTCAGTATTAACTGATATTCACCTCTCAGATATCACATAACATATAATCTTAACTTCATGGATCCTAATATGACACTATTAATTTTTTTTCATATAGATGATTATCCCTGAAATATCGAATAATGATAAACATTGGTCTATGTTCTCCTCCTCTTACATGGAGTACACAAATATACAATCAATGAAAACACAAAAACTCATCCATGAACTGATGCAATATTTTGTTTATTAATGAATATAATATGACATGAGATTTGGTGACTCTAAATGGAATAACCAAAAATTCAAAATTCCCACATCGACTCTAAAACATGGCATTGGTTATATCCTCTTCTCAAAATCTCAACTGCTGGTACCTTGACTGTAGACCAATCATAGAAAACTACTAACCCACCATATTATTCTGAAAGAGATCATTAATTCTTAGTAAAGGATATATTTTCTAAATGGTCACCTGATTAATCATTTGATAGTTAAAATAAATTCAAATAAACATTTCTTCCATCATATCAATTAGTATATGATAATCCCATGTTAAGCATCTAGGAAGAATATATCATTACATCTCAGGGTCCTCATGCTAAAAATTAAGTTCATATAAATCTAGTGGCTCCATTCAATTGGATGAAAAAGATGTTGGCATAATTCAATATAACAATAATATTTATAAATTTATCCTCACTCTATGGTAGACTCAGTGAAGACTAAATTGTAAGGACCACAGTGTACAGACATAATATTAGTTGGACATCCACCCACTTATGGGTCAACTACATTGTTAAACATTAATGATAGATGGCATGATATTAAGCTATCATGGGGAATAATCACTCATTCACTTCCCAATATAGTGTCCCTCCCCCCAATTAAAACCATTAGTGGTCCCATTTTAGGATAAGAAATATAAAAACTATTGATTACAATCTCTCGGGGAATTTATTTTAATCCTCCATTTAGTGATGGTGATTATATCAAAGATTTTAAAAATCAATCATTATGATGTCCCAAACCACATGAATTTTATTGATTACCACATGACACATGTTCCATTTGAAACCATTTTTGGACCAATTCCCCAAATTCATGGAGAGACAAACAAAATAACAAAAATAATAACTGAAAGAAAATACAACACTGAAACAAAATTTTATTCTATTTGAAAATGAGTAACACATATAACAAATAATGATGGAACCATATAATATGAAATAAACATCATACCAATAACAATAGTAAGTCATGTTCATATTCATTGGGAAGACTCTTAGCTAGATAAACTCTTATAGAAATGTCCATCTGGATATCCTATTTCACATCATAATGATACCCTTTACCCTGGTAAGCATCAACATCATCCTATAATACCTTGGAAAAAGTTGGAAACACATTACTACCTTGAGAAATATTTTCAAAGAAACACTTCAGAATGAAAAATATCCCAAAAATATTTTATGTTTGTAGTGCTTCAATATGTTGAGGCCAGGTATGAATACTCATTCTATACGGGAAAATGTAGCTTAATGATTCCCTACCAAAGAACCTGAAACTGGACCTGTAAAATTATATCCACTAATGAGATTTCATTTCTAGTACGAAAAATAATCAAGGCTAACTGTTTATATCAATATATCTCTATCCAATCCTTATAATCTATATAGGTCACCATCATCAAAATATTATTTATCCACTACCACTACAAAGGTTGTAAGGCACGGTAGAACATGAATTGATTGAATATCAGCCTTCATCCACCAACTCGATCATCAAATCCATTATGTAATCATTACTGAGAGGATTCAGTTCAAGATAAACCTACTCATAAATAAGGGTGGATTAATCAATAACATTACAATCGAAATTGTACATTTTCATGATATTCATTTGTTTTTTCTACATGTATAGTATCATGAAAAAACCATTTACTGATAATCTTCATGAATGAAACTCAGGTTAGAACTTCATGTAACATAGATTTCACTATTGTCTCCCACCATCTCCATCTCTATCAATCAATCATATACATTTTGAAACCCACATAATAATACTTTTGAGAACTAAAAATGTTAATATCATTTATATCTATTATTTCCACTCTTATAACTCTTACATTCCTTTATCACCACAGAATACAAGTGGTGTTTCTTGGAAAATTTTGAGAAATGATCCATTTACCTTAATATGTTATCATTACCCAAAAATATATTTTCTGAATGGTACCAAGAACAATATTAACCAACGAAGGGTACAATGGTGTGTCCTACAAAAGAAAATTCATTATATTTTCCCCTATTTTATTTTAAAGAGAACTGGTTGAAGGAATTGTCTATTAAACACAGAATGACAACCAATTAGCCAAGATGAAATTCCAAATCAGTTAAATAGAAACTAATAACCCAAAATATAGTTTTAAAATAATAATATATTAAATTAGGTATGAGTAATTTCAATAAAAATAAACACATTTTAATATAATAACATCAATCTAAATAAACACAAACAATGTTTTCTTAAATTTACATTAAAAACATCATGTCATATGAAGTTGTATGTAGACTGAATTAATTAATATTGACATAAAATATATTCTAATAAACCTAAATTCTTGGACATTATCATATTTTTTATTATTAGACTATCTATAGAATCTCAGATTTGGTTATAGGACTGAGGTGGTCATTCCTCCTTTCCACACATACTGTCTCAATTACAATGATCCTACTCTAGTTTTCTTTTGACTCCAAAACAACATAGAAAGTGCAGACACATACCAGAATAAGTAACCAAATTGTTAAAAAAAATGAAGCATACCATCTCGATTCAACCAAACAAGTTACCAATGTTATAATATGATGGTGTGGTTTAAAACAAAGATAACAAAACTGGGCATGTATGAAATGAACACGAAAAACAACTCGAGTGTAAGGTAGAAACAATGAGAGATAATAATGAGGAAAATATATTCTAAGAAATAATTTAAAAAAAGGATAGAAAAAATCACCATGTGTCCAATTTTTAGTTCTATAAACATTCCCAAAAAGAAATAACAATTTATAGATAAGACAACATGCAATAGAATTCTCTTCTGTTTACCTGAATCCTAAAAAAAGGTCAACATTAACCTATAAAAATATCTTGGGTGTGTGATAAAATTCTGAGTAGGATACCACCTAAATATATGTATAATTTTTAATTATAATTTGAAAATTTCCAATAACAAAAATAACATTGTTTTACAATATGTGTTATAAATAAATGAATTCTAAGTACTTTTTCAAATAATCATTCTGTTTTTTAAAAAAAAATTATATTTCCCAAGTATAGAAACAAAGTAGGTAAAGATACCAAAATGTAAATATACTTTTAACACGACATTAATGAAATTATATGTCATTTAATAATCATCTAGAACCAACAATTCATAAACCATTAAATATCTATACTTTGAGATAGTACGTAGTAGACAATCACAAACCCAAACACCTCATAATGAGATGTCCAAACTAAAATAGAGGCCTTCTATAGACCATGAAAATATAATAGGTTACCTCAATGTAATGTCACATATACTAAAGCTATATGTGCCTATATATCAGCATATATATGGATCCCCTTGTTCAATGTTTGTCAATTTCTTTTAAAAATCATTCTCACATTTTTATTAACAATATAAAATCTAAGACTATCCTATTTGGGGAATAAAAATCCATTTTCCATTTCAAATCAAAGATAATATGTTTTGATGGAAATCCCATTTTATATTTGAACTAATGCACCTTTCAATTTAAAATAATGAAATTACATTTCAAATATCATTGAAATCTATAATTACTATATCAAATTCAATTATTTAGAACAATTTAATAGATCCAACTACTTCAATAGCATTGAAAACATAATCGTCTTTGAAAATGGGGAATGGAAACCACAAGGCGTGCCTTTGTATGTCAAGCCATTCCTATATTCTAGAGGGAAAAATTATGTAACCCTATTAATCAATCACAATATGACTCAATACAGATAGAAGGATGATAACCAAAGCCTTATAGGTTATAAATCTCACTGAGTAGTAGAGGATATAGAAATGAATGATCCCTCAGACACCCACATGACACCCTAAACACTATATCATGGGGAATTGCATTGTGTGTAATACCTATAAATGTTATGAATCCCTTTTAATTAGTTTTATGATATTAAATGTTTTGCCTCTTATTGGAATCATGCTTATTCAAATTACATGACATGTAAACCTTGAAGGACTCATAAAAACTCATTATGATAATTCAACTCGTGGGATGTGTCTTTACAGTGCTAAATATTCTAAAAACCATATATAGAACATGCAACATCATAGTTAAATAGTGAATATACCCTGGGAAATATGAAAATCCAAAAAAACGATTACATCACTATTATAGGTATCACTCCAATTTAGGGATCAAAATACCAACCCAGTGATAAATGTGATTGTGAATAAAATATTATTAATATACCTAAAAGAAAGAGAACAGGTTAATTGAATCTCTGCACCATAAAATATTTTTTCCTATAAAGAGATAAATATAATAAATTTTTAAAAGAGAGTATGTTACTACTGCAAAATCAATGACTTATGCTCCATCATATCATTGTGATCATGTCCCCACTTCCATAGTACCCAAACTGTGGGAATAATTTTAACAAGTTGCACCTTATAATGGATATCCATAATATGAAATCGATAATCATCCAATGTAGTATTGGTCCCATGAACAACATCCTATGGTCTAATCACATGGGAAGGATCTGGTATAAACCACATCAATTGGGAATCATGGGAATAATCATAAATGGAAGTCATGCTAGAAAATAATAGAAACTGATAGGCCACCCAATCCAGTTGCTCAATGATATCATAGGGGCACACAAACCATAGTTCCAAAATAACCCAATTACCCAACTGAATATGTCACAAGCTAAGTGAGTGTATAAGAAATACCTGATCACCAACCTCAAACTACAAAGGCTGAAGAAGATAGTTGGTATATGTTTTTTGATGACTCTTTTTTGTGACAAAATGCCTATGGATTGACTACACTACCTCTATCATCTCATGAATAACACCCATATCAGCCCAAGACCACACTCCAAAATCTTCCCAGCATAGGGGAGATTGATATGGTTTCTCATAAAAAGCCTTAAAGGGATCCATCATGAACAAATAATGGTAACTATTTGAAATTCAAATAAAAAACAATGTAAAATATATTTCCAAATACGCATATTAATATAACACATAATCCTAAAAAACCCAAAAAAACGTAGACTTCCGACTCTATTTTTCCATCCATCTATTGATGATTTCCCCAACCTAATTTCAAAAAGAACCAATTTCCTTCTAGAAACCTTCTCAGAACCTGGATTTCATCCTTGAGCCCAAATCAAAAACATATATAGAGGGAACCACATGAATCACCAAAATCCCTTGGATATAAATGTCCCAAATATATTCCATGTACATAGTCTACATTATTAGAAATAAATAAAACGATTTAGTGACTCATTTTATAATTATCAAATTTTCATCCTTCCTACTAGTAGTCTTTGTTAAACTAACAAAAAATCTATTGAAATCTCATCCCATATCAATAGTACAAGGGGTAATGGCTTCAAAAAACCTACAGATCTCAGGTTTCTCACATTAACTCAATGATAAGAGATACACCTAGATACAAAATCTGATACTAACTACCTCATCCCATGACACCAAGATCGACTTATCAAATCATGGTATATCAATGTAGCACAAGGGTCCACAGACCAATAAGACCGGTTTCCTCTATTTTACAACTAATAATTCATGATAATAAGAAAAAATAACCTATAACAGAAGAAAAAAGCTCTAGTAGGAGGTTAAATCTACTTTAATGAGGTCTCCCCTATATTTAGTACTTCTTCTGCTAGCCGTCTCTTAGTGTTCACCATCTGATGAAGTAGAACTTAAATATAAAATGATGTTTCATCTTTTACCAAATCAATGTACACATGTCCGCAAACCCCCTCCAATACAAATCTCATCATGACAAAAAAATATCTAGATACAACTATTCATCTTATTACATCACAACATGAATTGATAAATTAATTCTCAGTTAATTGACTTCCGCATTCCCTTATAAGGGTGTATAGATGATATAAAATTCAAAGGTCTAAGGATATATAACCCATAATATCTTTCATAAGTTCATATATATTTGGGTAGATATATAAATATGGATTTTTCTATCAAAATAAATAGTGAAATTAAATCCATTGAGATAGAGAGTCCCCATATTGATAGGATATAGTACAAATTCAAAATCATGATATCGGTATATGAGTTTATCTCATGTGGAAATAACTCACAAGATCTATAGTACACAACTTGTTTCCCCTATATCAAGCCACCTAAAAACCATACCTGAAGCATCACAGAAAACAACATAACTTGAACCTGGTTTAAGAATAATGAAACCTACTTCAGAATTCATCCTCATCATCATGTCCATAAAAGATCTCTAATACTTCTCGTGCCATGAATACATTACACTATTTCGGGATAAGGCTTTCATCGATGAAGAGACCATTAAAAATTCTCAAAAAACACATCTATATTAACCTTCATAACCAAATATTATTTAGATAATAGTCACATCTCTCGACTACTCCCATGATATTATTTCATGCACCTTTTAAGGATCAACTAAGACTTCCCACTTAGAAATTACATACCCTTGACACATCAGTTCCTGAATTCAAAAATCACAATTGGAAGGCTTAATAGACAGATGATGATTACATAATGTTCAAAGAATGATATCCCAATTATATATCTCTTACTATGAAATTAATAATACCATGATTTCCTTTATGAAAAATTAAAATAGAGTCCATGTACCGATGAAATATTTACTTTATTAAATCCATGAATACCACATGATTATTGGTGAGTTAGAATGACATAGATAGAAACTGAAAATGACCATATGTAATTTGAAAGGATTTCATTGGTATATCCTCATCCAATTAACTCAACTGATGTTACCTCAACTATATGATAATCTTAGAACCCCCCCCCCCCCTCAACCGATGAAAGTGATCGCCAATTCTGGGAAAAGGTTACTTGTTCTTAACAGTCAACCAACTATACATCTGACATTAAATAAAAAGCCTAAGACATCTATATTCCATCTAAAAAATAGTATAAGAGTCTCCCATGATGAAACACTAAGATTAATAATTTATTTCACGTATAGTTCATCAATCTTGACATTACTTTCCAGAAAATCAGCATGTGTAATTTGATTGGATGGAATAGAAATGGACGTTGTTCTCATTAAAAGGTCTATTGTAGACTAGACCATTATATAGGGGGGAATCCCAAAAATAATCAGTAAATACCTCAGGGTATTAACAAAAATCAAAAGGTATTTGACCACCCAATAATGGGTCAACTAAATTGTGAAACATTTCGGGCATATCTAATGATATTGAAATAGCATAATGAAATACTGACCATTCCATTCTCAATATATACTCCCACTCTACCTAAAATATGTGTGTCACCCATCAGTAAAGTGGAAATGTTCCCAAAATTATAATAGTATATCTATTAATTTACGATAATTATCTATTCATTAATGTTGATCATGTGAATGATGTAAAGATGATGCACTAAACATCCCAAAACACCTCAAAGTCATTGATCACCACCCAACACATTAGACATTTCAAACCTTGTTTGGACCTATTACTCAATTTCATGGAAATATCCAACAATAATGAAATAAAAAATAGAATAAAAACCCTATATTTCAACCATTTATGAAAATATAAAAGAATGTGTGAAACATGGATGAAATGAAATATTGCACCACTGAAGATGAAATATTCATTGTTCCTCTATTTTTAAATGGACATGAATCACATTTCCTTTTAAAAAATAGAACTATATAAATTAAATAATAATTATCCACTTGGAAATCCTCTTGTGTCTTAGAATGAGACCTGAAATCCTTGGAATCATCAACATGAAACTATGTCCCCTTGGTAATATTTTATTCTACATTAATTCCTTGGGACATTTTTTCACCAAAAAGTTTCATATGGCCAGATCAACCAAATATAAGGCATGTTCTAAGATATGTTGTACATGGAAATCTAGTGGAACTCCACCAACCACATTGGAAGAAATTAACCTAAATTTTCACTACAAATGTCCCTGAAACTGGTCTTAGAGAAAACTGACCAATATTTCTCTTTATTTTCTTACGAGATGAAGCACGAAGGATAACTCATTCTTCTACTAATGCAACTGAAAATAATGTCCATCAATTATTATTATCCATAGCCAAAGTATTTTTATCCTCTACCTCTAAATATATCTAAATACACTAAAGAAATTTCATTTAACAGAAATCATCCCTTATTCCCATATCGATCTTCTAAACCAGTAGGTAATCATTGGTCATAAGCTCTAGAGCCAGATGCACCAACTATGTAAAGAGGGTGGGGTACTCTAGAATAGTATTCCACCTTTCACAAATGTCATAAATTACTAGGTATTATCTACACATATAGTCTAAACATAAATTTAATGACATAATATCTTCTTTAAATAAATCCATGATAGACCTACAATCAACATAGAATTCACTATTGAGTCCCACCATCTTCTTGTTACCTCAAGAATATACATGTTGAAAGACATTGCAAAGTCTTAGGTAATGTTAGGAAAATATGATGAATTTTTATATATAGTATTGACACACCTTGGACTGTTTTGTTCATTTTTCTCCAAGGAATACCGCTTGATGGTCCATTTTATATTTTGTTCCTTGATCCACTACCCACTCTAGGTTCACTACACCCTCTAT
Organism: Viscum album; assembly: GCA_963277665.1. Lineage (NCBI taxonomy): Eukaryota > Viridiplantae > Streptophyta > Magnoliopsida > Santalales > Viscaceae > Viscum > Viscum album. Next base: position 1,471,131,296 of record OY728127.1, on the reverse strand, counting down.
TCCTATATGCTGATTGTATGGATCGTTGATCTATCCAATGATGTTTCCAATGGAAGGCCTTCCTAAGGATCCTTATTTGAGGATTCTCCTATTTATTGGGATGATCTCTTCAATGATGATTTTTTTTACACAGAATAAAACAACCAATAATCTAAGAGGTAATTATAAAACCATTAAACCAAATAAAATAAACAAAAAAATCATCCAAATAATAATAATTTAAATAAGAAACCATTCATTTGAAACAAAGAAAAACATTTTTAATGGAAGAGGTCCATCCAAATAATCTCCTTATTTATTTTATTCAAAATGTTCGTACACACACTATGTCTTAAAAAATTGTAGATATGATAAATTAAATAAAATTTCCAGGATATTTATTCATATAAACCTAAATAGTTAGGCTTGGCCTCAGTAAGGATTTTATGAACACTCATGGAGACTCAGATTCATTAATGGGTGTGACCATTCAAGAACCCATGACACACATTAGACCGACTGACCCCATTGATACCAAATTCTAATATAATAACTCTGGTCAACAAGACCTTCCACCCAAGTTATAGCATCTTGAGGTTGGGTAAAAAAATGATTGCAAAATAAGTCTTTTATGTAAGAATAAAATACAAGAACAAAGAGTGAAAATAAGAAAAAATTGTATATATTATTGATAAGTCGTGAAGAAATTGAAATTAATACAATTATAGAAAACATGTCACCATTTGACCAAATTTCTCATATATAGAAAATTCCAAAATGAAACAACAATGTATATAGAATCTATAATGTTTTATAATATTATTCCAATTACCCAATTCCAACAAAAAAGGTCTACCATAACCCAAAGGAAGAAGTATGGTGTGAGAAAAAAATCCTAGTTGGATAACACCAAAAAATCTATTCATGTTCTGACAACATCAATGAATAAATATAATATTATAAAAATAATTTTAATGTAGTCTTACATATAAATAAATTTAAAATATATTTCCCGATGACCCTACAAATTTTAAAAAAATTCATTCTATATCATCCAAATCTAAAAAAATATGGCAATGATCGAATAATATAAATATTATAGGGGTAAAAAATATATTAAATAGACTTTAATGTAATAAAAAATTAAAAAAAATTGTGCATACCATCCGGACTCAATCTGATGGGATAATACACACTATAAACATGCAAGCCGAGAAAGTCATAATGATGGATCGAAAATAACAATCTTTCCTACTATAGACCATTGACATATTGGAAGTTACATTGTAGTTTTTGAACACACGCTAAGTCTATCCATGTCTCTATATCATGGTGCCCAAGGTTCCCTTTGTGAAATGAATTTTTTTTTCTATTTTAAAAACCTTGCTCACATTTTTATGAAACAATATCAATGAGAATAAATTCTGTAATGGGTTTTGAATATAAATTTTCAATTTCAAATCAAGGAAATTTATTTGTCTTTGAAAAAATACAATCAATTGTAAAATTTCATGAACCAACCCATGTATACCATAAAAACCGCTTACCAAGAAAATCTATGGATAGGCCCGAGTGGCATTCTCCATCCTCCTAGGATGGAGATAAGCACGAAGGGAATCATAATACATAATGTGAATGGTTTCACCCAATAAAATATTCATGGAAAATGAACTAATGAACAATACAATCTAATTATACTGTTATATAATTATATTCCTTACATTATCAATTAAGAAACAAAAAACTGGACAACATGCAATACCAGAATAATTAGAATACACCTGACACCCAAGACATCTCCATGCAAACCTTAGTCTCACTCTCCAATCCAAAAACATATATCACTCTAGGAGATCGATCTCGATCTGAAAAAATCTGTGGAATCTAAAAAACATAACACTATAATAATGAGTATTAAAACACACTAGGTACGCCTGAATAATTCTATTCCTAATACACATTATATATATGAAGAAATATTTATTTTCATGTTTGAAATAAAACATATAAAAATATTTTTTCCACAATTTTCTTTTTAAGAATACAAATGACAATCCTGTTTCCCTCATAATTTTTAAATAATTATCTCTCAAGGGGGAGAGTTAGTTTCATAGAGAGGAAGAAAAAAGAAACCAATTTAGAATCATTTATTTTTCAAACATGAGAAAAAGACGAACATATGTTCTTTAAACCCACCTTATTGAACCCTTTTCATAAAAACACACATTCAAAATATACCAAAAGAATATAAAAAACCGGTAACAATGATAATGAGTCTTCCAAGTGAGGGAAATATCAGTAATGGTAATAGCATCGAAAAAACAAGGGAATACCAAGGAATTCAGATGAGAACTAGAAAATACTATTCATGTGCCTAATCTTGATGGCATGCCCTGCCTGATGAAATTATAACACTCAAACTCTCGATCCTCTCTCTACATATCCTAAATGAGGGGGCCAATCCAATAGAATTAATATGAAAACATCCATATACTGTGGGTAAAAATCTAGTGCATCAACTCAACTATTTCAACAATAGTTATCATAATACCTCATTTCTATGCTAGGTTCCCATGTTATGTTCAAAAAGGGGGGTCCCATGTAAAATCAATCAAAAATCCATACACATGTAAACATACATATTTCAAAAACCGGAACCACCCCATCCCCTTCAAGGGTAGTTTTTATCATAAAACAATTATTACATACGGGGGGGGGGGGTCTCAAACTGAGGACCCTCCCATCTCGTGATCAATCAAAGAGGATAGTTACCTATCCCAAGAATGTTTTTATAAATTAATCCATTTAATAAAAATTCATAAATTTCATTATTGAATTTTTACACATCAAACCTTCTCATAAATAACCACACACAAAACCATTTCATGAGAAATACATTTACAATCACTATGAAAAATAAAATTAATCATTTTAAAAAAAACCCAATACATTAGAAAGATTAAAACATTGTTTTCAAAATCACAAACCTCATTCAAAGGCCTACTGAGATATTTCGCAGACATGTGGTTTTCAAAAAACAACCATTTCACAAAACATATTCAAACCAATTGAAAAAAACACATTATTTCATATAGAAAAACTTTTATAATAATGAAACATCACTAAATAAAAACTATGGAATATTCAAAAATAATTATTCAAAGAAATATTCATTTAAATAGAAATGAGAAATGGGATACTAACTCAAATAATGAAGATGTTCTGAAATCTAGCATTAAAACTCATATGCACCTCAACCGTAGCCATGGGAGGGTAAATCCATCCTCAAGGAATCCTATCAAGGAAACCTAGATTAACCAAGAAACCCTATCCAACAATATAGACCAGCCATTCCACTAGGGTTAGGAAATATGATACAAATTATTAGAAATTGTGAAGGGAGAATAAGGGAACCGAAGACTTTCGATTCTTGTGGAGAAACACCAATGAAATCCTTTGGATCCCACCTGTGGAGTGTTTAGGGTGCCGAAAACCCCATTGGGAGGCTCCTAACATGGAGAAGGATAAATTGGAGAAAAACTTTCCTTAGGGTATAATAATTAGGGAGATATAAAGTGTTTTTAAAGACATGGACATTCCGTGTGGTTAGTCGCATATTTTTTCCAACCATGCAGAGACCATGTGCCCCCTATTACTAGATGAATACCTACTTAATTAGAAAAAGAAATAGTTTGACTATCCATGAGGTATCCATAAGGTAGTTTGTATCACAATTATGAGATATCACACAGTTACTTGGATCGACGCTCATGATTTCTGCTAGTCGTGTACTAACGATACACCAAGGTCTTCCCACCCCAAACCCCTATATTATAAAAAAACAAGGGGAAACCTTGGGATGAATTATATGAAAAATATATAAGGTAAGAACATACCAAAAATTTCAAACTTATCACCATATATTTCTATGGAAATAATAATCGATCCATCCCAACCAAAACATAGGATTAATTTAGAATCCCAGGTGTGACAATTCTCCCCACCATGACACTTTCTGCAATCAAAAAATCCCACCAAAGTTTTAAATCGAATTCCAAAACTATCACACATTTAAAAATGGGTTGTTTCCAAGGAATAACAAAAAATTGATTATAGAAAATATCCCCAGCAAGAGAGAGGATAACATGATGAAATCATGAAGACCAAAATGGACTCTTGGATAAATTCCACCTACCTAAAAATTTAAAAACACCTAGATTTGATAGATCCAAAAAGACCTAGAACATTCACTATACCAAATTCGAGCATCGAAAAATAAACACCATAATCATAATCAAGTGTATCTAAAACTATCAAACCATAAAAAACTAATAAGATTAAACCACATCTAATGAATACCTCTATATACATACATAAAAAAAATCCACCAGAACACTAACATTTTTACATTTAAAAAAATGGAGAGTTAGAAACTCATTTCTATGTACAAGACCATCGATCACAATACCAACACCGAACAAACCCAGAATACTAACATTGGATACCAAACCAGACATCCTACTCTTAGAAATAAACCATCACTCAAGATAAACTGGAGTGCCAACATAGTGGAGGACTAAACGTACTCCACTCCCTAGGAAACATGCTTTCATCTATTCTATTCCTAAGGAATATTCAATGAGACCCATTGTGGGTATCCCCGCCCTAGGGAAAAGAGAGATAAAACAAGATAAATAACATTTCACATGTACCAAAATTCACTACCACAAGGGGACTGGAGTGAAGGTCCTAACTGTTAGAGCCTCAAAACCACAATGAACAAATTCACATTCCTATAAAACTTCAAATCACTCCCCATTTGATTCTCACCTACAGGATATAAAAAGTCCCATTAAAGAGGCCTAAACCTAGTGAGGCACAACTAATAAAATGTTAATTAAACAGGAAAAGTAAACATTCTAATATCTAATAGAATACCTTATAACCAAATAACTCATAAGGAGGAATTGAGGTCTGAACAACTGTTTCCAACAAAAAAACTCATTTAAAATAGAATAATGTCATGGAAGGGTTGATCCTCCTCCATCAATCACACTAAGTACAAATATTAAACAAAGCCATTTTCACTAATATGGTACTCTTGATAATGCAACTTATTTATAATGATACATATGGCTGGAGATCAGATTATTGAAGAATCTCCTACCTTTCAGTAAGGTATTAGAAACCTTGTAAGCAGTCCCATAGATCTCAATTTGAAAAACATGTTTCCATTAAAAGATTTGATCTTAAATGTTTAACAAGAACCATTATCCCAATTCAGTGAAAATGAAACCTCACAAAAATTAAATAGTAATGACTATTTTATCTAGAGAACATTAGAATGAAAGGGAATTGAAGAAAATTTCCAAACATTTCTTTTCTCCGGCAAACGAGCTGGGGTGACCTTTAAATAGTCAGGTCTAGCTCCATGATGTTTCTTGGAAACACTTCGATAGAACCACTTCAAGTTACCCTAGTATCCAAATTCATGGAAGGGATTAGGATCATTGGGGAATGATGGCCTATTATGACCTCTCATAACACAATATTGACACATCAAGACATTGCACCTTGTAGAGGGTGATGAGAGGTCCGAAGGTCTCTTAATTTCAACACTAGTAACACCAGCATCAGGCTTCTCCCAAATAATCTTATCTGAATCCCCTTAAACATTTCCTATGACCTTATGAAGATTTTATCTCTTAATCCCTCTTTCTAACACATCTTAGACATGAAAGTCTTTCCTCACCACCTCAGATAAATTGGTTATGTTATGTTCTTATACCATTGAATGTAGCTCATAATGGATCCTGAATTTGAAATGTACAAACTTCAAAAGATAATTAGTAATATTTCCTAGAATAATTGGAACTAGTTCTATGAATAGACAATATAATTATAAAACTGATCCAATGCCGTGAGGAAGACCACACATCTCTTTCCTCTCCATTAACTTACACTTTTCAGAGAAATTCTATTGGTTGAATATTGAATTGATGAACATGTCCTATCCAGAATCCTTGTAATTACATAAACATGACTTTATAAGAGGGGTGGATTCAACTTCTAGAGTTTTAGAACATATTTTATAGGTCAATCAATTTGGGGGGTTTTATAAACATGCTATACCTAAAGCATCACCTTGGGAAACCATCAAATATTTGTGGGGGCACTATAAAACATGGAAACAAGGATCCCAATCAACACTCATCCAATAATGGGGATTCTATATTTCAATTATCAAATGAGATACAACAATCCAAAAAAACATGGGACACACCACACCACTACAAGATTCCAAATCCTCACATTTACCTTTAAATACACTCTTTTAAAATGAATCAACCATAATGGATTGTACACCTACCAATGGTAACACATGGGGCCTTACACATACACATCCTTGCACTATACTAGGAACCTATCCACATTCTCATACATATCCATGCATTTGGTCACTCACATAAACACTATAGGTAAAAAATTTAACTCAATAATACCATTCATATAACACAAGTCCTATTTTCAAAAACAACTATCCATAAAACCCAAAACCCAATTTAGATCTGACAATATTGTTTCCATAAAAACACTGAACATTCAATTGATGACCCAGTTCCAAGCATTGGAATAAAATCTAAGACATTTCATTCATTTATATAAAATTTAATACATTATATAACCGAATATTCACCTAATTAAAAAAATCATCACACTCAACACCTTAATCTTCAAACACATTTCATCTCATTAAAAAAAATTTCCAAATACAAATTTTTCAATTTCTAAAACATTTTTCAGTAGTCCAACATATCATGTTAATCAATTTCTGTTTGACCCCAAAATTTCACTACACATGAACCCCATTTTTTTAATAATTTCTTTAAGAATGATATGAAAATCAATTTTTCCACATTTCAAAACAAATTCATTACCAATTTATATTAATCTCTTCAAAATCCAAAAAAAACGACTCGTCAAAACAATTTCTTGAATTAGTGATGACACAAAACCATTCACAAGGAGAAATTAGTGTCGATGGATTACATATCCCCATGGTTGGTGGCCACATTACAATCACAAAACAATCATGAGGAGTTTGTTTGGACCATGTCCCCAACTCCACATTTCATACGAGGTCCCTCTAGCTCATGGATGCCAGTTTCCCAATTACATCTTCCTTTCCCAATAGTAAACCATCAATAAGAACCAAATGACAACAACAAACCTATACATCTCATAAAAACTAAATATTTGAAATGAGAAAGACTTTATTAAGTAATTATGATTCCTACACCTCACTCCGCTGCAACTATACTCTTTTATCCCTGACATCCCTAAAAAACAATGGGATCCCTACAAAGAAAGGTCCTCTAATGATCTGACTAAATCTAATACCATTTTTTCCCAAAGCAGCCATGGTTGACCCTAAACCTATCATACGAGAAAATCCATGGAAAGTCCCAAGAGGTATTCTCAATCCTCTTTGGCTATATACATGTTAGAAGGGAATCATAAGACACAATGGGAATAGTTTCAACCAATAAAATAAACAAGGAAACTAAATCAAATAACTAACCAAGTTGAATATACATTTCAAATATAACATTATTTACATTTACAATTTAAAAAACAATGTACTGGAAAAGATACCTTAATATCCATACTGAACATGAACCCAAGAAATCTCCATGTAACCCCAAGAGTCAAACTCTAATCCACAACAAACTATCTCCCTAAAAGATCAAACTCCAACCGAAACATGTTATAATAAATAAAAATATCAAAAAAATATAGGAAAGAGTATTAAAACATAGTAGTTAAGCCCAAATAATTATATTCTCAATGCACATTCATTAAATAATGACACCATGATTTTTAGGTTTTCAATTTAGTATATAAATATTCTTTTTACACATTTTCAGTTTGAAGAATACAAATCAAAAAAACATTACCCACACAGTTTTTAAATAAGCTTCTCACTTGGGGGAGTGTTTGGTTCGTAGAGGGGATGGAATATAAGGAACCAATTTTGAATCATTTATTCTTGAAACAAGTGAAATTTTTGAACACCTATTATTTCAAACATCTTTCTTGAAACGTTTTTGACAAAACAAAACAATCAAAATCTACCAAAAGAACACAAAAAAACCAAGCAAAACTGTCTTGAGTCCACAAAAAAAGGGCATTGGAAATCATGGTAATAGCATTGGATGAACATTGAGATATTTAGGGATTCATAGGGGAACATGAAAATACTATACACTGGACTTGTATTGAAGGGATTTCCATCCAGAGAGAATTATAACTCCTAAAGAACCAGTTTTCTCCTTACCTTTCCTGAATGACCATCCCAATAACATTACAATAATAAAAAAATATCCCCCTTCTCTGAGGCACTAACCAGTTCATAAATTAAAATTGTTCCACATTCATTCTCAAAATTCATATTTATAGTTCTTGGTTTCTATGTTATTTTCACAAATTGGTGGTCAATGAAAAATCAAGGAATAGTCTATATTCATGTCAACATATATATCACAAAAACCGGGACCACCCAGGCCACCTCAAGGGTAGTTCCTTTCCTTTAAATAATTATTACACAAGGTAGGTCCCAAACTGATGACCGTCCCATTTCATGATCAACCGACAAGGCATGTTACATAACCTAAGATGGGTCTTCCAAATGAAACCATTTATTATAAATTCCAAATCGGCTCATGTTATTTCCACACATCAAACCTTTTCAAAATAAAGAAAACACAAACAATTTTCAAAACCAATCAATTTAGAAACCCTTTTTAGAAACACAATTCATGGTTTTTAAACATCCTAAATACTTTTAGAAGATATCTATATTCTTCTAAAAACTAGTTGCAAAGGATGCCTAGGAATTTTTGAAACCACATCGTGTGCACAACCAAACCAATTAAAAGATAAAATTAAAAAAAATTCAACAATACATGTCATTTAACATAGAAAAACTATTATAATAATAATGCATCATTAGTTAATAACAATGGAAGATGGGAAAACAAGAAATTATTGAAATAATAAATTCAATGGCAACATGCAAATGGATCCTACATAAAATGATGACATCATCTGGAATCCTGTGCGAGACATCATTTACAACTCCAACTCACCCAAGGGAGGCTTGATCCAACCAAAATGAACCCTATGAGGGTAAGAGACAAAAATCCCAATCAACCCTGTCACGAACCTTCCTCGAGACCGTGTTGTGACTACCCCATGCCCGCCTTCCATAGGCCATGGGATGGAAACTAGCACAAAATGCGTAAATCCTGATAAAAGAGAAGGCATTTCCTTAATAAAAGTAAACCAACACAAAAGAGTACGCAAGCTGAAGTAAACACAAAGTAAAATGAGTACAAAAGTAAGTGCTGGAAAGTAAATAGGCCATTATAAAAACCCAATAAAATGTATAGTACAACTGAGAAATGTAAGGTACAACAGCTGAAAAGTAAAGCAGCAACCACCGAGTCGTCCTCCGAAAACTCCACCTAAAGGGTGGGTACTGATAGTCTCCTCAGCTCCTCGAGTCCATCTGTCTGCTCCGTGTATGTACCACCTGATAGTCCACCTCCGGATACCATCCCACTCCACAATCCTCAACCAAGATTAGTGATGTTCGTCATCTGCAACCAACACAACATAGTGCATGCATAGCCCGTGCAAGGGTGAGTATACGATACTCAGTAGGGACCCCGAGACCCCCGTAGGTCTCCCATAATTCATGAAGGATAAACCACAAAGGAGGGACACAATCACGATGTATCATCTGACATTACTTAGGTATATTCCCATACATATACCTAAGTCATCAATTACTATTCGGCTCCAACTCTCGAGCCCAAGAACAACACAGTCCACATAGGAAAGCACAACCAAGTCCACATAGAAATGAAGTCAATCATATCGATGATAATGATTGAAGATCAAGACTCACCTCACACAGGTATACTACTCAGGAAGAGAGATGGAGATGATTAGATGTTGCCTCTGAATCATCTCCTCTATCGAACCCACGTAGGATCCATGTATAGAATTCGTCGCTACCGAACCCACGTAGGATCCAAGTAATGTAACCATCACTACCGAACCCACGTAGGATCCAAGTACAGTCGTCATCGCTGCTGAACCCACAGAGGATTCAACTACATTCGTCCTCACTGCTAAACCAATGTAGGATCCAAGTACAGTCGTCCTCGCTGCTGAACCCACATAGGATCCAAGTATAGTCATCGTTGCAGCTGAACCCACGTTGGATCCATGTACAGTCATCCTCGTTGCCGAACCCACGTAGGATACAAGTACAGTCATCTTCGTCGTCATAGTCGCAACCAGCTCTTGAGTTCCTGTACACAGCATTCTCGATTCCAGGAGGGTCTGCTCCACGAGCCAAGGGGTCGATACATCAACTTTCATGAAGTTCATAGTTGATGTATCCCAATGTTTCATCACTTCAAAAAGAACTCAATGCGATAGACGGCACGTCAATCAGATGCCCGGTCTGGGAGTTATTGGCTTTTCCGTCCTAGGGGCTCGGTTGGTTTTTAAGTTACAACCAACCCGAACATACTCCAGCTACATCCAAACCTAGAGTGTATTAACCCAAAATAACCATCTCACCAAGAGGAATTCAACTTAATTTATTGCACATCATTCGAACGCCTGGTCCTTATGTTATAATTGCTTCCGCTCCAAGGGCCCAGTTGGTTTTGGGTTCGAACCAACATGGCCATACCCAAATTTCACCGAAACGTTTTGTGTAATATATCGAGACGACCAAATCATTCCAAGTAATCCTATGAAACTGATGGTGTGTCGATCGGAGGTCTGTATCTCAGGATATATCTGTTTAACCGAAACGTTCCGAAAAAGCAGGGGTCTGGGCCCGGTCCGTCCTGGCCCAACACCCCCTGGGTCGGCCCGAACCGGGTCGACCCGACTCGGGTCCAGGTCCGGACCGGTTGGGCGTGGCCCGAACCGGTTGGGCGCGGCCCGGCCCGGCTGGCGCAGCCCATGCGGCCTGCGGCTAACCCCGCCTGTGCGGCCTGCGTCTGGCCTAGCTCGAAAGCCGACTGCGTCTCGGCCGCTGGTCGGGCGAGACGCAAAGGGTCGCGGCCCCCTGTTTTTGGAAACGACGGACCAAGTGGGTTCCGACCAAGCAGTTGGTCGGGTGTTGGTGGGGGGGGGGGGGGGTTACCCCCTGGTTTCGGGGTAACTGTCGGGCATTAAAGCCGACCTATTTCTGAGTTTCCGCGAGACTCAGAAGGGGTCCCGCCACATGGAGATGCCATGTGCCGGCTCGGCCAGCCTCCCCTAATGGTCTGCAATGGCCTAGGCCTAGCTCCTGTCACCGATGCTGCGGGACGACACCGCTCCCCTCCACCATAGCCCACTCTAGCTACGTCCTTCCTCAGTCTTTCCAGCATGGCACGACGGCGGTACGCTCCGCCGCCGCGGCCTGCCCCGGCCCCGGCCCTCTCCGTCTCTTCGCAGTGGAAGGGCACTTCACTTTCTTCACCACGACCTTTCATGGTCGTGGTTCCATGCCGATCACCGCATGGTGCAACGAAACCGTGCGCCTCCGCCTCCACCATCAACGAAGATTAACAAATAAGAGGGGAGGAGAATTGATAGTGTTTGCGTGGTCTGATCTCCTCCCATTACGATGAAAACTTGCGGCCAAACCTTAAGCAACGAAGAACGATAATAAAGACATGAACAAAAATAACCCATACCTTGTGACGTGATCACTCGACAGATCTGAGGAGAGGTAGAATCGTTTGTTGACGTCGGATGATGATGTCGCCATTTCCTTGGAGGTTCATCACTCGTTTGATCGTCGAAGGAGGAGGTCCATTGGTGGTGCAACAATGGTGGTAGAGGAGAAGAGGAATGGAGAAGGAGATGCGGGGGGGGGGGGGGCGTTCTCTGGCGGATTCACCCTCATCTATTAAGATCCTTCCTTATTTAATTAAGGGAGGATTTTCATTCAATAAATGTGGGTGGTGGACCCCCCACATTAATTCATAAAATTTGAATTTCATATAAAAATAAAAATAATTTTTTTATTTCACGAAGCCCAGAAATCTATCATCCACTCCGCCCCGACTGCATTCGAGGTGAAGGTCCCCTTATGCAATTTCTGACGCTATGAGTTTAACGATGCACTTAGAATCCAATTCCGATCACCGGTTCAGAAGATAGAAAAACCAGCGGGTTCGTTTACTGAACGTACCCTAGCTAAACATCGGAAATTGATTCTGGACACACCGGACCTCAGAATCATGTTTTTCCAGAAGCCATAGACTCATAAAATTCCAAATTATTTAATGGAAAAATTTCGTTGAAATTTTCAAGTCGTTACATTACTCCCACTTCAGGGCTTTCCGTCCCCGTAAAGATATATCATATACTAGTGAAACAAATAAGGGTATTGAGCACGAATCTGAGCCTCCATCTCACCTGTGCTCTCTTGGAGGTTCCTGTGCTGCCAACAAATGCACAACAGAGTAATCAACCACCCACGTAGGAACCGCTCCATTCGATCCTAGATATCCACTGGGACCTCCATGAATGTTTCCCCATCATCAATGTCTAACTCCCTGGGGTCGATGATATGTGTCGGTTCGTGCACGTATCTCCACAGCTAAGATACGTGGAAGACGTCGTGCACCCGGTGCAACTGAGGTGGAAGGGCCAGTCAGTAAGCCACCTCTCCTACCCTGCTGAGGACCTGGAATGGTCTGATGAAGCACAAAGATAACATGCCTCCCCGACCAAATATATTTATTCCACGTCGAGGTGAGACCCGTAAGAAAACGTGGTCGCCATCCTCGAACTACAGTGGTCTTCGCCTCCTGTCATCATAGGACTTTTGTCTGCTATGTGTAGTCCTCATCCACTCCTGGAAGATCTGTACCTTCTCCGTTGTATCCTAGACCATCTCTGGTCCTACAAGTGCTGACTCCCCAGGGTCATTCCAACATAGTGGTGATCTACATGGTTGGCCATACAGTGCCTCGTATGGTGTCGTCTCGATGGTGGAGTGGTAGTTGTTGTTGTACACAGACTCCACCAAAGGTAGGTGATCCTCCCAGCTGTGACCAAAGTTGAGGACACATGCACAGAACGTATCCTCAAGTGTCTGAATGGTCCTCTCCATCTGGACTTCTGTATGAGGGTGAAAGGAGGTGCTCAAGCGCAACTATGTCCCAAATGCCTCTTGAAAACCCTTCCAAATCTGGGAAGTAAAGAGAGGAAATTGATTGGAGACGATAAAAGATGGAACACCATGAAGCCGTATGATCTCCTGAACATAGTGGCATATCACGATCTCCACTGAGCCCTGCTCTCTAATAGTTAGGATGTGGGCTGACAATGTGGGTCGATCAACGATTACCCGAATAGAGTCATGTCATCTGGAAGGACATGGACGCCCTGTCATGAAATCCATAGATATTCCATAACACTTCAATTCTTGGACCTCCAAGGGTTTTACAATGTCTGGTGGTAACTGGTGCTCCACTATCATTTCCTGACAAGTGATGCATCGTGAAAAGAACTCTTCTACATCATTTCCCTTTCCATGAGTATAGACTATCTCAAAGTCATAGTCCACGTGGAACTCAATTCAACGACACTGTCTCAGGTCCTGTTCCTTTAATGAGAAGACACACCTGAGACTTTTGAGATTAGATTAGACCCTAAACCGTTCTCTCAATGAACCATGGGTGTGGATAGCCATTGCAATGAACTCGAATTCACCCCTTTTCGCTTACGTCCTTCAAGAGCTGCTAAGAATTCTAATTTTCCAAAAAGAGAAATCTAATCTCATCCCCTGGATGAAACACTTTCATTGCCTAATACAGTCAATACTGACATGAACGGTATTATTTCATGCCATGGACGACGTCGCAAGGCCTCGACGCTACAACCAAGAGATCCAACCGTTACTCTCATCTCCAAGTTTCGAGTCACACTTTTGGCAGTAGTCTCTGGTCCCTAGGTCTCGTCTTGTAGGAATCTCGAAATTGAGGGTCAAGTAAACGGTTTTAACTTGAAATACTCAGTATCAACCACATAAAATGGACAAGAAAGGAAACGTCCCAATAACACGTGTCTTTTATTAATGCAGCTCAAATTATAAAGACACAAAGAATCCACAAGCAATGACATTAATAAAGATAGAATCATTATGAACAAAAGTATACATGCCTGGAGCTAGTCCTGCTCCTTCCCATCTGCTCTCAGAGCACTATGGTCGTAGGCCTCAGCTGCCTGAATCTGAACTCTCCCATGTCCAGCCATTCCCTGCGGTCAGGGTGATCCTACTGGTGGTGGTGGTAGGGCCTCGAATCGTCTACCACAACAAACTGCTTTTCCAGCCCCTCTGCCACGTCTTCCTACTCCCGGCAGACCACCATGGTCGAACCTCTACCTGGGAGGTCCCTCTACCGCCTGCTGCTCATCTGCAGGGTGGGTCAGGAAGTCTCGAGCCATGTGACCCTGCCTGCCACATGCATAACACTGCCTTATACTCGTATGCTTGGATCTGTTTCATGTGCCACACAACCAAACATGTATCCTATGATCGCTAATTAGATATCCTGTTCCTCTTAGACCTCTGCGTCAACTGTCGACTACTGGGTGCAGGAGACTCCGCTACGTGTCGTCCTGTGGAGGGTCTCGCCGCTGGTGACTGAACAACGAGAAAAAACTCCACTAGAAGGGCTCTCTCCAGCACCCCTGCTTATATCGGGATGTTGAGGGTGATCATCGAACCCCTGATCTCATGACTCAGTCCCTACTCAAAACTCTAGGCCCGGATGAATGTGTCACATACCATGTCCGTGGAGTAGCGCGAGAGGTCGGTAAATTTCACCGAGTACTGGGCTACTGTCATGCTGCCCTGTCGCAGCTGTAGAAACTCCTCGATGTGCACCGCATGGGGGGTGGCATGAACAAACTTTGAGTGTAAGAGGCTCTTAAAGTCTGTCCAAAGTAGAGATTACTCATCATGCACCTGGAGAATCAGGCTCCACTATCTACCTGCTGATGTGTGTAGGAGACTCGCGGTAAGGATCACCATAACGTATGTTGGTGTCCCTACTAATCTGAAGGCTCTGAAAATATCCTCCAGCCAATCCTCGACTTCCTGAGTATCCATCTATCCACAGAACCTAGACGGCCACAATCGTTGAAACTCATACAACGCAGTCAGGAGGCGGTCACTCTCCGCTGCTGGGGCTAGTGGTATTGGTGGCCTAGCGGGTAGTGGTACCACACGTGCCTCCGATGAAATGCGTCCCCGCACCAAGGCCTCGTCGCCCGGTGGGCTGTCATCCCGCACGTAACTAGGAACCCTAGATGGCTGCCTTCATGGGGCCATACAGAAAAGAAACAGGTGCACCACGGTCAAAGATTATACCTGGTGAGCTGACAAAATGCAGTCACAAATAAAACTTTTGAAACACTCACGCAATCAGTGTTTTCAAGCACTGAGTCGGAAATCAGAGGTCAAGGTCTTGGTGTATGGATATGTCAGCCGCTGCACCAACACTGGACTCCCTGTACTAAAAACCACACTAAATATTCTTAACACTATTGCTTCACAGAGAAGAAATTATTAGCGTCCCGAGTTATATTGTAGAACTGACTCCTCTTATACCAATTTGTTTGGACCCGTCCTCGGGCCCATGCTGTGACTACCCCAAGCCCACCTTCCATAAGCCAGAGGCTAGTGACTAGCACCAAAGGCGTAAATCCCGATTAAAGGGAAGGAATTTCCTTTATAAAAGTAAACAAACAGGACAGCGTACGCAAGTTGAAGTAAACACTAAGTAAACTGAGTACAAAAGTATGTGTTGGAATGTAAATGGGATGGTGTACAAACCCAACTGAAAGTATAGTACAAATGAGAAAAGTAAGGTACAACAATAGAAAAGTAAAGCACCAACCACTGAGTCGTCCTATGGAAACCCCACTTGAAGGGTGGGTACGGATGGTCTCCTCAACTCCCCGAGTTCGTCCGTCCACTCCATGTATGTTTCTCCAGATAGTCCACCTCCGAATACCATCCCACACCATAATCCTCATCCACAATCAGTGATGTCCGTTGTTTGAAACAAACAGAACGTTGTGCGAGCATAGCCCATGCAGAGGTGAGTATATGATACTCAGTATGGACCCCGAGACCCCCGTAGGTCTCCTAGAATCCACAAAGGATAAACCACAATGGAGAGACACAATCACGAAGTATCACCTGAATCAACTTAGGTATATGCCCATACATATACCTATGTTATCAATTACTGTTTGTCTCCAACTCTCAAGCCCACACACAACATAGTCTACACAAGAAAGCACAACCCTGTCCACATGGGAAATTAGTCAATCACATCGATGATAATGATTGAAGATCAAGACTCAGCTCACACAGGTTTACTACTCATGAAGAGAGATGAAGATTATTAGATATAGCCTCTAAATCACTTACTCTGCCGAACCCACATAGGATCCAAGTATAGAAGTCATCATTGCCGAACCCACGTAGGATCCATGTACAGTAACCATCACTACCGAACGCACGTAGGATCCAAGTACAGCAGTCATCTCTGCCGAACCCACCTAGGATCCAACTAGAGTCGTCCTCGTTGCCGAACCCATGTAGGATCCAAGTACAGTCGTCCTCGCTGACGAAAAAACGTATGATCCAAGTACAGTCGTCCTCGCTGCCCAACCCACATAGGATCCAAGTAAATTCATCGTCATTGTTGCTGTCACACCTAGCTCTAGGGTTCCCGCACACAGCACGCTCGATTCCGAGAAGGGCCAATCCACAAGCCAAGGGGTCAATACATCAACTATAATGAAGTTGAGAGTTGATGTTTCCCAACATTACATCTTTTCAAAAAGAACTCAATGCGACACACGACGCGTCAATCGGACACCCAGTCTCAGAGTTTTTAGCTTTTCTGTCCCAGGGGCCTGGTTGGTTTTTATGTTAAAACCAACCCAACCATACTCTAGCTGCGTCCAAACATCAAGTGGAGTAAGCCAAATGAACCACCACACCAAGAGGAATTTATCATAATTGATGGCACGTCATTCGGTTGTCCGGTCCATAAGTTATAAGTGTTTCTACTCTAAGGGCCCGGTTGGTTTCAAGAAGAAACTGACCCAGCCATACCCAATCGTTGCCGAAACCTCGAGTGTAAAATACCGAAACGACCGTCTCATTCCAAGAAATCCTTCGCAACTGACAGAGCGTCTATCAGAGGTACGTAGCTCAAGATATATCCGTTTATTCGAAACATTCTACAAAATCGGGGGTCTGGGCCCAGTCCGTCCTGGCCCAACACCCCCTGGGTCGGCCCGGACCGGGTCGACCCGACTCGGGTCTGGGTCTGGCCTGGATGGGAGCAGCCCGGCCTGGCTGGCGCAGACTGGACCGCGGCTAGCCCGGCCCATGTGACCTGCGGCTGGCCCGACCCGTGCGGCCTGCAGCCCAGCTCGGATGTCGGTCACGGCTCGGCCGCTGGCCGAGCAAGACGCAAAGGGGGTGAGACCCCCTATTTTTGGAAACAGCAGAGCTAGTGGTGTCCGCCTTAGTAGCTGGTTGGGGGGTGTTACACCCCTGGTTTCTGGGTAATGGCCAGCCATTATGGTCGGCTGGTTTGTGAGCTGCAGCGGGACCCAGAAGGGGTCCCACCTCCTAGAGACGCCGGGGGCCGGCTCAGCCGGCCGCCCCTACTGGTCCGCCGCGACCTTATACCGTGGCTCGTCTCACCAGCGTGACGCAACAGCGCTGTGCCCCTCCGCCACATCCCACTCCGGTCACGGCCTTCCTCAGTCTCTCCGGTGCGGCGCGACGGCGCCGCACACCATCGCTGGGGCTTCCTCCGACTGCAGCCCTCTACGTCTCTGCGCGGTGCAAGGGCACCGCGCCGCCTTCGCCGCGGCCTTGTATGGCCGCGGTGCCTTGCCGATCACCGCATGGTGCAACTGCACTGTGCGCCTCCTTCTCCAACATCAACGAAGATTAACAAAGAAGAGGGGTGGATAATCTGCCGTGTTAGTGTGGTCCGAAATCCTCCCATTACGACGATATCATGCGGCCAAGCCTTAAGCAACGAAGAACGATGATAAAGACTTGAAAAAAATAACCCCTACCTCATGAAGTGATCAATCGATGGATCTGCGGAGAGGTAGCATCGTTCATTGAAGTTGGAAGATGACGTCGTTGTTTCCTTGGAGGTTCGTCGCTCATTTGATCTTCGGAGGAGGTGGTCCCTTAGTGGTGCGACATTGGCGGCAAAGGAGAAGAGGAAGAGAGAAGGAGAAGAGGGGGGGGGGGGGTTCACCAGCAGATTCCACCGAATCTATTAATATCATCCCTTATTTAATTAGGGGAGGAGTTTCATTGAATTAATGTGGGTGGTGGACCCCCACATTAATTCAAACAAATTTGAATTTCAAATAATAATAATAAAATATTTATTTTATTTCACTAATCCCGGAAATCTAACTTCCACACCGCCCTGACTGTGTTCGACGTGAAGGTCCCATTAAGTAATATCAGACTGCTGCGAGTTCAACGGTGCCCTCAGAATCTGATTCTGAGCATCGGTTGAAAAGATAGAAAAACCTGCTCGTTCGTTCACTGAATGTACCCCACCTAAACATCAAAAATTGATTCCGGACACACCAGGACTCAGAATCAAGTGACATTAGAATCCATAGACACGTAAAATTACAAAATATTTAATAAAAAAAATTCCATGAAATTTACGGGTCTTTACAAAACCTAACCATGAAAATCCGAAAACATAGAAATTTGGGATAGATAAAAAGAGAGAAATGAAGTGAAAGAAATATGGGAGAAGAAAGAAAACATAAAATTTCAATTTGGGTTGATAAATATAATGAATCTTCCTTGGCTCCCACTATGATGGGCTAAAGGGTACCAAAAATAACATTGGGAGGTTTGTTGGATTGATTAGGTGGAAATGTGGAAAAAAGAGTTGTCATGGTTAAAAAATTGGGGATAAAGAAAGTATATTTAATGACATGGACATGCCTCATTGTTAGTCCACATATGTTTTCAAACTGTGTGGATACCATTCTCCTGCCTCTACCAATATGAGATCTACTACATTTGAAAAATGCATGGTTTGAAAAATCATGCAGTAGTCATGCGTTAGATATTGTCTCTCCTATGAGATTTGGCATTGTAACATGGGATAGAGTGGATGATAACTACTAACTGTGCGCTGACCATACTCCATGGTATACCCACAAAAAAAAAATACATTTTTCTCTTGAAACTCATGTGAAACTATAGGGAAGAAAGATATATCCAAAATAGAATGAAGGAACTTCTATAAAATTCAAAATCATCACACCCAGTTCCAGAGAAAACAATTAAGGATCAAACCAAAATCGGAATCAAAGAAGAATTTAGAAACATGTGTATAACATGAACCCAAACCCTTTTAATTTAAACACATATAAATACATTACAAATCTCCATGAAATAATTTTTAACTATAAGATATTCAATAAATTTGGATTGTAGATTAAATCCAACATCTCTAACAGTGTAGAAAACCTAATATCTTTTCATAACAGAGAATGGATATGACAAAATCTACATTAAAAAAACAACACATGATTAGATAGTAGAGTGATTAAGATCCTAATACTTCTGATCAGTCACAGGTTGAATTTATCTAGACGGAAGGACATCATCCACAATCTCATTGGTTAATAGATCTGGCTAAGGGGAGGTTACTATAAAAACAAATGAGCACTAAAACACCAACATGACACCCCAAATACTAGAATATAGAGAATTGAACAGTGTTTTATACCCTAATACATTGCAGATTCATTTTAATTCATGTTATGCATAATAACACATAGTCTCAAATTAAAAAAGTAATTTTTTATATTAATAGATGTTTAAAAATTTCACACTTTTTAGTCAACTCAAGGGATTATTCCAGCCGGTACAACACACCATGTAAACCCTTTACAAGTCATGTAACGTCAAAATGAATAAAAAATAAATCCCATGTAAATATGAATATAAATTTAATATGTGACATCACCATTATAGCTGTCTTCAAAATTTTGTTTATAAAATAGTCACCAAATGAAAAAAGAAAACAATATTCATTAATCAGAACATACCTAATAGAAAGCTAATGTGGACTTATATAAAACAATGTCATTCATTATAAAATTGGTGTCAAGTGATGCAATTGAGTTTTCTTACTAGAGAATATGGCACATCATGTGTGATATTATCAAGTATTTCCTTTTTAGCAGAATTTGTATGTACTGGCTCACCATGATGCTACCAGACTATGAGGCTCTATATTTAAATTTTAAGAATACTATACATGCATTAATTTTTTTATATAGGATATTGTCACCCGTGATATATATCAATTCCTATTAAGGGAAAAAGATTTGTCATGTTATTTAAATAAACACAGTGATATTATTTATTATAAATTAATATAAACATTTCTTAGACCTTTTTATAATAATAAAATAATTTTATTATATTACAAAATCATTGGGAATTAATATGATGGCTTAAAGGACCCTCAAGATGATCAAATAATGTCATAGGTGAAATTCATTTTACTAAAGTAACCCATGAATGTGTTGCGATGAAAAATAAAAGTCCATTTCTTTCTCAACTCTAAATGATGTATTGATGTAAATTTATTCACATATGTCTCTCAACTTGAAAAATTATCAAAACATCATATTTGTGGGCGATTGGGGGAAAAATATAGGGCAATATGGATCCAAAATTATTCCATATGTTATATCCTAGATAAATTTAGTATTTACATGGATCCAATATTATATGAAAATAGTTCCCATGTTATTGACTATAAAATTACATTTATCACATGTATAGGTTTTTGAACATGGCTTCTCAACCATGTAATGGATGATTTTATGTTCCTTTGTACCTCATATTTTTAATTTTTAATTTTTTAAAAAAAATTTCTATGAAATTCTATTAATTTATGGGTTGTGATTCTTTTCACTTCTATGTCATTTCACATCATTATTCTTTATAAATTCTGAATATTGTTTAATTCATGTTGGATTCCATATTCCATCAAATTATTGTTTGACATTTATTTATTTATTTCAAAATAGGAATCCAACGGTGTTTTTTAAAAAAATGTTATTGTTATTTTTAAATCATATTTTTCCCTATATAAACCCACATCACTAAATAACTTTTATTCTATAGATCAAACACTATGATTTAAAATATGATGGTTTTTAATGGGTGTGATTTGACACTATGATGGGGATTGGGAAATGGTAAATGTGTGGTAGTCCTTCATTTTATTCCCTTATAATAGGTTGGTGTGTAATATAATTGTATGTATTTGGAATATAACACCATCACACACATATTATGAAGTTATTTGTTCATAAATAGTGGGATGTACATGTTGGGATAGAGAGAGATAATCCTCTAAGAGGTTATGAGAGTATTCAACATTATTTTCCACATTGGTGATTCTTTCTTACTAACCATTTTATTTTTATTGATTCCCATGTTGGAATTGTTTTTACTATAGTTCATATCATTTTCATTTATTAGTGATTTAACTATATTGAAAATCCCATAAATAACAATAAGTTAAACACCTATAGTATATTGAGTATTTTTGATGGCTCTATTAATGTTAACCCTTATCAATCCAAATTCAACACCATGGGATTAAAATTCAATTAACATGTTTCATGTGATATGATCTTTCTTTAGAAACCAAATCTCGCATAATAGAATGCAATATATAAATAATAATATTCTCGATTTTATATATTTTACATAAGTGTAACCACAAAATTTTATAGATTAATAAGAACACGTATGTATTTATAAGGTCTATGTATGGGTTACTCAGTGATATAGATGAATAATCTTTTATTATATAATATTTACTATGAATTTGCATAAAATTTATAACATTGATTTTGTGACTATAAAAAAAGTATTCTATGATTCCATATGATTCATAAGATTAAATTATTCCCTTGTAATAATTACTATATTATTCACTTTTAGTAACCTCATGTATTAAAATGATATATTAGATTATTTGGATGTTATTTAAATAATAACTGGGGATCATAGGTGTCACATAACATTTAAATAGACGAAAATATGTACCCATTTAATATATTGAAATCATGATTTTCATTATAATAGTCCACGATTGATGTTGGGATTTGTACTCATATTTGAATAATGATAATTTTCTATAAGATGAAACATAAAAATAAAATATTTTTACTCCATGTTTGCATTCAAATTTATAATAGAAGAGGAGTAATTTATATAATATCATTGAAAATAAGAATTTGAGTATTAAGGATGATGATATTTTAAGACTAGGAAAATCCATAAATGATATTTGATGAAGATAAAATATGACAAAATATATCCATAATTGGGAAATCACTTCCAAAATATTCTCCAATGAAATTTTAACATTATAAAATATGATTAATTGAAAAAACATCATGTTACAGAGTTTAAAAAATTTATATTCAAATTTATGGGAAATATGATCATGCTTTTTAATGATTTTATTAATAATGATCTGATAATATAATAATACAAAAAATAGATCACATATACAAAGAACAAATTAAAAAAAAATACATGATCATAATTTAATTAAGATAGAACATGATAATAAATAAATTTTTGATATATTTATTTCATCATCAAATAATGGGAGATTGAAATTGAACAACATGCATTCTCTCTTGTGAAGAATACGCAGTCATCAGTGTTCTTAGAGAAAAAGAAGAGGGGAAGAAACTAATATTATTTCAACATTGTATGAAGGAATAATATATATTTTATTATAGATATTAGTACATATATTTTGTGATCATACATCATGTTGGACTAATCAGAATTCATGTGTGCACAAAAATGATTTGGATGAAGAAAGTGTATAAGAAGAGTTAGTCACAACATTCAAAGCTGGTTTGTGACTTCCATTAAAATATATTGTGTAATGGGTATAATATTTCATGGTTATTTCATTTATTTTTTTTAATTATGATAATAATATATTAGTTGTGTGCATACGATAACAAACTTTATAAACTGAGGACTAGCACACATATTTTGATTTGACCTCGAATATAATTTCGTTTTCTCCTCTCTTATTTTTAAATATTTTTTACATGAAATATAGCTGAAAATTAGATTTTATTTTAAGATATATTCACTCTAACATTTGAAGAGTTAAATAGAAATAACATTAATCCTTAATTAGTTTCAAATAATTAAATGCAACACCCCCAACACATTATTTGGCTATCAATCCAATAGAACAATAGTTATTATTATAGAACATGAATCTACCATATGTTGGATTGTAAAAAATATAATATTTGAGTTTGATATTTTCATCTAGTGAAACTAATTATAAAAGATATATTTACATTGAAATTAAATAATAAAGAAAAAATAGATGTATGTAAATAAATGTTGGTCTAGTCAAAGAGAAAAAAAGAATGATTCTCCACAAAATATGAGTAATCACAATGATAAATGTTTTCTATATTAGTTCATATAGTTCCTTCATTACATTACCATAAAATAATTTTAAAAAATGTATCCCTTAATATAAACTAAAATGAAATATCAATTAAAAAATAATTTAATCATATAGAAATCTGATCTATAGTGGATAATGAAAAACAATTGGAAAAAATAATCTACTGATAAGAATAACTAAACAAACACCTTTGAAGATAATTTTTTTTTCCACAAGATGAGGTAATTATATATTAATTTAACTATTCATAAACTAATGATCGTAATACAAGGGGAGATCATGTTCCTAATGAAAAACCTGGTTAATCGTATTCTTGATTCAGAGGAAACCAATAAACTTTTATAGAATAAATTTCAACATTTATTTGTTTCTCTTCAAGAAAATTCATGTGGAGATCACAAAAAATGAAAACATATTTTAATGAATTGATGAAACACATGAATATAATGTCCTACTTTTTATATATCAAAGTTAAAAAAATTATTTTAAATGTTAAAATATTATGGATATGTACGAAATGTGCTCCAATATTTGAAAGAAATTTCTTATTTAATTTTAAGGGAATTAAGAACATATGAATGATATAAAAGATAAGATATATCCATTAGAATAAAAAAAATTCATTTAGATTAATAATTATTTGTTAAATATAATTTTATAATATATAAAAGGCCTTAAAAATTCCTTACCATGTTATATTAGGATTCATGAATATTATGAGATTCATTTTGATATGATCAAAATATATTTTCAGGAAAGGGATTTGTAAATAAAATATTATTAGAATAAACTTAATCTAAAGTGTGTTATGATGGATGATAAATTGTTAATGCTAGAAATGGAAAAATATTAGCTCAATAAAATCTACATAAATATTAATGACTCCATTATTATTTTTTAGGATGACATTTGTGTTAAAAGAAACTAATTAGTTAGAAATAATAGGATAATCTTATTTTGTGATAAATATAATATAAGAAAAATATAAATGTAATATTTGTTCCAATTTTTTTTATTTTAATAAAATATTTAGGAATACTTCATGTCAATATTAAAATAGTGAACATCTATTTCCAAATACGGATTTTTAAAAAATGACCACAATGGCAATGGTTTGTTTTAAAATTAATAAGAAATGTATATGATAAAAATAATCTGAAACAATCGATAAAATTTTATAAAAAACCTTTAAAACCAAATATTATTTTATACACTAAGGAATAACATGATTCATTGAAAATTAATTATGTTGTAAAACATTACGTCCCTATAATGAAACTGAAGAAATTGATGCAATTGTAGAATATTGATTGTAGCTATAATTTTTAGGTCGATCCTTAAATATGAATGTTTTAATAGTAAAATATAATGTGAAGTACAAAAATTAATAATGAAGTGTTTATGAACTTATATTTAAGTAATCCAAAACATGTGTTTCATTAATTCACAAATAATGAAATAATGAATGATAAAATGTTATATTTTCGATTTAACAAATATTATCAATTTATTTTTAGGATTACAACTAATAGACATTGATGGTGGGATCAAATATTGCGAGGGAACGTCATATATATCTATTATTTGTGATATTTGTTGTATTTATATTTTTTTAATTCATTTTTGTAGAATACGAGATGAGAATTTGAGATTAATTAACTTTAAACAATGTACAAGAAAAAGTATTTAATTTTATTCATAAAAAAATTTACCCAAATTGATTCACCAATATTTTTTTATGCTAACCCTATTGAAAAATAATTTGTATCAAAGAATATTATTCTACCACAAATTGGATTCTCTATGATTGAGTATGTTGTTTTTGAAAGATTGATCTACTAAAAGCATGTGGAATTTCTAATTTCACTATTTTATTGATATCCCTATGAACGAAAACATGGAGTATATATATTCAAAATCATTGAAGAACACAAAAAACATTGATGAAAATATATTAAATAATGTCTAGTCAAAGGGTAAAGATTATTAAAATTCACCTACTCATAATGGTAACATTGGTAGATTAATTTTATTTATATATTTTTGTGATGATACTATTAAAAATTTTACTTTTAGAAATTATGAGGAGGTATCAGTAATAAAAAATGATATAATACATAAATTATATTTTATTTAAACATATACAATTATAAACTTTGAAGGATAATGAAAAAATAGTAGGAAATTCCACTATTGATTTGATAAAAATTATACTACCTTATTAGTTTTATTTTTTTATGAATATGTGGTAAATAAAAGTTCCCTACATGGGCTTCCCAATGTGTTATTCCCCGGATCAGGGTGTCACCCAATGGTGCCCTGTACTCGGTTGGTCACAGTACCTCAAGCAGATTTCCTTGAATTCCAGAGGCTTCTGACTAGTAGTGAGGTACATGTGGGTGATAGTGGGGAAACTATGACCTCATTGGAAGAGCAAAATAGTGGAATAATAATAATAAATCACAGTAGAAATGGTAATACCTACAATAGAAGTAAAAAATGAAAGACTAATTATAAATAATCAATTAAATCACATATATAAATTATCCATGTCACATATGTCATGGAAATAAGCCAAAAAAGTCATAATACCGGTAATAAGTTACTAATAGAAAGTACAAAAGAAAAAGTAAACTCATGCTCCATCGTAAGACTCATCATGGTCCAATGTTCTCTAACACCATTAACAATAGAGTACCTGATGTAGAAGGGGTCTTTATTTTATTTTTTAGTTTGGGCCAAAGCCTCATTTTGTTATTAAACCAATGAAAAGGCCTATTTTAACTAGGTATAGGGACACCCATTACATAGCCTGAAGTCCCAGTGGTAATGTAGCCCATTACATAGCCCGTAGGCCCAAATTAAGGGAGCGTTCTTTTATTTATACATGAAACCAAATAATCTATTTAGGTCAAAAAACATGACCCAATCAGCGTGTTAAATTAATCCAAGTAGGAAACCTCAAAAATAATTATTCCTAACTATCTGTGATATATATAGCATGAAATATTAAATATAAATCAATAAATAAGGAAGTACTCAAAAGTAAACAATCATATAGTTTCCAATTACATTCATTTACATTTATGAATCACTCAAACTATTGAATAATGAAATCATGGGATATATGCTAATCTCTATATCCCATGTGTAATTGAATAACTGATGTATTAGATGACCATATAACAATTAGTTTAAACCTTGTCCACGCTTGTGCTCTGGCATAGTAGGCTCATCACAATCAAAAAACCATTCAAAAGAAACCCTCTCAGAATGTTATCAATTCCTAAACCCTCTAGCTCAACATATCATCATGTAAATAAAGATATAACACCCCTCTGAGAAATATCACATAGTTTAACCCCTTTGGTCTCACAAAACCAATGACTTTCTGACGAACCACTCATTGTCAGTTCCCATTGTTTTCTTTTAACTATATGCTACAGACTCAATGAAAAATAATTGACCTTCCATTACCCATGTTGTCTTGTAATGGTATACTATATCTTTTCAAAGGATGAAATCACTATCAATCCCCCCATATGGTCTCATAATGATAAAATCTAATAGACACTCTAGGGAAGCCCTCAACGTTAATTCTCCCTATTATATATATACACTACGTTATCACACCCCTATTTCATAAAATCATACCCAACATATATTCATCTGCCCATGTAATCTCATCTACTATAAGGATAAGTAGATACAATACATAATACATTAATTTAATAGGAAACAATTAAGAAAATTTCCAACCTAACAAGAAAGGAAAGGAAACACGTTCAGCCTCATAGTAAACCTGGACCAAATGAGCATAGACAATAAAATAAGGAAATCACCAAAGAGCTTTCCCCTAAAAATTTAATATCGCATAAAGGATCAAAGGAAACCCTTAATCTGACCATCAATCTAAGTAAGATGATAACATGGTTTAATTCCCTAACACAAAGTAATTCAATCATGGTAAATCATCCCTTAGGCATATATAACTCAATGACAAACACCAAAAGGAAATCACTCAACTACTTCAACGTTGTATGATTGATATAGATTTTCCAAAACCCATGACTCCGAATATAACATCTTAGAATGAAAAAATGGTCAAAATTTTCAACCTTGGATAACTCCTGAAATCGGATAAATAAGGATTATGTGCTCTAGAGAAAGAGAGAACTCGCCAGTGGGAATCCTAATCACCTGAAGAAACCATAATCTGATCTCGGATGGAGGAACAAGAGCCGCTGGAAGATTCTTCGTCGTACATCAGATCTCAATATGAGACAAGAGAAGAAGAAATGAGTTCTGGAGATGAGACTTGGTGCCAGTCCGATTAATCATATAAAATGTAAAGTACATGGAATGTTCATTTAATGTACATGTAGTGTACCTTCCTCAACTGGCCCTCACATTTGGTGGTCCACACATCCATGTACTCGTCCATTACATGGAGAATACAAGGATAGCCCCTATAACCGGAGATACGACATATAGTCAAGAGTACCCAACATGTACGTTGAAAATATCCAAATTCTTCATTTTCCTCAAAAACACACGAAATCAAGATCTATACCTCATCTAAAGATTGAGGTTCTAACCAAAATCTCCCCTCAAAACATTTTTTCCCTGTATTTACTTTAAAAGTGTGGTGATGAATAATCTTTAAAAAACCCTAGACACTGGGATTGCACGTTGGGATCCCTCTATCAAGTCTCGTCTTGTACTCACTTGTGCTTCCATAGCACTCGTACTAGACGAATAGACCCGCCTTGTATAACATTCGATCTGTGATCCACAATCAGAAAAAAAAAATGCTTCTCAAAGGATGCATCCACCTCCAGCACAACCTCCACGCATTAAAAAATGTGATGCATGAATGAAAATTAATATGGCAGCTGAGAAACATGGAAGTCATCGTGCATAACCCAATTCCTCGGAGATAACTTCATCCTATTGGAATCTGGCCTAACTAAATCCAAAAACTCAAATGGCCCATTGTATCCCAAAGAATGATTTTTATTTCAACTAATCCTCCCATGACTTAACCTCGGTGTGACATTTAAGAAAACCTAATTTCCAACCTCGATCTCTAGAGGTCATCTCCATTGATCAACATAAGATTTATGGCGATATTATGCAGTATCCAACCACATCGGAATCAACACCACCTGATCCATGGTCTTTTGGGCAAGACAAGGTCCCAGTGTTGCTGCCTCCCCTGTCTCTAGCAAAAATAGGAGTGATTGACAAGGCCTATAGTACAAAGACTCATAAGGCACTATCAGAATCGTCACATGAAAAACGTTTTTTGGTAAACTCCTCTTGGGGTATATATCTCTCCCATGAAACACCAAAATATAAGACCATGCTCAAAGCATGTCCTCCTGGATCTAAATTGTTCACTCGGGTGGGCCATCTATCTAGGGATGGTAGGATGTACTCAGAAGTACATGTGTACCCAAAGCCATTTGTTTTCCCTTCCATAAATGAGAAGTAAAATGGGCGTCACTGTATGAAACAAGAGAGTGTGGAACCCCATTAAACCATACAATATCTCGTATGTAAAACCTTCCAAGATCATCTACGCCTATGGTCTCTTTGATCAGTAAAAAATATGAAACCTTCATATGTCTGACAATGATAACATCAACTGCATCATTCCCTTGAGGCGACCTTAGTAACCCTGCCATGAAATCCATAGTGACATCATTACACTTCCACTCGAGAATGGGTAACTGATGTAAAATCCATATCGGTCATTGATGCTCCTCCTTTACCTGCTGATAGGTGGAACACCTCATTACATAAACAGGAACATATCTCTTTATAACTAGCCAACAATACTAATGGTGTAAATCTCGAAACATCATCGTGACACTTGGTTGAAATTCCCAATATTTGGAATTAAAATCTCTCAAAATCTCCTCATGTATGTTTTTTTGACACCCATATGCAGCCATGAAATTTCAAGACCTCATCCTCGACTGTTGTCCACTATGATGTAAGGACCACTCTTCACACAATTCCCCATAGAACTAGGCCTTCGATATCTGATAGCTTCCACATTTGCACTCGATCCATAAGGGTAGAGGTTTCAACTACAAAAGAAATTAATATCCTCCCCATTATGTCATGCACATTCAAATGCTTCTTAGATAATAGAGCCATAACCTACCACTCAATACTAGTCTCTTAAACGGACTGTATTTGGGTCCTCCTGCTCAATGCATCAGCCACTGCGTTGCCTTTCCCAAGTGAGTAAGCAAGGTAAAAGTAAAAAATACTAAATGTACTAAACCCACCATTGAGGTCACAAATTCAGATTAGGCAGAGTAAAGATATACATGATACTTTTGTGGAAATTAAAACCCAAAAAATTCTCTTCCAATAGATAATGTATCCAACGTCGTAAATCTAGCACAACTACAGCTAACTTGGGACCATGCGTCATGTAATTCCACTGATGTTGCCCCAACTATTGAGACCCATATGAAAAGACTCCTTCCCCCGACATAAGCACTACTCCCTGCCCAATACATGATGCATCATAATAAATTCCACAACCCTTTCCCATCTCTGGAAGAACTATTATAGGGGCGGATTGTAATCTCCCTTTCATCTCCTGAATGATTGAATGACAAAACCTATCCACATGTACTTCACACCATTTTTTAGTCAGGCCTTCCAGTGGCTTGTCTTAGTGTGAAAAGTCCTTTATAAAGAATATTTAGTATCTATATAGTCTTATAATACTCTGTACCAAACAGAGGTTCTATATATTCTCCTAGGAAAATGCTTCTCCCACTTTCTCTGGGACTACTGATATTCCTACCTCTGAGATAACATCACCCAGAATTTTAATCTTGTACATCCAAAAGTGTAATTATGAGATCTTATCATATATGTGATGTTATATCAATATAATCAAAATGATATTAATATGGTTGACATCGTTGTGTCAAGTGTGAGAGTACACCAAGATATCATCCACGACGACTACAAAAAAAATAATCAAATGGATAATAGAACAATCAGTTCATCTGTTCCAGGAAAACTACATGCATGTTCATTATACCCAATGGCATAACCACTTACCTGTATAGAACATTTCTACCCTGAAATTCCATAAGAAGTGTATCTAAAGGTCTAACGCACTATTGATGTTAACTAGATCTTAATTCAATCATTGAGAACACCCAGGCTCTTTAAAACATATCAAAGAGATCATCAATCCTCAGAAAAGTATATCGATTCCGGACCATCAACTAGTTAAACTTCTAATAATCTACTTAATGTATAAGGGTACCATCTTCATTCTTCATGAAAAGGATATGATAAACCCAAAAAGAAGTATTGGGTTGGACGATACCCTTTTCCTGCAACTCCTCTAACTACTTCGTGAGCTCTTGTAACTTTGGTGTAGCTATACTATACAGAAGAATTGACCCAAGTTCTACTCCTATCACACACACAATAGGTAAACCTATATAATGAAACATTGGTAAAACTAAAAAGTCATTTGGGATGTCTGCCCAAAAAGGATCCACAAATGGAGGATAGTCTGTCTGTGAAGTCCCCTGGTCATCTAGATTTAAACTAGTAATCTAATAAGTAGTTCATCACAACCTATGTCGTTCGGGTACCACTATACTCACCTGGAAATCCCATTCACCCTTTTGTTAAAAGGAACTTCCCTTTGGCGAAATGAAACTAACCTTGTGGTGATAGATGTTCAAAACATCCTAGAAATAGACCAACCGGTCCATCTAGAGAATGTCACTGATGCCTATCATCTCTATGACATAGAGATCCCATAAGAAGTGATAGCCGCCAAACTCAATAGGGATCTCGTTGCACTAATGTAAATTGGCTGTTCTAATCCCCAAATGTGTGTCTAGAGTCGTAACATCCTTAGATGTAATGATACAATGATGAAGGATATCCACATTAAAAACCAATATAAAACTATGGGAAGCCCCTATATAAAAAAGGCAAGAATCTACAACTGAGGGAAATAGAATCATAACTCTAACTGTAGAGGGTCTGGAATCCTTCTCCTACTAGGTCTTCTCCACTAAAAAATTACGAATTGCACCACAACCCTATGACCTTACCTATCTACCTTGAGCTAGTCCACCCAACGATTGCTAAAAATGTGTATCCTAACACCCATGACCAGGACCACATCCTCAGAAAGAACGACATGACGAACTCCAGTTCATCGATTGATGAGAAACTAATTTTCCTACTCATGAACATGGAGTCATAGAATAACCCCTATCACTAGACGATGCTGAGAAAAAATGACCAAAATACTAATGATGGTCCATCTTTGCACATGATCGGCACGTAACTGGGTCTCTCAGGCAATGTGGCCTTGTTTTCCCACTCCTCCCGCACTGGTAGCATACCACCTAGCCTCCAAATGAAGTATCTCATCTAATTGCATCTCTACATGTAGAATCCCTCTAGAGATTCCTACTATCAATTAGATAAGTACTGCCTCTGGATGTCAAACCCCCTGGATCAAAACTCCAGACTCCCTCAGATTATTCTCAATGATTAGTGCCTGGTTGACTATAGATGATATTGAAGTGAAGGTGATGTTTTTCACCAAGGTTCATATGTGATTTTTGATACCAACCTCATTATTACTAGCTAGAAATAACTCATCACCTCCATGAATGGTTGTGAAGCATTGCAGCTCTATGAAGAGAGAAGAATACTACATGACTGAAAGATTACCCTATTCCAGACCCCATAACTCTTGATATCGGTCGGCCATCAAGGCCTCTTGGTAGAAATCCTCATCGAAGAACACTGGAAATCATCCCAAGACATAACTCATTGGCATCCCACCTATGATATCACATCCCAACATCTCATGGAGGAATCTATAAGCATGTAGGATGTGAGCTTCACTGTCCTCTCAAGAGGACTCTTGATATACTCATAGATAGGGAACATGTCTTCTAACAACGATTCTATAGCCTACGGTCCTCCATCCCCTAAGAATGTGGCAGGATGCTGCTACCAAAATCCCACGTCAACTCTTGCATAGATGGGGCATCATGGTGTGTTCCCTGGTATGTCTGCATGAACCTCATAAAGCCTTCTCAAATCTGTGCAACAACACTTGGGTCTAGTATAACAAATGTTTCCAATACAGGCATGATGGGAGGATAATCTGGTAGTCCATAATCTACCATTTCTAGGGTAAGATCATTTCCATGTAACTGGCTTGCAACTAGAGGATGTCTCGGTAAAATTACTCTGCAAGGTCAAACACACAACTCATTTCAAGATTATTAAGGACTGCAACATAGATGTTCAATAATGTAAAAGTATAAGGGAACATTAATTTTTTTTAATAAAAATAGGGTTACAATACGTGCATATCCACCACAAAGTATGTTCCCCCAAGTTTCAACATGGGTGTGTACCTCTTCCCAACCTGGTCATGTAACACCCATACACACAGCATGTACATTCTATGACACAACATGTACTTGATCATTCCCATTTTCTTGAGTTCTTATTGGCAGTTATACCACATATTTCTCTCCTGTGTAACACTACATGGATTCTTACCCCTAGATACAACATATACTACCTATTCCTCAACCACTCGTGTCGTTAGTAAACTGTCAAAGACTTGGTTGGCACCCACATGGAGTGTTCAAGCTGGACACAACATGTTCTACCCAAAATACATCCACCCTTATCGTTAGTCAAACGGTCAGATACATAGCCTATTCAGAACAGTGTGTAATTCCAATACACAGCGTATTCTACTATATAGTTACCAAACCATGTCTCATATCATAAAGTAATCCACACTATTAATGAATATACGTTCTTTACAAACAATACAGGACGTGTGCCTAAGAAAATTTGTTTCTTAATGAACATAATGACACATGGTGTTTTTTCATAACACCACATGATGTGTTGTATGGGTTTCTAGATAGTAGTCCTCCAAAACTGTTAATGAAAACATAAAAACATAAAATTGCCTCTAGGGAATGACAAATTCTGACCTATGAGAGACCATACTTCCATGAAACAATGTCGGGAATCTTAATTTACACCATAAATGAAATAAATTAACTTAATGTTCATACATATTCAACCAAAATCTGATATTAGGTGGACCATAATACCTCATTGACCAATGTTTGGAATTCATCCAAATAAAACATTACATATCAGTAATAACATATAAAATAGAAATCATTCTATCAAGGAATCTATCATAACAATATGTATATATAGAACAACATCTATCACAACATCACCCAATCAATAATGCACCCTAAATGTCATGATAATAATGCCTGACATCTGATCTATAGTAAGTTCCTATATGATGCATGAGATGGAATACCCTTATATCATCAGGTTGCAACATAAATAGAACCAAAATGATGTAAATCATAACCACAAAAAATGTGTATTTTCAAACAGTGAAATCAGATCAACTGTCACTATTCTACAACCAGAAAAATTGAAATATTTGAGGTATCCTGGCTTTTACCAGTACACGGGTTAGGTACTCTAGGGTACAACTTTTAACCAACTAACCATTCTTTTCTATCCCTATATATAGGCTCCAAATAATAAGACACAGTAGAAAATAAACTCCTTTGAAACCTCTTTGTAATGTCCTGGATCCTGGTGATGCCCTAAGGTGCCCCGTATCGGGTGCGTCACTTGGCCTCAAGCACATTTCCCTGAATGCCAGATGCTGTTGACACGCAGTGAGGTCCTTGTGTGTGATAGTGGGGAAACTATTCCCTCATTAGGTGAGAAACATAGCAGAATGATAATAAAAAAATAGAATAGATTGTAATATAATACAATAAAATTATACATTGGATGACTAATAGAAAATAAAAAATACATAGAACATATATAATTGATGTGTTTCACATGTTTCAAGGAAAGATTCCAAACATGTCACAATTCTAGTAATACACAAGTAAAACTATGTAAAAAAAAACAAGTAATCTCTTGTATCATCACAAGCCTCAACTTGGTCCCATGCTATCCAGCTCTATCAACAATCATGTACATGATGTAGAAGGTTTCTTGTCCTTATCTAGAACTGCAACCACATAATCTATTTTTTTGAAAAAGCGTGACCTAGAATGGTTTTGAGACAAATACATAAGAAAAATTACAAAAGATCTATGCCTAACTATAAGTAAATATATATATAAGGGAATATACAAAATTATTCAATAAACAAGGATGTTCTCAAATATGATACAATGTAACATTAAAATTCAACACATATCATTATTATTTCATGTGAAGATGTATACATCGAAAGTAATATATGTATTTTATAAAATTTTATGAAAATAATATTTTTTGGCTTCATGAATATACAATGAGAAGATATATAAGATATGAGAATGATATTGTGTATGACTAGAATAGGAATATGTATTTGATTACAATGTTTACCACTTCTTAATGTTACTAAATGTTAATTTAACCAGATTAAATGAATGGAATATTAATAATCATCACACATCCATGTTTAATAGTTATTTCAATATTCAAATATATGGAAAATACATATGTGCTATTATATTAC
Source organism: Viscum album (assembly GCA_963277665.1). Taxonomy (NCBI): domain Eukaryota; kingdom Viridiplantae; phylum Streptophyta; class Magnoliopsida; order Santalales; family Viscaceae; genus Viscum; species Viscum album. Next base: position 1,471,096,052 of record OY728127.1, on the reverse strand, counting down.
TCTATATTTAAGGATAATTTTCAAAATAGATAATGAAGTATATATAACAACAAATTAATACTATTAGTAATTCATTATCATTAATGATGAAAAAGGGACTATGATTACAAATGTTTTTGTGATGGAAAGTATTTGGAATTGATAATGGAAAATAAGATAATAATAAGAGGTCCAATATCTCTCTATCAAGAAAACTATTATCTGGTAAATAATTTTCTGAATAATGTTGAAATGATTTAGGTATAATATGACATTACAATTCAATGAGAAAGAATAATTAATTTTATCATATAGAATCATTTTTTATTAATGTAGAAATTACATCAAATTGGACACAACTAATTGTGGTTGTTAATTTCAATGAGAAGGTTAGTGTTAGATCCTTATAAGTGAAATTGGATTCGTATTGATGTATTTGGTGTTGGGTATTGTATTGTGGACCTCCTTATGTGTAGTGGTTCAGGTATATTCTCTTTCCCTTGGTTATTCATGATAATAAAATATCCCTGCTTTTTATGGGATAAAAATTTTCACACATCAAGGATTGACTCACTAATTTTTTAGAACCACTTAATATATTTCTATTGTAATCATTATTGATTATATCTTTATTAAATGGATTTATGAATAGTCATAGATTTGTTTTTGTGATATATTCACTCAAAAAAGTCCATATGAAATTAGAAATTGTTTTAATTGGTAATTAGTTCTTCAAACTGATCCACCCCTACCCCCCTAGGGTGGCCACATAGATCTTATGGAAAGACATATAGTTCCATTGGTGGATTGTTATTATTATATATGTTTTGAGGAATTTTATTTATATGCTGATAATGTATTTCGATCATGGCCTTATGAATATGTTCTAAAATATTTTACAAACATTGAATGGTCTAAAAATGTGGCGTGTATTTGAAATAGTGAAATCTATAAACAATTGAACTGACTGGGTGAAGACACTTCACAATAAGAATTAAAATTCATAAAATTGTATTTCCTTATTAGTTCTCTGTTATACTTTTAAAAATAATATGATACATTATAGTTTATTAATATGTTATTGGTTATGTATAATTAATGATTTATCTTGTATGTTTTTTATTACATTTTGTCTTTTGACCATGATTAATATCCTGTTGTTTTGATATATATGGGATTATGTTTGTGAGATATTGGGTTTTGAACATAATTATTCATGATTAATGGATTATTATATTTTTAATTTTTATAGAAGATATATAGTATTCATTTATAATTATATTAACCTATTTATTAATTGGATGTTGTGGAGTATATTGTTATGGTTTTTTATTAACATATAAGTTATATGTTTTATAAATCCATTAATTTCCCATATTTTTTGGTTTACTCATTATTAGGGTTAGTATAGATTATTACGAATATCCTGATGATTTTATATTAGCAACCAACTATTTTTATTAGAAATAATGATTTACCAGGACGCGATTTAGAAAAAATTATGAAAATTTTGTTCAGTAGTGGTGTGATGTAAATCCAGGATAAACATAAGGATGGAAGAGTCTCAATACATAGAGAACAATGATATTTTCATTTTTCATTTTTCAGGTTGACTCTTCTCCATTTTCAGTTGAAAAACACAAATATATTTTATTATAAATTATTTACTTTCTAAGTTCTAATACATGAGTTTTTCATTACGTGGATTAATTTTTTATTATTATTAATTGAAAAATAATACCCCAATTGTTTGTTTTGATGAATGATATAAATTTTCGTCCTTTGGTGGTTGGGGAGTTTATGTGGGGCCTTAAAGTAGTCTAGTTTGGGTCTCAGGATTCATGTACCATGGGACTGGTCATTATTAAATGATATAAGATAAAGGTTTTGTCGAATAAATTCATACATTCCTAGACAATAGGATCACTGTGATATGAAAATGTTAATATAATAGGATGTAACAAGTATTTTAAAGGATAAAATTATATTACTAGTATACCCATGTTGAATAAATGCTTATAAAAACCATTTTTCTTATAATTCAATGGGTATTAACAATGATGGATGAAGACTCATAAGTGGTTGTGAATTATTCAATATATAATATTCATGCATCAATGTTTTCAAAAGTTATTAGGAAAATTCATTTCAAATCAGAAAATTATAACTATTTTAAAATTTTAATATGAAATTTTATGAAAAATAGAACATTTTTTTTATTGTTTTTGATATTTTTTGGAATCTATATATAAATAGAGATCCACAGAGAAAAATAATCGAATGGATTATGCAATCCGTTCTCATCATAAAATAATTTCAAATGAAATATTATCTATTAGGTGAGGGTGTATAGTAACATATTTTTATGTTTTGGAAAAAAATCATAATGACGATCTAATAAATTATTTGAGAATTGGTTATATATTTCCACTAAGATAGGTTACGAGAAACGAACTATGTCATATTATTTTGAATAAAATTTCCTATATAATTTATTAGTGATTTAGAAAAATAACAGGATGAGAAATTTTTAGATAATAACTACATTTTATTATAAATATTATGGATAAATGGAGATTTGAAAAATGAAATTTCGTCATATATACCAGATAAACCAACATGTGGGTTGTGGAAGATAATAACAGAGGTTGAATGTCATAAAAACCTTGACATGAAGTATAGCATTCTTAGCCTATTACTAATATTATTCCACAAATTATAACATAAATATACATTAAACACAACCAAATGATAAACATCCCCAGTGTATTAATTAATACTACGTACACAATAATAATATTTGAAAGTAAAATTATATTTTATTAATGTAATTTCCAAAATGATCCAATAATCCCCTTCTCCTTATAACATTATATAGAGTATCATCGGGAATACATAAAAAGGGAAAATCTTTAAATACAAATATTTAACAACCTAATACTTTATAATATTTTGATTTTAGAATAGATTTTATATTATTTGAAGATTTATTTATACACACCACCTTATTAAGATTATAATTCACACAACACTGAGTTAGCTTGCACTTCACACAAGACCATGTTCTACCACCTTTTAATTCCAAATATATGATAAATATACTTTTTTAAATTTTTATAAATTTAATTTTTCAAAATAAAATTCATTTAAGAATTATGCATGTCAAAACTATCTTAGGGTAAATTTTTCGTATTTTAGTGATATGTTTCATTTTTTATGAATAATGAAAAATACTAAATTTTAGATGACAACTAAATTTTCATTTAAATAATTATTAATTTAAATTATATCCGTTAAGTCATGATATATCAAATATAAATTTATTAGCCTAGTTTATTTAATTTAAGTATTTTTTATATTTATTTTATAAATAAATACTAAATGAAATTTAGAAAATTTTCACTTTAAAAATATGCTTTCTCACCACCTCTACGGGATTAGGATTTACCATAATTATTCCAAAAATATGAAATGAATTTGGGAAAATAGACATTAACCATTGTAATCAGTATAATATTTATAATCTAATAAGATCAACATAGAATTTTACTACAAAAATTAGTGATGGTAACTAAAATTAGTAATAGTGATTAAGGTAAAATTTAGCATAATAAGGGACTAAACATTAAACATAAGGTCTAAAGGACCTACTCACTTGTCAAAAAACCATTATTTACAATATTTTGACAATATAATCTCTTGGTTCTAATTTTAGGAGTTATTGGGACTAATGATCATTAATGTGCACTATATAATAAGTTACGTAAGGATATATATAAAAAATAGAACATTATTCACCTGTAACATTTAAATATCATTAGAGTATGGAGTAAGATACATTGTTCCAACTATAAACAATATCATAAAAGGTAAATTATTATTTTTATTTCATGTAAATGTATCATTAAATTTTTGATTTTATATAATTACAATTAATTCTCATGAAAAACTAATGCATTGTTATTTCATTAATAATAAAATAATAAAAAAATTTCAAAATATTTAAAAAGGAATAAAAATGAAATACTTGTTGTGTTCTATTATTTTTTAGAAGAAAATATTATGTTAAATATCTATTAACAAAATATATTTTAAATGTCAATAATTATTTATTTATTTTAAATTAAAATTTTATTAATAATGTCAACATTTTAAATAATGTTATTTTACAATTACATATATTTTATTAATTTTTTTAAATTTAATAATATTCATATCTTCTATCTACTAGTTTTTATTTGTCAATTAATAAAAAATATAGTCCATTTATGGAACGATTAATATTTTTTTTATTAACATATTCACCCTTGTATGTTAAGAACATAGTTATCTTGCTATGAGTTAATGTAATGTTTTTCGTGTTACATGAGCATGTTTTAAAATTAACACACATATGATAATTTTATTTAATAAATTTTTATCATATTAATAATTTATTTGGACTATATTTTCATGAAAATCATTCCTTAGTTTATTCATAATGATTAAATTACATTGGTTGGAAAAATAGTATCCAAAATGATAATCCCAATTAAATAATATAAGTAAACTAAATGAGTAAGGTACAATATTATTTAAATGCATATATTTTTGGGTTATATATATTTTTATTGAAAATAACATCACATTAATCCATTATTTATCCATTTTAGAATCAAATGAGGTATGGGACACCTCCCAATAGGTTTATAGTTTTGTAATTTCTAGAATTCCACTCCCCCATTATTATAAAAAGGCTCCAACTCTTCCCTTACTGACACCTCTCAAGACACCTTTTCACAAACACAATATACTCAAATAATGTCCAAATACCCATAAAATATACATATAATCCGTAATTGTTTCATAAATTCAATCATTAAATCCCCTGTAGGATACCATGTGGTGTTTACCAAATAAAAGGTAACATCCTTAATCAAGCTCTATTGATTTTTTTCATTCTACACACAAAAACAATTAATATTTAATTATTATATATTTGAATTAGAATCATAAATATAATGAGATTATTTTAATCTATTTTTTTATTTTCACTTACATACACATCCATATAATGGGAAATGAAATTATCATTCTTGTGTACAACAATCTTCCCCCACAAGAAACGATGTTGTGCGTTTTTCCGTTACCACTTCACATAGATGACCCTTATGATAGAAAATATACCATTATATATTATAAATGAAATTTATTTTTTATTAAAAATTAAAAAACTATTAAATTAACTATACCATAATTTGATCTTTTTTGTGTAAATATGATAACATCCTTTGTGGACATGTGGACAACCACCTCCTCAAAGCGATGCGATATGTTCAAACACATTACATGAAATGTAATATTATTATATTTAATTAAATATATGAGACATAAATGAATCATATATGAAATTAAAAACATAATAATATTTTTGGAAATATAACGTTTCATTTTATTTACAACCCGTTTCACACACTAATAAAAGTGATAATGTTTTTTGTGGATCTTTAGATTACAAAATCCTAGACATGATTTGATTCCTTTAACATCACAATAATTATAAATAATTATATAATATTAAATATCAATAAATTTATGATAAAATTATCATTCTTGAAATATATAATTTCACTTATTTATATTCTATTATGATCAATGAAAAATGGGAGTATTATTAATGTGTACAGACACTCTATCATCTCCATGATTATAACGTTTCATTATTTTTCATTAAAAAATTCATGATTTGTTTTTAAAGTATAATTGATTAAAATATGATAATTATTTCAATATTAATATTGTTTATATAATTAAATAATAACCCCTTTCACCATAGTTAACTGAAAAAATCCATTTTTGACCCATGAAACAAAATTGGTCAAAAAAACCCGATGTAAAAATAATTTTTTATATTGGTGTATAAAACATTAATATAAGTGATGTAAAAGTCATAATATTCATGAAAAAGGATCAAAATAATGTAAATAATTGAAATATGTTTACTATTTATAACGAAAAAGATACATGTGACAAGTCAAACTGATGTTAAGGGATTTCGTTTCCCTATACATTCCATCAAAACTTATTTGTTATTATGAACAAATTCATATTTATATGGTGTATATATCTATGTTTATCAGGATTTATCATGTATATTATTATTATAATGATGCTATACAATTTATTTAAAGTTATTGAATAATGGGTACTACAATTCAAAAGTTATAATGTTGTATGGGACACTTTGTAATTTTTAATGATTATTTTCCTCAATAATGTTTTAATGGTTTTTTCGATGGTATTTGCATTATTAAATGTAAACATCCATTATTGTTACAGATCGTCCAATTATTATTTATCTATTGAACCATTTTATTAATTAAATATGAATATTTTATTATATGTATTTTATTAATTAGATATATTATTGGATATATTTGGATTCCTTTGGATAGGAAAGTCATGGATTGGGGACTAGTTAATGTATTCCCCTCGATGCGACAATAGTCTCATGAGGGGAAATAAATTGGTGGAAACCCCTTAATGTCTGTTTTCAAGAAAAATATATGAGTTTATACTGATATAATGTATATATATTGTGAAAGGTCTTCATGGAAGTGGTTCATGTGCAAATATCCATGATTTCAAATTATTTTGATTTTCATTAATTTTAGTTCTTACCTATCAATGATACTTTTCTTTTACATTATCTGGGGATTTATTTCATTTATATTTTATTTATTAAATAGATTTTGTTTCAATTATCATTTATTCCTAACTGATAATTCTGTATCCTATTTTTAAATGGAATGTATGTTCAGTTATTTATCTTTCCATATTTATTATTGATATTGATTCACGATTACATAAACTTTAATTTCCCTTTAAGAAAACTGGAAATCAATGTTATTTTGTTCACTATAATTGTAATATGGATATGGATTATTTGAATCAGTTTCATGGATGTATTTTATTTTTATTCATAATGTTTTGTTTTCTTATTTCAATATAAAAATGGTATCACATATGAAATTTATTTTTCCAAAATAGCTAAACCATTTTGACCTTAGTGATTTGATTCCTTGTAATCATGGGAATGTAATAAAGTAATGCACAAGATCCAGGCGTCATGGGTTGGAGAATTATAGTTGGTATCAAAATATATTTGGCAAAAACCATGGTAACTAGATTCTAAAAATATAATTTTTGGAATATAACCCCAATATATGATTTGGGGATATTTATAAAAAAAATCCAAAAAACCATGATTTTGATTATCAGATTATCTACACATAAATGTTTCAATTAATGATAAGTATTTTTCAATTATTTTAATTATACATTATGGTTCCCAATATAACCTATTGTTTTTAATTATTTACAGATGGAACATAGTAGGAGGTATGTGAACCTCACCAATGTAGATGATCCCAAGAGTAAAAGTGTTAATTTCATTAATTGTATTATACTGATATTTCATTGGAAAATAATCTATAAAACATTATCTTCATATTAAGACATAGTATAATGTACTATCATGATAGTTAAAGGATTATATATGAACTATTGTTTTAGAGGGAAATAAGGTAGTTAGAGGATATCGTGAAATAATAATAACAATGTAAATTATAGAAATAAGTTTTTTACCACATGTAATAAATGTGGAAATAAGCACCAATCTATTTTAATATATGTAGTGGGAATTTTATACATGTGTAGAAAGAAGTTTAATCATTCAAATGATTTAGCGGATATTAAAAATGTTCCTACTATTTAATGTTTCAATTTTATGGAGATTTAACACTACAAAAATCAATGTCTCATGTTTCAAGGGAATATACCTCAAAAAAGGATAATCGATCATGAGAAAAAATAATTCTACTACCACATATGAAGATGAATGATGAATGTTCATTTTTTAATAAATATTTTTGTAATTTGAGGGTCTTATAAATGATGAAGTGGTTATATGAATTATGTTATAAAATAGGATTTTACAATAGATTTTTTCATTATAGATTCAAATGTATATGTTGATATGTACTGATGAAAAATAAAAATGATTTTGTAATAAGGTTAATATCATGGAAAACATATAATTTTGGGAAACACAATCTCTATTTTGTTCTTAATTTGGATATAATGATATTTTTGGATAATGAGATTACTTTAATGGATAATGTAAATTAGATATGTTATGACTAAATTTGAACAAATTAATTATTAGATGATAACATTTCTTTTGATATTATAGTTTGAGGTTACAACACATTTTCAATTGAATAATATATCCAATAAAATTTGTTTTTCTGGGGTGATAAGGAATAATTTATTTTTTCAATAAGGTTTCATGGAATTTTAAATTATTGTCATATTTTAATAGAATTAATGATATTGGTATTCAAATATTTTGAATGTGAAAATTTTGAGTTTTTTCATGTTTATTAATGTCTATTAATAATTTCACTACGGAAATTTAGTGACATTTATACTAAATTTGTTTGTTCATAACCAGAATAAGGACATAGATATTAATGTATTACATCACTTCAATAATGAACTATATTCTAAGAGATTTTTAATAAATAGTCTAAGGAATAATCCAAGAAATGATTATATATATAGAAATGTATAATTACTTATATTCATATAACATGGAAGAATTTCACATTTGTAGTAAAAGGTTCAAGAAATATTTTTTTCCTATTATAATAATTATAGATGATATCAATTACCGTTATTCACACCTCATGTTGATGGCTTTATGGTCATAAAAAATCTATGAACATGTTCTTACCACTCTTTATCACAACATGGTTGTCAGATTTTTCATCCATGTGCATTTTTCTAATAATTTTATACTATTTAAAAGCCTAGTTTTTTTTGTGACCTTCACATTTTTCTTCCCCTCCTATTAGAAATATGTTTTGTTAACCATATTTAAAATGTTGGTTTTTCAATAATAGTATTTTAAAATATTAATCCCTTGATTACCGAGATAATGTTCAAATTTTGAGGACATATTTTAATTATGTTATGGATAATTTCACCATACAATAAATTATAATATTTTCATTTTACTATTAATTTTATTTTTTTATAAATTCCATTATACAAAAAACCATGTTAAGCATATGATACACACAACACTGAGTCAGTTTGTGTTGCATGAAAGACTTTATATTATCGACTATTGATAGAACACCTATTTTAAAACTAATTTTAAACCACATATAAATTTTATTTTCAATATATAATATATTTTTCATTTTCACTTTCAAAATTTTCTTTGGGTGAATTTTTTGTTTTAATCTAATATGTTTAATTTTTTGATGAATATAGAAAATTACCGTGTTTTATTTAAAATCATCTTATAAGATAAAAATATATTTAGTGTAAATTATAAATTATATTTTTGTTTTAATGTAAAAATAGTAAAAATATAAATATATAAACATAATGTAGGTCATTTGAATCATTTTTATATTTAATTTAATTATAAAGACTTAATGAACATTTGTGCATTTTAACAAAAAACCCAACTTTCATTCTACATCTGTGGGATTATCCATACCCATAATTTTAACACATCATTGAATTTTAATTAAAAAATGGAAATAAATTATTATAATATTAATAATATTTATTTTTAGTAACATTAACTTAGTCATTTAAAGACAATTATTTTTCATATTATTTAAAATTTACTACAATTATTAAGGTAAAACTACGGTTAACCGGGGACTAAACAATAAAAAGAAGGGCCAGATGACTACGAAACATTTCATAAACCCATAGCATAAAATTATTAAGACCATATAATCTACTAATTTAAATTTTAATAGTTATTGGGACTCATTTTTTGGAAATGGTCCCATATAATTATATATGTTAGTAAAAATACAAAAAGTGAACTGTCATTAACATTAAAAATTAAAAAACCATTCAAGTATGAAAGAAGAGACGTAATTTTAGTTAAAAATATTATTTTAATATTTAAATTATTTTTTATCATGGTAATTTAATTTTATCTATAAATATGACATAATTAAATATCACGGTTTATAAATTATAAAACATGTAATATTTTGTTAATAAATAAATAAAATAATTTAAGAAAAATACATTAAAAAGGAAACACAAATTAATTAAATGATGTGATCAATAATTTTTTAGATAAATATATCATATTAAACAACATTTAAATTAATATATTTTAAATACAATAATTTAATTATATTTTTATATTAATATTAATTATATAATGTAAAAATTGACATTAATGTTATTTTATAATAAATAATATTTTATTAATTTATTTAAAATTATGACAAAACCTATCATATTACAATTTATTTATAATTGTTAGTGTATAAAAATATGTTCCATTCAAGGACCTATTGATCTTTTATAGTTGTCATATTGACTCATATATAGTAGAAAGATTATCAAAATAATGTGTGTTAAAGAAGCATTTTTTAGGCGTTACATGCGCTTGTTTTAAAAGTAATATCCATCAAAAATGGGTTTTTTGAAAAAAAAATTATAGTATTTATATTTTTATGGTTCTATATCTTATAATAAATATCACCTTATTTTTATTTGAATGGATAAATCACTTACTATAGAACAGTAGATACTCAAAATTAAAAACCAAAACTAAAAATTTAAGGAAACATAATGACTAAAGAAAATATTTTAAAAAATACAGATATGTTTGTGTGGAGGATATCTGTATCGTCCATAAATTATCATTAATCAAATATTTTGGAATTTTTTATATCACATGAGATAAAAGAGACCTCCCATTTGGGTCAACTATTTTTTATTACAATAATGCCACCAACCTCCATTATAAAACGACATTCACTCTTCCCCTTCATCACACCTCTAAACCAACATTGTATCCACTAAAAATCTTATAAAATAGTCTCCAAACACCCATCCAATTTACAAAAAAGCATCAAATTGGTAATGAAGAAAATTTAAGATTCCCTTTTCTACAAACTAAGTGGAGATAGCCAAAGAAGAGGTTACATTATTTCTCAAGGTCATTGGTTTAATTTTCTTAATACAACCAATCAACACATATTATTAAATTATTATATACTAAACTTATTATCCAAAATTTTATTATTAATTTTTCTTTTTTCTTAGACCGACACTAACACACACATCAATTTAATGGGTAAACAACTTAGAGTTCTTTTATTTGAAAAACTACCACCTCACGAAACGATGGGTTTTTTTACCATCGCTCATGGTTAGTAATTGTGGTGGACATGCTTATTTTTAATTTTATATATTATAATTATGTTTTATTCGAATATTTTTAATTTTTATATGAAGAAATCCTCTATTCATATATTTTTATGTTAATTTGATAACACAATTTGTGGAAATTCAAACTTCCAAATCTTCAAAGAGATGAGGTAAATTCACATATATTACCTAGAATGCATTAAAGATAGATAAATTTTATAATATGAGACAAAAATTAATTATAAATGAAATTAAACACATTACTGCACATCTATAAATATAATATTTAATTTTCATTATTGTCCATTTCACACTTTAAAAAAGATATAATTCTATAAAATAATTAATAAATTTGTAATTATAATATAATTATAGTTTATTAATAATATAATTATATATAATTTCTTCCAATAATGACATATTAAAAATGGGAATGTTACTCATTCCTATGTATGGCCTACCATCTCCATTATTATAATGTTCGTTCATTTGTCATAACCATATTTTCTAATTATATTTAAAAGATTAAATCATTTATAAATAAAATAATTATTTTTGGACTATTATAACGTTGGTTCATTAAATTATCATTTTATTGATTAAAAGGAATGGTTTACAGTTGTCTATATTTCCATATTTTTTGTGCCTTTCCCATTTTTAAATAAAATTTTGTTCGATTAGTTACATTTCCATACTGATTGTTCATATTGATTCATGATTACTTCTTATGTACTAACCCATACCATGAATTTGAAGTCAATCATTTCTTTCCATTCTATAGGATATGAATATGAATTCATTGAATGAGTTTCATGGTGGTAGTTTGTTTTTAATTTTTATGTATTGTGTTCTTATCCAAATGTAAAATGTATATCACATAAATAGTTTAGTTTTCCAAACATGATAATCTATTCCGGAATTTGGGATTTCATTCCGGGTAATCATTCTGACGTAATCAAAAAGTCATTATTTTATAGCTTCTCGGGGTTGGGCGTTATATAGTATAGGAGTAAACATGATGGATGAAAATATAATATTTATCATATGGAATAAAAGGATATCATAAAGTTTATTCTCTCAAATAATGACTTGTGATAACATAAAAACTAAAATTATATAATATAATCATGTACCCATATTAAATATGAAGTAATATTAGACATCACATAAGCATAATTAATGGATTACATCTAGTAAGAACCTGGATCTTCTTTTTAGGAATGTTTTTCATTTCTGGTAGTTTTTATGAAAAAGATGTGTTTCAGAAAATTTTAGGAGTACACGCAATGTACTTTAAGTACACACCATCTACCCGGTTTATGTGGGAGACCATGTATTGGCCGTGTAATGTCCGAGTACATTTCCTTGTGTGCTGACCTGGAGACTGCCTAATGTGGAGGTCAGAAAAGGGAAGTAAATGTGGTGTACTTTTAAAGAACATGTCGTGTACATTCTTTTTTGTTCATTAAAAAGACTTTGGTCACATCTGACAGACATAACACAATTCTTCTTCGTCCTTCTCATTGAGGAGAATCCATACAGCTGTTGATCTTCTCTGAGCCTACGACTCACCTTCCATTATCTGAATTGACCACCGTCGATTGCGTGAGAATCGCCATAGTGACTTCTTCCTTATTTTAGAACATCATCTCTTGATTTAACCTCTATCATGTGTTATCCTTGGTTGAACTTTTTAATCATTTTTGTAGTTATATGGAATTCTATGGAGATATAATGCATGATGTTCACGTATATCGATCTCAAAAATCCGAGGGAGGTGGTTTGAGCCTTTCTTTAATTATTTATTGAGTTATATGTGAAAAAGTTCCCTACACCCTTGTTTGGTGTATTTTGTGTTTATGGTTTTACCATTTTTATCATGATATGCCTTGTTTGATTGGATAAAGACTATTTGATTAAGAATTTGGTTATCTTGGCCATGTTGTGGATGTTTTTCCCATGTTTTCTTATTTTTGACCATTTGGTCTAGCCTTACCTGTTTGGACACTTCTTGCATTCCATGACAAGTATTGTTGGGTGGATTTGTTGTTATTTGACATGAAATGATATGTTTCAGTTTTTTATCCTTGTAGTTCTTGAGGTTTTAACTTGGAAGAAGATGCGCCCGTAAAGGGCTCCCTCTCTAGGTCTTCCTCCGGCCGCCGCAGGCTCCTCCGCTGCGAATGGCACGATGCTCGTCCTCGGGCTTGGTGGGTTGGTGGAGGATCCCTGTTGCTGTGGCGTTATGCGTTTCGTGGCTCCTCTCTGGCTGTGGAGATGCACAATGGACGTCGGTGGTTTCTAGTTCAGATCTGCGGGTGTAAGACCGGTCTTCGTCGACGACATACTCTCCGGAGCGCTCTTGGTTCTGTTCGATGAAGCTTGCTGTTGTCCTCCAGTGAGTTTCTCAGCGGTTGAGGTCTGCGCTCATGCGCCAGTGATTTGGGGGTCCCGAATCTTCTCAGGTGAGTGCGGGGGGTTCTGTTGTACCTGATGCGGTCGAACTAGTCGGTGGCGGAGGGATATTTTGTATCAGGGGGTTGATTCGGTTCTTGGTGAAACTTCTTCTGTTTTAGGTGTTCTGGTTTTGTTTGGTTCGTTTTAGGGTTTTTTCTTTTCCCTGATGGATTGGGAGTTCTTCCCTCCATGTGGCGGTGATGCTGTATGGTTTTCCTGGTTTTTCGTGGTTTTGCGAATGGATGAATGTCTGTGGGGTTGTGATGCTGAAGTTGATGCCGAAGGGGAGTATGGTGGGCTCTTCCATCTTGAATATGTTGGAATGGTGAAGGTGGCGTTTTCTGGTGAATTCGATGATGGTTTTCTTGGAACCTCCGGTGATGGTGCTCCGACGACGACGGTGAGGTGCTCTGGTGACGACGACGGTGGTGGTAGTTTCGAGCAGCATGATGATGATGGGGATTGGATGTTGACTGGATGATGTTTTCGACGTCGGCACGATTTGCGGTGGGTGCACGATTCTTTTTGGATTGCGGTGGATCTGATCGTGGTTCGAGGTGGATTTTGGCGGACTTCTTGAATTTTGAATGTGGAATTTTTGGTTGAATGGGTTTGTGATTTTGGAACTGCTCGGCCCTTTGTACTCTTTTTCTTTTTTAATAAATGGTCAGGGGATTTTTTCCCCTGACAGACTTTCCTGGTAGTTCTTGAGGTTTAAATTTTCTAATGATTATTGTTTGTGCATGATTACTTTACACGGGGCTGAGGGAACCTTGTGTAGTGAGACCTTAGGAGAAATTGACATTGAGGCTTTTTCTAGAGTGTTTTCTTAATTATCACACCGTGCAACCATATGGGGGATTAATGTTGAGTGCTCTCTCATAGTGTCTATAATTATGTTACAAGGTAACAAGAGGAATTTATTTTGAGTGATTGCTTAGAGTGTCTATAAGTTACAGTTAAAAGACTATATTGGGAATTGATGGTGAGTTCTTCCTCATAGAGTCTTTGATGACACCTAACTATAGGGGGGATTGATGGTGAGTGCTTCCACAGAGAGTCTTTTATATATCCTCTCTTTTATTGTGAACTAGAGGGGTTAGGCTGAGAGAACTACCCAAAGGGTTTCTTTTATTTGTTTTTGGTTGATTAAATACATTAGAGTAAATATTTGTAAATGAAACTGTAGGACTATCTAATTTCCAGTACTTTTGTGTTCACTGCTTCTTTTTTCTTATTTCATGTCATATATATTCAATAACTATTTTTCATTGATATTTGGGTGGTTTACTACTAGTATTAGTCTCACACCCTATTTGGGATATGATTTTTTCACAAAATTATTATATTGAACTAGGTATAGATAAGGGAAATCACACTTCTACTTTATATACTTGATTGTAGTGGAGTTGGGGAGCATGGGACCAAGCTGATGCATTCTATTCTATAGAGAAGTTTACTTTCATTTCTTTTGTACATTGATTTAGTACTGTATTGCAGTAATGGGATTTGTTTGGCTTCTTTCCTAGACATATGTATCATGCATCATTTATGAATATATGATTGCTACAATTTTTTATGACTTCTATTGTTTACATATTTCATGTTTTACCTCTTCTGTTCTTTCTATCTATTTTAATTCGGCTATGCTACTCTTCCAATGATGGTATAGTTTACCCACAATCACACCCTTGTCCCTCACTGCTAGTTATCAGCCACTGGCATTCAGGGAAATGTTCTTGAGGCCATGTGACCAACTGGGTAAGTGACACCTCTAGGTGGCTCTCAAAACTAGGACATTACAAAGTGTTATCCAAGGGAGGTTTATTCTTCTTTATATACGATTTGGAGCCTATATTTTGTGATAGGAAGGAATATGTACCTGGAAATAAGTTTTGCTCGGGAGTAACTAACCCGTGTAAAGGGAAAATCCAATCTACCACATTATGGTAATTTATCTGGTTTTTCAATTATAATGTTGATCTGATTTCACCGATAGGGGATTCAAATGTATTCAGCTTTTATCATAGATATAATTAAGGTTTTATTTTTGTAGCAACCTGATAAGCTGAGGGTATTCAATCTCATGAATCATATAGGCACTTGTTAGAAATCACATGTCATGTATTCCTGCCATGCCATTTTGGGTCAATTAGTGATTTCATGTTGTTGTAATAGATGTTGTTCTAGATAGGCATACTGTTGTGATAGATGATTTTATGAAACACCTACTTTTGATAGGGTATTGAATTCGGTATGGTTTTGTTTTAATGCATGCCAAACTTTGGTTCTTGAGGAGTTATGGGCCATCATGGACCAGAATTTAGTGGATCATTACACTTTTATGCCTGAAAAATACATTTATAAGATGCCAAGAATTAATTCACGTGGAGTATGGGCTCTCATGGATCGCAATTTGGCACTTTCATTTTCGTTTCAGTGTTATTCTGGGCTTTTAGAGTAGTTTTTGATGCTTACTATTTGGAAAAATCCACAAACACATGACGAGTAATGATTAATACACGCCGTGTGTCCTTCTGTTCGGGAAGGAACTCTTTTACTTAGGTAAACACCATGTAATATATGTACACACCATATAGTCTCTAACCATGTCACAAGATATTTGGGTAGATACATGGGGTTGGAAAATCATGGAGGGAAATGCTGTGCACCGGATAAACATGTCGTGTTGTGGAGACCATGTGTCCACCCATGTGACTAACAACACAAATGGATAAAACATAGGTTATACATTTTATTTCAAGATTTATGATGACATGTAGTGTAACCCTTGTATCTATCCATGTAATGAACCAAATGTGGCAGTAAAATCTTTCTAGTACAAGTTGTTTCCATCTGGAACCCGCCATGTAGAGTGATCCATGTAATGGGTCGGGTAACTAACAATGCAGGCCTGTCAATTTTGTCTAGTGCATTATGTGTCTAGCACTATCATGTAGTGTATTCTAGTTCTAGCAGGACTTTGTGGCTTAGCCGCATAGATGAACTCAGGAAGAGGAAGTGGATTCAAGTACACATTGTGTTTTAGGAAAACAAACCAAGTGTATCGATTGTTACATGACCTAGGATGGTTAAAATGCAATCCCATGTGAAGGTTTAAGGGAAGAAGCCATGTAGGCATTATACATGTCATGTATCCATGTTTTAATAAACCTGGATGATTTTTTTCTCTTGTTCCCTTCTAAAACATCTTAAGTTTCAGTCCCCGTTAATCATGATCTAAAGTGTTCAATTGACCTTAAAGAGTCATGCAACTAAGACATCCTCTGTTTGTCCACCAGTTACATGGTAGTGATCATGCACCGTATACAGATGGACATGGATAACCAGTAGAACCTCCAGTTTTTCTTCTCTTGGCACGAGCCATCAACTCAGATATAGGTGTTGAGGCATTGTTCTGAGAGGGATTTTTGTTGTTTATGCAAACCTTCTAGGGAGTACCACATCCTTCCCCATTTATGGTAGAATTTATGTGGGTCTTTCAATATAATCATCCTCCCACTTTCTCAAGGGATGGAGGACACTAGTCTTTTGAGTCATTTCTAGAAGCCATGCTAAGGATCCTAGAGCATCTGAAGACCCCTCTAGAGAGGTGGTTCAAGATCTCTACATATATGCTTCAGGACTCTGCCAAGAGATTGTGGGATGTGATCTCACTGGAGGGATGCAAACTAGATATGGCATGGGATAAGTTTCAATGTACCTTCTATGACTACATCTACCTGAATACGTTGAGTTCTGATTGAGCGTAAGAGTTTATGAGTATAAATTTGTGTACTCTTTCAGTTATAGAGTTTTGTTCTCGCTTTAAAGAGATATAGCGTTTTATGATATGGGGGGGGGGGTACATGACATGTTCCTTGAACAAAAGATTGAGGATAGAAAAAGGAAGGATATTTAGGCTAAGTTGAACATCATCATGTTGACATCTATATCATCCATAGTCAAACATGTGATGATCACATTGCGAAACCTGAAGGTTTCTGGAGCTCGGAACGAGGGACGTTCTGCATCCAGAGTTAGTGCTTCTCTAGAAGATAGAAAGAAGCATCGCAGGGAGTCTACACATAGAGATATGAGTAGGTGGGTTTTCCCTTCATAGAGCCAGGTGGTATGCTACCATTGTGGGATGGTCGGGCATACTAGGCCACATTTCTTGACAGACCTAGAGGAGTGCCGATCTTGCAGAAGATTGGTTATCTTTCATGCTTCTGTCAATTTTTCTCACTAGTAGCTGGTAACATGGGATCTTATATGACTCCTCATTCGGGAGAATCACCACAAGTTTCCCACAAGTCTATGAACTAGAGTTTTTCAGACCATTCAGGCCTAGGTGGAGGTCATGACCGTGGTAGCCAGTCGCCAGGCCAAGGTGGAGGTCACGGCCATTTAGGCAGGGTCACATGGCCACAGTGCAGGTCATAATATTGCATTGGAGCATACCCAGCATGAGCATGATCTAGGACCCTCTACAGTTCAAGGTAGGATCCTAGTTGTCTCAGTTCTATCTTCTGTTTTTTTGATACAGGGGCTTCCTATATCTTTATATCTATTATTGTGGTTGAGTGATTTGGGATCTGTATATTTTCATCTGATGATATCATGACATTAGACACTCTGTTTATAACAAGAACGGCTAGTGTAAGACAGTTCAAGGAGTTCCCTCTAGAGGTTGGTGGGTGTAATTTCATTTAGTACCTCCATGTCATAGAGATGAAAAGCAATTATTTAATTCTTAGAATGGATTGGTTAGTTACCATCCATGAAATTCTCGATTTCTATCACCTTTGGGTGAGTTTCACTTCACCAGAGGGTGGATCCTTCTTTATAAGGGTTTGTGGAATGTCTAGGCATGTAGAGAGGGACTCAGGCATCACGGGTTGGGAAGAGTTACATGCCCGATTTCTAGTCTATATCTGAATGACTAAGGTACTTCATGAAAGGACTTTCCATCGGTGGTTTATTGTTTTATGGATGAATTTCCTGAAGACTTTTTAGGTTTCCCTCTGGAGCGATAGGACTACTTTTTTATTAAACTTGTACCATGAGAAACACATGTGTCCATTCCTACTTATAGGATGGCTACACCAGAGTTATCAGAGCTCAAGAAGTTGATGGAGGAGATTCTGGCAAAGGGTTTCATCCGACCCAATACTTCTCATAGGGGGTTTACTATCTTATTTGTGAAGAAGGAAGACAATACCCTTTGAAATTGTGCGGATTATCAAATTTTGAACCAGTTAACTGTCAGGAACCAACATCCCTTACCAAGGATTGATGATCTATTTGATAAGATTCAAGGATATCGGCTATTCTTGATGATTGAATTGATATCATATTGTTATTAGTGCCATGTTAGACCATCTGATATACCTCATACAGTCTTTCAGAGCAAGTATGGTCTATACGAGCTTGTGGTTATCCCGTTCGGTCTCACGAACGAACCTTCAGTATTCATGGAACTGATGAACCGTGTGTTCTATCCGTACATGGATTCTTTTGCGATAGTCGGCATGGAAAATATCATCGTGTACTCTCACACTCGACACAAACATGCCTCACATATTGAGGTCATTTTGAGTACCATAATAGAACATCGTTTATATGATAAGCTCTCAAAATTACCCTTTTGGATGAACCAGATTCACTTCTTAGGTCATGTTATCTCAGAGACATGAGTCTCAGTAGATCCCGAGAAAGTGAGAGTACTACTTTTATTGGAGAAAACAAATAACATCTTTGAGGTATGAAGTTTTCTAGGGCAGGATGGTCACTACATGTGTTTAATGGAGGACTTTTTATGCATATCAATGCCACTCACTGGACAGACTAAGAAGGGTGTGAAGTAATTGTGGTCAGATTCATGTCAGTCAACCTTTCATGAGTTGAAAGTGAGGCTGAATTCCACATCAATGATAGTATTTCTAGAGCTACGAAAGAGATATTCTATATACTGGGATGCATCAGGTATCAGGTCGGGAACAATGCTTATCCAGGGAGAAGGAGTCATTGCGTACGGTTCTCGGCAGTTGAGGGAACATGAGAGGAACTACCTAACACACCATCTCGAGCTGGCTGTAGTTTTTCATGCTTTATTCTATTGGTAACATTAACTTCTGGGAGTGAATTTTTTGGTTTTCACCAACCAAAAATGTCTCTAGTATATCTTCACACAGCGTGATCTGAATTTGGGACAACGAAGGTGGGTTGAGTACCTTCCTTCCATTGACTTTGAGGTTTCCAACATGCCTATGAATGTCAACACTATTGTTAATGTGTAGAGTAGGAGGACTCAGATATAGCTAGTTCAGGAGGCCAATAGTGAATGGAAAATTATGGATTTGTACTCTGAGATGAATTAGGAGGTGAACAATAGTCAGTGGTAGATGTTTCTTTATTCTGTGCATATCACCTATAGTCTACTTGATCGAGAGCAAATGAGGTAGCTATTAGATTTTGAAGGCCTAGTACTTTGGGAGAGTGTTTCAGGAGAGTACCCTATTCCTAAATTGACATTAGGAAAGGATGAGATCATTTTTTTAATGGACATGTGTGGGTTCCAGCAGACATACGCGAGAAGCTGATGCAATACATTCATGCCTCAGTTTGGGCAGTTCATCCCGGTGTCACCAAGATGTATCGAGATCTGCACTGTCAGTATTAGTGGCCAGGTTTGAAGGTATATGTTGCTGGTTTTGTCAAGAGGTGTTCCACCAATCGGTAGGTGATGGATATCCATCAGTAACCATATGGGATTTTAGAGTAGTTACCCATTCCCGAGTGGAAGTGGAATGATGTTGTGACGGATTTCATGACAGGTTTTCCATGGTCACCTCGAGAGAAAGATGCAGTTTGGGTTGTCATTGACAGACTCATGATGGTTGCTCACTTCTGGCCGATCAAGTAGACCTTTAGTGTTGATGATCTTGGATGGTAGTATATCTAAGAGATTATACGTATACATGGGGTTCCAAACTCTATTGTTTTAGACATGGATGTCGGTTTTACTTCTCGTGTCTGGCAGAGACTTTAGAGGGATTTATGAACATAGGTACTTCTAAATATAGCATATCATCCCTAGAAAAATGGCCAGTCTGAGCATACGATTTTGGTGCTTGCGGACAAGCTTCAAGCATGCATCCTGGATTTTGGAGGTTCTTGGGAGAATATCATACATCTGGTGGAGTCTTCCTACAGTAATAATATTCAAGAAACTATTTAGATGGAACCTTATGAGGACTTTTAGGGTAGAACATGTCGATCACCCTTATATAGGATGGAGGTAGGAGAGGCAGCTATGTTGGGACCTCGTCTTGTCCAATAAACCATATTGAAAATAGAGTTGATTCAGAAGAGGATGGCCACTATAATGTCATGACAGAAGTTTTATGCCGACTGACGGAGACAACCTATAGAGTTCGAGGTCAAAGATTAGGAATTCCTACGTGTCCAACGAGGTTGGAATATAAGAGGATTATGAGGTAGGGTAAGCATTCACTGAGGTAAGTCGAACCATTTTAGGTGTTGGATAGAGTCAGACCAATTTCCTATAGGATTCAATTAACTCAAAGGTACTGAGCTATGCATGATTTCTTCCATGTTTCTTAGCATCAGTGTTACTTCTCAGACACATCCTATTTTTTCCAAACAGAGGAGGTTGGGTTAGAGGTGGGACCATCATTTAAGGTGCATCCTATATGGATTTTTGATCAAAGTGCGAAGATTATTCATGGTCGGTCTGTTCATCTGGTATGAGGGCGATGACAGCACGGGAAATTATAGGATGAAACCAGGGAGAGGGAGGCTGATGTACGATCACAGTGGCTGGAGTTGTTTGAGGATTCTTATACTACTCTACCTTTCTAGGGAAATTTGGAGATGAATTTCATTAAGAGGGGATGTTTGTAAGAACCTGGATCTTCTTTTCAAGTATGTTTTTTCTGGTATTTTTTTCGAAAAGTATGAGTTTCTGGAAATACCAGGAGTACACTTCATGTACTTTAAGGACACATCGTGAACCTAGTTGCCATGGGTGACCATGTATTGGCCGTTTAACGATCGAGTACATAGACGTTCATGGTGACCTAGAGACTTACTAAAGAGGATGTTGTAAAAGGCAAGTACATGCCATGTACATATAAAGAACACTGTGTGTACTTTCTTTTTCCCATTAAATAGACTATAGTCGCATATGACAGACAAAACACATTTCTTCTTCATTTGTCTCATCCAGGAGTGTCCGTACGGCCACAGATCATCTATAAGCCCCAGTATCTTATTCCATTATCTGAATCGGCCACCATTAATTGGGTTGGAATCTCCACAGTGAATTCAGCCTTCTTCTAGAACTTCATCTCCTCCTTTCTCCTCTCTCAAGAGTTATCCTCTGTTGAATGGTATAAGAATTTTTTTTATATCAACGGTGTTATGGAGAGATTCAAGGTCTGAGGTTAATATATATCGATCTCATGATTCCGAGTTAAGTGGATTGGGACTTTTCGTATTTAGTCTTTGAGTTATATGTGAAAAAGTTCCCAACACCCTCGTTCAGGGAATTGTGTGTTTATGGTTTTATACATTTTTCCCCGTTATGCCTTTTTTGATTGGATAGATGATAATTGATTGAGAATATGGTAATCTCTGAAAAGTTATGGATCTTTTTCCCATTTTTTCATTTTTTGACCATTTGGTGTAGCCTTACCTATTAGGCTGCTGCTTTCATTCCATGTCGAGTATTGTTGGGTGGAGTGATTATTATTAGAACTGCTATGATTTGTTGTAGTTGTTTATCCATGTAGTTCATGATGATTACATTGGCATATGATTATCATTTTTGAGTTATTTCTTGACAAGGGGTAGTGGGATCCTTGTTTAGTGAGACCATAGGAGAAATTGATGTTGGGGGATTTCCCAGAGTGTTTGTTTTAATTATCACACTACGAGACCAAAGGGGGGATTAACGTTGAGTGCTCACTCTGAGTGTCTTTGGTTACATTACAAGTCCAAAGTAGGAATTGACGTTGAGTGATTTCTCAGAGTGTCCATATTTTAATGAAAAATGACTAAAGGAGGAATTTATGGTGAGTGCTTCCATTGAGATTCATTGTTCACACAAGAATTTTGGGGGAATTGACAGTGAGTGATTCTTTAGAGAGTCTTTTCTTTATCCTCTATTTTATTGTGAACCAGAGGGGTTAGGCTGTGAGACCAACCCAGAGGGTTGCATGTATTTTTTATTAAATACGTAAATATAAATATTGGTAAATCAAACTACAGGACTATTTACTTTTGAGTACTTCTGTATTTACCACAAATTTTTTCGTATTACCTGCCTTATATTTTCACTAACGGTTAGGCATAGATCTTTAGGTGTTTTCCTACTAGGATTAGTCTCACACCCAATTTGGGAAATTATTTTAGGCCCAAACAAATCATATTTCTATAGGTATAGATAAGGGTATGCACCTTTCTACTTTAGGTACTTGATTATTGTGGAGTTAGGGAGCATGGGACCATGCCGAGGATAGCGATGTTCTGGAGAAGTTAACATTATTTTCTTTTGTACTTTGGTTTATTACTCTATTACAACATTTTTATTTGTTTAGATTATTTCCTAGACATATGGATCATCCATAATATTTATATATATATATGTCCTTAAGTAGTTTATTACTTCGGATCATAAATTATTGGATATTTTACTACTTCCGTTATTGCTATATGTTTTACTTCCAATGTGTTACTCAAACAATGATGGTATAGTTTACCCACTATCATTCCCAAGGCCCTTGCTTCTAGTCCGTAGCATCTGGAATTGGGGGAAATGCATTTGAGGCCATGTGACCAACTGTGTATGGGGCACCATTGGGTGGCTCCTGAAACCGGGACGTTACACTTCCAAAAAAAACATCACTTAATTGAAAGAGTCCCATAATGGATTAGGATCACTCCCAAACCCTATAAATAAAGTCTAATAAAAAATTATGAAAATAATTATTTCTATTTATGGTTAAAACCATCATACAATGTACATTCTTATGTGTGTTACAAAATGGAATTGACCCTAAGGAATAACAACAATGAATTTGAAAATGTAAATTATGAAGGTATTACGAGACCTATTGAATGTAGACTAATATATGTATATATTTTAAAGAAAAAATAATTAATTTATTTTCATTATATAAAAATATATATATATATAAATGTAGATATGGAGATAGTTGACATTAAAAAATCAAAAAATATGGTACAAGAGTTCCCTTACCTAATATATGGATCGGTTATGCACATTCACGTACCATCCTAGAAAAAATATTATATTAATCAATTAATTAATCAATATATTTTTTCTATATTTATTACATTTATTATAGCATTAAATTTTTCACTTATAACTATTTCAAATGGATATAGTGTTTAATTTCATTTCTCTAAGGCTATTCGTTTCAAAGATTCAAGGTTAGATCACTGAAGGAAAACAATTGATGTTCATGTGATATATGAAAATAAGACTTGGAATAGTATTTATATACCTCTATAAATTTAAATGGTTCCAAATGCCCATTTTTACAATATATTGATAATGATTTATAAAAAATCGTTAGTGTTAATCAGTTATATTATTAAGGTAGTTTTTCCATCCGACCTATAATGGATTCATTTTATTATGGACATATATAACTTCCATAATGTGAAAAAATATATAATATAAATAATTTGTTCATTTCAGACCATTTTATATTAATTCAATGCTTCTATTAGAGCGGTAGTGGAATAGGAAAACTCATTGTACACGAACATTGTGACAGATATAATATCGACAATAGTTTCTTTTAATGAATAATAATATATGAGAAAGGTGTGAATGAAAGATATTAAATTATAAATATGATTATATATATAAATATATATATATATATATATATCTATAGTAATTGTTCCATGATTATGATGCAGGTGGGTATAATGGAGGACTATAAATACATTTTGAATATATAATTAAAAAATATTAACTTTTCAATGTTGACTCTTTTAAATACTCATTATGGAACATGGATATGGTGATTTAGTAGACCTATCTAAATTTTATATAGTGTAGAAACATAATATGAGAAATTATAATATAGTTTTTAGGATCAGAGGAATATAATTTTTGAGGATAATTGGTTTTGAGGGGTGGAATTTATATGAGATGAGAGTGGTGTTTTTGAAGATTATATTTATTAGTTTATTATTTTATTATAATGATAATAAATAAAAGTTATTATAATGAAAATATATATTAAATATGAATCTGAGTTCCAACTTATGGGTCATTACATAATCTAGTATACTAAAATGATTTTATTTAGCATATTATATTATATATTGTGTTTTATTATGTTTCACTACATAGATAAACAAACAAATGACATATAAAATCACCAAAAATATATCATAAACATTTAATTACATGTACATTCCAAAAAAACCATTTTATAAAAAAATAAATTAATTGAAATTTAACATTCAAATTAAATACTCATTTTTTTAAAAAATTTAAAATATTATTTGATGATAAATTTATTAACCATTGAAATTTTAATTAATGTTTCATAAAATTATATAATCCTAAATAAATATAAAATTAATACATAGTACTATTTTTAAAATAAAAATTCATTTTAATTATTATATTTTTTATTACAGTTTAATTAGAACTGTTATGATTTCTAATACTCAAAATTGTTATTTTATGCTTCTAAATAAAATATTTACCTTTACCCTGACATAAATTTTTCATTTTTTCATTTTTAGAATAAATAAATATTATATTTCACTTCCATGTATGATTTCACTTGTCTATTTGTTTGGATAATATTTGTAAAAGTAACATTATTAGTCCAATGTTCATATTACTAATTTGGAGTTAGATTTTTAACAGCCATTAGGGATGCCCACATCTTATGTATACCCGATATTTCAGTAATTATTCATTCAAAAATATTTTCAGTTAGGGTTTTATAATTTCATTTTCATGATGAAACACATATTATTAATATTCATCATAATTTCAGAAGTTTGTTCATGAGTTCATTTATAATGGTTGATTGAACACATCCCAAATTTTATATTTCACTTATCTGGTTTTCTCTTTCATTCCCTGATGTCATATTTTCAATTAATAGATCCATTTATATTATCTAATTTTAATATTTAAATTAGTATAATAAAATTTACTATGTTTTATCATACCATTCATTTTCATTATCCAAAATTACTAAATATTAAATTATTAAAAGAATGGGAATTCAATTTTAATCATTTTGGGTCATTACAATCTTCCCCAATTATGAAATTTGGATCATGATGTTAATTTTATAAAATTAATAATAATGCTGATGAAATTAATTCGTATTCATGGATTCATTTAGATCCCATGTCACCTTATTGTACATTTAATTTCACTATACTACTCTGATGTGGCTGTTTGTCATATTATGAAAAAGTGTACATTTTATGGATTAGAAATGTCACTTGTATTTCCATAAAAGAATGATCCTTTTCTAGATATACCACATATGAATTAATTTTTTTTTATTTTGTATGTAATCCTAAATATGGATACAAAAAAAATTCATGTACTTGGGAAATTATTGGTGGTAATTCTAGTAGATAGGCCACAAATCTAATGCGATTAGTAATCAAAAAATGGGCCAATTTACTTGGGAGAAAACTTTGCCATCATCCCAAATCTCACAAATATCATTCATGGTGATAATAGGATGAACAATTTATCTCTTTCCACAAAATTATTTATATCATAACTATTTTTTGAATTTGATCATCAGTAATGTGTTGTTGAAATGTCTTGACCTTTTTTACAGGTTCCCCAAAATTTTATGGACCACGTAAGAGGTGATTTGCTACATCATCACAAAATAATGAAATTAAACATATTTTAAAAAAAGGACACATATGGATACATTTTTATTCTTTTTTGAACAATTTTATTCATTTTTTTCATGACCAAATGAATATATTGACCTAATAAAACTTCAAAATTAATCGAGCAACTACTCAACGTGTCCTCAAGTGTCGTAAATGTCCACTCTGATTAGAAATTAGTACGCAGGTTAAAATATTCACTAAATTTCAATATCATGATTAGAAATTTATAGATTTAGTAAACTAATTCATTTATTAATATTTTTAATGCTTTTTATCATATATATTCATTAATGAAAAACAATGATCATGAGGCCTAGTGACATTTAATTGATAGGTCCATAATACATCAAAATTGAACTGAAACATAACCCCCTTATTTTTTATTGACAATGAGATCCTAAATCCATATTATCTTTTAATACATCATTGGATAACCATTAGAATAACATAAACGAACGAGTTGGCTAAATGTCACTATAATGGAATAAATATAATAATAAAATAAAAAATATGATCCAAGGGAAAACATGATATCAAAAAACCGAAGAATCATGAGTAATAATAATCATGTATAACATAAGTTAACATTTATTATAATATCATAGAAACACATGAAATGGGGGCGAAACAGATAATACGACACGAAAATAAGTCAATGATGATATCCTAGAAAATATAACATTGAGGATAAAGTTTTATAATAGACTATTTTTAAACCCTAATCCCGTTTATAATATATCATTAGAAAAAATAACATCTCAATTCATTAGATTTATATATGGACTCAATCATCGTAAAAAAGATAATATATATGTGTTATATAAAGGAGAATAATGTTATACAACAAACATAAAAATTACATATTAAATGAAATGGGTTTCATTTGATAATTTAAATTTTAAATGTATTACCCCATCAATGTAATGAAAAAAAAACAAGGAATATATGTGACTAAAGTATATAAAAAATTTAAAATAAATAAATTTAATTAGAGGGAGAGTTAATTTGTGTTCCAAATAAAATTTTCACAACAATATGAACATTTTTTAGTGGTGTCTTTTAAATTGATATTGTCTACTCATGTGTAATCTATATCTTCCTCTTATTTAAAAATGATATTTATTTTTTCTTGAAAAAAATTACTTTGAGGGTTTTATAATCAATCCACATTCTCCATGATGTGGTGAATGATGTATGGAATGATTTTTTTTTGTGATTAGCTGAAACAAAATGATTTTGATGTGTGAAGAAAATATCAGATGAGGGACGCTTTTATAATTGAGAAGTAGTGGAAATATTTTAAATATGTTAAATTATTAAATAATTTCATTTCAATATCAATCCTTGATACTTGAATATTTAAAAAAATTGTATGACCCGAATTTTAAAAATATGAACATCCTGTTTTATAACGTGTGTGACACACAAAAACAAGAATAGAAAGGAATATATTACCCTGACACATTATTATATATTTTCTATTTTAAATAAATTATGTCTATTATATATATTTTAATTCGTGAAATATATTATTTTCATGCATTTCATACAACAACAGATTTATTCAATAGCTTATGTTACACTAAATACCTAGTTTTAATAAATGAAATTATACCATTATCATTATAATTTAACATAATACTTATCCTTAAGCCATTGGAGTGGTGGATATGAATAAGATATTTTGTATAATAAAAACATATTATTTTAATAAATAAAATTAATTCAATAGTTACCATTTAAATATAAATAAAAATAAAAACAAATTGAATTTAAAGGAAATATTATTATAAAAACATTAAATTCTTAAAGGATTTTTAATTTATTAAATTAAATTAATTATTGGTAGGGAGTGGTCATTATTAATTCTATATGTTATATAAACAATTATATGTTTTTATACTCATCAAATTAAATTTTTTTATATTTAATAACATAGGTTATTTATTTTAATACTAATTTTTACAATTTAATAAATTTATAATTTAAAAAATATCCATAATTTTTAAAATCATAATGTAAAAAATAATCTTAGGGAGAATTTTTGGAATTTTTCTAATAAGATTATATTTTTAATGAATAGTGAAAGATACAAATGTTTATTTGAAAACATCCATTTATATTAAATATTTTATAATGTTTAACTGTTTTTTGAATTGTATTTCAAGTAAAAATATAAAAATTTTAAATATATGAATCCAATATATGTATTTGGAATCATTTTTATATTTACTGTAGATAAAAATACATACTAATTATTTGAAAATATTTACTTTGATAACCATCTTTTTATCGATTTTTCATTATTAATTATAAAATAAAATTTTACATTTATTTTTAATTAATTTTTAAAAATAGATTCCATATTTGTAATATAAATAATTTATAATGTCTATTATTATAATATTATTTTTTTACCAAACTGATGGTTGAAAAAAAAATTAAAGTGATTAAGGTAAAAATGAGATTACAATGTCAATAAACATAAGATATAAGATATAAAATGACTGACCAACTTATCCAAAACCCATTACATTGTCACATTTATACCCTCCCCACATAATAATATATTTCTAATCTATTGTATTATATAATTCCATGATTGTGACTAATTTATCATGTTAAATTAATAATATTTTAAAAAAAGAACCCTCTATGGATTTGATAATTGACATGTTTTTGAATAAGTATAACCCCACATGGGTTAGTTTAAAAATATTCATTGAAAATTAAAATATTTTTTTTTACTCATTAATATTTATATTTAGTTTTTCTAAATTAATTTGTAACATATGTCGTTTAAGAAAAGATAGTCTATTAATTATCTTGTATAAAATTAAATAAAATAAATGATACAAAAATATTAATATTTTGATATATCGAATAAATAATTTTTCCCATAATTTTAAATATGAATATGTAGTTATAAAAAAGTGTGAAATTAATATATTCCATTCAAATAATTTTCATTATATTTTTTAATACAAATAAAATAAATAATGTCAAAATAGGAAATAATGATATTTTATAATAAATGCATTGTATTAAATTATTTAAAATTACTAAGAAAAATATATTATACCATGTGATTTGTAAATTTAAATAAATATCAAATATTTTCCATTAACGGAACAATTTTTATTTTATATTGAACATATTTACTA
Source organism: Viscum album (assembly GCA_963277665.1). Taxonomy (NCBI): domain Eukaryota; kingdom Viridiplantae; phylum Streptophyta; class Magnoliopsida; order Santalales; family Viscaceae; genus Viscum; species Viscum album. The sequence continues at coordinate 1,471,066,257 of OY728127.1, read as the reverse complement.
GTAAATTGTAAAAATCTCTACTACCATGGTGAGGAAAAAAGTCGGGTTTTTGTGTATTACATGCACATTGGTTGACATTATTTTATATCAAATATGATATTATTATCTTATAAATTACATATAATATTTATAATATGTAGTTATAAATTATATAATAAATGTTAATTTTATTTAATCAAAAATATTAAATTAAATATCTGATAAAATTGGTTAATGTAATAAATAATAAAATTATAAATGTCTGAAAAACAGAGAAGTTAAGGAACAAAATTAAAAGACATTGGTATTTTTGTGTTTAACCACTATTTAAAATTAATAAACCATTACCTAAATTATTATTCAATATTTTATCAACATTAAATTATGGAGACCTCCCAATAGTGAATAATTTTGAGTATTTACATGAATGTTAATCATCCTAAACTGTAAAGGGTATTCACTCTTTCTAATTATTCAGACATCCCAAACAAATATGACCTAAAAATCAATTAAAATATAACTTCCCAACATTAATACCATAATCCAATATTCCATAAATATTGTATAAACCCATTCATTCAATGGATAAGGTTCAATCAAAAAATATATACCCAAATCAGATTTAACATTCATCAATGAACTATTTTGTTTGATTTATTCCTCACACGCCTCCATTTATTTTCATATAATGGTTTTGTAAAAAACATATTATTTATTAATTATATATATATATATATATATCTATGTGTGTGTGTTTTGTTACATTATGTATATTACCTAAAAATTCAGACACTTCTATCAAAATGGATAGAAAATCATTATTTTTCTGTATGATTGACTACCGCCTAAAAACTGATATCAATCATTTTTCCATTACTAGAAATCACAATTTGAAATAATGATATATAAATATTTATATATTATATTTATTAAATTTATGATATATTTATAATTATCTAGTTATTATACAAAACAATCCATCACAATTTCTGTTTTTTTTAATATGATAATGTTCTTCTTGTGTTTGATAGACTACCTCCTCACAAATCATTTTAATTCTCTCACCCTTTACATGGAATGAAATATGGATGATTTTAATAAAAATATTTGATATATATAGATTAAATATGATATTTTAATTATAATATAAGTATATATAATTAAATTTTCTTCAATTTAATATGATAAGAAAATTGAAGAATTGTTCACAATTACGTATGGCCTACAGTCTCCAGGAATGGTGAATTTCATTTCTTATCACGAAATTTTATATAACACTATAAATTCATATATATTAAATAAATATAAAATTTAAAAAACATTTTACATTATTGAGATGATTAAATCAGGATCCATATAATAGGAACAAAATAATAACTACTAAAAACATACTCAAAAACAATGTATTTAACAAATAAAAGATTAAAAATAGTGAAATATTATAAATATACCGATGATGAGATATTATTAAAGAATAAGATATGATATTTTAAATATTAATAATTTTCCAGTCTTGCTAATAAATCATTAATACCAAAATATAATATTTTTGATAACGTTCTACTAAATAGAATCATAAGGTTAGCGACATCATCTCAATTAAAATTCCACCATTCCATATATGTTTTTCTAAACAAATTTAATTCTACATGGTTCATATACTTCCCATTTGGAATGTTATATAATTAATAAATAAATATACATGGTATTATATGCTTCCATTTTTATTATCATATCCAAGGTTATTAGACTTCAAAAATACCATGGGGTATATGTTATAATACAATCTCGAATTCATTTGAGATTCCTAACATTCTCTTAAAAATATAACAATATTGTTAAAATTTTAATTAGAAATTATATTTATATTAAATATCTATATTCTTGTGTAATGTATATTATTATTTCCTAAATTATTAAACATTATTACAAATGTTTTTTTCATTGAATTTTATATATTTAACAAAGGAAATATTAAAAAATTGGAATCCTTTACTGATTATGGATATTTAATTAAGAAAATTGTTTATGAGTAATATCTATATATATATATATATTAGACAAATAAAGAATTATTTTTACAGGTATGAAATGCTTAGGGGACCATTTAATGTAATCCCTTAGATGACTGAATAGACCCATGGGTGGAGTAAGTTGGATATCCTTTACTAAATGGGGTTCTACACATCAGTTTTAAATCATCACATGATAGACCCTGAAGTAATGATTCCACATACCTGGTAAAAATGGAATCAAAAATTAAATAATTTATTAATTCAAATCCAGTTATTATTATCAAGGATATTTTAACGATTACAAAATATATGGATTCATTTCATTCTCATTTAATTAACTAAATATAATTTTCTATGTTTTTTATTTTAATATTGATTATTCCATTTCACATTATTTAAATAGAATTTTTTATTTACTATTTTATTTTCCATATTGAGTATGTCTTATGTAGTTATTTAAATGGAATGTGTTCTTAGTTATTTACCATTCCAATTTAGTTTTTATTATATGTTTGATATTGCTATTGTTGTACAGAACCCTTACTTAGAATTTGATCTCACCCATTTTTTTTTACTTACACATGATTCTATGATGTTTACTCAATAAGAAAATTAAATAAAATTTCTTTTTTAATTAGGTTATTAATTATTTATACAAGACAAAATTTTGGATATATTTTACCAAAAATTATAAATTGATCAGTCCATTGGTACTTGATTCTTTTATCTCTTACAATGTAATGGTATTAGGCAGAGACTATGGGCTACTAGTGTTAGGGTCAAGATAGTCGGTATCATAGAATGTTTAGTACCCACCTTGGAAAAAATATTTGGGAAAACATTGTTTTGGGAACATAACACTATGATTGATATTTAGAAAAAATATATAAACACATTCTAATGATTTGGGATTATAAATTTTGTTTCAAAATCTTGTGATCTAATACCATATATTCCCCTAACTAGAAATGGAGACTAGAATAAGGAATGTGAACTATATCAATTCAAATAATATAAAGGGTATGAATGATCATATCATTGATTGATTTATGAATATATTTAAAGGGATGTAGTATACTAGAAATTCTAATCATATGCTGACATAGGATCATGTTATGACAAGATATTGAAATAATTCTACATTTATTATTGCTTCAAAGGGTAGGAAGAGAAAAAGTGTATGATAAAATAAATTATAGTTAAAGGCTAGAAAGGAAATATAATTTTCCAACATCTAATGCTTTTAGAACCAAAACCCATGCTATATTATAAATATGAAATGTCATTGTAATTATTTATGAATTAAAATTTCACCACGATAATGATTATATGGGAAATAAATAAAATTACAATGTTTATTGCATCAACCATAATTATATGTGGAACTGTGATAATTAATTCCACATGTGGTAAGGGAATATATCTTAGAGAACGATAAGGGATGAATATGAGATTCTATAAAGAAAATACAAAGGATGAAATTGTGTTTATCAAATTAAAAAAAATCATGTATATATCCTTTTATTCTTATAGAGTTAAATAATTCATCAAATATGGGAAAATTGTTCTGGAAATAAATGAGGTCCAATTATCATCAATTTTATATATAAATAAGATATTTCACTTATATTTTTTATGTATTTGTGGTCAGTTACATTCTCATGAATAGGTTCTCTATTTCTCCCCCACCATATTTTTTTTTCCATGTCCATTTTTTCTTTTCCCATTGTTGTACTTCTACATGGAAAATTTTTTATGCTTTGTTCTATATGACATCCTTCATTCCCATTCTCACTTATCAAGAGGATGTTTCACCAACCCATATCATTATATGGGATTTAGATATTTTAATTTTCCAACAAAAAATATATGTATAAAATTCATGTATAAATTTCCAGGACACAATTTATTTCAGTAGAGGATAATTTAACAACATGATTATTTGAAATATATACATCATATTCGACAACGTGTATGACATAAAACACTAGTCATCGAATGGAATATAATATCATGATAAGTTCATATATATTTTCAATATAATATAGATTAAATATATTTTATATTATTGTATTAATTAAATAATGAGTATTATTGGGTCTATATCATCAAGGTGTTTATTTCATATCATACAATGCATGCTATACTGAATTTTTCCAAATAAAAATACATAATTAGTATTATTATCTATTATAATAGTTATCTATTAGCTATTAGAATAATGAATATGAATATTATTAAATTAATTATGAAGATTAATGGATTAAATGATAAAATATTTCATTGGATTCCTATTCATTATAAATGAAATTAAAAATCAATTGAATATTAATTAAATTGTTTTAAAAAAATAATTATTTGTGTGCAAAAAGATTTCATTCATAATAAATGAAATTATTAATATTATTGATATATATTAATGATTTATATAATCTATATTAATTAATATTTTTATAAATTCATCATAAATATTTGATACGAATAACCGAAAAACAAATAAAATTTTAAGCAAGTAATGATGTAATTTTCTAAAGGTTGTTTTTTCCACATTTTAATGATGCACGTGTTATAAAACAAAATTTCTAAATGATTGTAAATTTTCTTTGAAAAAATAAAATAATTTTTAAATGACTAATTTCAATATTATATTAGCGTTAGTTATTTGTATATTTTAGAAAAGTTTTATTTTTTGATGAATAGTGGAAAATACAGAATTTTAATTGAAATGTAAAATTTAATATAAATAATTTATTATGATATAATATATTTTTAATTGGTTTTAATGCCAAAAAAATTCAATTATATATTAATTAATAAAATCTGGGAAATTGGAATTATTATTATATTTTATATTGATTTATAAATTTTGTGAATTTTACATCATTTTTACTTTAAAAATGTGCTACCTCATCCCTTATATGTGTCAAATTTAAATTAATTTTTTCAACTTTTGGGAATTTAATTTTAAAATGTTGATCTTATATTTGGTTTTATCATAAATTTTAATTTCTAATAAATTCATATTAATTTTTAACTAATGTTACTAGTGAAAATTGATCAGTTTAATTACGGTGATTATTGTAAGAATGAGTTTACATCATTATTAAACTTCATATATAATGTGTAAAATGATATACTGACTTATATAAATACGATCCACATTTTACCTTAATATATATAATAAAATGGAATATAGAAATAAACCACATCATATTGATTATACATATTAATTAAAAATATAATTACGTTTTTATGATCATAATAATTTATATTTATTTTTTATAGATGAATTAGATAAATAATATTATATAAAAACTCTTGTGAAATAAATTAATAATTAACAATTAATTAACAAAAATGAAAAAAAATATTAAAAGTGAAATAAATTGAATGAATTGTTGTGACCCATTTATTCTGTAAATGAATATATCATGCCAAAGTTGTTGTAACATCATATAATTAAATTACATAATTGTATTGTTGATTTAAAATTAAAATTAAATAAATACTGGAAAATATAAACTAATATTATTATATAATAAAATTTTATTCATTATATGATTTAAAATTACTGAAAACCTATCTAATGACAAGTTATATGTAAAAGATAATAAATATGAACTATTTTCCATATATGTCACAAATTTCTATTTATAATGATCATATTCATACCATAACTAGAAAACTCTACATTAGTACGGCTAGAGAAGAGTTATCATTTTTGCACGTTATTTGATACACAGTTAACATTAAAATAAAACACAAAGGTTATTATTATTTTTTGATAAATTAGATATCATATTTATAATCAGTGTGTCTAAATAATATAATATGAATCATTTGAATTTATTTATAAATAATATATTTCATATGGAATTAAATTATTTTAATAAATACAAAAATGGAAAAAGTTGAAAATCATTGAAATTAAGGAAAAAATTATTTAAATGAACTAATTTTTTGGGATATGGTGGTTTCATTCCACTAAAGACACCCTAACATGAATTATTATTTAATTTTTATCCACATGAATTAATGGAGTCCTCCTAATAAAAAATAATGTTTTATAATCAAATTAATTACACACCTCTTGAAATATAAAAGGGAATTATTTATCCCTGTTTATTTCAACATCATTTGAATTTTGGATTAGAACACCACATAAAAAATCACATCACAAAATCACTACCATCATTACAGAACCCATAGTCAAGGTAAAAATACAACCATGGAATGCCTTTGGTGAAATCCAAAAGGATATACATGAATAAGAGGAAACATTCAACAATGAACACTTTTTTATTTCATCCTCAATACCCTTAAATTAGTTTAATATCATGCATATATATTTTCATAAGTATCATAATTATACAAATATTTTTTTATGCCTTGTTAATGATCTACATCGCCACAAAATTTTAATAAAATTATCTATAAAATCATTTTTCATGTCTATAGGGGATAACCACCTTGCCAACTAATGTCGTTATTTTTTGTATTACCACCAATCATGGATGGGAATAAATATGTAAATACAGTTTATATATTATATTTGGGATTTATATGTTCTTGTTAAATTATTATCTAAAATATAACTTCACTCATTATATTTTCTTTAGAATATGATAATGTCATTCATTTGTACGGAGGTCCATCGTCTAGCGAAGCGATGTGATTCCTTGAAGCATTACATGGATGGTATTGAGGATGGGTTGGATAAAAATATGTCATATATATGACATAAATATGATACAGTAATGGTAAATAAATATAAATAATATTATTTTATTTCTTGTTACATGATAATAAATTAGAAGCAACATTCATGTGTATATATAGCCGATTGTCTCCATGAATAGTGTATTTTGTTTCATATCACATAATTTGATGATTTATATTATATACATATATATTAAATATATATGATATTTACTTCATGCATTTAATTTTATATATGAAGATATAATGATCTATATAATATGAAAAATAAAATAATATATTTAAAAAAACCCAACAAACAAGGCAATTAACACCCAAAACTATGAAAATAAGGAAATAATATTTATAAACTTGTGATAAGATGTTTTAAAATAATATTTTGGGGAATAATAAATATTGTTAGGTTAATAATTTAATTTAATAACCTGATTAAAACAAATTTGTATGAATTTATAGTGATTTCATACTAAATGAAGCATTTGTTAAACGATTCCATCTCAATTTATATTTCATTGAGATTTAATTATTATTACGTAACAATTCACTTTTATAAGGTTCATATACATAACCTTTGAAAAGTACTATCATTAATATTTTATTACTCTTGGAATTTTATGTTTCAATTTGAATTATATTTTTTAGCGGTAGTATACATGAAATGTAACAAATGGTAAACAATATTATAAAATCACACATTATTTTGGGACTATTAAATTGTTATTAAAACAATAAGATTTTTATAATCACTATTCTTTAAAAATTAAATTTATATTAAATATCTAAATCATTTTATAATGATATGATTATTTAGTATACAATGTCTCATTTATAAATATTGTTAAACATTGAAATATATTTAATTTTCTGGGAAAATATTGATTAATCTGTATCCATTACTCAAAATGGATATTTCATAAGAAATATTTTTTATGATGGATAATGATTTGTTCAATATGTGATGAATATTTTGGACTATTATGACATGGGTGGGATATATTTAATGTAATCCCCTCGATGCATCAGTAGTCTCATATGATGAATCATCTAGCTAATGTCAGCTAAATGTGTTTCTAACAGTTAATTATAAATAGTAATGTGAATTTTATAGATTGAAAATGTTACATGTTCCAAAGAAAAATTGTTTCCAAAAATTAATCATGGCCTTGATTTTAATTTATTTATAATTATCCATGCGATGTTAATTATTTATATAAGGACCCAGCCTTAAACCTTATATACTCTTGAATTATGTTAATAATTCACATTGATTATCTTTTTAGGTTATGTGTTTTATATAATTATCCCATAACTATTACATTACATCTCAAAATTTACAAACTATACACTTCTACTGAATATCCAATTTTTAATAAAAAAAATTCATAAAAGAAAAAAATTATTCATTTTTTATATAAATCTTCTTGAGTTCTTCAATTCACTAACCCTGCCTTATACCCTTTGAGAAATATTTCAAAAACATGGGATGAGTATAAAAATATTAGTATGTTTTATAAAATAATGAAATAAAACATTAGTTCATTAATACATAAAAATCATATTCTCTTTAATATACCTCATGAAATCAAAAGATTTATCAATAACATAAAGAAATCATAAATCATAAAGGTGACTTATGGTATCCATATCATACATACATTGTATCTTTCATATATACATGAGGATTTACATTTAGAGTACTAATCACTGTATATTCCCTATTTATCTTAGGAGAAACATTAATGCTTACCTCCTTCATGTTTAACAATTCATTGGAGAGATTTCACAGGATCAGCAGCCACGATTTATCATGAAACAACTTGTATATGTAAACAATGCTAAATAACCATAAAATTTTTATAACACATAAAACAATAATAAAGGAATGATAAAATTTCCACACTGTGATCACAATATGTCATTTCAAGATATTGACATAATAAATGCTTTATCTAACAATTTTCAAAACCATTTAAATCATATAGTAAATAGATTTTTGAATGAAAGTGTCCCATACCACTTTGAAGCATTTGATAAACATTTAATTTCAAAAGATTCATTTCCGAATAAATAAATCATAAAAACAATTTATAAATCTTGGACATTAATGTGAAAATTTTAGAAGAATAAATCTTTAAAACACTAAAAATGATATTGTAGTTAAAGATTTTCTAACCAAATTAGATATTCATAAAAATAAATAATTGATGAATAAGATTAATAAAAACATTATAATATCATGAAAATAAATGGATTCATTATATAATATTCCAAAGGACATTATTAATGCAATTTAAAAGTGAATGGGTGCATAACAACAATGATGTCTCAAAGGAATGTTAATTGAGACGAAAGCCCATATTATAACTGTATCCTTATATTAATGATAAATTACATATAATATAACATGTGAAAAAATATAAATACACTCAATTTTATTGGATATTCAGTGTAAATAAATCAATGGACATTTGCACAAGTTATTTTTAAAACAAAACCATTGACTTGGATGTTTAACTCAATGAATGAAATTGAGTTATGTTGAACCTTATCAAGATCATAACAATGACATGAGAATTTATCAATGGAGTTTCTATGTGATTAAAAAGTATATTCACACAATGGTGAGTGGATGTTAAAATATAAATAAAAAAAATATGATTCCACACATAATCATTGCATGACATAATTAAGAATTAGAAGATTTACTTAGGAAATAATAATTAGGTTAAAACGTTTTTTACTGATTTGGTTACATAAAAAACATATACTATATGACTGAAGGATCATACAATGAAGATTTAAAAACAAATAAAATATTGTATATTACAAAATGAAACAATCATAGGATCTATATACACTACATAAATGGAAGTAGTGGAAAATAATTCACGAATATCACATAAATAAAAAGTTAGATGAAAACCCCTTACCACGTTATAATCAATCAATTCGTAAGACCAAAAGTTAATAACCACCAAATTAATAATATGATATCATGAGTATAAATAGAATCATGATAATATATATCAAATGGAAGTACAAAATACACCACATGCAATAAATTCCTAGTGAACAATGGAAATTTCACGAATCAAAAAGTGAGATAAGAAACCCCTAACCTCGTGTCCGACATGACTCGAATGATCCGTGTTCTTCCTGGATAATAAACATAAGTAAATTTATACTTCCATAATAACATTTATCATGTTTATTATTACTTTTATATCACATATTTCCTTGTTATAACATTTAGTGAATTATTTGAGTTCATATCAAACATTTTGTCGATATAAGGAAACTTTAGTAAAAAATTAACTAGTTATAATTAGAAATTGTCATAGTGGTGAAAATAAATTATATATCAAATTATATTCAAGATTTACATATCATATAAATCATATATATCCAGTATAAATGTATTTATAATAGTCCATATCATTTGGATAGATGAAAATGAAATGCACCGTTCATGGAGACGGTAAGCCGTACGTATGCATGAATGCTAGTTTCATTTTTTTCATTTTTTATAAAATGAAAACCAAATGATACATAGTTATATTATAATTCCATTATAATATCATTATTTATATATGATACATATGTTTATTAACACCATCCTTTATATGTTCCCAATATGTTATGAATGAGTTATATCACTTTGAGGGGCGGTAGTCCTCACTTCCTCAAATTAAATTATCATATTTTACCATTATTAAAGCCATAAAGGTATTATATAAATAAAAAATATAGAATAATAGAAACAATAAGAATATTTTATATTTCACATATTAATATAATTGCATCATAATGTCCACCATAAGTGGTGGTAGGACAAGATTGAACAATCATCGTTTCGTGAGGCAGTAGTTCATCGTCCACTGAAATAGTATATTCTTTACCCATTAGATGGAGGTGTGTGTATGTGTATATAGAATACTTCTCCTAAAAAACATAGTAGATTAATAATACTGATGTTTTTGTTAAATAAATGCATAAAATTTTTTAGGGGTTGGAGAAGTAAAATAAATGACCGTAAGAAAAGATGTTATCGTTAAATTGGGTAACTCCCTTTGGATTTGAACCAAAAGGATTTCATGGAGTGTCTTCTTCCCTAGGTGAGGCTTCTTTGTAATAGATAGGTATAATGATACCTTATTTGGGATGATTTTGGATGAGTAATGGGGATTGATTTATGTGAGTAATGAGTTAGAGGTGAAAGCATTTTATAAGGTGGAGGAAGGGCTCTTTAAAAAAGTTTGAAAATATTATTTTATTTTATAATTTTTTTTGGTTCATAAAGGTCCAAAACATATTAAAGTTAATTATAAGTTTAATATTTGTTTAAATAACATCATCCAAAAATAATTATATAGGTATTGGATATTTTATTAATCTTTATAATCATATTTATTTAAATCATTCATTAATGAGGTAAACACTACATCATTATTGTGTCATAAATAATTTTTGTTTATTTGTTGTATAAAAAGTATTAATAAAATACCATGATGAAGTATATAGTTTTATATTTTTAATTAATATATTTCGTAAAATATATAAATTATATAACCCACTTTAAAATTGTTTTAGCAAACCAATACATGATTATGATATTTTTTTTACATTAAATAAAATGTTATTAATGTACTTATTTTTTCTAAATGGCCTTATAAGGAAAAACAATCACACCCCAGGATTGCAGTGGTTGTCCATGACTCATCCAATATGGTTCGGACAACTGTTAAGGAAATTTTATATTATTATAATATTATTTTTACCTAGAATTCTCTTATTTACCTTTAACCACGGTAAATAAAAGTCAAAAGATACTATTCACAAAAAATAATTCTAATAATATTGATATATATTTTACATACTAACAATAACCATGTATGTAGGAATTTTGAAATTCAATTCATAGAATCTATGAAATTTTATTAAAATGAAGAAGTCGGTTTTTAAGTACTACAAAGTGTTTTCACAATTCATCAAAAATTGAAGGTTTTCTGAAAAATAACAAAATTTTAGATTAATCTATATTTGATATTATAAATTAAAAAATCATATCTATATTAAATAAATTCAAAACGTAATGTTGAATAAATTAATTTTCAATTATTTACTATTTTAAAAACAAAAAATCGTGTTTTTAAGAAATAATAACTATCAAAAGTTTGACACTTGTTTATGTATAATTTCAATGTGAAATTACTTCTAATGACCAACATTAGATTATATGGTAAAAAAATAATCAGATATCATTTTAAATTGATTTAAAAATATTATCTCTCAATTTAAAAAATTATATTAAAAGGCATTGTTGAATTATAATACAATATTTTTCACTATTCATTAAAAATGAATTTTATCAGAAAAATACCAAAAATTTACCCCAAGTAAATATTGATATCTTGATTCAATATAATAATTGTTTTTTTTCAATAGAATGTATTCTAATGACCAAAATTATATTTACAAATGGTTTTCAATCTAAAGTTGTTAAATCGACCTTTAAAAAATATTAGAGTATTTATGATTAAAATTAGATTCATTCACATTATAAGTCTATAATTTATTGGATAAATGTAAAACAGATTAATAGACATGTATAATCCTATTTTAGTTAGTTCTATTCATTCCCTCCAATAAAACCGATAGGCGTTAACTACCATTTAAATAATGTTATATTATTATTACTTATTATGACTCAACATTGTGTGTGACATTAGACTTCAGAGAAACCCATTTTTTTATTCCAGGTACGCCATCAATCATAGAACCCCCTTTAAAGTAAAATTAATATTTAATTAAAAATATTTAATAAATATGAAAATTTCTTATTAGTTAATTACTTTGGATGTTACATACTTCAACCTTTTGAAAATTGTGTCTTCACAATTTTAAGATTGGGCTCAAGAAACATCGTTGAATTTCCCACATCGGGTAAATAGTGAATATAACTATCACATTAAAAGAAAGAAATATAAGTGAAAAAGGTCACTTGACATAAACCATACTAGGATTCCATGTAAGAAAACACAGATACAGAAGAGAAACAAAGTGTCAAGTTCTAAAGGAGGGTTATATAAAACACGATTAGGAGAAAGGTAACCACCAAAAAATCACTAACATGTTATAGGTTAAATGATATTTGGTTTCCCGGTAAGAAAAGTAAATAGAAAAAAAAATATTTAATAAAGTGGGATAATTTATTTATGAGAATGAGTAAGAACATAAGGACACATACATAATTGTCATACATACTTTCATCCTTTACTAAATTTCTACCACAAAATCTTCTTCTCTTGAAATAACGAGTATTCAAGATGACTTTTACACATATGAAGTGATAGAATCCAAATCTTGAGAATCACTAAATCCAGAAAATATTAACTATATATTTCCCCTATATTTAAACATTAACCAAAACCAAAATGAACTATTAAAAAATTGGCAAAGGAAGCTCTAACTTATATCAGCGCTATGAAAATAACAGTGAAAAAGAATCCATGTATCCGCACTAATATTTTAGCACTCAAAATGGGTAACCTTTATTAGGGCTAAAAAAGTGCTGATAAAAACACAGTCCCATATTTCTTAAAATAAGTCACATAGTGTCCTATGTTTATCACACCGTAATTTTCTTGTGGTAGTGTACCCCTACAAAAACTCCCCGTCCACTGATCTTCGCATTGCCTGACCTCTTCCACCCCCCGATCATCATGTTTCTGGACCTCCGCTGCAAGCCCTTCTCCTAATCCTCCCACTCAAACCCCTTAGGTGGATCATCCACCCCGCAAACGCTACTTCTCCTCCTCTCCACACAACCCTACTTCTGTGAACCCTACTCCTCCATTTCTTAATGGTTGGGAGCTCCTTCCATGTACCTCCCCCTCTGGCGGTCTCACCTTCCCCTCCCTACATAGAGTAGAAGGTAACTTACTTATCCTCCTATAAGGTAAATTTCTTTTCCCTTCTTCTTTATTCTCTTCAGGAACTTTCTTCATATGAAGGATGTTACAACAATGATTATTCGTTTTTTGTGTTTTTTGTTATGGTTATAATGGTTAATGGTCATAAATAGGACCTCTATATTACCCTCAAGTGTTAAGTCATGGTTTATTTGAATATTCATTTCATTCTTATGAAATATTTGATAAATCATTAGTTTAGGTTGGGGAAATGAAATTTCTCCATCTTTATTATGTGTAACTTTAGGAATTATCTTGTGATTTTGTTTCCATTATATTGATAGTACTAATTAACCTAAATACAATAATGAATTACACTAGAGGAAATTAAAGTGAAGAGCAATTTTTGCATATGATTTATGAAGTGCCATAATATTTCTTATATATTTATGGATTTATTGGTGTTGTGGTTATGTGAATTATTCCTGATGTTGTGAAATATATTTCATACTACTAATAATAAGTTATAATCACCTTTCATTATTTACTAGTCACTCAAGGTAGGTAATTAATTGGTTGTTTGGAAATATGAAATTAAAGTGTTATATTTAAACTATAATTTCTTCTTTAATATTATAGAGTGTTTAAGGGGTAGTTTTAGTGTGAGTTTTTTATATGTTTTCCCATTCATGCTATTATGTATTGGGTATTTATCACTATCATTATAAGGGTGATGGTTGATTGATGTTGTTGGGAGAATGTGGTGTTGTAATTAAATCAATTGTGATGGATGGAATATTGTGTGGTTATAATAGGAATGATTTGGCTATTTAGGCTGAAAATAAGTGGTTTTAATGATTTTAGAATGTTTTTAGTTTATTTTATTTCATGAAAAATTAGTAGTTATTGGGTGGTGTTATAGTTTCCTTTTTTCATGGAATATGGTTGGAATAAATGAAAATAGTAATGACTGATGGGTTGGAACTGATAAATGTTGGTTTGGTAAATGATTAATGATAATTATTGGAATAATTAGGTTTAAAAATTTGTTAAAGATAGAATAAATATTATTAATTACTAATGAATGGATTATATTGGGTAGTGATTTAATGATTGGTTTTAAATTAAAATGGTTAACAATTGAATGCATATGGTAATAAAAATCCAAGAAATTATAATGTTAAATGAAATGAGAAGTTGGTATGGTTGATATGGATGCTTATAAGATTTGTAGGGGGTTATTTGTATCATTATAACGGATGTGGTTATAAGATCATGGTCGTAATAAGGCAATGGTTGACGAGGGTGTTTTTAGTGTTATATTGGTGTAAACCCTTAGGAAATATTTATGTGTTATTGTATACTAATTATATTTCTTATTATTTCTTACGCACCACAACTTTAGTCGAGTAACCTGATTGAAATCCATATGGGTACTTTGGTTATGCGTGTTTTTTCTCAATATCTAGGTTATAGAGGGAACACATATAGAACCACTCCCTCTTCACTTATCCCCCTTCAAACGTAGTATGAGTTGTAATTGGTCACAGTGGGTGTATGTATACAACCTATATCAATTTTAGTTTTTGGTGTATAATATTCTTGTGGACATTATTATGTGTATTTTGGGTGGATACATTGTGGGGGATGTGCATTGTAAGAGGAGTGTATGATGTTTATGTCCTTCAGGTTCAAGATATCCTTTTGTGATGAGGATGTGATGTGTGGTTGTAATGTGGATATGGTTTTTTATGTGTTTGTGACATGTGTATGTGTGGATATATGGTTATGAGATTATATAGAAGGGGTTGAATCATAAGAAATATTCCATTAGAGTGTGAGAATGACCAGCTTAGTGGGGATGTAGATGTGGAGTAATTTATTAATATATATTCTTTTGATATTACACTTAAGATGGAGTTTGGAATTAGACACTCATGAGGATTGAATGGGATGATAGGTTAATAATATTTGTTAAAATTTTTATATGGAATAACATGGGATACCATCTATGACACATGTCATTAAACCCCCCCCCCCTATGATTTAAAGTAACTAACTTCAGCATACTAAAAATATTTTGCATGATGATATTGAATATAGGGTAGATACCTAGGAGTGGTAGATGTATCATTCTTGATTATTCTAGTGTTTGGACTAGGGTGATTTGAGGAAACTATAATGAATCAAAAGTAATTATATTTAATGATTTCCATTTGTAGAGATTATGAGAATCCTTTCATTACTTATAGAGTTGTCTACTGTTTTTCATCCATATGTATTTTAGGTTGGTGAGTTATAAATGGATGGACTAGTTGACCATAGAGGGGTTGACCCGATAGAGGATGATGAGTAATAGAGGATGATATTGTGTGAGTTTTACCATCTATGACACAAGTGATTATCCCTGTGAACCCCTTTGTGTTTGGAAATTGTGTTTATTTTGATAGGGGGTCGATCCTGGTTCTGTTGATTTCCAAATCATAATTAGAAATGGTTAGGCTCTATTAATCTATATTTATATAAGGTAGTGCTTCTCTTCTACTATATTTGGAATTATTTTATTGTGTACTTAAACCATAAATAATAATATTTGAGATTAAAATAGGGTAGAGATGAATAATGATTGGATGGATACTAATATCTTGACGATAGAGTATGAGAAGGAAGTGAAAGAGTTCATCAAGTTTGCAAAGGATCACGCAAAGAATCCTTCTCAAAAACATTTTCCATCTTTATTTTTTTGTTATTCTAGACTACTTACTCTACAGGAGTTAGAAGAACATTTGATATGTCACGAAATATATCGGAGTTCTAAATGTTGGAATAAACACAGAGAAAAAGTGAATGTAGCTACTAGCTGGGATACAATTTCTTTTTATCGATCATCAGATTTGAATAAAAATACTAATAATGAAGATGACTATTTAGAGGATGTGATTAAAGATGTCAAAGATGATGAAGAGCGTATTGAGGAAATCACAAGGATAATTGATGTTGAACACTATGATTGTGCAAAATTGTTTGTGATGTTAAATTGTTATGCAAAGATGTCATTGTATGCTGGTTAGACGAAATATTCAGAATTTTCAGTTGTTCTAAAGTTGTATAAATTGAAGTAGGAAAGAAATAAAGTGTTCTCAGTTTTACGTAACTACTTTCTCTCTTGAATGACATGCTTCCGGAAGATAATGAGATCCCAAGACGGACATATGAATCTAAAAGAATGCTGCGTTCGATGGGTATGATTTTTGAAAGAATACATGTCTTCCCTAAAGATTGTAAATTGTTTCACAAGGAGAAAAAACCACTTTGAGAATTCCCAAGGTATGGTGCTTCTCGATACAAGAAAGATAAATCCAATCCTATGAAAGTTGTATTATACATTCCAATCATTCAAAAGTTTAGGCTTCTTTATGGAAGTGAATAAACATTAAAAAAATTGGTGTGGCATGAAGTTAAAAGAAATAAAGATGGGAAATTATGTCATCCGGCCAACTCTCCTAAATGGAAGAAAATTGATCATGAGTATCCTTAATTTGTAAAAGAGCTAAGAAAACTATTTCTTGCATTATCTACATATGGAGTGGATCCTTTTTGTTTTAAAACCAGCACTTATAGTACATGGCCTGTTATGTTGGTAAATTATAACTTTCCACCCTGGTTATGCATGAAGTAGAAATTCATCATGTTATCTATGCTAATATCAGGACCAAAACAACCAGGTAACAATATTGATGTTTATCTGGCTCCTTTTATCATGGATTTGATGTTATTGTTGGATTATGGTGTTATGTAGTATGATTCTTATAAAAGTTAATACTTCATGTTGAGAGTGATGTTTCATGGGACAATAAATGATTTCCCTACTTATGTAAAATTTTTAGCATATAGCATTAAAGGAAGTTAAGGGTGTCCCGGGTGCGAAGAACATACAGAATCAATTAGGTTGAAAAATTCATCGCAATATATGTTTCTAGGACATCGTAGATTTCTACCTCATCAGTATAAGTACCGATCATGGACAACATCATTCAATGGATGTTCAAAACAACACGCAACACCATCTCCACTAATATGTGATAATTTGTTTGAGAATGTAAAAGATGTTAACAATATTTTTGGTAAACCAATTTTGAAGATCCTTTTGAAAATCAGTTGGAAAAAGAGATCAGTTTTTTTATTACCATTCTGCAATTGTTTGTACGTCAGACATTTTCATGACGTGATGCATGTGGAAAATAATCTATGTGACAGTGTTATCGGAATGCTTCTAAATTCCCCTGTAGAAACAAATGATGTAATTAAGGCATGGTTGGACATGGTTGTAATGGGAATATGAGAAAAGTTGGCTCCTGTGAAGGGTGAAAATCGAATTTTTCTTCCTCCAACTACTTATGCTCTTTCTCGGGAGAAGAGATATCAGTTTTTCAACGTCTTCAATAATGTAAAGGTTCCAGAGGTCTATTCATAAAATATCAAGAACATTGTGTAAATTAATGATTTTATGTTAAAAGGATTGAAATCAAATGATTTCCATGTTTTGATGCATGATCTATTTCATATAGCTTAAAGTTTAATTTTTCCAAAATAATGTTCATTATACATTGACCAAACACTGTTTCTTTTTCAATGCTGTATGTAGAAATGTTTTAGACCTGGTGAAATTTCCAGTTATGGAAAAAGATATTTTTATCATATTATGTGTATTCGAAATGTTCTTCCTGCCAACATTCTTTGATATGATGGTTAATTTTATGACTCAAATGGTGATAGAGATTCGACTTTGTGGTCCTGTGCACTATAGATGGATGTACCACATTGAACAACATATGATGATTTTGAAAGCGTATGTCAAAAATAAAATTCGGCCAGAGGGTTATATAATGGAGCGTTATATTGTCGAGTAAACCATTGAATTTGTTACCGAATACCTATCTGATGTGGAAAGCATTGGAATCCTGAAATCTCATCGCACTGGATGTATTGAGGTTGCGGGAATTTCTATAAGAGATGTTGTGACAATCAGTATTACAGATCGGAAGAAGGTCCATATTTATGTTTTGTATAAAAGTTGGGAGGTTTCTCCATATATTGAAACCCACAATGAAATTCATAGGCAGTTGAATCCATCAAGGGATGAAAAATGGATATCAAATACACATAATCACCATTTTATAGGATGGTTTAGGACGATATTTTTAAGGAGTTGGATGAAAATTTGAATTTAATTTCAGAATGAATTCGATGGAGAGCTGCCAGAACAAGTGTGTATGTATTATATTACAATGGTTATGTAATTAATGATTATACATTCAATACAGTTGAACATGATAAAGATAGTACCATGAAAAATAGTGGAGTTACACTTGTGGCTGAAGTGATTCATGTTTTTGGTAGTATGTACAGAAATCCAATTTTTTAAAATATGTCATACTTTCGAATTATAAAATATATAGGGGAGTAGGATTATACGACATTCCAATTGCCGATTTTCACTGAAAATGGGTTGATAACATCAGTGGTGTTAAAGTAGATGAGTGGGGATTTGTGAATGTTTATTTTAGTAAAGAAGGGTACAAATAAGAACAATTTATAATGGAATCATAAGTTGTACAATTTTTTATGTTCCAGATCCCGCAAACAGAAAGTGGTCAATTATTCTGTTATCGTCCAATACTATTGCAGGTTCCGATGAAAATTCAATTGAGGATGATCCTTTCATTGGTACGTCACAATCATTTCACAGTGGTTCCAATGTATATGATGTTTTGTATTTAGAATAGACCACAATGATTGGATTTGGATAATCGATAGAGGTGTCAAATCCCTTTAGCCTTTGAAAAAAAGAAATCCAGTTCAATTAACATTTTATATTTTGTTTGTAATATAGATCTTGTTATCTCATTATATTATCTTATCATTACTGAATTTATGTAATCTAAATTAACTATTCAACCACTTGGGTAGATAATGACTTCTTCACATTCTGGTGCTCTTAACCTTGAGGCTGATCCAATCTATCAAGCTAATGCTGCTGCTGCTCCTACTACAGATGCTTATAGTGTAGAGAAACAACTAGTTTCTGAACATGTTCTTGCTCCCAGTGTTGATGTCCAACAACCATCAGCACATGCCATTTCTACCATTACCTATGAACATATCGATGATGTTGATATCGATGAGAAGGTTGGGGATGAAGGATGGACGTCCCAGAAAACACATGTGCATCGTAGTTTGATGGTGTTAGCCAATTTTCTTAAGGTGAAAAGAAAAGGAATCAAATTTGATGTCGGATGGAATGCATGAGGACAACATGTGAATCCCAACAAGTCTATGTTTTGTAGTTACATTGGAGTTGTCACTCGACAACACGTTCCGATTGACATAGATTCATGGAACCATGTTGTGTTTGGGCCGAAGGCTGTGATCTGGGAAGAAATTACGGTTACATTATGATATTATTTCATTAATTTACTAGAAAATAAAATAATAAAACAGGGTCTTACTCTTCTCATTCTCTTGCAGAGTAAATTTATAGTATAGGATTCACACAAGAATTATGAACTAAGGCTTATAGGAAGGATTCATCAATTTTTTCTCACTATTTTAACAGAATGTCATGTGAAATATTCCAAAGGTAAAATCAACCCACACCCACCCATTTTCTACGATCACTTGATATGCCAAGAAGCATGGGATGCATTTATCGGCCATTGTGGGCTGATAAGTTTCAGGTACATTGTGGGTGATAATATGTTGTTTGAGGATACATGTATTCATCACATTGATTGTCAATATTTCATTTCTGAAACAATAGTTCTGTACTGAAAAAAAGTAATGTGCATCAAACCAACATACCCCTATCATAAATCAAGGATGGGGTATGCATCACGAGAAAAGAAAATGGTATGTATTTTAAATTTACATTAATTTTGGTAGGTTCCAATAAACAAAATCATAATTATATTTAAATATTAATATGTAGATTGATGAGTCTAAAACCAAAGACACTTCCATCCCATGGCATGTACAATATAAGGAGGCATGTGTGAATAAGGCTGGGAAGCTAGTATATGAGAACACAAAAAATGTGTTGGAAATATTTGTACGTATGCCACAATGATAAAATGATTTTTTTTAAATTTCTATTACGTAAAAATACTTAGTTATTTTCCTATATCTGAATGTCACAGGAATCAGGTACTCTTATAGAGGATTTAGACCTATTGTCGACGGGTTTAAATCATCTGGAACAATATGTTCATGTCAGAGGTTCAGGGTTTGGGGTGACACCCCGAGTATATTTTGAGAAAAAATGAAATGGATGATAGAGATGAAAAACTGGAACAAATGAGTGAAAGACTATCAACTCTTGAAGAACAATTTCCATGGCAGGGAGAGTTGCTAACAACATTAATGGGTGGGAAGCACGGAGAGGACACAACTCAGGAACAACCAGTGCGTGAAGATCTCACCCAACCCTCACCATATTTGAGGCAACCCATTCCCCTCAAAGAGCTTTCTTAGCCATGGTAATCAATATTCTAATAATTTTTCCCATGAAATGTGAATCTGTTAAACACATATACTTTTCTTGTAATTATCATCTACTAGGAGATAATGATTTTGATATATATATTTCAACATGAACCTATCTCTTTATAGTGAGGGCTATAGTGTCAACCTCGTAGATGACCAGCTGCATAATATACCACTTACGAAAGATCATCTGAAAGTGATGATTACTATAGCTCATGAGCCAAATGCAGAGATACTTATTCCACTGGATAATGAAGATATTCATACGGTAGAAAAGGCTATTGGGGCATTCATTTCCTCGCTATCACAACATGTATGATTACATAGAAACAAAGAGGTATTTATTTCCTTTTTTTCAAGCTAAACATTTAACAATTAATGAAAAAGGGTCTGAACCAATGAATGTTATTATATATTGAGAAAGGGAAGTGGGTGATAAAAGTCATCTCAAAACCATCTAAAGGATCAACCAATTGATCCCAAGGTGCTAATAAAAGCACAATAACACCACCTATTCTGTATCCACATTTACTAGCAATGAAGACTCATGTTGATACGAAGGTAAGAGGTGGTAGTAGTCATATACTGGTTTTCAAAAAGAATATACCCATAGAAGATATTCAAGATTTAGTTCCTTCTAAAAATATAAATGAGATCCATGAAAATAATTGGCTAGGCATCACATTTGTGAATATATATATATGGGGTATGTTATCAGGAATTGATTTCCTAAAAGCTGGTCTAATGTGGAAATTATGACTAAATTCATTTTATATTGTTGACATACGTATATATAAAAAATAGTTGAAGGAATTTTCCAATTAGCCAAAATACAGACTCGTTAGTCCTCATACCACATCAACACATATAAAAAATTAGAGCGATCAAAAAAGGATGAAATAGTGAACGACTTGAAGAAAACTTTTGAAAGCAAGATTACAAATGATAGACTCTTCCTAATACCAACTATGCAGGGGTAAAACTCTAAGATTAGATCATATCTATTATATTTTCACTTATTTTATTACATATTCTTTTTTTGTGATTTAGGCAACATTTTCTGCTAGTTGTGGTGAACTTGGATACTCCAAATATTGGTTTTCTGGATTCAAAGAAGGGATATCCATCAAACTGACCACACATTATAGAGTTTTTGAATCTGCAGGACACTACATCCCACGTTTTAGATCTAAACATCAAATTATATAATTTATATTATCTTTTACTAAGGATTCAGTTATGATAGGATGGTGTATCATTATCGTCTAAAAATGGAATGAGGACATGGTCTAAGTATAAGGAGGTGAGCAAGTACTATGTCTGGACAAATATCAGGGTATATATAATAAAAGTTCACTATCCAAACACATTTCATCACAAGTTACTTATTCTCCTAATGATCAAATTTTTTTGTAGTGTCCAGAAAAACAAATGATAATCATATATGTTATTATGTTTTAAAATTTATGAAAGGGATCGTTTTTCATCAAAAAATTAGCATCTCTTGTAAAGACCCGTAAAATTCAAGGGAAATTTTTTCTTAATTTTCATTAGAATTTTACAAGAGCGCGGTTTCAGACGGCACCTGATTCCGAGGCCCGGAGTGCCCGGAATTAATTTCCGAAGTTTGGCTCGGGTACGTTCAGTGAACGAACGAGCGGGAATTCCTAACTTTTGATCCGGTGCTCGGAATTGAAATCCGAGGGCACCGATGAACTCGCAGCGCCGATATTCGCTTAAGGAGACCTTTCCCGAAGTTGCGTTTACACGTGGGGAGTTGTAAAAAAAATAAAATTGTGAATGTTAAAATAAAAATTTAACTTCAATTTTTATTTTTATCTTCCTTAAGCGTTTTTATCTTTTGGGTGGAAGTTGGGTGACAACCCAACTTCCCTTGGGAGGTTAAGAGGGTGGTGGGGCCCACACGAACCCCACCCCTTCATATTCTCTAACCCTCCCCAACTCACAATTAATGTTGTAAACTTAAGTTATAACTTATGTCATTAATAAGTGAGTTTAATTAATGTTTTGAAATTCAAACTTTTGAATTTCAAAGGTTGTGTTGTGTTAATAAATTATGTAAGCTTAATTTATTGTTTTTGGTTAGTCCCTTTATTTCTTGAGAGGATTTGAGAGCTTTCTCTTCTTCTTCAAATCTCAACGAAGAACGCGAAGAACGCCGTTCTTCAACGAAGAACTTCTTCCGCGTCATCTCTTCCGCGACGGTTTTCCGCGACGAACGCCTTCAACAACGACTCTTCCTCCGACGTCAAAGGGATCGAGTGCGACTATCGAGGTAGAGATTCTTGAGTTCGTTTTTTTTTCTTTATTATTTGACTTTCCTCAAGTCTTGACGAGGAACGCTCAATTTCCGACGAAGAACGCCGCTCCGCTCTTCTTCGTCTTCGGTGTCAACGAGGGAGAACACCGCACCTTCCTCGGAAAAACCTTCGTCGGCGTACAAGGATTCGCCAACGACGTGCTTCTTCGGACGCGCCTCTTCGTCAACGGATTTGACGAACGACGACCGCGACGCCCGACTTCCGCGACGCCATCTTCCGCGGACATAGTCGAATCCTCGAACTTATACCCGAGGTAGGGGTGGTTGATTTAATATTTAATTATCTCTTTTTACTCGTGGTTCGTATAACTAACGTGGGATGTTGATTATTTTAAGATGCGTTATTAATTTAACGTGAGGGGGGCCGGACCGCACGAACACGGCCGAACCCCCTCCAACGATCTTGTTTGTTCTTGCGGGTGGAAGCAAGAGGCGTGGTGCCGTCGCACCACGTGGTTGATCGTGCATTTTTTTTTACGCAACGCCGTCGCGCGCACACCATGGAAGGAACATCAAGAACGCGACGCCGTCGCGCCGCGTTGAAAGAAATTAACGTGTGGCGAAAGGGGCGCGGTGCCGTCGCACCGCGCCGGACGACGAACGCCGCGGCCGGTTCCGGGCCGCGGCGGGACGAGGAGACCGCGGCCGGTTCCGGGCCGCGGCGGAAGGAAAGACCGGCGGCCGGGCCGCCGGCGTCGGAAGCCGAAGGGGACCGGAAATTTCCGTTCCCGTTGGAGAAAACCGGCCGGCCGGCTGGCCGGCCGGAACCGGGGAATTAATTCCCCGGCCAACTAGCAAAACCCCCCTCTTAAAGAGGGGGGCGGTTTTAATTTAAAGGGAGGGGGCCGGCTGCCCCCTCAGATCCGCACAAGCAGGCCCCCCCTCATGTGAGGGGGGCGGTTTAATTTAAAACGGCGCGGCATAGCCGCGCCGCCAGAGGAAACCGCGGGGGCAATCAAGCCCCCCGCCAGCCACCCACGTGCGGCCTCCCCGCCGCCAGCGCGGCCCGCCGCCATCGCGGCCCGCCGCCGCCGCCATCGCGGCCCGCCGCCGCCGGCAACGCGGCCCGCCGCCGCCGCCACCGCGGCCCGCCGCGCCGCCGCCCGCCGCCGCCGCGCGCCGCCGCCGGCCACCGCGCCGCCGCCGTCCGCCGCCGCCGGCCGCCGCACCGCCCCGGGGGGGGGGGGGGGGTCGGGCCGGGTCGGCCCGGACCCGGACCCCCCGTTTCGAACCTGTTTGGGTTTTTGGCTCATAACTTGAGCCTCGGACCTCCGAATGACGAACCGTCAGCGGCAACGCGATCCTTGGATCGAAACGGTCGTTTCTGTATATCGCACTCAAGGTTTCGGGTTACTTTGAGTTCGGCCGGGTTGGTTCGTTCACGAAACCAACCGGGCCTTCGGAGCGGAAACGCTCATATCTTGAGCCACGAACGTCCGATTGACGCGCCGTCAGTCGCGTTGTGTTCCTCTTAGTGAATCGGATCTTTTGGCATACTCCGCCCGAGGTTCGGACGCAGGTGGAGTACGGTCGGGTTGGTTTTTCCTTAAAAACCAACCGGGCCCCGGAGACGAAAATGCCAATAACTCACAGACCGGGCGTCCGATTGACGCGCCGTCTGTTTCGTTGACTTCCTCTTGACGATACGAAACTTTTGGCACCCTCCGCCCGAGTTTTGGATGCAGTTGGATAGTGGCCGGGTTGGATCGCACCGAAATCCAACCGGGCCCCTGGAACGGGAAAAGCTGTTATCTTTCAGACAGGACGTCCGTCTGACGAACCGTCAGCGGCGTTGATGATCACGATGAGAAACGGTCCCTATGAGTATACCCTATGAGAGTTCGGGGTACAGTTGAGATACGGCCGGGTTTGGTTCGCTCAAGAAACCAACCGGGCCCCTGGGACGAAAAGGCTAATAACTCACAGACCGGGCGTCCGATCGACGCGCCGTCTGTTGCGTTGAGACCCCTGTGACGAGACGGACTTTTGAGACACTTCTTCGTGGGACCTTGTGATACTTGGAGTATCGACCAGTAGCTCGTGGAGCGGACCCTCCCGAAGACGAGCGTGCAGAGTACGGAGACCGTGTAACTAGCTGAGACCTGACGACTGCTTGACCGACTCGACTTGGAGTGAGTCGACTAGCCCAGTGGACGGAGCACTACTTTCTGAGGTGCAGACCCATGGCGGACGGAGTACGTGTGTGACAGTGCAGACCCGCGGTACTCGTCCGGAGAGTACCTCAGCAGGCTATCTGGGTAGCGCCCGGTATTTGGCGACAGACCCTCAGCGGACGGAGCGCCAGGTAGTTGGCCGCAAACCCGCAGTACTCGACAGGAGGAGTACCTCAGCAGTCTTAGGTTAGTGAGCAGTACCTCGGAGTCGTGACAGGACTACTGCACACTTCAGAGACGGGGCTCTTCAGCAGTTACGGTTTCGATAATGAAAATCCTGGTTTGAGCTGAGACTTTTGACCTTGTGTTTACTTCATGATTGAGATGGGTCACTTGCTAACTTTGGTATATGTATGGGCATATACCCGGGTAGTGGTTATCCGTCGTTTTCACAATCCTTATGTTTCTTCATGATTGAGATGGGTTACTTGATAACTTAGGTATATGTATGGGCATACACCTAAGTAGAGTTTATCTGTTGAGATCTTCTTGTGTTTATCCTTGTTGGTTTTAGTGAGACCTTGAGGGTCTCGGGGTCCCTACTGAGTATCGTTATACTCACCCCTGCACGGGCTATGCCCGCACCTCATTGTGTTGGTTGCAGACGACGGACAGTGCTGACAGAAGCCGAAGGTTCGAGGACTGGACGGTACCTGGAGGTGGACTATACGACGAGGCGGTACCCGGAGGAGGACCACTGGGCGGAACATACTCGGAGCGGATGGCGGGACCCGAGGAGCAGAGGAACTATCTGTACCCACCCTTCAGGTGGGATTTCCAGTGGACATCTCAACGTAGCAGCTTTACTTTTCAGTCGCTGTTTTTCCCTTTCGAGTTGTACTTTACAGTTGGGCTTGTATTTCTGGCCCCTTTTACTTTTCAGCTCTTCTTTTTGTACTTAGTGTTTTACTTCCGCTTGTACTCTGTGGTGCTTGTTTTCTTTATAAAGGCAATGCCTTCCCAGTTATCGGGATTTTACGCCTTTGGTGCTAGTCGCCAGCCCCTGGCCTATGGAAGGCGGGCTTGGGGTAGTCACGGCACGGGCCCCGAGGACGGGTCGTGACAAATTGGTATCAGAGGAGTTCGGTTCTACCGCAGAACTTATAACTCTGATGTTTCTTTCTGTGAAGCAATAGTGTTGAGAGTACCGAGTGTGGTTTTCAGTTCAGGGAGTCCAGTGTTGGTGCGGGCGGCCGACGTATCCATACACCAGGACCCTGACAACTGATTTCCGACTTTGTGCACGAAAACACTGATTGCGTGTGTGTTTTCAAAGGTTTTTCCCCTTAAAACAGCTCAAACCAGGTCAGCTCACCAGGTATAATCGTTTAATCGTGTTACGTTGTTTCTTTCATGATGGCCCACCGAGCAGCGAGACTCCAGTGCAGGGCCCTTTTTCAGTGTTGGCACCTTCGGGTGGTGTACCAGCAGCACCACCACCCGTTAGGCAGCAGATGCCACTAGCTGACGGTGCACGCTAGCAGAGCGCGATGCACGAGTTCCAGCAGTAGAGGCCTCTGAGGATACGAGGCGAGACAGATTTCCCAGGCAGCAGTGGACTGGATGGAGACGAATGCTAGAGTTCTACGCCTAGCTTGGATACTAGTAGAGCGGATGATGATCTTAGCTCCAGGTGTTTCCAGAGAGTGACCATGAGGTTGGTCCTTATAGTAACGAGGCTTCGGTACGCGAACCGATACCTGGATTAGTACCTACGGGTAGAGCGCCAGCTATGTCACTACCTGTTGGTCAGCAGACACTACCGGCAGTACCGGTAGCAGAGACTCGGGCGTGTAAAATGTTTCAGGAGGAGGAAGTGCTAAGGACAGATGAATCTGCAGGGTAGCAGACGTGGAAGCAGAGCTTGGAGAGCAGCATGTGGTGGTGTACATTTCGACATGTTACGACCACCCGACTTAGTAGTCCCCGCCAGGCTCAGGGAGCAGGAGGGCTGGAGAGGAGAATAGCTGCATTGCGGTCAAGGAGTGTGACCCAGGAGCTCTAAGAATGATTCGGGGTACGGATTATGTCTACTACGAGCTTCCATATCTATAGACGTAGGAACCAATCATTCTACCCTTCCACGAATCATGTCCCAGACCTAGAGGTTCCGGGTAAGCCGTAGACTTGACCCTCACGTCTGGAGATACCTTTGGGAGGAGACTCGATAATCACGCTTACGCCGACGGTGTGATTTGACCTCGAGGCGAGAGTTTCGGTTGGAATCTCTTGGTGGCAGCGTAGAGGCCTTACGACGTTGATCTGGGTATGGTTTTGATTCACAAATCATACCCCGGTTGACTGTTTTAGGCAAACGTCGGAATGGGTTTTCCTTGGTCGGCGAAAAGGAAACCCTGGGCAGCTCATGTTAAACTCAGACATAAGAGGGTGTGACCGATCACTCTTGAGTTGGTCAACCCTACCCCTGTGGCAGCAGGAGTTTGAGTTCAGTTCTAACCTAAAAAGGGAAACCTCTTGAGTTCGAGGGTGAAGAACACGTTCTTATACGGTCTCAACCCGATGAGGTTTCGGAGATGTGGCCGAGGCGGCATGTTATCTCCAAAGTTCGATGGACCCTTTTGATCTTCAGCAGGGTAGGCGAGGAGGTTTACCGCTTAACCCTACCACCTCAGTCGCACCGGGTGCATAGTGTCCACCACGTGTCTCAGCTGTGGAGATACGTGTATGTTTCTTCACACGTCATCGACCCCGGGGAGTTGGACGTCGATGACAGGGCGATAAGCACAGAGATTCTAGTAGAGATTGAGGATCGACAGGATTAGGTTCTACGTGAACGGTTGCTTCCTCTGGGGTGCTTCTCGGGTAGCACGAGATCTTCAGGTGAGCATATGGGAGCGTAAAGCTCAGTTGCGTGCTCAGTACTACTTTGTTTCCCTTAAGTGTGAGTTGAAGCTTTACGGGGACGTAAAGCCCTGAGGTGGGAGTAATGTAAAGACCCGTAAAATTCAAGGGAAATTTTTTCTTAATTTTCTTTAGAATTTTACAAGAGCGCGGTTTCAGACGGCACCTGATTCCGAGGCCCGGAGTGCCCGGAATTAATTTCCGAAGTTTGGCTCGGGTACGTTCAGTGAACGAACGAGCGGGAATTCCTAACTTTTGATCCGGTGCTCGGAATTGAAATCCGAGGGCACCGATGAACTCGCAGCGCCGATATTCGCTTAAGGAGACCTTTCCCGAAGTTGCGTTTACACGTGGGGAGTTGTAAAAAAAATAAAATTGTGAATGTTAAAATAAAAATTTAACTTCAATTTTTATTTTTATCTTCCTTAAGCGTTTTTATCTTTTGGGTGGAAGTTGGGTGACAACCCAACTTCCCTTGGGAGGTTAAGAGGGTGGTGGGGCCCACACGAACCCCACCCCTTCATATTCTCTAACCCTCCCCAACTCACAATTAATGTTGTAAACTTAAGTTATAACTTATGTCATTAATAAGTGAGTTTAATTAATGTTTTGAAATTCAAACTTTTGAATTTCAAAGGTTGTGTTGTGTTAATAAATTAAGTAAGCTTAATTTATTGTTTTTGGTTAGTCCCTTTATTTCTTGAGAGGATTTGAGAGCTTTCTCTTCTTCTTCAAATCTCAACGAAGAACGCGAAGAACGCCGTTCCTCAACGAAGAACTTCTTCCGCGTCATCTCTTCCGCGACGGTTTTCCGCGACGAACGCCTTCAACAACGACTCTTCCTCCGACGTCAAAGGGATCGAGTGCGACTATCGAGGTAGAGATTCTTGAGTTCGTTTTTTTTTCTTTATTATTTGACTTTCCTCAAGTCTTGATGAGGAACGCTCAATTTCCGACGAAGAACGCCGCTCCGCTCTTCTTCGTCTTCGGTGTCAACGAGGGAGAACACCGCACCTTCCTCGGAAAAACCTTCGTCGGCGTACAAGGATTCGCCAACGACGTGCTTCTTCGGACGCGCCTCTTCGTCAACGGATTTGACGAACGACGACCGCGACGCCCGACTTCCGCGACGCCATCTTCCGCGGACATAGTCGAATCCTCGAACTTATACCCGAGGTAGGGGTGGTTGATTTAATATTTAATTATCTCTTTTTACTCGTGGTTCGTATAACTAACGTGGGATGTTGATTATTTTAAGATGCGTTATTAATTTAACGTGAGGGGGGCCGGACCGCACGAACACGGCCGAACCCCCTCCAACGATCTTGTTTGTTCTTGCGGGTGGAAGCAAGAGGCGTGGTGCCGTCGCACCACGTGGTTGATCGTGCGTTTTTTTACGCAACGCCGTCGCGCGCACACCATGGAAGGAACATCAAGAACGCGACGCCGTCGCGCCGCGTTGAAAGAAATTAACGTGTGGCGAAAGGGGCGCGGTGCCGTCGCACCGCGCCGGACGACGAACGCCGCGGCCGGTTCCGGGCCGCGGCGGGACGAGGAGACCGCCGCCGGTTCCGGGCCGCGGCGGAAGGAAAGACCGGCGGCCGGGCCGCCGGCGTCGGAAGCCGAAGGGGACCGGAAATTTCCGGTCCCGTTGGAGAAAACCGGCCGGCCGGCTGGCCGGCCGGAACCGGGGAATTAATTCCCCGGCCAACTAGCAAAACCCCCCTCTTAAAGAGGGGGGCGGTTTTAATTTAAAGGGAGGGGGCCGGCTGCCCCCTCGGATCCGCACAAGCAGGCCCCCCCTCATGTGAGGGGGGCGGTTTAATTTAAAACGGCGCGGCATAGCCGCGCCGCCAGAGGAAACCGCGGGGGCAATCAAGCCCCCCGCCAGCCACCCACGTGCGGCCTCCCCGCCGCCAGCGCGGCCCGCCGCCATCGCGGCCCGCCGCCGCCGCCATCGCGGCCCGCCGCCGCCGGCAACGCGGCCCGCCGCCGCCGCCACCGCGGCCCGCCGCGCCGCCGCCCGCCGCCGCCGCGCGCCGCCGCCGGCCACCGCGCCGCCGCCGTCCGCCGCCGCCGGCCGCCGCACCGCCCCGGGGGGGGGGGGGGGGTCGGGCCGGGTCGGCCCGGACCCGGACCCCCCGTTTCGAACCTGTTTGGGTTATTGGCTCATAACTTGAGCCTCGGACCTCCGAATGACGAACCGTCAGCGGCAACGCGATCCTTGGATCGAAACGGTCGTTTCGGTATATCGCACTCAAGGTTTCGGGTTACTTTGAGTTCGGCCGGGTTGGTTCGTTCACGAAACCAACCGGGCCTTCGGAGCGGAAACGCTCATATCTTGAGCCACGAACGTCCGATTGACGCGCCGTCAGTCGCGTTGTGTTCCTCTTAGTGAATCGGATCTTTTGGCATACTCCGCCCGAGGTTCGGACACAGGTGGAGTACGGTCGGGTTGGTTTTTCCTTAAAAACCAACCGGGCCCCGGAGACGAAAATGCCAATAACTCACAGACCGGGCGTCCGATTGACGCGCCGTCTGTTTCGTTGACTTCCTCTTGACGATACGAAACTTTTGGCACCCTCCGCCCGAGTTTTGGATGCAGTTGGATAGTGGCCGGGTTGGATCGCACCGAAATCCAACCGGGCCCCTGGAACGGGAAAAGCTGTTATCTTTCAGACAGGACGTCCGTCTGACGAACCGTCAGCGGCGTTGATGATCACGATGAGAAACGGTCCCTATGAGTATACCCTATGAGAGTTCGGGGTACAGTTGAGATACGGCCGGGTTTGGTTCGCTCACGAAACCAACCGGGCCCCTGGGACGAAAAGGCTAATAACTCACAGACCGGGCGTCCGATCGACGCGCCGTCTGTTGCGTTGAGACCCCTGTGACGAGACGGACTTTTGAGACACTTCTTCGTGGGACCTTGTGATACTTGGAGTATCGACCAGTAGCTCGTGGAGCGGACCCTCCCGAAGACGAGCGTGCAGAGTACGGAGACCGTGTAACTAGCTGAGACCTGACGACTGCTTGACCGACTCGACTTGGAGTGAGTCGACTAGCCCAGTGGACGGAGCACTACTTTCTGAGGTGCAGACCCATGGCGGACGGAGTACGTGTGTGACAGTGCAGACCCGCGGTACTCGTCCGGAGAGTACCTCAG
This sequence comes from Viscum album, assembly GCA_963277665.1. NCBI lineage: Eukaryota > Viridiplantae > Streptophyta > Magnoliopsida > Santalales > Viscaceae > Viscum > Viscum album. The sequence goes on along the minus strand of OY728127.1, from coordinate 1,471,034,548 downwards.
CAGGCTATCTGGGTAGCGCCCGGTATTTGGCGACAGACCCTCAGCGGACGGAGCGCCAGGTAGTTGGCCGCAAACCCGCAGTACTCGACAGGGGGAGTACCTCAGCAGTCTTAGGTTAGTGAGCAGTACCTCGGAGTCGTGACAGGACTACTGCACACTTCAGAGACGGGGCTCTTCAGCAGTTACGGTTTCGATAATGAAAATCCTGGTTTGAGCTGAGACTTTTGACCTTGTGTTTACTTCATGATTGAGATGGGTCACTTGCTAACTTTGGTATATGTATGGGCATATACCCGGGTAGTGGTTATCCGTCGTTTTCACAATCCTTATGTTTCTTCATGATTGAGATGGGTTACTTGATAACTTAGGTATATGTATGGGCATACACCTAAGTAGAGTTTATCTGTTGAGATCTTCTTGTGTTTATCCTTGTTGGTTTTAGTGAGACCTTGAGGGTCTCGGGGTCCCTACTGAGTATCGTTATACTCACCCCTGCACGGGCTATGCCCGCACCTCGTTGTGTTGGTTGCAGACGACGGACAGTGCTGACAGAAGCCGAAGGTTCGAGGACTGGACGGTACCTGGAGGTGGACTATACGACGAGGCGGTACCCGGAGGAGGACCACTGGGCGGAACATACTCGGAGCGGATGGCGGGACCCGAGGAGCAGAGGAACTATCTGTACCCACCCTTCAGGTGGGATTTCCAGTGGACATCTCAACGTAGCAGCTTTACTTTTCAGTCGCTGTTTTTCCCTTTCGAGTTGTACTTTACAGTTGGGCTTGTATTTCCGGCCCCTTTTACTTTTCAGCTCTTCTTTTTGTACTTAGTGTTTTACTTCCGCTTGTACTCTGTGGTGCTTGTTTTCTTTATAAAGGCAATGCCTTCCCAGTTATCGGGATTTTACGCCTTTGGTGCTAGTCGCCAGCCCCTGGCCTATGGAAGGCGGGCTTGGGGTAGTCACGGCACGGGCCCCGAGGACGGGTCGTGACATCTCTAAAGAGGTATTTTCAAAAACAACTATTATTTCATTTATTTTATGTATTAATTCTTTATTTATTTATATTGAAGTACTACTCTGACTATTGAAGAGACTCATAATCAAAAAAATATATAGATTTGTTCAAAAAATAGTGGGCTGCATACCTGATGGAAAATTGTATGTAAATATCATAAAGATCTGACTTGGGGACTTGTACAATTGGCAGTCATTTTTGAGAGGGGTTAAGGTGATAAAAAGCTGAAACATTGTTTTTTGTAAATGTTCGTAGGAAAATTGTAATTTTTATTAAATATAACATTGTTTCTTCGATGAGTAATTTTATCATTTTAATAGATGAAATGTACAAGAAAAATTCAAGAATGGTGAACCACTCAAAGTGTCTCTCTTTTGTTTAAAATGGACATAATTTTATGTCAAAAAAACAACTAACGTATGAAAATCTGACCAAACGCATTCAGATTGTGTTGATCCTTTGGGAGAACGATCCATGGGTCATTTTTGACTTATACGAGTCAACCCCACCTCAATCCGAGGTATAGTGTGGCATGTACCACTCAAATTTATCTGTTTTGTTAAAAATGGACAGAATATTAAGTGAAAACAACAACTGCCGTATGCAAATATGAACAAACACATTTGGACTATGTTCATACTTTTTTATAACTATACATGGGTCATTTGTGATGTGTACAAGTCACCCCCCCAATCTTAGGCATGGTGTGGTCGGTATCACTGAAAGTACCTGTCTTTTGTTTAAAGTAGACAAAATTTTATGTGAAAACAACAACTGATGTATGAAAATCAAACCAAACACATTCAGATTATTTTAATAAATTAGTTGAGTGATCCATGGATGCGTTTCTGACATGTACGAGTCTTTCCTACCTCAATCCTTGGCACAGTGTGGCTAGTATCACTCAAAGTGTCTCACTTTTGTTTAAAATGGACAAAATTTTAAGTGAAAACAACAACTGATGTACGCAAATCCAACCAAACACATTCATATTGTGTTGATACTTTAGGGGAATGATCTATTTGTCATGTTTTATGTTTATGTGTCAACCATGCCACAATCTAAGGCACAGTGTGGCTGGTATCACTCAAAGTGTTTCTCTTTTGTTTAAAATGGACAGAATTTTAAGTGAAAACAGCCGCTGACATACACAAATCTGACCAAACACATTTGGATTGTTTTGATACACTAGGATAACGATACATGGGTAATTTATGACCTTTAAAAGTCATCACCTCCTCAATATAAAGCATTGTGTGCCCATTATCACTCAATGTGTCTCTCTTTTGTTTAAAAAGAGCAGAATTTTAAGTGAAAACAACAACTGACATACGCAAATCCAACCAAACATATTCAGATTGTGTGGATCCCATAGGAGAACAATCCATGGGTTTGTTGGTGATGTGTATGAGTCAACCCCTCCTCAATCTGAAACACTGCGTCACCGGTATCACTCAAAGGGTCTCTCTTTTGATTAAAATGGGCAGAATTTTAAGTGAAAATAACAACTGACCTACGAAAATCAAAATAAAAACATTCTTATTTTGTTGATACTTTAGTATAACGATCCAATGCTCATTTTTGAAATGTATGATCCAACCCCTCCTCAATCCGAGGCTTTGTGTTGGTGGTATCATTCAAAGTGTCAATCTTTTGTTTAAAATAGACAGAATTTTAAGTGAAAACAATATCTAACGTACGAAAATCTAAAAAAACTCATTTAGATTATGTTGATCCATTAGGATAACTATACATGGGATTTTTTGATGTGTTTGGTTCATCCTTGCCACAATACGAGCCATGGTGTGGCCAGTATCACTCAAAGGGTCATTCTGTTGTTTAAAATGAACATAATTTTAAGTGAAAAATACTACTGACCTATGGAATTAAAAAAAACGCATTTGGATTGTGTAGATATTTTGGGATAATATTCCATGGGTCATTTATGAGGTGTAAGAGTCATCCCTACTTCAATTCGATGCACGGTGTGGCCAGTATCACTCATAGTGTATCTCTTTTGTTTAAATTTGATAGAATTTTAAATGAAAAAAAAACTGACGTATGGAAATCTGTCCAAAAACATTTGTATTTTGTTGATACTTTATGATAAATATTCATGGGTGAGTTGGTGAGATTTACAAGTCATTTCTGCCTCAATACGAGGCATGGTGTGGCCGATATCACTCAAAGTGTCTCTTTTTTGTTTAAAATAGACATAATTTTAAGTGAAAACAACAACTAACATATGTAAATCTGACCAAACACATTCATATTTTGTTTTCCCTGTAGGAAAATTACCCATGGGTCATTTGTGATGTGTACGAGTCAACCCCGTGTCAATCGGAGGCAAGATGTGGCCGGTATCACTCAAATGTTCTATCTATTATTTAAAATGGACAGAATTTATGTGAAAACGACAGCTGATGTATGAAAATCTGACCAAATATATTCATATTGTGTTCATACATATGGATATTGATCCATCAGTCATTTGTGACATGTAAAAGTCAACCCCACCTCTATCTGAGGCACGGTGTGGCTGGTATCACTCAAAGTGTCTCTTATTATAGATGGAAACAATTTTAAGTGAGAACAACTAGTGACGTATGATAATCCTAGTGAATGCATTAGGATTGTGTTGATACTTTAGTAGAACAATCCATGGGTGCGTTGGTGATGTGTACGAGTCAACCCTACCTCAATCTGTGGCACGGTGTGGCCATTATCACTCAAAGGGTCTCTCTTATTTTTAAAATGGATAGAATTTTATGTGAAAACAACAACTAACCAAGGGAAATCCAACCAAACGCATTCAGATTGTGTTGATCTTTTAGGATAAAGATCCATGGGTCATTTGTGATGTGTATGTGTCAATCCCACCTTTATTAGAGGCATGGTGTTCCCGATATCACACAAATTGTATCTCTTGTTTAAAATGAATATAATTTAAAGGGAAAACAAATACTGACCTATGGAAATCCGACCAAACACGTTCTGATTATGTTGATCCTTTTAGATAATGATCCATTGGACATTTCTGACGTGTACGATTCAACCCCGTCTAACTCCGAGGCACATTGTGGCTGGTATCACTCAAAGGGTTTCTATTTTGATTAAAATTGATAGAATATTAAGTGAAAACAACAACCGACCTACGTTAATCCAACCAAACACATTCGAAGTGTGTTGAACCATTACTAGAATGATCCACGGGTTATTTGTGATGTTTACAATTTAACCCCGCCTCAATTAGAGTAATAGTGTGGCCGGTAACACTCAAAGTATCTCTATCTTGTTTAAAATGGAAAAACTTTTAAGTGAAAACAACAACTGACGTACGCAAATCAGACCAAACACATTAGGATTGTGTTGATCTTTTTCGGAGAACAATCCATTGGTGACCCCCCCCCCCCCAAAACCCTTTGATACCCCCAACCCTTGGACACCTCCACCCCCACTAGACACCACCCCACCACCTGGATGCCTCCCCCACCCCCTGGACACGCCCACCGCCGTAGACAGCCACCCCACCCCCTTGGACACCACCCCACCCCCCTTGGATAGCCCCACCACCCCACCACTCCTAGGAAACCACCCCAACCCCTAGATATCCACACCCCTCTAGATACCACCCACCCCCTTGAAACCCCCTCCCCCCTTCCAAACCCATCAACACACCCATGGACAACCCGCCCCCCACCCTGGACAGCCCCCAGACACCCCCACCAACTGGACACCCACCAACCCCTTGGATGGAACCCCCACCCCTCCTAGAAACCACCCCACCACCAGGTCCCCCACCCCCCATGGACACCCCCACCCACGGACGACCACCCCACCCTCCTGGACCCCACCCACCCCCCTTAGACAGCCCCACCAACCTCCTAGACCACCCTGCATCCCCTGTACACCCCCACCCCTGGAAAGGCCCACTGACACCTTGGACACCAGCCCACCCCCTAGACACCCCCATGAACAGAACCACCCTCCTAGACACCCCCACCTAAACACACACCCTCTAGACACCCCCACCCTCATGGACACCCCCACCACCCCCTAGACACCACCCCACCCCCCATGGACAGCCCCCAACATCCTAGACTGCCCAACCCCCTGAACACCCCCACCCCCTGGACACCCCTATCCCCCCCCCGGACACCCACATACCACCCTCCATAACACCACCCCACCCCCATGGACAGCCCCACCAATCCCCTGGACTGCCCCAACCCCCCAGACACCCCCACCCCCGGAAAGCCCCCCCCCCCCACCCCGACACCCTGGACACCCGCCCACACCCCTGGACACCACCCTGCTAGACACCACCCCACCACCTAGAAACCCCGACCCCATGGACATCCCCACCCTCATGGATATCCCCCACCACCCATGGGACACCACCCCAACCCCTTGGATATCCCAGAACCTCCTGGTCCCCCCTGGGACACCCGTATCCTCCTAGACACCCCCTACCCCACTTGGACAGCCACCCCAAACCCCTGAACAGCCCCCACCCCCTAGAATTTAGAAATGAATTCTTTATGTATTTAATTAACTTATGAATAATGTGTTAATGGTGTATGGGTATACTTGTTGTATGGGTATAGTTTGTGTAATTACCTTATGAATTATGTGTTAATTTTGTATGGGTATACATACTTGTTGAGATGCTTAATTTTTTGTGGGTGTTATTTGGGTGTGATGTTGCAGAATTTTTTGTTGCAGCCGACATGAAATTTAACAGTGCTAAAAAGTGATGATAAAAAACATCTTTATCAGCAATAAAAAAGTACTAATAAAGGATCATTTTATCAGCGCTGAAAGAGCACTGATAAAAAAAGACATTTATCGGTGCTCTTTTATTCATGATAAAGGGGTCTTTTATCAGCGCATTTTTAGTAATGATAACGTTATCCTTTATTAGTGCATTTTTAGCACTGATAAAGGGGACCCCCTATCAGTGCTGAGAATTATAGTGATTTTTTAGTGCTAATAAAGCCTGTTTTGATCACTGTTAAACCCCGTTTTTTAGTAGTGAAGGTTAGTAAAAAATCAGATAATAAAAAAACAGATAATCCTTTAAAAATTAATATTATTTCTAATATCAAAAATTTGGCAAACAATACCCAATGTTAAACAAAGACAATTCAATAAATAGTGGTTTATAATATTCTTCAAAGTAAACAAAACTATGATTGAAACCCAAAACATAGAAGGATTTAATCACATAGTCTTCCATAGTAAATCTTATCATTTATCTCCCAATAACATCAACTATTCTTAAAGTCTCATACTAGATGATAATTAACCTAATAACATATTCTTTATGATAGGTTAATCATTCTCATAAATAACCCAAATAGCAATAAATCATAGATTCATCCAAAAGAAAATTTTAACCATTATTCCACAAATTAAATCCCATAGTATTCTATTTTCCTTAGGAATATAGTGTTTCCGCAAAGGAGATAATGTATTCCAAAATGAAATTTAACACTTAATCACCAAATAATTTTCCTATAATATGGATATCCAGTTGATATATATAAGTTCCTTAAATAAACATATTCTGGATACATAAAATCATTTAAATAATGGAATAAATTATACTAACTAAGGATTTCACGTTGTCCCACGGTAGGAGATGCGCCTTTGTCACTATTATCTTGTGCGTTCTATTCACGTAGCATTGTCCAAAATGATGGGTTGTCACACAGTCTACATGTTGTCCCTTTTTAAAAAATTATATAATTTCATAACATTCCAAAAAAGAGAAACAAAATCCTCACAAACCATAACATATTATATCCTCAATGGTTATATAATTCCATTCATTTTTCACCCCAAAATGTAATAACCCTTATCACCTCTAAAATAATTATGACTCTTTCTAATAAGATAACTATTATGGTTATGTCACTTATGCATAAATAATAACCTAACATGTAAATTTATCTAAACCAACCTTTGATACCGACTATAAGGACCCATACATAAACATTACATAATCTTGAATTAAGTTAATTATTAACATTGATGATCTTCTTAGGTTTATAGTTTTAGAGAATTAGGCCAAAACTGTTACATTAAATCTCAAAAATTACAAAGTAGACACTTCTACTAAGTATCCTTTTTTCATAAAATAAAAATTCTTAAAATAAAACAATAATTCATTTCTTGATATAAATATTCTCTAGTTCTTCCTTTCTCTTACCCTACCTTATACCATGTGAAAAAAATTAAAAAATCATTGGATGAGCAAAAAATGTTCAGAAACGGTTATAAAATAAATAGTGAAAGCATTAGTTCATCAATACTTACAGAACATAAGCTCTTTATCATACATCAAGAAATCCTAATATTTATTAATAACAAATAGATATCATATCATAAAGGTATCATTTGAAATCCATATCATAAATACATTGTAGCATTCAAAACTATATAGGATGTTAGACATGGAATACCAATCACAATATATTTCATAAATCTCTTAGGAGAAACATTAATGTTTACATCCATCATATTACACAATGAATTGGAGAGCTATCTCCCCTCAACTGCCCTTGGTTTTTCACGAAACCACCCATATATGTAAACAATGCCTAATTACCATAACATGTTTACAATGCATAAAACAAGCCTGAATGAAAGATTACATTTCCACATTGCGATTACAATATATGATATCAAGATATTGGAATAATAAATGCTTTGTCAAACCATTTTTAAAACCATTTAAAACATTCAATAAAGTTATTTTTGATTCAAAGTGTCCCATACCACATTGAATATTTTGAAAGAAATTTTATTTTCAAAACATTAATGTCTATATACAAACATCCTTAAAACCATTTTTTATCCATGAAAATTAATGATAAATATTTAGAAAACAAATCATTAAAATATTTAAAACAATGTTTTTGTTAAAGAGTTCCTAAACATATGAGAGTACTTGAATACAAATAATTGTGGAATCAAATTAATCAAAACATTATAATATCAGTAAAATAAAAGGATTCATGAAATATATAGAAAATGATAGTATTAACACCATATAAAAGTAAATTTGTTCATAACAACAATGATGTATCAATGGAATGTAAATTTAGAATAAATCCATAATAAAAACTATATCATTATATTAATGATAACTCAATTACATAATAATGTGTGAGAAATATAAATAAACTCAATATGACTGAATTTTGATTTTAAATAAATTAAATGATATTGACAAATGTTCTTTTAAAAACAAAAACAATGACTTGTATGTTTAACTTAATTAATGGAAATTGAGTTAAGATTACCCTTAAAAAGCTTATATGACTGAGATGAGAATTTATCAATGGATTGATTATGTGTATCAAATGTATTTCGACAAAAAGGGAAGTTTAAATTACAACATAAATAAATAGTGATTCCACAGAAAATCATAGCATGACATTATTAATAATTAAATTATTAACCAAAGCAATGAAAATTGGGTTAAAAATTTCCCTTACTGATTTGGAAACATACAAAACATACACCCCATGAAAGAAAAATCATATAGTGAAGATGTAAATACCCATAAATTAATGCACTTTACATAAAACAATAAAATATTATGTAGTACATACACAACACAAAAGTAAATAGTGGAAAATATAGAATGATTCTCATGGGAATAAAAAGTGAGATGAAAACCCCTTACCACGTTGAAATCAATCGAGTCGTAAGAGAAATAACTAATAAAAAACAAATGAATCGCATAATAACATGAATATAAATAAAATTATGATAATATATATCAAATTTCAGTACACAATTCACCACATGCAATAAGAAAGTGGTGAACAATGGAAAACACATGAAATTGAAAGTGAGATAGGAAACCCTTTACCTCGTGTCCGACTTGACTCGAATGATTCGTTTTCATCCTGAATAAAAAAAATAAGCTTATTTATACTTCATTAAGAATCATTATAATAATTATTATATCGTTTATATAACTTATTAACTCTATATAAAATTTAGATAATTATTTGAGTTTATATAAGACATTTTGTCGATGATCGGAACTTTAGTAAAAAATGAACTTGTTATAATTTCAAATTGTCCATAAGTTAAAAAGTCCATTAAATACAAAATTATATTCAGGATTAATATATAATATAAATCATATATATCCTGTATATATTTATTTCCAATAGTCCATATCATTTGTATATATGAAAATGAAATGCACTGTTCTTAGAAACGGTAAGTCGTACGTACGCATGAATGCTATTTTCATTTTTTTCATATTTAATGGAATGAAAATAAAATGATAAATAAGTATATTATAATTACAGTATAATATCATATCTTATATATGTTAAAATTTTACATTAACACCATCCTTTATATATTCCATGTATGGTATTAACGATTCATATCACTTTGAGGGGGTGGTAGTCTGGATTTCCTCAAATGAAATTATTTTATTTAAACATTATGGAAACTATAAAGGTATTAATTAAATGAAAAATAAAGAATAATAGAAACAATATAAATATAATAGTTATTACATATAAATACAGTGACATCATAATTCCGACCATAAGTGGTTTTATGAGAAGATTGAAAAATCATTATTTTGTGATGTAGTTGTTCACTGTCCACAGAAATAGAAATTTCATTATCCATTAGACGGAGGTGAGTATAAGTTTAGTTAAAATACTTTTAATAGAAACTACCTATTATATTGAGGGTACTATTGTTTTTATAAATTAAATGAATAAAAAATATTAGGGGGTATGGAGATGTAAAATAATAGAAAATAACTTAAGAGAAGACGTAAACCTTATATCGGGTAACTCCCTTTGGTTTGAACCAAAAAGATTTCTTGAAGTGTCGTCTGCCTAAGTTAAGGCTTCTAGGTGGAAGATAGGAATATTGAGAGATTATTTGGGTAGAGTATGGATAATACAAGTGGCTTGAGAGGTGTGAGTAATGGGATAGAGCTGATATCATTTTATAAGGGGGAAGAGGGGCTCTTTAGGAATGTTAGAAAATATTATTTTGTTATATAACAATTTTTTCTTTATAAAGGTCCAAAACATATTAAAGATGCAGGTTAGATGAATATTGTTCAAAATAATATCATAAAATATGATTTGGACAGGTTTTGGATATTAGTTTAATTATTATAATCTTATTTATTTTTATAATTCAATAATGAGATAAATACTACCTCATTATTGTGTCATAAATTATTTTTTTATTTGACATTAAAATATTATAAATAAAATACCACGATGTAGGAAATATATTTATCATTATAATGAATATTTATAGTGAAATATATAAATTATATAACCCCCTTTAAAATTGTATCAACAAAAAAATACATGTTTATGATATTTTAATTTTAACTTTAAATAAACAGTTATTAATGTCATTATCTTAACCAAATGGATTTCAAGGATCAAAACACACACCCATGGATTTTATTGGATTTCCATGACTCATAAAATAATGTTAATATTGGTTTTAAAATAAATTGATATGATTATATTATTATTTTAACCTTGAATTACCTAATTGACCTATAACCGCGGTAAATAAATGTCAAAAGTTACAATTCACCAAAATTTATTTTCATTTTATTGAACCAAATTTTATTTACTGATTAAAATATTTTTTGTCAGATTTTTGAAATTCAATTCATAGAAGCTGTAATATTTTATTTAAATAAAGAATATAGTTTTTTAACAAATACTTAGTGCTTTCACTATTCATCAAAAAATTAATGTTTTTAGAAATATACAAAAAATTCATCTTAAGATATATTTGATCTTCCAAATTAATAAATTATATATATTTTACCATATTAAAAACATAGTAGTTGCATTAATTAATTTAAAATTAATTCTTGTTGTCAGAAAAAAAAATGTGTGGTTTTAATAAATTATCACTATCAAAAGATTGACACTTGTTTATGTTCAATTTCAAAGTGAAATTACATCAAATGACCATGATTGGAGTAAATGGAAAATATAAAATATAAATTAACTTTAAAACCAATTAAAAAGTTAATATAACCGTATAATTAATTTATATTAAAAGGCAATTTTGAATTAAAATAGTGTATTTTTAACATATTCAATAAAAAATGAATTTTATGATAAAAATATCCAAATTTTACCCTAATAAATTTTGATGTCTCGATTCTAAAAAATGTTTTTATCATCAAATAAAACATATAAAAGTGACCTACAGTAGATTTAATAAGGGTTTTCCATCAAAAGGTGATAAGCTGACCTTTTAATGAATATTAGCATTTTTATGCATAAAATTAAATTCATTCACATTTTAAGAATTTATGTTTTATTATACTAATGTAAAAAACATTAAACAGACATGTATAATAATATTACAGTTAGTTTTGTTAATTCCTGCCAATATAATGGCAAGGCATTAACTCCAATTTAAAAAAAATATTATGTTATTATTTTTTTAGTTTTACTCAGCATTATGTGCAACATCACTCTTCAGAAAAACCCATTGTTATGTGGCTGGTACACTATCAAACTTAACATATCCTTTAAATTAAAATTAATATTTAATTCTAAATTTTTAATAAATATGAAATTGTTTTATTATTTATTTACATGGGATGTTAAAATTGAAATATCTATTGATTCATTTCATTATCATTTTATTGGACAGATAACATGATTTTTAGTTATTTAACTATCTATACAGATTAAAACTTATCCGTTAAATTAAATGGAATGATGGAATAGATAAAAACCATTCCATATTAATTATTCTTTATACCAATATTTAATTAACATGTGTGATAATTTATTTATCATTCCATATTGAATATGGTAATTGGTCCATTATTTCAACCATTATACGCGACCTTCACTAAGCCTTTGAGTTCACCCCAATTATCATAAATTACAAAATATTCAATAAGGAGTAATATGAATGATATGAAAGGATATGTTATATGTAATAAATATATTCATGTAAAATAATATAAAAATATTTATGCAATAGTTTTTTAATTCATTTTTAATACAAGACTCAGGTATGTATCTTGTTTACTAGGACAACAAAAATGATCAATCCTTTGAGATTGGAATCATGTATATATGCTAATGAAATTGTAATACCTCTGATCATGTCTACTATGGTTAGGGTCTCTACAATAATGAACTATAGATATTATAAGTTGTAGAAACTCCTCCACCATAAAAATTGAAACTTGTTTTAAACATTTTTCCCCCTTTCCTCTAAAGTTACACAATTTTAAAAATATAATTTTAACTATTATAAATAAATTATATATATATAATTTATCCTTGAATCATAAAAAATGAACCTTATTATAGAATTTGTAACATACAATTATATATATGAAATAATATTTATCAATTAATAAATATTATGTGTGTGGAAAAATAATTTGAACAAAAATTCATGGGCAATGAAATAACTTATTGGATCCTTAATAGTGAAAATTAAGTTTTATTGTTTTATTATTCAGTATGACCATGAATTCTGATTAAATTATTTATAATAGTTAGTTATTGTTATTATAATTATTCATATAAATTTTATAATGATACATTCAAATAAATTTTAGAAATTAATTTAACAATTAAATTATAGAATGTGTTGCAAAATAATTTTTCATTAAATCCATTTTTGAGGAATTATATGACATTATATTAACTATATGCCATTTAATAATAATTATATAAATTTAAATTAAGATAAATTTATAAATAATAAAAAAATTAATTTAAATAATTATTTATGAATGGTTATTACAACAAATAAAAATGGATAAACATTGTGCATATAAAAAACATTAAGGAGAACTACATTTTTAAGCCAAAAAATAAACATTTACAAAAAACATCAAAATTTCATATTCAAATGAAATTAATTATTTTATTATAAATACAATGATTAATATTTATTATTTAAAAATTATTAAAAATTTACTGGGAATTTTTAGTTAATTAATTTAATGAAAATAAATTAGAAATAAAATAATGTTTTTTAATTTTCAACATTTAGTGAAAAGTTAATCATTTTTTAAAAATCCAAAAATTCACCAAAATGTTACTTTTTTACAATCATATATTAAAAATTATGATTATTTTTTAAAATTTATTTATATGTACTCAATAAATTAAATATAATATTTTCACTCTAAAATAAATCGAAATAGTTTTTTGAAGAAAACCCATTTGAAAAATCATTGTTTAAAACATAATACACATTAGAAAGGAATTTTTCATTAAATTTATATTTATAAGGACCATAATATATATTACATAATCAATTTAGTTCCATTCATACTTTCCAATATAATTTATTTGTAATTGTACTCATATTTAAATAATAGTAGTTCGTATAAGATTTATGTTTTAGGTAATATAAACTATAAAACACGGTTTTTTATTTAAAAAATTATGAGTGTTGCATTATTCCATCCTTAAATAATTTCTCCCCTGAAATTTTATATTACATATAATGTAGAAAAAATTGAAGCGTTCTACATCATCATTTCTTCCTATTTTACATAGGTTTCCTCTTTATATTAATGGTTATTACATAATACAATGACCTAGGGAGTTTCGTTTTTTGCAAAGAACGTTCCATATATGGTCCATGGTGTTCTCCATATACCCATTTTATGGAATATTGTTTTAAAACTATCGATCCTATGACTTTATTACATGTATGGGATCGAGTAATTTCATCCCCTAGATGGATGTGTGGAACATATTGTGTACTTGAGAATGGGTTGGGGTGTCTTAGTTGATATGCCACATCTCTGATGTGATAAATAATATCCAAGGGCATGATGTACCTAGGTAATGCATCTCCTATAATCCCAAATATTTTGAGTCACTTCCATAGATATGTGTGGGAAATATCTTTATCCCATACCTCAAACTCTATATCTCATCAATGATTTTCTACGTATTACTACTATTAAAAATATTGCAACCCTAATATTATATTGAAAGTATATGGAATTTTCTACCATTTCCCCTAAAACTAAATTTCCTAATAATATATATTCATAAATATAATCCCCACAAAAGGTCTTCTTCATCTGTTTCTAGAAAAGGCCCAAACAGTGATCTATACGGAAGATTGATTGAAATTTATTATTACGTGTGAACATGAACAGATGAATTAGTTGATCCCATATTCCACTGAATTAAAACTATAATGGTCTAAACAACTCATCTAATTTTTGAATAAATGAATAAAATTTTCAATCTGTCTAGGGGTGATATGTCATACTAAATATCAAATCATTATTTTAATCATGTTTGAGGACCATCCAAATAAGAAAGGTAAATATTGTCACGAACCGTCCTCGGGGCCCGTGCCGTGAATACTCCAAGCCCGCCTTCCATAGGCCAGGGGTTGGCGACAAACACAAAAGGTGGATAATTGATAAAAAGGGAAGGAATTTCCTTTTAACTTGTAACTCACACAATCATAACACAATCTGTAGAAGCAACAAGTACAAAAATTGAAAAGAAATGTGTGCTGAAAGTAAGTGGGCCGGAATACAAGACAAACTGAACAACATGTACAAGTACAAGTAAAACGTAAAACCGCTCCAGGATCATCCACCAGGGAACCCTACTTGAAGGGTAGGTATATAACTCGAGCAACTCGTCATTTAGGTACATCTCATCTAGTCCAGCTGTGAGCAGCCTCCTATCCGTCACCCTCAGCCTCGATCACTACTGACCATCATCTTCACAGAACACAACAAGGTACGGGCAAAGCCCATGTAGGGGTTAGTATAACAATAATCCGTAGGGGACCCCGAGACCTCTGATGGTATCCCATAATCCACTAAATATATTCCACAGTAGTAAGATACAATCATGAAGTATCAACCAACCTTACTTAGGTATATTCCCATACATATACCTAAGTTACCAAACATGGTCTGACTCCAACTCTCGATCCCAAGCACAACCCAGTCCAAAAAGTAAGTAAATTCAGTCATTTCAATGATAAAAAATAAATACAAGACATAGCTCACATAGGTATACAACACAAGATGAGGGGTAGAGATGATTAGATGAAGCCTCTGAATCAACTTCTTTATCGAACCCACGTAGGATCCAAGAACAATATCTGCCCTGTCAAACCCACATAGGATCCTGGTACAGAAGTCATCACTGTCGAACCCATGGATAATCCCAGTATATAAGTCACTGCTGATGAACCCATAGAGGATCCTGGTACAGAAGTCATTGATGTCGATCCCATAGAGGATCCTGGTACAACATTGTCGATGTTGAACCCACAGAGGATCCTATCATCTTTGTCACAGCTAGCCATAGGGTTCCCGCACACAGCACACTCGATACTTGGAGTGTCTTCTTCTTGAGCCAAGTGTGAATACATCAACTACCATGAAGTCCTCAGTTGATGTATCCTATAGTTCTATCTCAACATAAGGAACCCAACGGGACAGACATCGCATCAATCGGGTGACTGGTCTGTGAGCTATTGGCATTTCTGTTCTAGGGGCCCGGTTGGTTTTTAGGCTCAAACCAACCCGACCGAACCCCAACTGCGTCTGAACCTCAAGAGGAGTATGGAAAAAGATTCTTCTTGTTCCAATAATTCTCTCTCTACAGACGGTTCTTCGATCAGACACTTGGAGCCCAAGATAAGGTATAAATGTTGTAAATGGTCATAGTGGGTCCGGGTCCGGTCCAACCTCATTGAACCGACCCGGCCTGACCTGGTCTGAACCGGGGTCTGACCCAGTTTGCAGGTGTGGCCCGACGAGAGTGTTCAGCCCGGCCCGAGTGGGTGGCCCGAACCAAGGAAGCAGCCCAGCCCGAAGGTGCGGCCCGACCCGAAGGCGCGGCCCGGCCCGATGGAGCGACCTGGCATGCGGGCGTCTCGACCCATGGTGGCCCGGCTGGACACGCGTTTGAGGGGGGTTCCCCCCCGGGTTTTCAAACAGAAATAGCACATTTCAGCGGTTCAGGAGTAGCGGGACTTGGGTGGTCCCGCTTGTCCGGCTCCACGGGGGCTGGCCCGGCAAGCCAATACCGCTCATCCACCACGGCACAACGGCGCCACGCTCCACCTTCCCTCTGCAGAGCACAACAGCCCTGCACCCCCACCATTGTGGCATGACCTAGCCACAGTCTTCATCTCCAATGCGAGGTGCAATAGCGCCACTCTTCATCATCCACAGCGGACCACCTGGCTGCGATTCTTCTCCGGTGTGGCACGGCGGTACCCCACACCTTTTCTGCGGCCCGCCCAGGCAGCGGTTTCGCCCGTTCCAGCGTGGTGCGGTGCGACAGTTCCACAACTCTTTCGTCCGTCGCAGCCCTCCTGGCCACAGTTCTTCTCCGACGTGGGGCAACGTCATCGCGCCCTTCCAGCTCCACCTCCAACATCAACGAAAGAAGAATTGATGGAGGGACGTCGGGACATGTTTTTTCAGACCGTGCCCTCCTCATTAGGTGATAACATTTTGCAAACATCGAACCATAATAAATGAATAGGAACGAGGATTTAATTTAATGAAAATAAACCCATACCTTTATTCGATGATGTTCATTGATGAAGTCACAGAAAAAGGCTGCGCCGTTTCATTGACATCGGGGTGCGTCCGAGGAAGAAGAGACATCGACATTCTTCCTGGGAAACTCCTTCACTTTTATCTTGGTCAAATATCGAGGACAATGTTCATCATTCTTTAGAGATGAGGAGTATTCTTCGTTGGGAATATGAAATTCTCCCAATGATTCTCCAAAGCTCTCCAAGGATTATGCCAACCCAAAATAAAAAATATGATCTTTTATTTTAATGTTGGCATAATGAATTAAAAATAATTAAAATCCCTTGAAAATAATTAATTATTCCATTAATTAATTTGTGATTTGGCACACTTATGAAAGAAGAAGAAGAGGCTCCGTAATAAATTGGGAGTTCCATGGGTTAAAGGGGGTTAAGGGGGTTTTGAGCTCGTGTGGGGACCACCACATAATATCCTCCCATGGGTGGATATGTGCTGGTGTGCCCCACCACCAACCTCCCCTTGGAGGATTAAACCACCACAAAATAAAAATATTTTTCACATATTTTTATTTAATTTATTTAAACCCCCCCACCAACAAAATTAAAATTCGATCTTGTTAGAACGCAACTACAGTGAAGGTCACCTTAAGAGAATATCGGTGCTACAAGCTGAACAGTGCCCTCGGATTTCAATTCCAAGCACCAGTTCAAAAGATATCAAACCCCACTCGTACGTTTACTTAATGTACCCAAACAAAAATTAAGAAATTGATTTCGGGCACACTGGGTCTCAGAATCAAGTGCCGTCAGAAACTGCTGACTCATAAAATTCCCATGTATTTTAAAAAAAACTAAAAACAATCCAGGTCATTACATTCTCCCAACATTAGGGAATTAATTCCATGTAAGGTACAACTCACTCCAAGGAAAGAAATGGGGGTACTAAACATGAATCTGAGCCTCCTGCTCCCATGTGCTCTCCTAGAGGTTCCCGTCCTGCCAGTGAACTCACACAAAAGGAATCAACCGTCCACGTAGGACCCACTCCTGTCGATCCTCAATCACCACTAGATCCTCCGTGAATGTTTCCCCGTCATCAATTTTCATATCCCCATGGTTGATGATGTGATAAGGGTAATGCATGCCTCTCCTTAGCTGAGATACATGGAAGACGTCGTGCACCTAGTGAAAATGGTGTTGAAGGACCAAGAGGTAAGCCACCTCGCCTACTCTACTGAGGACCTGTAAAGGTCAGATGAATCACGGAGATAACTTTCCGCCTCGGCCAAATATCCATATAACTCATTGAGGTGAGACTTGTAGAAAGACGTGGTCACCATCCTCGAACTCCAATGGTCTCTGTATCCTATCTGCATAGGACTCCTTCCTTCTCTGTGCAGTCTTCATCCGCTCCTGGATGATCTTCACCTTCTCCATCGTAGCCTGCACAATCTCTGGTCCTACAAGTACTGACTCCCCTAGGTTATTCTAGCACATAGGTAGTCTGCAAGGTTGGTCATAAAGTGGCTCATATGGTGCCATCCCGATGGTGGAGTGGTAGTTGTTTTTATACGCAAACTCCACCAAGGTTAAGTGATCCTCCCAGCTGCGACCGAAGTCAAGGATGCATGAACGAACCATATCCTCAAGATTATGAATGGTACTCTAATTCATTCCATCCATTTGAGGATGGAAGGCGGTGTTCAAGTGAAGCAATGTCCTAAAAGCCTCCTGAGACCCCTTCCATAGACGAGAAGTGAAATAAGCATCTTGATCGGAGATGATCATCGATGGAACATCATGAAGCCATTTGATCTCCCATACTTAGAGGCATTCCAGGCTCTCTACTGAACCCTTCTCTCTGATCAGTAGGAAGTGGGTTAACTTGGTGAGTCGTTATTTGATCATCCAGATAGATTCGTGTCCTATGGATATACATGGAAGTCCTATCACGAAATCTATGGATATCCCATCCCACATCCACTCGAAAACATCTAAGGGTTAAACCAAGAATGCTGGAACCCAGTGCCCCTCCATCACTTGCTGAAAAGTGAGGCATAGATAGACAAACTATACTACTTCCTTCTTCATACCTGGCCATCAGTGCTATCGTCGTAGGTCCTAATACATCTTCTTCACTTTTGGATGTACTACTAAAGTAGATGTGTAGAAGTCCCTCAACACATCCTCTTAATGGGAAACTGGTACTATGGTTCGTCCTTTGAAAAGAATAACATGTTCCCCACCTTTGGGGAATCAATCAGGTGCATGCCTTGTGGATTTCTAATCACTTCTCATCTCATAGTTAATGTCCCGACGTCGTGTGTCCCTAACTCTCTAAAGAAGTGGAGGTATGACTGTAAGAGACTACAGAAAGGCTGCTCTATCCTGATCCACCGTAGAAATCTACCACGTGGCCAGCTGCTTTGTCGCCTCTCCAAGTAGATGAATGCCTAATATCATTCTAAGAGAATTTGCTACAACGTTCCTCTTCCCTGGAGTATAGACTATCTCTAAGTCATAGTCCTGGTGGAACTCAATCCATCGTTGTTGTCTTAGGTTAAGGTCCTTCTATGAGATGATCTACCTGAGACTCTGGTGGTCAGAGTATACCGTAAAGCATTCTCCCATAATATTGTTCCACCACATCTTCAAGGAGAATACCACTACTGCTAACTCCAGGTCCTGGGTAGTGTAGTTCTGCACATGATGTCTCAACTACTGAGAACCATACGTGATCACTGCTCGACCCTGCATCTGGACACACCCGAGTCTGGTCCCTAATGCGTCACAGTAAACTATGTACCCAATTCCCTCCTCCCATAGCCTCAAGATGGGAGCACTATTAAACCTCTTACTTAGCTCCTGAATGCTATACTAGAATATCTCTGACCACACAAAAGGTTTCCCCTTCTTCATCAATGTTGAAAGAGGTGCTGAAAATCTGGAGAAGTCTAGCACAAATATCCAATAGTACTCATCCCGTCCTAGAAAACATCTTACCTCTGTCACACTATTGGATGGCTCCGAAGTAAGTACTACCTCGATCTGCGGTGGATCCACTACGACAACAGCCTTCGAGATGACGTGTCCCAGAATGTCTACTTCTCGGATCCATATCTGGCACATCGAGAGCTTACCATAATGTTGGTGCTCTCTGAGTGTTTCCAGTACTACCTGCAAATGGTAGACATGCTCCTCCTTAGTAGTAAAGTAGATCAGTTTGTCATCGATAAAGACTATGGAAAAGTGATTGAGGTGTGGCTGGATGATCCTATTAATGGTACTCATGAACACTAATAGAGAGTTGGTTATATTGAAGGTCATAACCAATAAATCGTAGTGGAAATACCGACTCCTGATGGCCATCATCTGCACATCCTCATCTCAAACTCTGAGCTCGTGATAGCCTGACCTAAGGTCTATCTTCAAAAACTGTCGTGCTCCCTTGAGCTGATCAAAGAGGTCTTCAATCCATGGGAATGGGAACTTGTTCTTCACGGTCACCTGGTTCAGGCGACAGTAGTCAACATAGAGTCGTAAGATCCCATCCGCCTTCTTGGAGAAAAAAATCGGAGATGCCCATGGTGAAACACTGGGTCGGAAAATTCCCATCTCCTGCATGTCCTCCATATGTACTCGTAGCTCATGAAGCTTGGTAGGAGCCATCCGATATGCTGGAGTAGATATCGGTGTCATCCCGGGGTACAGATCAATATGGAAGTCCACCTCTCTGCGATGAGGTCGTCCTGGAAAATCTTCAAGGAGAACATCAGTGTTCTGATCCACCGCAACAGGAAAACTGTAACACCCCAGGTTTAAAATTAAGTTTAATGTTTTCCTAATGTTTCGTAGATGCAATAAAATAAATTTCTGAATCCAAATATATAAGTATCAATCATTGTATTCATACAAATACCAGAATACATCCTTCTCACACAAGAACTAACCCATTAAACCCACTGATATTGATAATAAAACAATTGGAACACCATTGAGAAATACAACGAAGCCAATCGAGTAGTTATCATCTATTAGATCTGATATAACCACAAATGTTATGTCAAAGATAATATCAATGAAACTAAAAATAAGAGTAATAAATAAAAACATCTCTTAATGTATAGGCGTGAGCGTCGCGATATTTTTTTTCTCTGAGTGTTTGAACGACCCTTAAAACATTGACATTTATAACATTTTATCCGACCATTATAAAAAAACTATCCATTAGAAATTGTAATATTTAAAAATGACATATGAAAATTGTCAATAAAATAAATGAGCAATTTTGATTTGAAAATTATTATTTAACTTTTAATTGAAATACAATAAAAAAATATTTGTATTTAATAAAATTTATTAACTAATATATATATATATATAATGTTAATTTAAGATATTAATATTAATGTTGTAATTCAACATCTAATTTTAAATTATATTAACAAATGGTAATACCTATATATAATTTTAAAAGATTAAGATTAAAATAATCCAAAATAATGAAATTATAAAAATAAATGTAGTATATTAGTCTGTTAAAAAAATGAAAACAAAATAAAGAATCATGGTTAAGGGGGTTCGTTTTTTAGAACAGCGGTAGGGTTACGAGGGTGTTAGAAGTCGGGCCGATCCGTCGGGGAAGGTTCGTCGTTTCCAAGAGGAGTATTAGGGTTTTTCGAGGATAAGCTCTACCAAGCCAGGCGGAGTCTTCAGGAAAGGGTCATGTCAATAGGGGGACTCCATGCCACGAATTGAGCTGAAGCCAACGTTTCGACCGAGTTTCGATCACTGGTAATAGAATAACGAGAATTAAATCTGAAGGAGAAGCATCCGAGTGTCATGTATCGAGTCTGGATCTGGTATCTATTTTAGGTAAGGGTTTCAAAACTCGATGTTCAAAACGAGATTATGATTTTCTACATCCTGTTTACATCCTGTTTGCAATCATGTTGATATTTCCGAATGGGATCTATGGAAATTTAGATTTGGTTTAAATATATCCACTCAATTTCATGTAATTTTTTTATTCAAATCACATACCCGAATCTTATTTATATATACAGACCATCGACCTTGTTTGTCAATTCTATCCACTCGATATTTGGTGTCCATAATTTTGTTTCTGGATTTGATTTCATTTTTCATCCAGTTATCATTCAATTCTAATATTTTTTTATTGCAAATCATTTTGATCTATCTATCTATACGCTTTTATAATTAATTTTTCTCTAATGCGATAATATATTTTAGAAACTATTTGTGTGTTTCTTGAAAACCCTTCTTATTAAACCACACATTCTGCTACTATCGACAATGATATATATATATATTATAATTGATCTTCAATGTGTTTAATTTTGAAATAATCTCAAGAATTTATTCATTTGTTTATTCATTTTTGTCTGTATCACTACATTTTTTTGTTTGATGTCGCTTTCCAACTAATAGGAGTGTAAATTCTAACTTTTCCCCTCTAAACATTCAATAACTTCAAATATTTTATTAGAGTAACAAAATATTCTTTTATTATTTTAAGAGCAACTTATATATATATATATATATATTTAAAAAGTCACAATAATCATTCAGGATGTTATAAATAACAAGTCCTATCTCTTAAAAATATACCTTTTGTTCTCAGGACTCTCTATCTCACTTCTCAATCTTTTGAAGAAAATTGTAGCATCCTACAAGTTATTTAAGGGGCTTCTTATCATCAAATACCTATATTCTTCAATCATTAATTCTAATTTATTTATTCAATTAAATCATTCATGTTTATGTTTATTAAAATTATGTTCAAATTTGGTTTATTATAATGGGATAAAGGACTATTTGTTTATCATGATTATAATTTTATGGGTTTATGTGTATGGGGGATTTTCTACACATTTAAATCCTCATAAAAATAGATTATTACTCTTCTTTTTATTTTATTTCAAGGCAGATTTTCTTATGTTAAATAATATGGTTTATATTTTGTGGTTTTGGGTATCAGAAAATTATTGCTACAACGATTTCTTTAATGATTCTCTCAAAACAATATCAATTTGTTTGAAGTTTTGGAAATATATTTATATTCTTTAATAAGGCGTTCTAAAATTTTTTGAACAATTTAATTATTCTAAATTTATGATTCTCTTTGCATAATTAAAATTTATTTTAGAAGGAACATCACATATAGAATCAAGTGAATAATATATATATATACCATCAAGATGTGAAAATATATGATTGATTCAAATAAATTAATAGTCATATAATAATTCACATATGAATTAATAAATTAAGAATATCATAATTTTATTATGTCACCTACAAGTCATATAAAAATCAAGGTTATCGCCATATATCAATAATTTTTTATGAAACTTCATACATGAATAAGAATATATAAGTATATATACATAATTATGAACATTGGATAAACTCTACAAAGAAATTAATTTTAATGGAATTGGATGACCTGTTTATAGACATGTTATAATGTTATGTTGTCTTGTGCATGTTTATATTTATAATTTTACTCATGAATGAAATTTTGATTTTAAAAATATATCATTTATAATATTTCGTGCATGATCATTATTATTTTATGATTTTGAATTATGAGAATGGTTTAAGTCATTTAGTTATGAAAACAAATCCTTGATATTTCTTTTATTATTTATCAATGGAAGATAGGGTATGTTGGTGTTCATGTACATGGAAAGTGACACGAGTTTTTGGGAATCAATACTCACAAGTGTTTTTCAATAAAAAATTCACACACACATATATATAACCTTATATATAGATATTAGTGGAAATGATTATTTAAATGCACTATCATGTTTAAAGGTAAAAACTCCAGTGAGCAGTATTAGTATATAAATATATGTAAAGCAAACATGAAACATTTTCGTAAAATACAGATGCTAGTTTGTTGTAAAACTAGAAGGTCATTGGGGGGGTGAACCCATCCTTCGCTAAGTGGGTATGCCCAATATAGCCCTCAAAGAATTAAGATGCCTCAAAATGATGTTTTGTTTTAAATAAGTTTTCTTAATACTTTCCAAAAAAATCACTGGATTAATTTAAAAGTGTTTTCAAAGTATAATTATTTTTCAAAAGCATTATATTATTTTGTAAAGGTTGTTTTACAAATGTAATTAAAAATGAATATTTCAAATGTATTATTGTAATGATGTTTTTAAAAGTTATTTATCAAAAGTTTTTTAAAACCCCTTACTGGGCATCTTTTGTGCTGACCCCAAGTTTTGATATGTTTTTCATAGGTATCTTAGGAGATTATCATAGATGTCGTCGCATATGGAGTGAGAATAGCAGAATCATAGTGGATAATTTTATTATTTTTGTTCAAATCTGATAATGTATAGTGTTGTCTAATTCTCCAGAACCTAGACCGGTAAAAATAACCTCGATTCATTAAAGTGTTGTGTAACTGATTATTCACTTTTATACAAACATTACACATCATTTCTCAAGCATCGAGACCAGAAGAGTGGTCTAGGGGAATTATAATTGGTATCAGATGTATGGTCTATATAACTCTGCAAATTTAGAACCCTTTGATAAATTGACTATTATTTCTCATTCAACAATCTTCTTTGTAATTTTTAGATGGAAGGAAGGAGAACTCAAACAAGTCTCGTAGGCCTTCCCGATGTATTACCTGCTATGATCATGGAAAAATCATGCAAAGAAGAATCTAAGCCCTACAAATCCATGTGGATTTCCTGTAAATGACTCTATAATATATCAGGCACACCTGATATTGTTATTTTTCATCGTGGTTCTGCTTTCGTCTTCAAAGATATCAGACAGATCTAACGTCACTTCTATCGACGCCATGGGGTATATTATGAAGGACTTTTTAGGTGCTTTACAATGTTTGAGATTCCAGAATCAATCTCATCTTTTCATAGAGCAGCTGAAGAAGGAAATATTTTCACGTCATTTATGTGTCAACTTTTAAGCTTTTGCTTCTCTGGAATAATTTATGAGGAATTTGAAACATTCGAAGACGAGGCAATGAGACATTCTTATAGGAATCAAATTCAAGATGAACTTCTCTGATACGATATTGATTATCATACCATGAGGACTGTCTTCTGGTGCCTACATCCATACAACCCCTCTTTCACTAGTTGTATTTGGGTGAAGGAAGTGTAAGATTTCAAAGAAACATTTAACATTAATCTCTTAGGAAGACATGGAAACCATGGGAGACAACTATATAGACCTTGGGAACATCATGTGAGACTCAGAATAGATTGGAATTAAGAGCGATAAGTGTAAATGAATTTCAAGGGAGAGATTCTTTTTAAGGGGGGTATAATGTAACACCCCATGTTTTAAATTATGTTTTATGCTTTTCCAATGCTTCCAAGATGTAATAAAAAAAATTTCCGAATGCAAATATATAAGTAGTGAGAACTTTATTCTTAAAAATACCAGAATACATCCTTGACACAGAAGAAATAACCCATTAAACCCCCTACTACTGATAATAAAACAACTGGAAGACCATCGAGAAATAAAACTATTCCAATCAAGTAGTTATCATCTCTTGGATCTAATAGAAGCACAAAAATTATAGCAATGATAATAGTAATGAAACTAAAAATAAGAGGTATATATAAAACCATCTCTGAAAGCTGAGGTGTGAGCGTCGCGCAATTTTTTTCTCGGAGTGTTTGAACGACCCTTAAAACTTAGAAATTTATAACATTTTATCCGACTGTTATAAAAAATCTATCTGTTAGAAATTGTAATATTTAAAAATGACATATGAAAACTGTCAATAAAATAAATAAACAATGTTTATGCCTACGTATGGACTACCGTCTCCATAAACGGTGTTTTTCATTTCATATATATATCTATTATACATACTTATATTCTAAATATATATGATATATAGATCATGTTTTATATTCTAGAACTATTTAAATCTTGGTCTATGTGATACAATCAAGAGTAACAAGTTAAAACTTGTACGATAAAGAAAGCGATTATTACCTGAAATGTAAATTTAACATGGAAATTATTATTTAATGGTTAGTATAAAGTCATAAATGAATCATGTATGATATCATAAATATTAATTTGGTTCTGGAATAATTTAATAACATACTACGATCTTGATACATGAGTTTAAACGTACCCTCGACTAAAGGAAAGTTCAAGGTAAGGGTTAATTCATCAATCTCATTATTATCCGAGATTGTTTATGTGTAAGTATTTACTGAGACATTTTTTTCATCCATGTCCATTTTTCATAAAAATTATTTCAAAATGAATAATTTAAGGATTTTTGAAAGGTACCCTTTATCAAGGTCAGAATATGAATTGTTTTAATGATTTATCTTTCTAAATCTTTTTAATTAATGTCCATGTTTTTAAAATGATTTTAAGGATTTATTTATATGGACATGAATGTTTTGAAATGATAATTCATTTCAAAAGTTTCAAAGTGTTATGGGACACTTTGATTCAAAAATATATTTTTAATTACTTCCTTTATAAATGTGTTACTTTTAAATGATTTTACAAAAAGGAAATTTTTCTCAAAAAAATTTACTCATCATTTTAAAATATGTCAGCAACCTTTACTGGAATTTGTTTTTGATTGAGTTTGATTTTTTATAATAAAATATTCCATGTTGTATTGAATGAGTTTTGATATGTATGAATATGGATGTTCTATTTTTATACCATTCATGGTTTATGGTTAACGTAATGACATTTCGTATGCTAGTTTTAATATGAATGTTTATGTTATGTTTCAACTTTTTCAGATGAGGAATGCAGTGGACTTAGAAAGAGACGGGTGGAGCCCACTATAGCTCCTCGATGCATCGGTAGGTCTCATGAGTCAAACTAGTATCTTGGTACAACGCCTCGACAAAAATTTTATTTTTATTCTTGGCACGTTGCCTAGACTATGTGGTAATGATGTCCGGTATTAGGCATTCCCTCATTGTGAAATTAGTTATTACATTTTATTATTGGACTAATAGAATATCCATGTCCTTGTTTATATGGTAATGTTTCATTTATTTTTACCATATTATGTTCAATTTTATGGTTAAAAAGATATTGTTTTTATTACAAATCTTCCCTTAAAAGATTATAGCTTCCGCTAAATTATTTACCCTTACTGAGCATCTGAGCTCACCCCTTTCTTATGTTTTATTTTCCTAGGATTTAAATAAGTTTATTATGACTGATATGAAGGTTATGCTAAAGGGGATTAATGGAATTATCAAAGGATCATTTATGTTGTTTTATTATTTTCTAATGTGTAATGTAAGGTCCATATATGTAATCTATTTTCTAAGGCTGCTAAACTGATCGGTCTTTCGGGACTTCATTCCTTGTAAACATTCCAATGTATTAAAAAAATGCACCGACTCTGGGTAACTGGGGTTGGGGTGTTACAGTTGGTATCAGAGGAAGTTTACCAAAAACCTCGGAAAGTAGATTTAGATAAACTCTGATTAGAGCTCATAGCCCTAAGATAGACATTGATGATTAATATAGAAGAACTTCCTATAATTTTGGTAATGTAAAGGTTTTGTGAGTTTTCCAAACAAGTACATCACTGTCTGGATACGAGAAGGTAGAGGCGGCTCTGGCACAGATGTACCTAGAGGTAAAACCCAAAAACACCGCTTTGAGATAGTCTCGAACGAGAACTGGTGCATGACCTTGGGACATGTTGCACTCTTGGTTATGACACTCCCGTGGGATATGCTTAGGATAATTCTTGTTTTATTTACAAAACACTATGAAGGGTTTATGAGTATATACCTCCTCAAAGAATTATTTTTGTGATTATGGATTATATCCATAAACTGTTTAATTTACGTTAGGTATTTTACATGTTTGGAATAATGAAATGTGATTAATAAACTGACCTATTGTATGCCATTATATAGAAATGGAACCCAATAGAAGGAATGTGAACTCAGGCAATACGTATGATCCAAAGAGTAACAAGGATCATATCTTTCACAGTATTAAGCCAACATTTAGAAGAGAATTAGTCTCCCATGTATTCTCAATATATGAAGAAATAGTATCATGTGTTAATTAGATAAGTAAATAATTATATGAGTGACATGGATTTGATGGGAAGTAAGAGAAGAAAAGGATGGAAGAGAGAAATATGGTAAATGGGAAGAGGGAAAAGTAGGATTTTCCCATATGTGATAGGTGTGGAAGGAATCACCATGGTAATTTGTTGAAGGGAATCAGAGTTTGTCATAAGTATGGAGAAAATAGGACCCCAAGTACGTGATTACAAGGGTAATTAAATTCTAATGTAAAATGCTTTATCTGCAAGGCATTGGGACACTACATGAATCAATGTACCATTCATAAGATTATACCTTAAATTATGTTATTGGATAATAATAATGTTATGATACTACCTCAGATGAAGAGGAATGACTAGTGTTCTTATGTTGTTATTATATAATTATTTCAGTTGAGTGTTGTATCAATAGTATACTGGTTACATGAATTATAGAGATAAATAAGGATTGTACTTTAGTAATATTTTATCGAGGATTTGAGATTATATGGTTATAAGAAAAGTGACTTAATAGTAAGCTACACTTTTTGGAAAATACATGGTTGAAGGAAAGTTAATCCTTAATATGGTCCTAATAACATGGTAGTGATTTTGGAATAAGAGATGGTTGATTTTGGTAATTCAAGATGTTGTGGTGTTGTAAAAGAATACATGATGAATGCATTAAAATGTTATTACCTGGAAAAAAGGGCCCCCATTTGGTTAAACATCCTTATAAAATTTGGACAGAAGTATTTTGGAAAATTCTAGTTTGAGATTATTTTTGGATTGACATAAATGTATAACCTGGAGGTCGGGCAACAACCCATCATGTCCGGCATGGCAGTGAGACTTTAACCCGCAACCGAAGGGCGACAAGGGTGTATCACCTACCACTAGCCCACGTGATGTCCTAGATTGAAAAATGTAGTTTTTTTAAAAAAAAAATTGGTAGATGAATTATAAATTTTTTTTGAACCCTATACAAATAGGATAAATAGAATATTATTTTTAAGTTGTATTATCTTTTAGAGTGAAAGATGTGATTGTGGTAGAAATTATTTAAAATATGGATCTATTCTTGTCAAGTATATATATTTTTTCTTCACTTATTCTATGAAGAAATAAATTAATAAACTTTAGGTAAGGAATCTTAAATCTAAAAATGTGTTATCCTAATACCCAATGCTTTTTTGAATGGATGATATTTTAAATCATCATATATTGATGGCTATGATACGCTCAATTCTACAATTGTTTGTTACTGATGACCTTAATCAATCCCTATAAATATTTATGTTTTTCCACAAATTATATGTCTCTATTTTCCACCAATGTTCTCCTAATCGAGATCATAATTTGGTGGTGACCCTTTAATTTCTCTTTACCTCTTATTAAGACTAAATTTTATTAAACCAATTTCTTATGTGGTTTTTCCCACTAGGGTATTTTATATTTTAAGCCTTTTATTTTGGAAGAACAATTTCAAATTGTGAGGACACAATTTAATGAAGTAGGGAATAATGTAACACCCAAATATTTCAAAGTACTTTATTTCTTCAAATTATTTCAACAACTTTCACTACACGCAACACCGAGTTCAAGCGCACCACAACTTAATAAAATACATGTTCAAAAGCAGTTATGAATACTATTAACTGAATTTTGATCTTTAGGTAATCCTTATAATTTTAGAATCCATATTATGAGTTTCTTAGACCTAATGTAAGA
The DNA here is from genome assembly GCA_963277665.1 of Viscum album. Lineage (NCBI taxonomy): Eukaryota > Viridiplantae > Streptophyta > Magnoliopsida > Santalales > Viscaceae > Viscum > Viscum album. The sequence goes on along the minus strand of OY728127.1, from coordinate 1,471,005,142 downwards.
ACAAATACATTTTTTTCAGATAAAAGATTATTTAAAAAAAATGAAATTTTACCGCCTTTTAATGGAGAACCCTTTTTAAATCAAATATTTGAAACATTGAAATATTCAATTTGAAAAAAAAACTTCTTCTTTAGAATCAGGACATAAAAATTTAGTTTCAATAAATATTGGTTGTTTTTCTGATAACTTTCATATTTGGGTGAATAGTGAAAAATATTATATTTTAACTGAAAACAACTTTTTTAATCAAAATAATTTATGGTGATGAATTATAAATTTTAATGTTTTGGAAGAATAATTAGATTATATTTTTACCATTTAATCCAATTTTGGTCATTGGAATTAATTTCACTATGAAATTATACATAAACAAGTGTCAATCTTTTGATAGTTAATGTTTCTTAAAAACACGCTATTTGATTTGACAGTGGGAATTATTTTTAAATTAATAAATGAAACTTTTCTATTTTAAATTTGGTAAAATATACTTCATTATTAAATTTAGAATATCTGAATTATCCTAGGGTGAATTTTTCGTATTTTTCTGAAAACATTCAATTTTTGATGAATAATGACAAACACTATGTTATTGGTTAAAACAGACCTTTTATTTAAATAATAATTTATTTTATTTAAATTTATTTTAGGTAAAAATAGATACTTAATACATATATAAGTTCAATTTAATTCAATAGAGTCATTTTATAATAATTTTCGACATATAAAAATTTTATTAAACGTTTCACTGTCTTTTACCTATCTCCTAGGAGAATTAGCAAATTCACATAAAACGTAATTTTACCGCTTCTGTGAGTGGAATTTAGAAAATCCGAGAGAAACGATTAAAATCAAGGAGTAAAATTTTGCTCAATCAGATAATTTTTTTTTGGTGAATAGTAAATTTTTACTTTTATTTACCATGGTTAAAAGTAAATAGGGTAATTAAGGGTAAAAATGATATTACTATTACCCTAAAACATGTAATAATTCTATTGGATAAGTGAAATTAGACCCAAAAAAACCTTAGGAATAAAATATGACCCTTTAGGTGTATCACCCGAGACTTTTATGTTATATAAATCATCAAAGGAATCTTTTTCTACACAACACTTGCTTGGCTTGCTTTACACGCAATCACGACCTTCCTTGATAGCTTGCGTCGTACGCAATACCGAGTTTCACTAAACAACAATATGCTATTAAAACTAGCCATTATGAATAGTAATAACCACTTTTTGAAATTTTATAAATTTTATTTTTCAAGATGGACTTCATTTTTGGATTCGGAATATCGAAATAAGCCTAGGGTGAAATTTTGGTATTTTTCTGAAAACTTTCAATTTTTGATGAATAGTGAAACCACTATGTGGTAGGTCAAAAACTGAATTTTGCATAAAACTTAATTTTACCGCTTCTGTGAATGGAATTTCAAAAATCTGACAGACACGGTTGATATCAGTAAGTAAAATGTGGTTCAATGAGATAAAAATAATTTTTTGGTGAATAGTAACTTTTTACTATTTTTACCGCAGTTAATAGTAAATAGGGTATCTAAGGGTAAATATGATATTAATATTACCCTAACACATGTCCTAATTCTATTGGACAAGTGTAATTCGACCAAAAACAATCTTAGGAATAAAATATGACCATTTAGGCCCACATGGATTAGATTAGGACATTTATTATTAATTTATTTAAAGAAGGGTTAAAATAGTTAAAATCAAAGTTTAATAAGTAAATCATTTTATATATGGGGTTATACATAAGATAAATTCGACTATAAATGTTCATTATAAATCTAAAACGATTTCCTACATAATGGTATTTTATTTGTTATTTTTAGACATTAAATAATATAATTTATTTATGACACAATGATGATGCAATAATTATCTTATTAATGAAATATTGACATAATTGATGTTATAAACACCAAAATAAATGTAATTTGAGACTTTTTATGAATTATAATAATTTTCTATGTTACTATGATATATTAATGTTGATTTAATCAACTTGGTTCGAACATATAATTCTGTTATGAATTTCACAAAAATCATATATCAAATAGTGTCAAAATTGACAGAAAATAGTTTTTAAATCAAATATTATATTATTAATTGTTATTTTATTCCTAAAAATCTAAGGATCGTCCAAATAACTTAGATAAGGATATATATATTAATGATAAACAATTTTGGGTTCTTTTGGCATGTTATAGTAAGTGTATTAACCATATAGTGAAAGAAAACAAAAAGACACGGTAAAAGTTAAATTAATTAAGTTAGAGTTAAATCTAATTGATAAGGTTAAAATAATACCCTAAACTTGTCTAAATCCTATTGGTTGATAGGATTTCGACCCATCCCCACTTTATCTTCGAAATAAGACCCTTTGGAACCATTATAAACCGATTTTGACTTTAATATAAAATAATATTTTGAGTTATTCCTAAGGTGCCCCTCTCCTCCCTTATAAAAGGGCACCTCCTCCCCCTCCTCCTCACACCAATTGGATCACTCATGCTCGGCAAACCCCTGCCATTTTCTCCTCTCCACTTCCCTAGAATAATCCTAGAGGTCCTGGTCTTCTTCAAAGACCAATCTTAGTTCCCTAAGTGGAGTATTCAAAGAGGCGTTCCAAAGAAGAGGTAATATCCATTACCGATCTTTTCAATTTCTTTCTTCTTCAACTTCTTCTTCTTTAGTTGTTTCATGATAAAGTAATAACATCAGTATTACTTACATACTGATATGTTATTATAAATATGAAACAACCCTAAATTCACCTTCTATCCATCCTACGGAAAAATGAAATCACCGCGCGTGCGTACGTACAGAATACCGTCTCCACGCCGTGGTGTAATCTATTTTTCCACCATCACTTTACAAGGATGGGTATAATGGTGTAATGAGTAACTATTTATGATTATTATAAAGTAATATTGATACTAAAATAATATATATATACTCCAATACAGTTCCACGATCATAGGAACGATATCATCACTCGTGCGTACGTACGGAATACCGTATCCACGATGTGATGCGACTCGTTCTACATGATCATCATTACATAGTAATTATATAAATGAATTGAATGAATAAATATGATATATGTTACACTAATACCATTCTGGATATAAGGTATCTATAACCTTAAAAGAAGAATAAGAATGTATTCGAAAAAACACGCATAAGAACAAAAGGCAATAAAGACCCGAGTAACAAGTAACAATGAAATATTACTAACAAGAAGCTAAGAATATGACCATATATGATATCATATAAATATGTATGATTCTGGAATAAGTCAATAACATTATTTATACCATTATACAGGAGCTTCGGACACGTACAAAGCAAATAGGACCTAAGGTAAGGGAAATATCACAATCTCATTTTTATCCGAGATTGTTTATTCGTAAGTATTTACTGGGGTGTATTTTATCATCCACATCCATGTTTCATTAATATGTAATAATATTTCCATCCTCCTACAATTGTTTAAATCCGTTTTTACCCTTCGGTGAGTTTTTAGTAATATGTATGAAAGGAATATTTTGTCGTACGAGGTACTTTTTGACTTTTCCAACAAAAGTACGAAGAATGTTTTTTTAACTTATACGGCATGAATGGATTTTTAAAACATTATTTCCAAGAAGCTTCCTTTACAAGTTTTCAAGTTTATTTTTAATCAACTTCTTTTATTTTAAAGTTGTATGACATGTTATGAAAGGAAAAATGTTTTTGAAGAAGAAAGGATATTTTCCTCAAGAATGGAGTTCAAGTGATTTTCAAAATTATTTTCCATCTAAGATAATAAAGGGTTCTGTTTTTATCCCTATTATTACATTGATTTGATCATTTTGGGATGTAATTATTTTTATGAATTCCTTTATCATATATGAATTGATTTATGATGTCATGATGTTTCAAGAATCCCATTTTTGTTACATGTGTTATGCGATGATGTATGTTTTATGATTATGTGGCACACATAAGAAAGGATTCATTATAAGATGGGTGGGACCTATATCTCCCTCCAATGCATTGGGTAAAGATTTTATATCTCATGAGATAGATAGGGCTGGAACGGTAGGTTATACCGGTTCAGTGAAACAGGACTGGAACGAGGGGGACTCAGTTCAGAAAGGGACTTTGTCCACTAAGATAGTCTTGGCAATGAGTCATGAATAACAAGAAATGATTTTCCATGATTATGTGTGCATGCCACAAAGTTTCAAGTTTTATGTTATGATTATGGGGATCTCATTTTCACTTCTATGATTTATTCCATGATAAGATATTATGATCTCTTTTGCAGGTTTTGATTTTCAAAAAGATATGATATGATTTTTATTTCCTTTATTTGCCCTTACTGAGCATTTGAGCTCACCCTTTTATGTTTTCTTTTCCCCAGGTCAGGAAGATGGATATTAAGTAGAATATGCTAAAAGGGACCCTAGATATGATGAAATAAATGGGAGACACTGTAGAAGATTTATGAACCAGTTGTTTATGTTTCCCAGTTTCTAAAGACACTATACCTATACGGTCCTTTGTGGTTTTGTCATATGTTGTAATAAGTGTGCTTCAATTTTGAAGTATTAACAATGTATGTAAAGTATGGGTCGTTATAGTTGGTATCAGAGGAAAGGTATAGTCAACCTTTGGAAACTAGGAAGTGAAAGTCTTAGTAAGAACCCTAAGGATAAGTCTAAGCATAGAACACAATCTTAGTGTTTTAGAAATGTCCTTGAATAACCTAGGATAAGACCTTAAGCATGAAAATTTTATTCTTGAATTATGTGGTTTTCCTATTATAATTAGTGTTTCTCACACTATTCTTCTTGGATTTAGTCAATGGATGGAACACGAAGGAACCGTGTTAATGCGGAATGCGATGGGCAATGCAATGATTGTCCCCCTGAGCAACCAAACGATATGGGAGATGGAATGCAAAATCTTGTAGCCATGCTCACACAACTTTCTCAAGCTATGAATCATGCAGGACGTCCAAACGAGAAAAGGTAGGAGCAACATTCTGTTGAATCCTTCATGAGGCAGCGTCCACCTTCTTTCAGTGGGTCTACTGATCCATTAGTTGCTGAACAATGGATTAGTACTACTGAAAAGATATTTTCAGTTCTTCAATGTTCTGAACATGATAAAGTCATCCTAGCAGTGTATCGTTTGGAAGGAGATTCTGATCAATGGTGGAATCTTATTAAGAATACGAGGCAAGCGATGAAATTGAGTCTATGGAATGGGACGAGTTCAAGAACTTATTTTTCAATAAGTACTTCCCTCGTATTCTCCGAACAAAGATGGAGAAAGATTTTATTGAACTGAAGAAAACGGATGATGAATCTGTTGGTACCTATGAAGCAAATTTTACAAGACTTGCAAGGTACGCTTCTGGTATTATTATCCAACCTGAGAGTAAGATCGATCGATTCTTTAGTGGCTTAAAACCAAGTCTTCGAAGGGTGTTAGCCATAAGGGACTTCAATAGCTACGAGGAAATCGTTCGATGTTCTCTCAAAGTCGAGATGGAGATTGGAGTAACCCATCAGTCACATGGGTTTGATAAGAAGAGGAAGATGGAATTCAAAGAAAAATCTAAAGAGCACACGGAAAAGAAGATGAGCTTTTCCTTATGCTCAAAGTGTGGAAATAAACATGGAGGGAGTTGTCTTAAAGGGACAAGTAAATGTTTCAAATGTGGAAAGGAAGGTCATCGGGCATTTGAATGCCGCGATAATGGGAAGAAGATGTCTAATGATGAAAACAAAGGAAGGGATACACAGAATGAACCTACTACACATCAATGTTTGAAGTGCAAGGAGATGGGGCATTATGCCAATCAATGCCCAAATCCAAGGGTTGATGATGATGGTCGACGTCAACAAAATCTTAAGGCTAAAGACAAAGGAAAGTCACATGCAATTTCTATCAGCGATATGGAGTACGATAACGAAGTGGTGAAAGGTACACATACCATCCACTCTAAAGTAGCAAATGTTTTATTTGACTCTGGATCCACCCACTCTTTTATTTCTGAAAAAATTTCTAAGGGTATCACCATATTACCTCAATGATTAGATGTTGAGTTAGCTGTGACAACACCTAATGGCACAACAGTCGCATCAAAAGTTTATAATTCTTCTCCGATCGAAGTTTGTGGGAAAGTGCTTCCTACAAATCTTGTGATCCTTCCTTTAGTGGAATTTGATGTGATTCTTGGCATGGATTGGCTTTCTCTACATGGAGCTCATATCAATTGCCAAAGAAGGGAAGTCACATTTCATATTCCAGATCAATCTACGATCGTATACCAATGCAAGGATGAACATAACCTTCCAGTGGAAATTTCTTCCATCTTATGGGTATTGATTCCACTAAATGAAGGTTATTTATCTCAAATGGTTGGTGAGAAACTCACGATTAAGAATATTCCCATTGTAAGGGAGTTTGATGATGTCTTTCCGGAGGAATTACCAGGTCTTCCACCAAATCGTGAAGTTGAGTTTTCAATAGAACTCGTACCGAGTGATTTGCCTATTTCAAAGACACCTTATAGAATGGCCCCAATTGAGTTGCAGGAATTGAAGAACCAACTCCAAGATAATCTTGATAAGGGATTCATACGCCCTAGTGCGTCACCTTGGGGAGCACCTGTTCTACTTGTTAAGAAGAAAGATGGATCAATGAGACTCTGCATTGATTATCGAGAACTTAACAAGATCACTATCAAGAACAAATATCCTCTCCCACGCATTGATGACTTATTTGACCAACTACGCGGAGCTCAATACTTTTCCAAGATTGATCTTCGTTCAGGGTATCATCAATTAAGGGTCAAAAGGGAGGATATACCAAAGACGGCTTTCCGTACAAGGTATGGACACTATGAATTTATAGTGATGCCATTTGGTCTTACTAATTCCCCTGCTATCTTCATGGATCTAATGAATATAGTCTTTAGAGACTATCTTGATCAATTTGTGGTAGTATTTATAGACGATATTCTTGTCTATTCAAAGAGCAAGGAAGATCATGAAGATCACTTGAGAATTATATTGAAGACCCTGAGAAAGGAGAAGCTTTATGCCAAATTTACCAATAGTGAATTTTGGCTTCAAAAAGTTGCATTTTTGGGTCACATAATCTCAAAAGAGGGGATATCTGTTGATCCAGCAAAAACAGAGGTTATCAAAAGATGGTCGAGACCAACAAAAGTTACTGAGATCCGAATTTTTCTTGGTTTGGCTGGATATTATCGACGTTTTGTAAAGGATTTTTCACGATTATCTAATCAACTAACCAAGTTGACTCGGAAAGGAGTTAAGTTTGTCTGGACAGATGAATGTGAAGAGAATTTCAAGGAGTTGAAAAGAAGTTTATCCAGTGCACTTGTGCTCACACTGCCTTATAGTGGAGAAAGGTTTGTGATCTACAATGATGTATCCAAGAAGGGATTGGGGTGTGTTCTTATGCAAAATGATATGGTGATAGCTTATGCCTCACGACAGTTGAAAATCCATGAGCAAAATTACCCAACACATGATTTGGAGTTGGCTGCGGTAATCTTTGCATTAAAGATTTGGAGGCATTACCTTTATGGTGAAAGGTGTGATATTTATACTGATCATAAAAGTTTAAAGTATATTTTCACACAAAAGGAGTTGAATATGCGTCAAAGAAGATGGTTGGAGCTGATTAAGGATTATGACTACTCAATCCATTACCACCCTGGGAAAGCAAACAAGGCGGCAGATGCATTAATTCGACAAGACCATGCTAGTTAATCCATGATGAGGATCACAAAAGATCCAATATTTATGGATTTACAAAGCATGGATCTTGGAATTATAATGGAAGGGGAAAAATCTTATCTTTCTCAAATGAATGTTCAACCATCTATACATGTGAAGATTAAAGAGGCACAGAAAGAAGATGTCGAGTTACAAAAGAAGGTGAGAAATGTTCCTGAATTCAACATTGATTGTGATGGGATAATAAAGTTCAGGAATCGGGTTTGTGTTCCTTCCATCCCCGAATTAAACAAGGAGCTGCTGGATGAGGCTCATAGTTCTTCATTCTCTATTCATCCTGGAAGCACGAAGATGTATAGGGACCTGAAAGATTACTTCTGGTGGGATGGCATGAAAAGAGATGTTGCTGAATATGTCTCTCGATGCTTGGTTTGTCAACAAGTTAAAGCTGAGAGACAGAAGTCTAAGGGGATGTTACAACCATTACCCATACCCGAATGGAAATGGGAATACATCACTACGGAATTTGTCACAGGACTTCCTAAAACATCCAAAGGCAATAATGCTATTTGGGTCATAGTTGATCGTCTTACAAAGTCTGCACACTTCATTCCTATTAGAGAGGATTTATCTCTAGATCAGCTTGCCAGGATATATGTAAAGGAAGTGGTAATATTGCATGGAGTACCACTTTCTATTATATCTGATCGGGATCCGAGATTTACCTCGAAGTTCTGGCGAAGTCCTCAGCATACTCTGGATACAAAGTTGAGTTTCCGCACTGCTTATCATCCCCAGACAGACGGTCAGTCTAAGAGAACAATTCAAACCCTAGAAGATATGTTGAGAGCTTTCTCTATGGATTTCAAAGGAGGTTGGGATCAACACCTACCTTTGGTGGAATTTTCTTATAATAATAGCTTTCACTCCAGTATTCAGATGGCTCTTTATGAAGCTCTCTATGGAAAGAAATGCAGGACTCCAACTTGATGGGATGAAGTTGGGGAAAGAAAGCTATTAGGACCTGATCTCGTTGATGAAATGGTAGAAAATGTCAGATCTATTCAACAACACATAAGCGCAGCTCAGAGTCGACAGAAAAGTTATGCCGACAATCGAAGAAAAGACCTAGAGTTTGAAGTGGGTGATAAAGTGTTCTTACGAATATCTCCCTAGAAGAGGGTTATGAGATTTGAAAAGAAGGGGAAGTTGAGCCCTAGATATATCGGTCCTTTCGAAATATTGGATCGTGTTGGGAAGGTAGCTTACCGATTGGCGCTTCCACCGAATCTCTCTCAAGTTCACGATGTGTTCCATGTATCTCTCCGGAGAAAGTACATACCAGATCCTTCACATGTACTCAGCTCAGATGTTGTACCGCTGGAGCAAGATCTTTCTTATGAAGAACAGCCGATAGAGATTCGGGATCGTAGCGAAAAAGTCCTACGAAACAAGACCACTCGATTGGTGAAAGTTTTATGGAGGAACCACCAACTTGAAGAAGCTACATGGGAGCTTGAGGATATGATGAGGGAGAAGTATCCTCATCTGTTAGTTACAAAGTGACGAATTTCGAGGGAGAAATTCTTTTTAAGGGGGGTAGAATGTAACACCCGAGACATTTATGTTATATAAATCATCAAAGGAATCTTTTTCTACACAACACTTTCTAGGCTTGCTTTACACGCAATCGCGACCTTCCTCGATAGCTTGCGTCGTACGCAATACCGAGTTTCACTAAACAACAATATGCTATTAAAACTAGTCGTTATGAATAGTAATAACCACTTTTTGAAATTTTATAAATTTTATTTTTCAAAATGGACTTCATTTTTGGATTCGGAATATCGAAATTAGCCTAGGGTGAAATTTTGGTATTTTTCTGAAAACTTTCAATTTTTGATGAATAGTGAAACCACTAAGTGGTAGGTTAAAAACTGAATTTTGCATAAAACTTAATTTTACCGCTTCTGTGAATGGAATTTCAAAAATCCGACAGACACGGTTGATATCAATAAGTAAAATGTGGTTCAATGAGATAAAAATAATTTTTTGGTGAATAGTAACTTTTTACTATTTTTACCGCAGTTAATAGTAAATAGGGTAACTAAGGGTAAATATGATATTAATATTACCCTAACACATGTCCTAATTCTATTGGGCAAGTGTAATTCGACCAAAAACAAACTTAGGAATAAAATATGACCATTTAGGCCCACTTGGATTAGATTAGGACATTTATTATTAATTTATTTAAAGAAGGGTTAAAATAGTTAAAATCAATGTTTAATAAGTAAATCATTTTTAATATGGGGTTATACATAAGATAAATTCGACTATAAATATTCATTAGAAAGCTAAAAAGATTTCCTACATAATTGTATTTTATTTGTAATTTTTAGACATTAAATAATTTAATTTATTTATGACACAATGATGATGAAATAATTATCTTATTAATGAAATATTGACATAATTGATGTTATAAACACCAAAATAAATGTAATTTGAGACTTTTTATGAATTCCAATAATTTTATAGGTTACTATGATATATTAATCTTGATTTAATCAACTTGGTTCGAACATATAATTCTGTTATGACTTTCACAAAAATCATATATCAAATAGTGTCAAAATTGACACAAAATAGTTTTTAAATCAAATATTATATTATTAATTGTTATTTTATTTCTAAAAATCTATGGTTCGGCCGAATAACTTAGATAAGGATATATATATTAATAATAAACAATTTGGGGTTCGTTTGGCATGATATAGTATGTTTATTAACCATATAGTGAAAGAAAACAAAAAGACACGGTAAAAGTTAAATTAATTAACTTAGAGTTAAATCTAATTAATAAGGTTAAAATAATACCCTAAACTTGTTTAAATCCTATTGGTTGATAGGATTTCGACCCATCCCCACTTTAGCTTCGAAATAAGACCCTTTGGAACCATTATAAACCGATTTGGACTTTAATATAAAATAATATTTTGAGATATTCCTAAGGTGCCCCTCTCCTCCCTTATAAAAGGGCACCTCCTCCCCCTCTTCCTCACACCAATTTGAGCACTCAAGCTCGGCCAAACCCTGCCATTTTCTCCTCTCCACTTCCCTATAATAATCCTAGAGGTCCTGGTCTTCTTCAAAGACCAATCATAGTTCCCTAAGTGGAGGATTCAAAGAGGCGTTCCAAAGAAGAGGTAATATCCATTACCGATCTTTTCAATTTCTTTCTTCTTCAACTTCTTCTTCTTTAGTTGTTTCATGATAAAGTAATAACATCAGTATTACATACATACTGATATGTTATTATAAATATTAAACAACCCTAAATTCACCTTCTATCCATCCTACGGAAAAATGAAATCACCGCGCGTGCGTACGTACAGAATACCGTCTCCACGCCGTGGTGTAATCTATTTTTCCACCATCACTTTACAAGGATGGGTATAATGGTGTAATGAGTAACTATTTATGATTATTATAAAGTAATATTGATACTAAAATAATATATATATAGACCAATACAGTTCCACGATCATAGGAATGATATCATCACTCGTGCGTACGTACGGAATACCGTCTCCACGATGTGATGCGACTCGTTCTACATGATCATCATTACATAGTAATTATATAAATGAATTGAATGAATAAATATGATATATGTTACACTAACACCATTCTGGATATAAGTTATCTATAACCTTAAAAGAAGAATAAGAATGTATTCGGCAAAACACGCATAAGAACAAAAGGCAATAAAGACCCGAGTAACAAGTAACAATGAAATATTACTAACAAGAAGCTAAGAATATGACCATATATGATATCATATCAATATGTATGATTCTGGAATAAGTCAATAACATTATTTAAACCATTACACAGGAGCTTCGGACACGTACAAAGCAAATAGGACCTAAGGTAAGGGAAATATCACAATCTCATTTTTATCCGAGATTGTTTATTCGTAAGTATTTACTGGGGTGTATTTTATCATCCACATCCATGTTTCATCAATATGTAATATTATTTCCATCCACCTACAATTCTTTAAATCCATTTTTACCCTTCGGTGAGTTTTTATTAATATGTATGAAAGGAATATTTTGTCGTACGAGGTACTTTTTGACTTTTCCGACAAAAGTACGAAGAATGTTTTTTTAACTTATATGGCATGAATGGATTTTTAAAACATTATTTCCAAGAAACTTCCTTTACAAGTTTTCAAGTTTATTTTTAATCAACTTCTTTTATTTTAAAGTTGTATGACCTGTTATGAAAGGAAAAATGTTTTTGAAGAAGAAAGGATATGTTCCTCAAGAATGGAGTTCAAGTGATTTTCAAAATTATTTTCCATCTAAGATAATAAAGGGTTCTGTTTTTATCCCTATTATTACATTGATTTGATCATGTTGTGATGGAATTATTTTTATGAATTCCTTTATCATATATGAATTGATTTATGATGTCATGATGTTTCAAGAATCCCATTTTTGTTACATGTGTTATGCGATGATGTATGTTTTATGATTATGTGGCACACATAAGAAAGGATTCATTAAAAGATGGGTGGGACCTATATCTCCCTCCAATGCATTGGGTAAAGATTTTTTATCTCATGAGATAGACAGGGCTGGAACGGTAGGTTATACCGGTTCAGTGAAACAGGACTGGAACGAGGGTGACTCGGTTCAGAAAGGGACTTTGTCCACTAAGATAGTCTTGGAAATGAGTCATGAATAACAAGAAATGATTTTCCATTATTATGTGTGCATGCCACAAAGTTTCAAGTTTTATGTTATGATTATGGGGATCTCATTTTCACTTCTATGATTTATTCCATGATAAGATATTATGATCTCTTTTTCAGGTTTTTATTTTCAAAAAGATATGATAAGATTTTTATTTCCTTTATTTGCCCTTGCTGAGCATTTGAGCTCACCCTTTTATGTTTTCTTTTCCCCAGGTCAGGAAGATGGATATTAAGTAGAATATTCTAAAAGAAACCCTAGATATGATGAAATAAATGGGAGACACTGTAGAAGATTTATGAACCAGTTGTTTATGTTTCCCAGTTTCTAAAGACACTATACCTATACGGTCCTTTGTGGTTTTGTCATATGTTGTAATAAGTGTGCTTAAATTTTGAAGTATTAACAATGTATGTAAAGTATGGGTCGTTATATTAGGTCCACTTGAATTATATTAAGGCATTTATTATTATTTTATTTAAATAAGAGTTAAAAGAGTTAAAATCAATGTTTAATGACTAAACCATTTTTAATATACGGTTATAAATAAGATAAATTCAACTATAAATATTCATTAGAAATATAAAAAGATATAATACATAATTGTATTTTATTTATAATTTTTAGAGATTAAATAACTAAAATTTATTAATGACACAATGATGATGCAGTAATTACCTTATTAATGAAAGAATAAAATAAATGATATTATCAATATTAAAATATATATAATTCCATTGTTTTTATGAAATACACGAATTTTATAGGTGAATATGACAAGTTAAGATTGATTCAATGTATTTTGTTTGTAGTAATCATGTTGTTATTATTTTAACAAAAAACAAATACCAAATAATGTCAAAATTGACATAAAATAGTTTTTAAAATAAATATTATATTATTAATTGATATAATGGTCCTAAAAATATAAGGTTCGGCCGAAAGACTTATATAATAATATATATGAAATTAATGAACCAATTGGGGTTCGATTGGCAATATATAGTATGTTTATTAACCATATAGTGTAAGAATACAAGAAGAAAAAGTAAAAAGTAATATTATTTAACTTAGAGTTAAATCTAACTAATTAGGTTAAAATGGTAACCTATACTTGTCTAAAACCTATTGGTTGAGTGTTTTTAGACCCATACCCACCTTTTACTTTAAATAATACATTATGGAGTAATTATAAACCGAATATGAATTTATTATAAAATAATATTTTATGTTTTTCCAAAGGTGCCCCTCACCCCTCTTATAAAAGGGAACTTCCCCTTCTCTCATATTCACACCTCCAAAACCATTTGACTCTGCCAGAATCTACCCAAATACTATCTCAACTATCCTCACTTCATCCTAGAGGTCCTCCTTTATTCATAAATCCATCTTAAGGAGCCATTTTTATCAAATCAAAAGAAACAACCCGAAGAAGAGGTAATAATTTCACCACCCTCTTTCAAGTTCTTTTCTTCTTCCACTTATTATTTTTTGTTATTTCCATTATAAAATAATAACTCTAGTATCTTATATATACTGTGATGTTATTATAAATATGGAAAAACTTTATTCATTATTCTATCCATCTTATTAAGGATAATGTCACCATGCGTGTATACGTACGGCTTACCGTCTCCACGCCATGGTGTATTTTTTTATTCAACAATATTTTATTTGGATGGATATAATGATGAGTAATATGTATATAAATAATGGAAATAACATGACAATTTCTCTGTAAAATTAATATACCATCCAGTTCCACACCTTTAAGGAAACTATATTGTCGCTCGTATGTATGTATAGATTATCGTCTCCACGACGTGATGAGATTTATTTCCACAATCACCATTCATCGACAATTATATCAATATATATATATTATTAATAAGAATGTAATACATGACATAATAAATCTACTATATATATATATGTACTTACATATATCTTATTCACTTAGTTCCATTCAACACGATTTGAAAACGGAAACATCGTTTATGCGTACGTATGGACTACCGTCTCCCAAAACAATGTTTTTCATTTCATATATATGTCTATTATACAAACGTTTATTCTAAATACAAAAGATATATAAATCATGTTTTATTTTCTGGAATTTTTTAAATATTGTTCTATGTTATACAATCATGACTAACAAGCTAAAACATCTACGATAAAGAAATCGAGTATTACCGGAAATGTTAAATTAACATGGAAATTATTATTAAATTGGTAGTATAAAGTCATAAATTAATCATGTATGATATCATAAATATTAATATGGTTTTGGTATAATTTAATATCATATTACGATCATAATACAAGAGGTTAAACGTACCCTCGACTAAAGGAATGTTCAAGGTAAGTGTTAATTCCTCAATCTCATTATTATCAGAGATTGTTTATGTGTAAGTATTTACTGGGTAATTTTTATGATCCATGTACATTTTTCATAAAAATGATTTCAAAATGAATAATTTAAGGATTTTTGAAAGTTAATCTTTATCATGGTCTGAATTTTAAATGTTTTAATGATTTATCTTTCCAAATCTTTTTAATTAATGTCCATACTTTCAAAATGATTTTAAGGATTTATTTATATGGACATGAATGTTTTGAAATGATAATTAATTTCAAAAGTTTCAAAGTGTTATGGGAAACATTGATTCAAAAATATATTTTAAATTACTTCCTTTATAACTATGTGACTTATAAATTATTTTACAAAAATGATATTTCTCTCAAAAAAATTTACTCATCATTTTAAACTATGTCAAAATCCATTACATGAAATTATTTTTGATTGAGGTTGATTTATTACAATAAAATATTCAATGTTGTATTGAATGAGTTATGATATGAATGACTATGGATGATCTATTTTTATACCATTCATGGTTTATGGTTAATGTAATGAAATATCTTATGCTAGTTTTAATATGAATTTTTTTTGTCATGTTTCAACTTTTTTATAAGAGGAATGTAGTGGACTTAGTAAGTGACTGGTGGAGCCCGCTATAGCTCCTCGATGCGTCGGTAGGTCTCATGAGACAAACTAGTGTCTTAGCACAAGGTCTTGAAAAAAAATTTATTTGCAGTCTTGGCATGAGGCCTTGCCTATGTGGTAATGATGTCCGGTATTAGTCATTCCCTCAATGTGAAATAAGTTATTACATGTGATTATTCCACTTGTAGAATATACATGTGCATGTTTATATTGTAATGTTTCATTTATTTTTACCATATTGTGTTCAGGTTGATGTTTAAAAGGCTGTTGTTTTTATTACACATCTTTCCTTAAATGTTTATAGATTCCGCTAAATTATTTACCCTTACTGAGCATCTGAGCTCACCCCTTTATTATGTTTTATTTTCCTAGGATTCCAAGAAGGGTATTTTGATTGAAATGCAGGGTTAAGACAAATTTTATTAATGGTATTCTTAATGGATCATTTATGTTGTTTTTTATTTTCTAAAGTGTAATGTAACTTCCATATATTTAATATATTTTCCAAAACTGCTAAACCGATCAGTCTTTTGGGACATGATTCCTTGTTAAATTTCCAATGTATTAAAATAATGCAATTACTCTGGGTAATTGGGGTCGGGGTGTTATAAATAAACCCTTCAAAGAAATCATTGTTAATGGATTTCATAATCCTTTTAATTTTCCCACAAAAAATTATTATCTCCAAACTAGTATATGTAAAATGTGGATCTCCATTGTAGTTGTCAATATATGTAACACCCCGAACCTTGTTACCCAGAGTCGGTGCATTATTATATAACATTGAAATGATCACAAGAAAGATCAAGTCTCGAAAGGCCAATTAGTTTAGTAGCCTTGGAATAACTAGATATATTCATAATGTTTACATTACATCATAAAATGAAAACTACAACAATATAGTCTCCATAGTCCACACTCTTATACCCTCATACTATCCCTGTAGGTCATTCATAAAATAATTCTTCACATCCTGGGAAAAATAAAACATAGAAAGGGGTGAGCTCAAATGCCCAGTAAGGATAACAATATAGTGGAAACTTTCATAAATTAGAATAAAAATTTAAGGAAATGTATAACTAAAACAAAATCCTATTAAAACGTGAACTTCAGCATAATATGGCAGAAATAAAATGAAAAAATTCCATATACTTATTCACAGGGATATTCTACTAGTCGAATAATCACATGCAATATCAATAACCACTTTCATAATGATCGAATGCATAATGACAGAATATCATAACCACATAGTCAAGGCCTCATGACAAGACTACAAATAATTATTTTTCAAGGCCTTATGAAAAGACACTAGTTTGTCTCATGAGACCTACCGATGTAATTTTTTAGAAGATATATACATTTAAAATTTTATAAATATACTCTAGTGTTTTTCTAAAAAAATTATGTAAGCTTCTGAAAACAAAATAACTAATTCTGAGACTGCTCGACTAATTACATTCCATAATGGGTCGACGACCAATGCCTTCCTGTCTACCACACTCAAGAGTCGGGTTTTCTGAAAACATTTTTAAGATTGCATTAAATATGTATACATTTGCACTGTATTTTCATATATTTTAGAGAAATATCTCTTTTATTGAAATCATTTAAAAGATAAAAAATTTAGGATGGAAGACATTTAAATATATTTTTGAATAAAAGTGTCCCATACCACATTAAAACTTTTCAAAGGAAATAACATTTTAAAAACATTCACCCCATATAAATAAATCCTTAAAAACCATTTTGAAGACATGGAAATTAATGAGAATGATTTAGAAGAATAAATATATAAAACATTTGAAATGAAGTTTTATTAAATATTCCCTTAAAAGAATCCCTTTGAAAACTCTCTCATAAAACATGGACATGGATAATAAATATGTTCCAGTAGATACTTAAGTAAAAATAACCTCAGATAAAAATGAGATTGTGAAATTAACCCTTACCAGTTTGTTAACTTACGAAACATACACCCCATGAAAGAGGTATCATACAATGAATATGTAAATAAACATAAATTAATGTGTATTAAATAGAGAATACAATTATGGGAAGTACATACACCACACAAATGGTTATTGTGGAAATATGGCATGAATCTCACGGGAATAAGGAGTGAGATGAAAACCCCTTACCTTGTAATTTTCCTTGGTTAGGGTTAGGTTAACCTCCTGTATAATGGTGAACTAATTTTTATTAAATTATACAAGAATAATATACATTAATATGATATCATATATGATCTTTTAACATTGTTTTGTTAATAATATCTTAATATTATTGTCGTTTCGGGTGTTAACATACTCATTTTATTTTATATGTTTTGTTACATAAGGCATGTTTGTCATGGATAGGTTGTATCTTATTGATATCCAGAATTATATTAAGTCCTTAAACATTATTTTTAATCATAAAATAATAATTATACTTGAATGGATACTATGGGGAATGAATCTCATCACGTTCGTGGAGGCGGTAGTCTGTACGTATGCACGAGTGACAATATCATTCTTTTGATATTAAAATAATATTATATTTGATGGTATATCATAAATATAGATTCATTATCATGTTATATTTATTATTTACATGAATTACACATCATTATTATACCCATCCAAATAATAATGTTTTGAATGACAATTACACCACGACGTGGAGACGGTAAGCCGTACGTACACACATATGGTGACATGTCATTAAATGGATGGATAGAATACGTAAATATGGTTATAAAATGTTTATAATAACATAAAAATATATATAATATACTGGAGTTATTATTTTAGAGTATTAATAACAATTAAAGAAGAAGTGGTAGAAGAAAGGAATTTGAAAGAGGGTGGTGAAAACATTACCTCTTTTTCGGGTTCTTCCTTTTGATTTGATCAAAAAACTCCATAGGTGGGCTTTCTGACTATAGGAAGGCCTCTAGTATTAAGTGAGGTATGTTGAGAGATTATTTGGGATGGTTTTGGCCGAACCAAAAGGCTTTGATGGTGTGAATTAATGAGATGGGGAGTTCCCTTTTATAAGATGGGTGAGGGGCACCTTTGGAAAAGCTAGAAATATTATTTTATAATAAATTCCTATTCGGGTTATAATGGCTCCAAAGTGGATTATTTAAAATTTAAGGTTGTGATGGGTCGAAAACCACTCAACCAATAGAATTTAGACAAGTTTGGGTCATTATATTAACCTTATATTTTAGTTTTAACTCTTAGTTAATTAGTTTGACACTTACCATGTGACTTTGTATTTTTATATTATATAGTTAATAAACTTACTATATACCTCCAAGAGACCCCCAAGTGGTCAATTAATGATAAAAATATCATGATATAAGTCTCAAGGAAAAACCATAGTTTTTTAGGAATTGAATATAACTTAATAATATAATATATGTTTTGAAAACTCTTTTATGTCAATTTTGACACTATTGGGTATTTTGTTTTTGATAAATTCATTAACGCATTATTACTTTGAAAAAAATTAATATAATCAATACTAATATGTCATATTAACCTATAAAATTAGTGGAATTCATAAAAAGTCTCAAATTACATTTATTTTGATATTTATAATACCAATTATTTTAATAGTTCATTAATTAGGTAATTACTGCATCACCATTGAGTCATAAATAAATTAAATTATTTAATAAATAAAATAACATTATGTAGTAAATATTTTTTATCTTTATAATGAATATTTATAGTCAAAAATAAATCATATATAACCCTATGTAAAAATTGTTTTGTTAAAAGATATATGCTTATGTCATTTATTTATTTATTTTAACTTAATTAATATAAAGTGACAATATCACTAACAAGTGGCTCCATGGGGTCCCAAAATCGACCCAAAGATGCCCATGGTTGGAAATGTATCAACCAATATGTTTAGGACACGTTTTGGGGTAATTTATTATTATTATAATATTATTGTTTTACCCTTTGCTACCAGATTTATCCTTTAACAATGGTAAAAAAAATATTTACCGAAATAATTATTCAAAATGTCTAAAAAAATTAACTATTTACACAATTTGGACATCCTGATTCCAAATATGGAATCCATTTTTCTAAATTCAAAACATAGAAGTGTTAGAAAATAATTTAAAATTAATTCCTGCTGTCAAAACAAAAAAGGTGTTTTTAAGATATAAGAACTATCAAAAGATTGACACTTGTTTATGTGCGGTTTAATTGTGAAATTATGTACAATGACCAACATTGTATTAAATGGTAAAAATATATTCTAAATATACTTTAAACCCACTCAAATTAATAATTTATCACTATTAATTATTTGGATTAAATAATGTTTTTAATAAAAATTTAGTAATTTTCACTATTCATCAAAATATAAAAGTTATACAAAAAGTACCAAAATTTCACCGTAGGCTAAAATCGATATTACAAATCCAAAAATGAAGTCCATTTTGAGATATTAAATTTATAAAATTTCAAAAATTAGGTATTACTATTCAAATTGACTTGTTTGATTGGTTGTGGTGTGTGTTAGAACTCGAAGTTCCGTACAACACATGCTATTGCATTACTCAAAGGGAATCGTACTGTGGAAACTTGGAGTGTTACATTCTCCCCTCCTTCAAATATTTTATTCCTCAAAATTTCTAGACTATTACTTCATAAAAAGACTCGGGTAGTTCTTCATCATAAGTTCCTCGGGTTCCCTCATTGCCTCTTCCATTTTATGGTTTCTCCACAAAACTTTTACTAGACGAGTCATCTGATTTCTTAGTACTTGTTCTCTCATATCAAGAATCCTGACGGGCTCTTCCCAATAATACAGATTAGGTTACAGTTCTAATTCCCCATAGGTGAGTACATGCGTTGGGCCAGGAATGTATATCCTCAATAGTGATACATGGAACACATCGTGAACTTTGGAGATACTTGGCAGCATTTCCAAATGGTAAGCTACAACCCCAATTCGTTTTAGAATTTAGAAAGGTCTGATGTACCAGGGACTCAATTTACCCTTCTTACCAAAACGTATAACTCCCTTCCATGGAGATACCTTCAAGAAAACATGATCTCCTACATGGAAATCTAAATCCTTCCTTCTGTTATCGGCAAAGCTCTTCTACCTACATTGAGTTGCTTTGATGTTGTTTTGGATTACCTTCACCTTTTCCATTGTTTCCTCCACCAGTTCTGGGCCTACAAGTTTTATTTCACCAACGTCATCCCAACAAGTTGGTGTGCGACATATCGTTCCATACAAGGCTTCATATGGTGCCATTCGAATACTTTAATCGAAGCTATTGTTATAGGAAAATTATACCAGAGGTAAATATTGATCCCACATCCCCTGAAAGTCATGTGAGCATGATCTCAACATGTCTTCTGAGGTTTTAATAGTCTGTTCTGATTGTCAATCTATTTGAGGGTGGTAGTCAGTGCTCAATTGAAGTTCAGTATCCAGAGATATCTGAAGACTCTTCCAGAATCTTGAAGTAAAACGGGGATCATGATCCGAAATAATCGATAGGGGTACTCCATGAAGTCTCACAGCTTCATTAATATATAGTATTTCTAGATGTTCCAGTGGTAGATCTTCTCTTATAGAAAGAAAATGTGCTGAATTGGTAAGATGATCAACAATAACCCATATTGCATGATTCCATCTAGGATTATTTGGTAGTCCCATGACAAAGTCCATCATGATATCATCCTATTTACACTCAGGTATGGGAAGTGGTTTCATGACTCCACCAAGATATTTCCTTCCAGTATTCACTTGTTGATGAACCATACATCATGACACAAAATCAGCAGTCTCCCTCTTCATGTCGTCCCACCAAAAATGTTCATTCTAATCTCTATACATTTTGGTTCTCCCAGGGTGTATATAGAAATTGGAACTATGAGCATCTTCTGAAAAATCCCTTTTTAGATAAGGTATATTGGAAACACAAAGTCTCTTCCAAAATTTTAAAATTCCTTCTTTATACACAAAGTCTCTCAATCTTCCATCATTCACTGCATTAATATTATTTTGATATTCCTTACCATAAGTTTGAGAACTCTTTATCCTTTCTAGTAAATATGGTTTGGCAACAATTTGAAAAAGCATTGATGTTTCACCTTCCATGGTGATTCCCATATCCAACTTTACTAGGTCTATAAAAATTGGATCCCTTTCAATTCTCATCATGTTCAAAACTCCATGATCTTTTCTACTCAAAGCATCTGCCACCTTATTTTCCTTCCCCGGGTGATAGTGTATCATGCAATCATAATCCTTGAGTAGTTCATGCCATCGCCTCTGCCTCATGTTGAGTTATTTTTTTGAGAAAATATACTTCAAACTCTTGTGATCAGTATAAATCTAACATTTTTCACCATAGAGGTAGTGTCTCTATATATTCAATGAAAAGATCAAAGCTGCTAACTAGAGATCATGAGTAGGATTGTTTTGTTCATGAATTTTCAACTATGATGATGCATAGGCAATAACTCTATCATTTTGCATAAGGACACAACCAATTACTTTCTTCGATTAATAACTATAAATAACGAACCCATCATTCCCCTATGGTAGAGTCAATGTAGGAGAATTGACTAATCATCTCTTCAGTTCTTCGAAACATTCATCACACTATTTTGTCCAACAAAATTTAACCCCTTTACGTGTGAGATTTGTTAATGGGTTAGCCAATCGGGAAAAATTCTGGACGAAACGTCGATAATAATCTACTAAACCAATAAAACAGCATACCTCAGTTATACTCGTATGTGATGGGAATTATTGGATTTCCTTGGTCATAGAAGGGTCAACAGAGATTCCATATTTAGAGAAAATATGACCATGAAAAGAAATCTCTTGAATCAAAAATTCACACTTGCTAAACTTCCCATATAATTCATGACTTCTCTGAGTCTTCAGGATAATTCACGAGTGATTATCATGATCTTTGTATCTTTTAGAGTATACCAAGATATTATCAACAAATACCACAATAAATTTATCAAGATATTCTTTGAAATCTCTGTTCATTAGATCCATGAATATAGAGGGTGCATCAGTCAGTCCAAAAGGCATTACTGTAAACCTGTAATGCCCGTACCTATTTCTAAATGATGTCTTTGGAATGTCTTCCTTCATCACAAACAACTGATGATATCCAAATCGAAGGTCAATCTTTGAAAAGTATTGAGATCCATGGATTTGGTGAAATAAATCATTAATGCAAGGCAGGGGATACTTGTTCTTTATTGTTATATCATTGATCTCCTTGTAGACGATACATAACCTCATAGATCCATCTCAGATCTATAAGCTCTAATCAGAGTTTATCTAAATCTTGCATCCAAGGTTTGTACTAAACTTCCTCTAATACCAACTATAATGCCCTGACCCTGGTTACCCAGAGTCAGTGAATTATTACATAACATTGGCATGATCACAAGAAAGATCAATTCTCAAAAGACCGATTAGTTTAGTAGCCTTGGAATAGCTAGATACATTCATAAAGTTTACATTACATCATAAAATGAAAACTACAACAGTATAGTCTCCATTGTCTGCAATCTTATCCCCTCATATTATCCCTGCAGGTCATTCATAAAATACTTCTTCACATACTGGGAAAAAAATAAAACATAGAAAGGGGTGAGCTCAAATGTCTAGTAAGGATAACAATATTATGGAAACATTCATAAATAAGCGTAAACATTTAAGGAAATGTATAACTGAAAAAAATCCTTTTAAAACTTGAACTTCATCATACTATGACAGAAATAAAATGAAATAATGCCATATACTTATTCACAAGGATTTTCTACTAGTCAAATAATCACATGCTATATCAATAACCAGATTCATAATAAATGAATGCATAATGACAGACTATAATAACCACATAGTCAAGGCCTCGTGCCAAGACTACAAATAATATTTTGTCAAGGGCTTCTGCCAAGACACTAGTTTGTCTCATGAGACCTACCGATGTAATTTTTTAAAAGATACTTACATTTAAAATTACTTAAATATAATCCAGTTTTTTTTCTGAAAACATTATGCAAGCTTCTAAAAACAAAATAAATAATTCTAAGACTGCTCGACTAATTACAGGCCATGATGGGTCCGTACCCAATCCCTTCCTTTCTACCACACTCGAGAGTTGGGTTTTCAGAAAACATTTTTATGTTTGTATTAAATACGTATACATTTGCACTAGATTTTCATATATATGAGAGAAATGTATCTTTTTTTGAAATCATTTTAATGATACAAAATTTATAAAGGAAGAAATTTAAATATATTTTTTAATCAATGTTTCCCATACCACATTAAAACTTTTGAAAGGAATTGACATTTTAAAAACATTCATGTCCATATAAATGAATCCTTAAAACCCATTTTGAAGAGGTGGACATTAATGAGAAAGATTTAGAAGATTAAATATTTAAAACATTTGAAATGATGTTTTAGTAAAAATTCCCTTAAAAGAATACCTTTTAAAACTCTTTAATAAAACATGGACATGGATAATAAATATGTTTCAGTAGATACTTACATAAAAACAACCTCGGATAATAAAGAGATTGTGAAATTAACCCTTACCAATTTGGTAAATTACGAAACATACACCCCATAAAAGAGGTATCATAAAATTTATATGTAAATACACATAAATTAAAGTGTATTACATAATGAATACAATTATGATAAGTACATACACCACACAAAAGGTTATAGTGGCAATATGGCATGAATCTCACAGGAATAATGAGTGAGATGAAAACACCTTACCTTGTACATTTCCTTGGATGGGGGTAGGTTAACCTCCTGTATAATGGTGAAATAATTGTTATTAAATTATACAGGAATCATATACCTTAATATGATATCATATATAATCTTTCAACATTGCTTTGTTAATAATGTCTTAATATTATTATTGTTTTGGGTGTTAACTTACTCATTTTATTTTATATGTTTTGTTACGAAAGCCATGTTTTTTATGGATAGGTTGTATCTTATTAATATCCAAAATTATATTAAGTCTTTAAAAATTATTATTAATCATCAAATTAGAATTATACTTGAATGGATACGATGGGGAATGAATCTCATCGCGTTCGTAGAGACGGTAGTCTGTACGTACGCACGAGCGACAATATCATTCTTTTGATATTAAAATAATATTTAATTGGATGGTATATCATATATACAGAATAATTATCATAATATATTTATTATTTACATTAATTACAAATCATTATTATACCCATCAAAATAATAATGTTTTCAATAACAATTAAACCACAACGTGGAGACGGTAAGCCGTACATACACACGTATGGTGACATTTCATTCAAAGGATGGATAGAATACTGAAATATGGTTTTACCATGTTTATAATAACATAAAAGTATATATAATATACTGGATTTGTTAATTTAGAATGGTAATAACAATGAAATAAGAAGTGGAAGAAGAAAGGAACCTGAATGAGGGTGGTGAAAACATTACCTCTTCTTCGGGTTCTTCCTTTTGATTTGATCAAAATGACTCCTTAGGATGGCTTTCTAACTAAAGTAAGGCCTCTAGGATGAATTGAGGGATGTTGATAGAGTATTAGGGAAGGTTTTGGCCGAACAAAAAGGCTTTGATGGTGTGACTGAATGAGAAGGGGGAGTTCCCTTTTATAAGAGGGGTGAGGGGCACCTTTAGAAAAGCTAGAAATATTATTTTAAAATAAATTCATATTCGGTTTAAAATGGATCCAAAGTAGATTATTTATAGTTTAAGGTGGGGATGGGTCGAAAAACACACAACCAATAGAATTTAGATAGGTTTGGGTCATTATATTAACCTTATCTTTTAGTTTTAACTCTTAGTTAATTAGTTTGACACATACCATGTCACTTTGCATTTTTTTATTATATAGTTAATAAAATTACTATATACGTCCAAGATACCCGCAAGTGGTACATTAATGATACACCTATCATTATATAAGTCTCTTTCCAAATCTTATATTTTTAGGAATTTAATATAAATTAATAATATAATATATGTTTTAAAAACTCTTTTATGTCATTTTTGACACTATTGGGTATTTTGTTTTTGATAAATTCATAATAGAATTATTACTTCGAAAAAAATTTATATAATCAATCCTAATATGTCATATTAACCTATAAAATTATTGGAATTCATAAAAAGTCTCAAATTACATTTATTCACAAAATGTCACAAATTGCATAGGGCGTTTTGGAGATGATGATGGTGGTGCGATGGATCTTCTGGCTTGCGGGATCTTCTTCGGACGCTGTTTTCTGTGACGAGTTGTTGTCAGTTTTTTCTTTGGTGATGAAGATGGAGGATCAATGCGATTATTCAGGTTTGTGGGATCTACTTCCAACAACAAGGTTTTGCGAAGGTGTGCAGGTGATTCCATTGGGAGATTCCATCTTCTCGCACGGTTAGTGATTTTTTGCCATCTGAGTTGGTGTGACAGTGGTTCGTTTGAAATCTACATTTTGAAATTTTGAATCTTGTTGGCTGGGTTTCATCTGAAATCAACATTTCAAAATTTTGAATCATGTTGGTATGTGGCCCGATCATTTGCAGTGGGCTGAAGGCAATTTGCCACCGGTCCATCTGTTTCCTTTATTGGTTTCTATGTTTGACTTGTTAATTTGGTTTTTGATCTGGTTTGTTGGTTTGAATTTGGTTTGTGAGGTTCCCACTAAACCAAAAAGTGGTTTATTTGAAAATGAAAAAAAGGGATTTGGATTTGGAATAACTATCAAAAGAATGACACTTGTTTATGTCCAGTTTAATTGTGAAATTATGTCCAATGACCAAAATTGTATTAAATGGTAAAAATATATTCTAAATATACTTTAAAATCACTCAAATTAATAATTTATCACTATTAATTATTTTTATTAAAAAAACTTTATTTAAATTTAGTAATTTCTACTATTCATCAAAATATAAAAGTTATCCAAATATTACCAAAATTTCACCCAGGGCTAAATTCAATATTCCGAATCCAAAAATGAAGTTCATTTTGAAAGATAAAATTTTTAAAATTTAAAAAAGTAGATATTACTATTCATAATGGATAGATTGATTGGTTGTTGTGTGTGTTAGAACTCGAAGTTGCGTACAACACACACTATTGCATTGCTCAAAGGAAAACGTACCGTAGAAGCTTGGGGTGTTACAATTTAGGCCACTACTCAATTTCCACTGTCATGTGAGTTCCCGTAGATATCCCATTTCATGTAAGAAAATTATCCATAAATGATATTTTCTCCATCAAGAAGTCATATTTTATTAAATTACCTATATATTCTAGTTTTGCAACACTTTTAGTTTAGTATTCACATTCTCAACATGATGTTATTTTTTTTTTGATTATGTGAGAACGTCATCAATAAAACTAAACCAAAAAATTTCATGGTATACTCTATGATTATATTCATTTAATCCATGATGATTTCAAGAGAATTGGTTTGTATGAATGTAATAACATTGAAATTATATCATCCACATCTTGTTTGAAAAAATTTGTTGTAAATATCAAACTAATTCAACCTCAACTACTGATATGCTATCTGAAGGAAAAACATATAGAAATACTGGCCCCCACAGAGTTGATGGAACATTTTTTTATCTGTGGTAGTGGGAAATTATTAGTTTTCATGTTTATCTATTAATGATAATAAATATATACGGTCATTGGCCAATTATTCATCTAGAAAAATAGGACTGTTAAAACCCACAGGCAAACACATAGTCATATAAAACCCTTTTCCATGTTAATTTTTAAAATATATTACTTATCTTATAAACTAAGAGTAATTTTTTAAAGATTCTTATCTATGGGTAGTGATCTAGGTAAATGATTTTATGAGACCTCAAAATATAGGTTTGGTGGATGGCAAGAAAAATCATCAAGGAATATATTACAGTAATTCCTCACAATGGGCATATCATCATACAATATTTTTTCCTTTGTTTCTGTCATTTAATCAATATATTTTAACTAATAGTGTAATAATTTCCAAATGTCACCAAAATATTACAAGAGAGATTCATCAACATCATTATCCTTTAATATAATCAAATGATTACATGGGATATGAATAGTGGCTCCCCATTTCTGATACAATTTGATGTATTTATGTAAGGACCATCAATCCATTCCTAATATATAATCAATGAATAATAAAAATATGTACGTTAATATTTTTTTGATAGTTTCTTCCACAATTATTGACTGATTTTGAGTTATAAACATGGGATACAACAATTTCCACATTTTTTGATGATAGAAAATACTCAACACCCTATCTATTGGAATAATTGGAATAGTTCAACTAAACATTGAGGATATGAAGCAATTTATATAACTTGAATAATGAATAATGTTAACTATCCTTAATTTAAAAAATATCAGGATTTTCACAACATCATTGACATAATACAATACATCAATAGTGATGTCATATCAATATCCTCTCTCTATAGGATATAAAGGGTGTTTTCATGTGTTTAATCCCAGAAACCAAATTTTAGGGCATTGAATTTCATAATTAATATGTTCCTTAAAGATCAAACTATGTATCAAAGGTTTAGTGATGATATGAATTATCATTTTTTTCATCCACATTAGTGAGACATTTCACTTCACATTGAATCTAATAATCATGATACACTCTTTTACAAATTTTAATCATCAGCTTGTTCCCTTCAGATAGTTTCTAGTATTCTTTCTTCCAAACATATTAATAGATTTCTCTTGGGTATTTTTTTCCTCCATTAGATTTATCAATTAATACTCCTGAAGAAAACAAACTTTTACACTTATTATCCCACGGTCCAAGAGACCACATGAGTCTCAAACCACCATATTGAACACGAGGGAAAATGAAAACAGCTACATAACTATAGATGGATCAAATAACCCAATCATTTCAATGAAATGGTTTTTTTGGACTAATGAAGCAACCCAACTTATATTCTTAAATAAAGTTTAATCAAAAGGTATTCCATGCAAGGAAAGTGTAATATACTTCATATTTCTAGATATAATCAACATACTTTTGAATCAGTATGAGGGACTTTCTATCCATTTTAAGATGGGGAGGTTAAAGAAAAATACACATTGTAAAATATTTTAATGATGTACAATATTTCTGTGTAATGAATCTCCATTTATATATTTTATTCTTAATAAGTATCCACCACTGACCAGCTTACCAATCAAAGTGATAATTGATAAGAACAACATTATCGATCTACATTCAGTTATGGAATGATAATTTGTTATAAAATGAGTCAAAATATTGTTCCATGATCAGGGGATCTGAGAATCCTATAATGGTATAAAGTGTATACCACATAATAAACATGACTTTAATATTCCAATTCTTATGAGGATGTAATTCCTCAGTAATCAAGTATTGATACATATCATGAACTATTTTATCCAATGAATCAATGATTTTCTTAGTCATCACTTTTATATGTCTAGTCAAATAATTGTGTAATTTATCATTTTTCCCCTCATGTTTGTTGTTGTTATGTTTTTCTCTATTTACAACTATTAGATTATAAATTAAGGTGAGAATAAAATAACATAAAAAGGGAATCTTATAATTATAGGACAAATTAAATATAAACGATAAGTATATTTTGATATATGATTGTAATGGGTTCAATATATTTTTTCTATAGAAATATTTCTTATTATTATTTCTATCATAACTATTTTTAAATCACTTCACAATGATTTATAAAGTGTTTTTTAAATTTCAAAAAATTTCTCTCAGCATTGTCAATGAAATTGAGAATCAAGGAAACATTTTTGTGAATTAGGTAATGATTATTTCATATCCTTGTGAAACCACTTTAGAGTTCCAACCACTAGTTCCTACTCTTTGTAAGACACATACTGTTCTAATATATAGATTGGGATGTAATTTCACGGGAAAAACACTCTTTTAATTCACCAAAATTCCATGAAATTTTGAAATACTTAAAAATATCCCTATTGTTCTCACTAAATAAATTTATTTTTTATACATAAAAATTAATAGTCCATACTATAATACCAAATATATTGACCCAAGCCTCCAAAAAATATTATTTCATGTTTTTTTAAAAATCATTAATAAAAAACATGGATTTTGAGTAAATGGGTATTTATATGTATAGGATAAAAATACATTGAAATGAAACAAAATTAAGATATCCATATTTTTTTTCCATAACGTTCCCCTTTTATGGTCTAATAATATTAGATCCTATTCAATAGTCCACAGGGAATACTTTTTTAGAAACATTATATATAGTGATTTTTCATGATTATTTGTCTTCCCTGGATTATAGTTGATTTTATTGTCATAATCATTTATCAACTCAAATTATCTTCCCTAGAAATTATTTTTCATATTTTTTGTGAATATATATGTTATTGTCCTGTGATCTGT
This sequence comes from Viscum album, assembly GCA_963277665.1. Lineage (NCBI taxonomy): Eukaryota > Viridiplantae > Streptophyta > Magnoliopsida > Santalales > Viscaceae > Viscum > Viscum album. The sequence goes on along the minus strand of OY728127.1, from coordinate 1,470,975,091 downwards.
ATTTAATTTACACCTATAACAATAAAAATGATATCTTCACATCTTCAATATAATGATTAAATTATCCAGTTCTAGGAAATGGAGTGGATATTTTTACTAATGAACATTCTACTTCTATGGGGTGTAGTCTATCACATTCTCATTCTTCACTTGTACAGAACCCAATCCCTTCTAGAAGCATTGATATATAACATGAAATGTTACCCACTTGAATGTAGATTGAGGACTTATGTATTGTTGATATTGTTGATCAATTCATTTAATCTCACATCATATTAATCAGTGAAAAGAAAATTACCCCAAGTCAACTTTTTTGGTAGGTTTTAAAATCGTTAGAATTTTCTCACAAATTTTCATTAATACATAGTTATTCTATGGAAACTATTGATCTCGATTACAAATCACTGTTTGGAAATATCCTCAGTTTCTTATTCATTTGATGGGTCAACATACTTCCCTTTTCTAGTGACAATAATGCAAATTAAATTATACTCCCTTCATACAAAACCCATATTTACAATACAATGAATATGAATTATTCTTTATAAAATTCACTAGAACACTATTCAAATACTTTTCATGTGCCTGCAACAATTGGAAAAACTAGAAAACAATCATCTATCAATAAAACCAAAATTATATAAATGTAATTTATAATGAATTTATTCATTATATAAGTGAATATTTCTTGGTAATTAATGATTATTAAGGTCAACATTATGAATTCACAGTTTCAATATTTTTCCCAAAATTTATTCGTGGGAATACCATCCTTCTTCAAAATTAATAGTATATACACTAACCAAATGGCCCTGATAGATGAATATTATTCCTAATATAAATGATTGAAAATTTCATCTTTAAATGTATTTAAATACTTATTATTTGTCATGATTTTTCTTTAATTTATTATAATCTAAATTGGGACATATTGACTACTTCATATTCTTGAACAAGTGTACCAGGAAACCCCATGGAGTAGCACTTAGGTGAATGTAACCATTTTCAAGATCATACTATAACTCCATATTCAATTATTTTAATTCAATAGTGGTAATTTGTTATGGAGTCTTGGATATGTGTACAGATCTAGGAATAAGTCCAATTTACATCTCAATATCTCAGTATGAAGGAATACCATGAAAATCTGTAGTGAATACATCAGTTAAATCCATTGAGATGTGAATGTCTTTGATCATGACTCTCCCTAACGTATTATTCATTTATGGAAGATATTATTATTAAAATGATAATAATATCTACAATTGAGATAAATATTTTAAATCATATTTATTCACCTCTTCGCACCTATACAAATTAGATTTTTACCTAACATGTTATGTGGGATCTGTATATCCCTATAGTTGATGATGAATTTATTTAAGGACAACCAATACATTCCAAATATACCAAAAAAATAAACTAAAGGATATAAGAATATATTTATATATATTTCCATCCACATATTTTGATTTAGAGGGTTATATTTTTTTTATAAATTACTCAATTTATTCTTTTCGCAAAATAAAAAACCTCTATGTTTTGAGGCCGTGTTTTAATAGTTTAATAAAACTGAATATAAGAATGTATGTTTTGAACAAGAATGAAAACATATTTACACTATTCATTAATGAGTAAACTATGTACGTCTCACCACATCGTTATCATGATCAACCTCTACATTAGTGATAAAATTTTATGTTCTTTCTCTCTAGGCCTAGGATGACGTTTTCCTTGATTGTAACTAACAATCCTAGATAAGGTATTTCGATCATAAAATCCCCATAATCCATCAACATTTATTATTATAATGCTCATATTTTCCAAATGTTAATAATTTCATGGATCCCCTTAGATATTTAATAAGATGAATCTCCCCACACATTTGACATGTGTGGAATTCATTTTAATTTCCAACATAATATTTATCCATTTATCCTCATGATTAAAGGAACATTTAAGGATTATTATCACTAATCCCATGATACGACAAAGAGTAGATGATAAATAAATTTATATTATGGAAAAAATATAAAATATCCCTTTATTTATCAAATATTATAACTACTAATTTTTTGTATATTCATCATTAACACATTAATTAAGAGGTCAACCATGGTTGTTGGAAAGATTCATCCCATTTCCTACCATTACCTAAAATTTTAAATGTGATAAAAATAATTTAATATTAATTTATTAATATTAAAAATAATAAAATTGAAGGAATTTAATATAAATGAAACATAAAATTTGTCATACGATTTACTAGGATTCAATATAGGTTATCTATGGTAACTTCCATATTGGATTTTCTAACCAATAAATCTATTCAATTCCATTATAATGATTTATAATTTTGATTCTGAATTCTCCAATGATTATCACTTGGTAGTATCAAAATAGTTTTTATAGAAGTCCACATTATCATGAAGTAGTTAATGTCAAGTGAATACAAAATGTTTCCTTTTAAGGTTCACTACCACTAGGTACAACTGGTATAGAAACACATACACATTTGTTATGGATATAGTGTTATAATTTCATGGAAAACACTTACCCCATTCTTCTCCAAGATTTAAGGATAATATACTCTATATAGAAATATGTCTAGGCATATCAAAAAAAAATTCTAGTCCACATCCATAAAATTTACTTAACCAGCCTCTAAACCCAACTATACTGACCCTTCGATTTTATACATATTATTACATGATTTGTAACATAAATTCAAATTAAATATGACCAAATTATTTGAAAGGCTCAGTGTATTCGGAATAATAGGTAACTAATAAAGAATATTAAATGAAAATAGAAAATGATTATTTCAATCCCTATAATGGTCTCATTAAACCCTTTGAGATTTAAAAATACATAGAATAACATGGGGAACACATAAATGATAGGGGTGAGGGGTAAATCCATGTAAGTGAATAAAATTTATAGAAAATACTAATATATATGTATATAATGATCAAATGGTATCATAATGGTATAAAAAATGAATAACACCTGACAATATATTATATATACATTGTGTCATAAAATCATGGAAATATAAAAATTGAAAAATATATAAAACATGACATAAAAATAAGTCAAGACTAACAATCAATACTACATCACAGCATGGAAATAATACAACAATTGATTAAGATAATTACATAATTATCTACATAAAATATAATCATAGATAAATAATTACCAAAGGAATTGGAAAAAAGTCGTTGAATTTTTATCCGAAAATTTATATAATTATATGTGCATAGAAGGGAATCAGTCATAAGGAATAGTCATTAATCATTTTAGAAATGAAATTAATAAATGTATCATCTCATCCAAAGAATATATAAGGATCATAATGTATATTTTTTAGAAATATATATAGAATTTAAAAACATTCTATAATAATTAAAAGATATATATAATTGATTTCGAGAATGAAATTTGAAAACCCCATGGAAAATCGTTGTTCATAGACATCCCTTAACTAATGTCTCGGTCAATTCTGATCATTCACATAATGTCATGTATAAAAAAATTATTTCAATAATCAAATAACTAGTAATTTTCTCACATATATTTTCTATATTATAATTTTATTATGTTAATTTATATGTATTTTAATGAGATATACTATTTAATTTCATTGTTATTATGGTGTTTGATTAAAAATTTCAAGGTTATATCACTTGTATATAATGATTTATTTTCCTATCATACTAGAGTAAAAATAACTAATTTAAATGAAATTCTATTTATATAATTAAATGAATTTTAATATATTGAAATAAAAATATGATTTCTTTGATATGTGTGATAGTTTTAGAAGAAATTCAATTGTTATAAATTTAGTTCATTTAGGTTGTATTAGAGATCATCACTATGTAGTTTCATTTTACTAGATATTATTGAAATATATTCATTATAGAATGTGGAAAATATTGAATAAAAAAATGATTTAATTATAGCCCATTATTATTTATGATAGACATTCCATGATGGATTTAGTGAAACTAAATAACATATTACCCAAACAGTTTGTGAATCAACATAATATCGGCACAAATATATTTTTTTAATTACAGGAGATGAGAAATGGTTAGATGGTAGTTATTTCATTAGTAATATAAATATATACATTATATATTAAATTTTATTTATTTTTCCTTTCTGGATTATTTTGGTTAAATAGGGTAGAGGAATAAATGAATCTATAATACGTAAATTGGGAATGTTTCTTCCTAAATGTCGGCTTCTAGAAATAAAAAACAAGAAAGTATAATTTGAATTGTTATGAGACTAGTGGAACTGTGGGATTGATTAGAGGATTGGGAAGGGAATTAGTTTTGTATTAGGAAATATTAGTGGCTTATATGGTGTGATTTGTAGGGGAGGTGAGGGGTGGAATTTATAATGTGATGTTATGAGCGTTATTTATTATTATATTCATTTGATTATTATTGACATTACATAATATGAATATTATTTATTTATATATAATTATATATTAAATGTGTAAGGTGAGTTAAAACTACTTGGTGGTTATGTCATGCATGACAAAAAATTGTTTTTTACAGCTTATAATGAAAAATAACTTATTTGATCATCTTGTCTATGTAATCTATAGATATCCATTACAATGATAGGTTTGGGAAACTCTTCAGCTTCAATTATCTTATAAGAGTCCACATATATTTCTATACAAATGATAATATTAATCATGAATTATATTTTCTCCATCCAGAACACACATTCACTATACATTTCATATAGCTTATCCTTTCTGAATTTCTATGATATAGTATTCCAATTCTCGTCAGGATCCACCATGTATTTTGAGTATATCCAAATAACATCTATAAATAATAGCATTGAATAATAAAGTTGATCAATTAATTTTCAATTAATTAAATTTATGATGATTTCAATAGAATTAAGGCATTAAAAATGCATCACTATGAACTAATAGCATCCATAACCTCTTTGAAGGGAAGTTTTGAGAATTCCATCCTTCTTGAAACATTATTAAAGATATATTGAGTAATGGTTGAACATATTGAATTTATGATTCCAATAATTTTTATTGAATATGTTTCATATTCAATATAGATTATAATTGTTCTTTATTGGTAATTTTTTATTTCACGATACCAATATTGAGATGAATTTTACTATTATTCTTCTTGATGATGAAGAATATTCCACCCCACATTGAAGTATATAAGAGAATAAAAACTATTTATAGATTCACTTTTAATTGATTTTTAAACATATGTGACTCTAAATTTAAAATTAATTTAGGATAGCTTGATAATGATATACCACTATGTATATATTTTATTGAGAACTCATCATCTCAGTCGAGAGGATGACTAGAAAAAACCTTGTGGAATACATCTGTAAAATAACACACGATGGACATGTAATCATGTGTGATTCACTACATTCCATATTTAATTTTAACTAGATATTTATTAACATAACAAATTATTATCTAGATATGAGTATAAATTAAAAAGGCAGGTCCATCCTCCTCTATAAACATGTACAAAATAGGAGGAATAATTGGGATGATAATAGTTATATTTATCCCCTAAATGATGATGTTTGATTGAAAAAACAAGTATTTCATTCATGGTAGGGGATACTTGTTCATTTTTATATTTTTTATTATAAAGATAATAAATATAGATTTTAATTAACACATAACTCTTCATGAAAAATTGTTATGGTGCACCCCATGGAGAGACACTCAGTCTTATAAAACCCTTTTCATGTTCTCCTGTAACAACTTTTTAGATTTTTTATAAATAAAATGAGTATATTTTCTGAAGATTAATATATATGGGTTGATATCTAGGAAAAATTTTATTGAGGACTCAAACTCTTTGTTTGGAGTATGACTTGAAAAACATTGTTGGAATGAATTAGTATAATTCCTCCCAATGTGCATGTCATCATACATGATTCTGACCATTTCCTAAATCATTTAACCAATAAATTATTTCAAATACAGTAACAGTATCCATGAATGATTAGAATTTTACATGATTGATTAATCCAAATCCTTACACTTTTAAATAAATAGATGATTACATTGTATGGGAATAATGATTTCTGATTCCTAATAGTTGTTTTTATCTTTATACAAGTACTACCAATCCATTATCAATATTTCAAAAAAATTTAATAAATGATATAATATAACTTTTTGGGATAGTAAAACCCAAAAATACTCATTGGGGATTATTTATATACATTAGATACAACCATTTACGCAATTATTTTTCGTGTACATATATCAACCACATGTATTTAGGGTGTTTTAGAATAGTTTAACTAAACAATGAAGATATTAAACAATGCTTATAATCAAAATCAAAATGTTTTTACACTATTGTTTGAAGAAGAACTAGAGTACATTTCTACAAATCAATGAAATTATCCACCTCACCAGTAGTGATATCATATTCACATAATCTCTTTATTGACCATAAATCTTATAGAGATTGGTTTCCATCGACAACCCGAATATTGAGGTATTGAATTTCATAATTATTATGTCTCTTAATGTTAAAATAAATTAATGAATGTTGAGTGTTGATCTAAAATATCATTTTTTGGAATCTACATTAGCAGGATTATTCAATTAATTTTTAATTTAATTATCCTGATACACACTTTTAAAAAATTTAATCATCATATATATTCCTTACAAATGATTCTAGGATGCTTCGTTACACACATTTACAAGTGAGATATTAGGTATTTTTTACTCTATCAGATATATCTATTCATGATCCTAAGGAAAAACAATTTTAGACTATTAATCTAAATGTTTGTGAGACCAAATGTGTATAAAAATTACATATTGACCATGAGGACACAACAAAAAGTAAAATAATAACTATTTAATTCTCAAATATGAAAATATTTTCAATAAAATCATATTAATCCACTAATTATGCATCCCATATTACATTCCAAATTGAAGATGAATCTAGAGGTGTACACTAAAAGTCATGTTGTATTTCCACATACTCTCATGTAGAATCACTAGCCTTTTGAATCACAATAAGGTTCTCGTTTTCTAGTTTAAAATAGAGTTTATTGTGGAAAAATTTATTGGAAAATATTTTCATGATGTCCTACAATTTCATGAAACGAAAATCCTCTTTTGACATTGATTTCTAAAAACATATACACCACTAATTGTCTTACATATCAACGTGTTAAATGATGAGAACAAAAATATGTTTCTCTATGAAATAGAAAAGTGAGAATTTATTCCCAATGGATTTAAACCATTATCTCATGATGAGTGGATCCAAGGGTCAAAAAATTGAAAGTGGTCTCTATAACATTAAATACATGACTACAATAAGACCTTTATTATGATGATGAGGTAATTCCTCATGATTCATGTTATTATATATAAATCATGAAATACATAAGCCAGTACTTACTTGAATTTTATTTTTCCAACTCTTATATGGATAGTCATACTATTGGGAAAATAATCATATTTCATATCTTGATGGTTTTTTTATAGTTTCTCATATTTCCTTCCCTTAACTAAGAATAAAATTAAAATGAAAATATAATTCCATATAAAAGGGTAATTGTTAATAAAAAAAGAAATTACATTTAAATGATATGTATATCGTGATATATGAATATATATGTTTCAATATAATTTATCTATGGAAGTTTTTCCAATTTTCATTTATAACAAAACAATATGTTAAAATACATTATAATGTTTTTAAATATTTTTTTAATTTTAAAAAAATTACATTATGATTTTCAAATGTATTCCGAAAAACTAGTCACATTATCAAGCACCATGTAATTTTAATTTAAAATTACAACTAACCTATTTCATTGTTGATACCACTACTTTCTACTATTCCATATCCACATGCACAAGTTATTCCTATATTGTGATATAACATCATGGAAACAAATATCACTACACTTCCCCAAAATTCTATGATATTTTCATGTATATAGACATGTCCCTAAATAGATAAACTAATTCTGTGTAGTTATAACATAAAATATTAACTATACCATCCTCTAATACAAAATCTAATGTCATATACCTCTTGTAAATATTGTTTCATTATTTTCATCACAAATAATCATTAATTGAAGATAATGATTGTGAGTCCAAGGGTGTTTTGATGAATTGAATCATAATATATTGAATAGAAACTATAGTAAGACATCATTATTTATTCTAAATAATTAGAACCTTTTAATTTCTATGATGATTGGATCCTTGTCAATTGTTATCAAGGAATAGGTTTTTTGGACAATTCTACTTAAATAGTTTTCAACAATTTTTTCCATGGTGGTAGTGGATAAAAGACATAGAATATGTGATAACCTATAACTATCTTCTTATGAATATATTATTCATATTATATATTAATATATGTTAAATACTATTATTAAATTTATATAATTTAATCATCCCCTAATAGAAATAATTTCACAACATTTAAAACAAAAAGAATAATTTAGATGGCTCAAGGACAAGCATTGAATATTTATTTTGATGAACAATTTACTTACATAAGGTGTATTCTATTAAATCATCATTCTACACTACTAAATAAACCAGTAATTTTTTTTAAAATTATATATAACATGATATGTTATACATTTTGTTATATTTCAATGAATAGTGTAGTGACAAGATATTTTTCAATTTATTCAATCTCATATTCTATAAATTGGTCAGACAAATTTGTCCCATTATTTTCAACTAGGATAGAAGTTTTTACCATCATGATATTTGTCTCATAATTCTTCTCTAATATATATCAATTCTAGGGAAACTACTTATATATATTTCTCAATCATGTTTTGTAAAATATCAACAATTTCCTATTCATTCTATCTGTATATGGATTTACCTTTTTTAGTGATAAATGGCCTAAAATAATGATTCCTCTAACCAGAAATCAAATTTTCTATAATATTAATTTTTATTCTCCTTTTAAAAATTCAACATAATCGTATTCAAATACTCATCATGCTCCTCCTTGAGTTTGGAGAGTATCTATATATCAGCAATAAAGACTACAACAAATACATCAATGTATTTTATTACGAAACTATTCATTAGGTCTGTAACTATTACATGGGACTTAGTTAATCTGATAGTAGTCACTATAAAATCATATTTTCTATAATTTTTATAAAATGTATTCATTGGAGTGTCTTATTTCATCAATATTTATATGATATTCTAGAAGAAAAGGTCTACCATAGAGACATATTATACCACACATAAAAGATTTAACTCATCATCCATCCATGTATGTGGATAATTATTCCTTATCATTAATTTTTTAATTCATGATTATATATATATATATATTCATATTTATACATTCATCTTCTTGAAAAGGAGGAACAACTAACTGCATGGAGAAGAAATCGGGCGTATACTACCCTTTTCCACTTCCTCTTGTAAGAGCTTTAGGAAATTTTCTAAATCAGTAGTGTTAATTTGGTAGGTAGTCTTGGAGATAGGAAGGGATCCTGGTATATATCCAATTGGGTACTCAACTTCTCATTCAAGAAGAATACCATGAAACACCTCAGAGAATAATTCTTTTAAATCTATTGATATGTGAATGTTTTTGAGAATGACTCCTTCCTTTTTGTCACTAATTAATTAAAGTTATTATTTATAAAAAGGAAATACTATCCACAATTAAGAATAATATTTTAGATTATATTCATCCTCATCATAAAAAATTTACAAAATTATATATTGGCTTGAAATGGGATGAATGATCTAGAACTCTCTATGTCATGACCTGTCTTTAGGACCCATATAGTGACTACCCCAGACCCACCTTCTATATTCCAAGGCCGGTGCCTAGCACCAAAGGCATAAATCCCTAAGCTAGGAAGGCATTGCCTTTATAGAAAGTAAACACACACAATCAGAGTACACTACTGGAAGAAAAACACTAAGAAAAAACTACATACAATAGTGTGCTGGAAAAGAAAAGGGGCCAGAAATACAAGCCCAACTATAAAGTAAAAGTACATCTGAAAAAGTGAAAAACAACTAAAAGGTAAAAAAGAAGCTCCTGGATCGTCCTCCGGGGTTCATACCTAAAGGGTAGGTACAAATGACCACCTCTGCACTCCACATCCGTTAGACTCCTCTATGTACTGAATTGTCTGACGGTGCACCTCCAGGTACCATCCAATCCTGGTGCTCTCAGACTCTGTCAGCGTTGTTCGTTGTCTATATCCAATACAATGAGGTGCAGGCATAGCTCGTGCATGGGTGAGTATAATGATACTCAGTAGGGACCATGAGACCCTCAAGGTCTCACTAAATCCAACAAGGATAATCCCAAAGTATGAAATCAACAGATAACCATCACTTAGGTATATGGCCATACATATACCTAAGTAATATAGTAACCCATCTCATTCGTGAGGTAAACACAAAATTCATTGACTCAGCAAAAATCCCAGATTTTATTCTAGGGGTAGTAACAAGTAACAACCCCAGTCACACAAAAATATCCTCGGCTGATGGTGTACTCCTCCTGTATCGAGTACAGTGGGCATGTCGCGTCACAAATTGGTGCTTCCCACCTTCCTGGACTACAGTAGTACTCCTCCTGTCAAGTATCGTGGGTCTGCTGCGTTAAACAGAGGCACTCCCCACTATGGGTCTGTCACGCTCACATAGAGGCACTCCCCATCGTAGCATGCTGAGGTACTACTCATGTCGAGTACCATGGGTCATCCGCGTCACACTGAGGTTCTCCCCACTGTGGGTCTACCGCATCACACATAGGCACTTCCAACTGGGCTAGTCGAAACACTACGAATCTAAAGGTCAGCAGTCGTCAGGTCTCATCCAGCTACAAGGTCTTCGCACTCCGCTCGCTCGTCTCCAGGAGGGTCTTCTCCATGAGCTACTAGTCAATACTCCAATTGTCACGAAGTCAAAATTAGAAGTATCTCAATGTTCTGCCTCATCATAGGGGGCCCAACGCAATAGACGACGCATCAATCGTATGCTCAGACTGTGAGTTATTGGCATTTCCATTCCAGGGGCCAGTTTGGTTTTTAGGTTCAAACCATCCCAACTGTTTCTCAACTGTGTCCAAACCTCATGTGGAATATTCCAAATGAACCGTCTCTCTCTAAGATATCTGTCACCATGGATGGTTCATAGATCAGACACACATAGCCCAAGATAGGGGTGAAAAGGTGTAAACAAGCCAAAACGGGTTCCGATCCGGTCCGACTCTGTCAGACTGATCCGGCCTGACCCAGGTCTGGACTGGGGTCTGATTTGATTTGCGAGTTTGACCCAGTCAGAGGGGGAAGACCACCCCATGTGGTTGGCCCAGCCCGAGGTGGAAGCCCAACCCGAGGGCGGCCCGATATGATGCCGGCCCGGCCCATGATGGGGGGCTCGACCTGAGGGAGGCCCGACTTAGTAGCCCAACAGACCGGTGGCTCATGGGGTTTTCCTAATCTGCGTTCAGGGGGGAAGCCACGCACCCGCTGGCTCCCGAACAGCTCTTCCTTTTGGTAGGAGATCCAACCGGCACTAGGTGGTGCTGGTCTAGCACACGCGGGACCCGACGAGGTCCCACTCCTCCCAGCTTTCCAAGCGCCCTGCTACTCCCCACCACCGGCACGACTCGATAGGGTGACGCCCCTCCGCCACGACCCACCCTGGCTGCTTGTCTCCTTCTACGTGGAACGATGGTGTCGTGCCCTTTTAGCAACTCGACAACCTTGTGCCGCCGGCTTCTTCATGGTCGGCCCGTCACCGGCTGCCAATCCTTATGCAGCGGTCCATTAATCCGGCGATAGTGTTGGGTTGCCACCATCATCAAAAAATGATAACAACAAAGGGGGAGGGTTGGTCCGTGTTCATATGGTCTGAGCCCTCCCCGTTATCGCTTTATCAATCGGAAATTCACATTCCAAAATATGGTAAGCTGAATAATGGAAACGAATTCAAATCAAAACCTCTACCTCGCTTGTCGTTCGTTGACATTGGAAGGAGGGTTCGGAGTAGTCTATGTCGAAGATGTCATTTTCAGCGTTCTTCACGGGCGATGGTTTCGTCCCTCGACTGAAGGTTCTTCATTGGTGGAGGAGGAATTCTTCGTGGGTGAATTTTTTCTCTCCCAAAGCTCCACCAAGATTCCAACAAAAAATAATAGATTAAGTTGTCTATTATTTGTTGGCACAACCATTGGTATTCTTGTGTTTAATTATATGAGACACATTATTTAATTAATATGTGGTGTTAGCTTAAAAAATTAATATGGTTAGGTGAAGAGTTCCATCCCCCTTTATGGAGAGTAAAGGGGGGCCGGTTTATATGTCATGTGGGCCCCACCTAGGTTATCCTCCCAAGGGAGGTTATGTGCGGATGGGCCCCACCACTAACCTCCTCTTGGAGGTTTTAACCACCAAGAAATAAAAATAAGCTTACTCTTATTTTTATTTATCATAATTAAAACACCCCAAAATATAACTTCCATTCTCGTTAGAATGCAATTGTAGTGAAAGTATCACTAAGAAATCACTGGTTCTATGAGTTCAATGGTGCCCTATGACTTCACTTCTGAGTATCGGTTCAATAGTTATAAAATACCGCTTGTATGTTTACTAAGCACACTGAAAAAAAATTCAGAAATTTATTCCGGGCACACTGGGCCTCAGAATCAAGCGCTGTCAGTTTTCACAGACTCGTAAAAATCCCATGAATTTAAGAAAAAAAATTCCACAACATTTCTGGGTCTTTACATTATCCCCAAATCAGGGATTTATGTCAACACATGCTACAACTTGTACTATGGGAATTGATGGGGGTACTGAGAACACATCTAGTCCTCCTGCTCTTGTGTACATTTCTAGAGGTTCCCATGCCACCAGCATACACACACCATATATATCGACCATCCATGCAAGACCTGATTCTATCAATCATCAATCTCGACTGGAACCTCTGTGAAAGTCGCCTCGTCAATGATGTCCAGCTCTCCATGGTCGATGATGTGGGAAGGGTCAAGCACGTGTCACTTCAGCTAAGATACATGGAAGAAGTTGTGAACCAAATGAAACTGAGGTGGATGTGTAAAGAAGTAACCCACCTCACCTACTCTACTGAGGACCTAGAACAGTCCGATGAATCTCAGAGATAAACTGATGCCTTTTCCAAATATCCGTAGATCTCATCGAGGTGAGACCCATAGAAAGATGTGGTCACCATCCTTAATCTCTAGAGGTTTCTGTATCCTGTCCGTATACAACTTCAGTCTGCTCTGTGTAGTCTTCATCCACTCCTGGATGATCTACACCCTCTCCGTGGTAGCCCATACCATATCTAGTCCCACTAGTGCTGACTCCCCTGGGTTTGTCCAGCACAGTGGCGATCTGCAAGGTCTCCCGTAAAACGCCTCAAAAGGTACCATCCCTATGGTGGAGTTATAGCTGTTGTTGTAGGAAAACTATACCAAATGTAAGTGATCCTCCCAACTATGACCAAAGTTGAGGACACATGCACGGAGCATGTCCTTGAGTGTCTGAATGGTCCGCTCATTCCAACCATCTGTCTGGGGATGGAAGGTGGTGCCCAGACATAACTATGTCCCTAAAGCCTCTTGTAACCCCTTCCATAGCTAGGAAGAAAACCGTGCATCACGATCAGAGACAATAGAAGAAGGTACTGCCTGTAAACGCACTATCTCGTACACATATATGCATCCCTTGATTTCTACTAAACCATGATCTCTGATCAGTAGGAAGTGGTCCGACTTGGTGAGTCGGTCAATGATCACCCATATCAAATCATGACTCCAGGATGTACATGGAAGACCCGTCACGAATCCCATGGATATACGATACCACTTAAACTCTAGGACCGCTAAGTTCTGTACCAAGCCTGCTGGTACCTGCTACTCTGCCTTCAATAGCTAACAAGGGAGGCACCGAGAGACAAACTCAGCTACTTCCATCTTCATGCCTGGTCACCAGTGCTATCGTCAATGGTCATGTTACATCTTCGCCACACCTAGATTTACCGTTATTGGGGAAGCGTGGAACTCCCTCAACACTTCCTCCTGGAGTGCAACTGGTACAATGGTAAGTCCCCTGATGAGGTTGACATGAACCCCACCTTCATAAAATCCATTAGGTGACTGCCCTGTGGATATCTGGATATGTCGTGTCTCATAGTTATCATCTCCACATTGTGCCTCCCTAATTTTCTGAAAAATTGGAGGAGTGAATGTGAGAGATTGTAGATAGGAAGCACCGTCCATGTCCACAAAGGTTATCTATAAAGACGCTAGCTGCTCTGTTGCCTCTCTTAGCAACTGTATACCAGATATCCTTCTGAGATCATCCACAAAAACATTCCCCTTTCCAGGAGTATAGACTATCTCGAAGTCATAGTCCTGGAGGAACTCAAGCCAATACAGTTGTCTCATGTTCAGGTACTTCTAGGATAATATATACATGAGACTCTTTTGATCATAGTACATTGTAAACTGTTCGAACATCAGATATTGTTGCCACATCTTCAAGTTGAAGTCCACTACTGCTTACTCCAGGTCATGGGTAGCATTCTTCTTCTAGTTCTATCTCAGCTGCCGAGAACCATATGGGATCACTTCTCACTCCTGCATCTGGACAAACCCATTTCTAGTTACTCATGCATCTCGTAAAACTATGTACCATACACCCTCCTCTGGAAGCCTTAAGATGGGGGTACTAGTCAGCCTCTGCCTCTGCTCCTAAAAGCTCTTCTGGCATCCCTCCCACCACACGAAGGGTTGCCCATTCTTTGTCAAGGCTGATAGTAGTTATGCAACCTCGGAGAAGTCTAGAATGAATCTCTGATAGTATCCAACCAAAACCAGGAAACTCCATACCTCTGTCACACTCCTGGGTGGATCCCAAGGAAGAACCGCCTCAATCTTCGCTGGATCTACTGCAACTCTAGCCTCCGAGATGACGTGTCCCAAGATGTAAACCTCTCAAATCCAAAACTTTCACTTAGAGAGCATACCTTAATGTTGGTTCTCTAGGAGTGTGTCCAGTACTATCTACAAATGGTAGGCATCCTCCTCCTCAGTAGTCATGTATATAAGAATTTATTCGATGATGTCCACGACAAAGCGATCAAGGTATGGATGGAAGATCCTGTTCATGAGACACATGAACACTGCTGGAGCATTAGTTACGCTGATGGGAATAACCAAGAACAAATAGTGGTTGTATCGACATCTGAAGGCCATCTTCTTCACATACTCCTCTCGAACTCTGAGATGGTGATGGCCTGGTCCGAGGTTTATCTTTGAGAACCATCATGCTCCCTTGAGCTGATCAAAGAGGTCATCAATCCTCTGGAGTGGGTATTTGTTCCTCATGGTCACCTGGTTCGAACAGAAGTAGTTGACACAAAACCTCAAGCTCCCATATTCCTTCTTGCAGAATAGAATCGGGGATGCCCAGGGAGAAACACTGGGCTGAATGACTCCCATCCCATACAAGTCCTCTAGCTATACCCACAAATCATGATGAATAACGGTGGCCATTCGATATGTTGGAGTAGATATCAGTGTTGTCCCAGAGTACATGTCAATGTAACAGTCCACCCCTCTATGAGGAGGTAGTCCATGAACATTGTCGGGGAAAAAATCAGCATACTGGTCCACCACTATAGTATAAGTCGAGCTCTCCACATCATCTGCTCTGAGGGTAAGGCAAGCCAACTGGTGAGTGATTGGTTGAACCCTCCTCCGAGTAAGTCTATCCTGTACTTTAAAGGTTACCTTCCCGCCGGTGAAGGTGAACCTGGTCCCATCAGTGCGAACACACCACAATTTTCTCCTAATACAACAAATATGTGAATGGACTGTAGATAACTAGTCCATTACCATGATGATGTTTAAGGGCCTCGACACCACTACGATGAGATCACAGCTGAAGATCTCACCTCCTAGAGTAAGCTCACACTGTCAGAACCAGAGCATAATCCTCAAGTATGCTCTCATAGGAGTCTCTAGATGTAAGGATCGAGCCGATGGCTCTGTTGGAATCTCTGAGCTCTGAATGAGGACCGTGTTAATGAATGAGTGACTAGAACCTATGTCAATAAGAACTGTAGATATGGTGGATATGACATAGATCGTACCTCAAATCTTCTCTGGAGCACCATGGTCATAAGCCTCAGCTGCCTGAAGCTGAGCTCTCCCCTATACACATGATCCATACTGTCGAGGTGGAACTCTTTGTTGTGGTGGTGGAAACACCACGAAACATCATCCACCACTAGCTGCTCAAATAGCTCCTCTGCCACATCCGCCTGCACCCTGTGGACCACCTCGATCGAACCTCTACCTCTACCTGGGAAGTCATTAAACTGTCTGTTAATCATCTAAACGGAGGGTTAGATAGTCATGTGCCCTGTGACCCTGCCCGCAGCATGAGTAACACTGCCTTCTCTTGGTAGGTATGTCACTTTCTCTAGTGCCTCGTACAACTAATCTTGAGTTATGCATTCGTACACCCGTGGGTTTGGTCCTCTTGGACCACTACTTCATCTCTCTACTACCATCTACAAAAGACTTCGCTGCATGTCATCTTGTAGTGAGTCTTGCTGCTGGGGTCTGCTCATCATGAAAACACTCTACTAAGAGGGATCTCTCCAACACCCCCTCCTGTTTCAGTATGCTGATGTAGATTATCGAGGCTCTGAACTCTCACCTGAGTCCCTTCTCAACGGTCTGTGCCCTTAAGAATGGTTCCCGCACAATATACGTGGAGTAGAGAAAGAGGTCGGTGAACCTCGCTAAGTACAATGCCATCGTCATGCTACCCTACTGTAGATGCAGTAGATCCTGAATTTTCACTGCTCGAAGGGTTTTAGGAACAAAGTCCACCCAGAATAGGCTCACAAAGTCTATCCGGAGTAGTGTCACCACATCGTGGACCTGAAGTATCAGGCTCCACCATCTGCCTGCTACTACATGAAGGAGACTCGCAGCAAGAATCACTATGTAGTCTGATGATGTCCCTACTAGCCTAAAAACTCTCACCACAACCCCCTGCCAATCCTTATCCACATGTGGCTCCATCTTTCATATGAACCTAGGTGGCCTCTAGCGCTGGAACTCAGGTAACGCCCTCAAGAGGCGTGCATCATCTACTGCTGGGGCTGGTGGCATCAGTGGCCCAATGAGAAGTGGTATCTCTGGTGCCTCCACAAGTAAAGGACCCTACACCGAGGGCTTATTTCTCAGTGGGCTATCACCGCATACGACTCTCGGCGCTCTACAGGGAGGCATCCTGAAAGGAACAGATGCGGAATGGTCAAAAGACTATACCTGGTGAGCTGACCTAGTTGAGAAGACTTAAAGAAAACATTTGAAAACACACACACACTCAGTGTTTTCATGTACTATGTTGTAAATCAGCAGTCAGGGTCCTGGTGTTTGGATACGTTGGTTTCCGGCACCAACACCGGACTCCCGGAACTGAAAACCATAATTAGTACCCTTTACACTATTACTTCATAGAAAAGAATGATCAGAGTCATAAGTTCTGTGGTAGAACCGACTCCTCTGATACAAATTTGTCAGGACCCGTCCTCAGGACCCATGCTGTGACTACCCCAAGCCTTCCTTCCAAATGCCAAGGGCTGGCGACTAGCACCAAAGGCGTAAATCCCTAAACTGGGAAGACATTACCTTTAGAGAAAGTAAACACACAAAATCATAGTACACAACAAGGATCAAAACACTAAGAAAAAACTATAAACAAAAGTGTGTTGGAAAACAAGATGGGCCAGAAATACAATACCACCTATAAAGTAAAAGTACAACTGAAAAAGGACAAAACATCTAAAAGTTAAAGATAACCTCTTGGATCTCCCTCCGGGGTTCCTACTTGAAGGGTAAGTACATATGGTTATCTCAACACAACACAACTGTCAGACTAATCTATGTACCAACTCGTCGTAAGGTCCACCTCCAGGCACCGTCCAGTCCTAGCACTCTCAACCTCCATCAGTTTTGTTCGTTGTCTACATCCAACACAATGAGGTTCAAAAATAGCCCATGTAGGGTTGAGAATAACGATACTCAGTAGGGACCCTAAGAACCTCAAGGTCTCACTAAATCCAACAAGGATAATCCACAAGTATGAAATCAACATTTACCCATCACTTATGTATATTCCCATACATTTACATATGTTATCTAGTAACCCATCTCATTCATGAGGTAAAAAAAAGTCATAGACTCAGCTCAAAACTAGGATTTTATTCTTGGGGTAGTAACAAGTAACAACCCCCCCCCCCTCATTCTTACGAAACCTCTGCTGATGGTGTACTCCTCCTCTATCAAGTACAGTGGGCCTACCATGTCACATAGAGGTGCTTCCCACCATCCGAGACTGCTGTAGTACTCCTCCTATCGAGTACCGTGGGTTTGTTGTGTCACATAGAGGCGCTCCCCATTGTGGGTCTGCCGCGCTCACATAGAGGTGCTCCCCCTCATAGCCTACTGAGGTACTCCTCCTTTCGTGTACCATGGGTTTTACACGTCACACAGAGGATCTCCCCAATGTGGGAATTACGTGTCACACATAGGCGCATCCCACTAGTCTAGTCGAAATACTCTGAGTCGAATGGTCAGAAGTGGTCAGGTCTCAGCCAGTTATTGGGTCTGCGCACTCCGCTCGCTCATCTCCAGGAGGGTCCACTCCACATGCTAATGGTCGATACTCCAAATGTCACTAATTCCCATGTAGAAGCATCTCAAAGGTCCATTTAATCATAGAGGTCTCAACTCAATAAACTACGCATAAATCGGACACCAAATCTGTGAGTTATTCGCATTTCTGTCCAGGGACCCTGTAGGTTTTTAGGTTCAAACCAACCTCAACATATCCCAACTATTTCCAAACCTCATGTAGAATATGCCAAAAGAACCATCTCTCTATAATCTTTCTGTCTCCATAGATGGTTTGTCGATCGAACACCCATAACCCATGATACAGTTGAAAAGGTGTAAATAGGAAAAAGGGGGTCCTGGTCCGGTCCGTCTCAATTGGACTGATCTGGCCTGACCCGGGTTTGTACCGGGGTCTGACTCGATCCGCAGGTTTGACCCAGTCTGAGGGAGAGGCCCAAACCATGTGGTCATCCCAACCCGAGTGGGATGCCCGACCTGAAGGCAGCCCAAGCTGAGGGGGCGGCCCAGCCCGAGGGCGGCCCGACCCGGATTGGCGGCCCGACCTGAGAGTGGCCCAGCCCGATGGTGGCCAAGCCCGGTAGCCCGAAAGCTCACTAGTTCAGCCTATGCCATGGCCAGAGGGAAGTCGTACGCCCCTAGCTCCCAAAAGACTCTGTCGTTCAGGTGGAGCTCCAACCGGCGCCAGGTGGTGCCTGTCCACCACAGACGGGACCCGACGGGGTCCCGCTCATCCCGGCTGGCCTCCGCGCGGTGCGACAACACCACGCCCCTCCGCCTCAGACCCCAGGGATGAGGCTCTCCATCCACATAGCATTTTGGTGCCTCCCCCTCTTTGCGACCCGACGGCCTTGCGGCGCGGATTTCTTCGTGGTCAGCCCATCATCATCCGTCGTTGCTTATATTGTGGTCAGTTCCTCCTTCGGTAGTGTTGCACTGCCACAATCATCAAAATATGAGAACAACAAAGGGGGATGGTCGGGCCATGTTTGTCTGTTCCCATCCCTCCTAGTTATGGCATTATCAATTGGAAATTCACATTACAAAATTCTAAAAGTAGAAGAACGGAAATGAATTCCACTCAAAACATCTACCTTGCTTGTCGTTCGTTGACGGTGGATGAAGGGTTCGAAGTATTTGAAGTCGAAGACAACGTTGTTGGTGTTCATCATGGGCTAAAGTTTCATCCTTCGACTAAAGGTTCTTCATTAGTGGAGTAAGTCTTCTTCGTGGACGAATTCTTTCTCTCCTCAAAGATCTAGCAAGATTCCAACCAAATATTATAGATGAAGTTTTATATTATTTGTGGGCAAAACCATTTGAATTACTGCGTTTAATTAAATGAGAAAACTCATTTAATTAATGGGCGGTGTTAGCAAAAATAATTAATGGGGGTAGGTGAAGAGTGTCATCCTACTTTATTGGATGTTAAGGGGGATTAATAATTGTGTGGGCCCCACCAAGGTTATCCTCCAAAGGGAGGTTATGGGTGGATGGACCCCACCACTAACCTCCTCTTGGATGTTTTAACCCCCAAGAAATAAAAATAAGCTATTTTTTTTATTTAACTTAATTAAATCCCCAAAAATCTAACTTCTATTCTCGTCAGAACGCAACTGAGGTGAAGGTATATCTAAGAAATCACCAAAGTTTTGAGTTCAACGGTTCCCAGAGATCTCAGTTCCGAGTGCCGGTTAAAAAGTTATGAAATCATACTTGTACGTTTACTGAATGTACAGGAAGAAAACTTAAGAAATTGATTCTGGGCACACCGGGCCTCAGAACCAAGTGCTGTTAGTTTTCGTGGGCTCGTAAAAATCCCATGAATTTACAAAAAAAAATTATTTTCCATGGAATTTCCTAGTCATTACACCCTATATTTAATGATGAATTTATTTATGTTCTACCAATACAAAACCAATATAGAATAAAAATGATTTAAATGAAGTTATGAAATATTTTCATGGACTTCTATTTACAATGGTTGATTGATAAAAGTTATAAATATAAAATATATTAATTAATCAATTTATTATTTTGATTGATAACTCCAAGTATATTTTTTTGGTTGTGCTTGATATGTTATACTAAAAATTGAATATTTGAAAGTATGTGTAAAACTAGAATTAAAAAATATTTTCACTATTCATGGATGTGTAAAAATAATAACTGTCACAAAATAATTATCAGGATCCACCTCTACAATTGTGATAACATATCACTTCCATTCTCTCTATGCCTTGGATATTGTTTTCATTTATTGCCTCTAAAAAACACTGGACCGAGAAATTGTATTTTACATTTCCAATCAACCTTCAAAATTTAATAGTCTGATGCATAGAATTTTAAAACATGAATCATATCATGGTTCCACTAATAGTGTTTCAAGGATGATTCTTCATTCACTTTTGTCATGTATGACATTGAGATTTCATTCAACCATGATATTTATCTATCTATCCCCATAATGAGAACTCCGTATTATGATTTTTATGTCCAATAGAATAAAGACACTATGATTCACCTAAATAAAATGATATTTTAGTGAAACTATAGAAAATATAATAATTTGTATCAAATAATCTTACCACTAATTCCTTTAGATGACTCATATGTGACACACTAATGAAGCGGTCTACCATGGTTGTTGGAATGATTCACATAATTACCTACATTTAATTAATATTAAAAAATGGATAAGAATAATATAATAATACGTGATTAATATTGAAACTATTAAAATTGAATTAATATCATAAAAAGGAAACAAAAAACCTAACTTATGATTCTCAATCATTTATTCTAGGAAATCGATGTCATTCCCCTATTAAGATTTATAACCAAACAATATATTCAAGTTCATTATAGTTATTTATAATGTGTTTCAATATTATCCACATATTATCACTTGGGAGGGTAAGTATAGGTGTGTAGTAAGGCATCTTCATCATGAACTTGGTATTAGTCAATTCAATGTCAAATGTTTTCTTCATAGCATTATTATCCATTTTTTACAATAATTCTAGAGCCACAGTCACTCGTAGTATCCATAGAAGGATGTAATTTACTGGGAAACACATACCATAATCATAAATTATATTTTATTATATTATCTTATATATAGAAATATCTCTAGGGTTATCACTAAATAATTCTAGTCCAATACCCTAAAATTTACAGGACCATCATAAAAAACCAAGCATAATGACCTATGCATTTTACAAATATTTTTAAATTATTTGTTACATAATTACCCATTAAATATATAAAAGGATCAAAAGTCCTAGTTTCATTTAATAACATGAAATATAATAAAAATTCTAAAAACTAAAATAAAGAATATTAATATTAATCTCCATAATGATCTCACAAACCCCTTTGAGCTCCAGAAATAGCATATGATTACTTGATGAACACTATAATGAAAGGGTTGAGTGTTAAATATGAGTATTAGAATAAAAATTATAGAGATTCCTAATATATAAATCCACATGAATCATATTGTGTCATAATGGGAAGGATAATTAATAATTATATGTGAGAATATCATAAAGAACAGTGTATTATATGATAATAGAAATATAAGTAAGGGGAAATAATATAAAACATGATATAAAAATAAGTCATGTCTACCCACAAAGACAACATCACATATTGGATAGAGTCTAATAATGGATTATGTTCACTCTATTATTCACTATATATAATATCAACAAAAAAGTACCTTTGCATTGGCACATTATCATTGTGAACCCATTCGATCATGCATATTCTTATATGTTCCTAAATGGGAATATATCATAAGGTGTAATCATAAATCATTTAACAAATGTAATTAAAAAAATTAATTTCCCATTAAATTAAGGGTTAACAATAATGTTATATAATTCTGAGACGTGTATAGTGAATTTATAATCATTCCATAACAATTAGATGATATATAGTCTGAGATTGTGGAAGAAAGCTCATAGCCCCATAAAAAGGGTTTTTCAGAGACATCCCATAACATATTATTTGATATTTTTTTCAATTTCACATTATGTCAGGTATTGTAAAATTATTTTCTTAAATTAGCTAATTCATAATATTTTCTTTATATATTTGATATATTATAATTTTATTATATCCATTTATATCCATTTCAATGTAATTTAGTGATTAATTTCATTATTGAAATATAGTTCAATTCATAGAATCAAGCATATATCACATGTATATAGTTGTTGATGTTCAAATAAAATGATACTAAAACAATTGAAGGGAAATAAATTAATCTTAATATAAGTCAATAATTTCAAAATTTTCCAAATACCCATATGACTTCCAACATAGTGTTGATTTTTTTTAAAAAAATCTAGTATTATAATTTTAGTTCATTTAAAAAGGTTTACATAAAATCTCTATGGATATATATTAAACTAAATATAGTTTAAATATATTTGTTATAGAGTGTAAAAAATCTATAACATAAATTAATGTAAATTTCAAACATGTTATATGTAAATATAAACATTCCATGATAGTAGTTGTGGAATACAAAAATGAATCATCCATGATGGTAGCGAACATACTTAATATAGACAAAAATATTATTTTTTAATTTGTTTAGATGAGAAAGGGGTGGATGGTAGATATTCCATTACTAATATAAATTAATAAATTATATATGATATTGGAGTCATTATTCTATTTTGAATGATGTAGGATATTACTGGGAAGATGAGGAAATGAATTTACAAGAGATATATTGAGAATATTACCTATTAAATGTCTCCTCATTGAAATACAACATAAGGCACAATGAATTTGATTTTTGTTTTTGATACAAGAGTAACTAGGTTATGGGGGCGATATTAGTGATGTGAATTGGGTATTGTTCCATAAATATTCATTACTTATGAGGTGTGTGGAGAAGGGTTTGTGAGGTGTGGTATTTATAAGGTCAGGATATGAGTGTTTTAGATTATTGTATTCATTATTTTAACATTAATTATACATACTGACAATAATATAAATTATAATTTACCGATAGAGTAAATGGTTCTTGTATGTTCAAACTAATTGGTACTAACATAATACATTTCTCTAAAAGACATTTATTTAGTATATAATGTTAAATTTCATTTGTTACAATATAGTCTATGAAATCTAAAGATATCTGTAATAGTGGTCAGTCTAAGAAACTACTCAATTTAATTTTTCTTATAAAAGTTCAAATATATCTAATTAGTAGTGATAATGTTCTAACCAAATTATATATTCCCCAACATGATACTCATGTACACTGTAATTTTTTTTATAAATTATCCTTTTTATAATTTATTAGTATGGTATTCAAATTCTCATCATTATCCTCTTTATGAAAGATTTTATTATAATATCATCTCTATAGACTACCACAAAATTTTCATCTTAATCTACAATGTCTCTATTAATTAAATGTATGATGATTTATTGATATTTATAGAGTTTTAAAGGCATCATTTTGAACTCATTGGGTTTATAACCTCTTTGAAAGAAAATTTTGATATTATAATTCTTCTTCAACCATAATTAGTGATTTCTTGATCGAATACCCACCATATAAATTTATCATCCACAAAATTATTATTGAACAAGTTACCTAGTTTTTATAATAGAGGATATTTTTTCATTATTGGGATTTTTCGGATTTCACAATATTTATATTGAGATAAATTTTCAACTTATTCTTCATGATGATGAGAAATGGATAAATCCATAATGTAGTACTCAGGTGTAAAAAATGTATTCCTCGATTTTCTTGTAATTGATTTTCATCTCTTCCAACTCAACAGGAAAAATTATGTACAAATAATAGAATATGGATTGACATCCAGGTATATGATTGATTGAGAACTTTCCCTTTTATTCAAGAGGATGACTAGGAAACTCATTGAGGAATACATAAATAAAACCCTTCCCAAAGGGCTTGACATCAAGTATGATTCTCTCTTCTTTCTCAAACATTTTATCCAGGTATTACTAACCATAATGTATTAAAATATATACTCCATAATTATATACCAAAAAAGATTCATCCTCCAACTTACATGTGTATGAAATAGGAGGATTACATGTAATTTGAAGTGTTGTATCCCTCTTCTAAAAAGATATATTGGATTTATATATAGACAATAAACCATTTCTAAATATATCCTAAAAAATTAATCAATGACCCCTTAATTAGTGCTCTACTCCATAAAAAATGGTGTTTTTTCCATTTTACATTTTTTACTTGAGGTACCTTAGACCATTAAAAGTCTCCAACCAATAACATGACCTTATGGAAAAATAATCAATATATTATTATTTATCATAGTCTTAATAAACAGATTCTTCTATAGAAATGATCTAAATACACATAATAAGTGACCTATCATACTTTCACTGATTCCAATGATGCCATAGGTGTATCATTCATGTCTTTTGACCTTTTCATAAAATACCCAAATATACAGATCATCCTTTTTATATAGTATAACAATATACCTCAATATTAAAGGATAGAGAGTTCAAGAAAATAATTTATGGATAAATATTTTCTCCATTTCCTCCCATTTAATGGAATAAATATCACCTTTGGACATTATACTATTTATCAATGTAAACTAATAATTAGATTATCCCTAAATGCGATGAAATGGAAATCACTACATTCAATTTCACTATATATTGGAGGGAAGATACTATTTTATAAATATTGTTAATCCATTTTTCAATGATGAGGGGATCTAAAGATACCCAAAATACTAGTGGCATATATCATATAAAAACATGACTACTACATTATGTTTCCTCATACACGGAGGGTGTTCTTGAATTTCCGTTGAATAAAACGTATCAAGATCTAGTAGAGAATGTATTTCCATCATTTTTGTACCTCCCTATATCATACTGATAATAATATCATCGATGAAATCATTATTTCCCCACAAAATTGGTTCTTGGAAATATTTTCGTTATTTCCATATATTAACAAGTGAAAAAATAAGATGATAATTCATTGATAAATAAATAGGAAACTTATAAAAATATAATAAGAAACCTTTATTTTATAATTGTATCGTATCATATCAGTATCTAGGTTTCAATTTATGTTATCAATGTTAAAGTTTGTAATTAGTATTTCCAACCTAACAATATATTTACATCCTTATTAGTATCATGGAAAGAGTTTTTAAAATTTCAAAACATATCCTAAGGAGTATCAATCAATATGTGAAACAAGGCCTCATTTTCATACAACTGGTGATGATTGAGTCAAATAAAAATGCCTGATTTTCTGAGCTATTACACATAAGTGAAACTATTATACATCCACATCCTTATGTAATATTTATATAGTGATTTAATTTCTTGGAAACCAATATCTCCTTATTTCTCCAAGTATTCCTGATATTTTCCAATGCATAGAAATATATCTAGGAGTATCACTATATCATTGTATTAACAATCCCCAAAATTTATAAAGTCACCCACTTATAAAATAAATATTGACCCATGCCATTTATACATATTGTTTTATTATTTTTATCATGAATATAAATTAGTCCAAAAAATACTCATGAGGCCTAGTATATTTTGACAACTTGGTTCATAATACATTCAAAGGAAATTAAAACATGTCTTCCTTATTTTACTCACCACAATGACATCCTAAATCCTGAAATCCTTATAATTATTTGGTATTAGGATTCATGATCTTTTATAATTAGAGAATCTAAAATAATCAATTGTTTTCTCATTATTTTTGTGGAATGAGTTATTATAATACATGACCATCAAAAAATATATTCCAAAGTTCATATTAATCTCCCCATTGTTATTAGATATGTTATGATCCTATGTACATATATATTTCCAAATTATTAATGTGATGATTTATGTTTCCTCTTCCAGATGATGCATTTCATTATTCAATCCATGAAATTTCAATAGTATTGATGCCGAGCTAGTATATTATCATTCCATAATAGTACACATCCCATGCCCTTATTTTATGCAATGATATATAACATGAATTATTACCCACATGATAGTATAGTAAGGAATACTATATTAATAATAATTTCTTTGAATTCATTTAAGATCACATTCTATTAACTAGTCAAATGAAATTACAGACCCTTCCAAGTCTCATTGGTTTTCATGTTTACTATCATGATATTTTTCCCAAAAATAAATATTAAGAAATATATTTTAAATGGAAACACTTTATCTAAAATATACATTATAGTATGGAGAAATCATTAATTTCCATTTTAATATAACAGTCCTTAGATAACCCTTTTTTAGTACTAACATGCCTAAAAATGATACTTTATCCATCCATTACTCACATTTGTTGTACATTGTATATATCTTATCCCATCACGATGTCTTTAGTATGATATTAAAATAGTCCCCACTCCCCCTTTTTATAGAATTCTATGATAATTGCATCTGTAATTACTACCAAAAATATATTGATGTGATCTATAAAAACCGTATTTATTATGTCGACAAATAATTCCATGGAATTAGTGATTTTGAATGGAATCACAATGAACTATTAGTTACTATAACTTGTTAAAGAGGCTTTTGTGGAAATATATTACTTCATCACTAATACTTGGTGACAAGCCAACCAATGGTCCGCTTTTTAGAAATAAAATCCCCCATAAAATTTAATTTGAATTTCATCTCTATATAGAAATGAAAACATGTTCATTATTGTTATTGTGTTCTGTTCATGATAATATATATTGTGTAATATTGAAGAATTATTCTTATTTAAAACTAATATCTGTGCACCCCATGTAATTTCACTCAGGAATATGAAGCCCTTTTACATATTCTCTTTTAAATTATTCTTCAATTATTCTAAATCTATAATTACTATTCATTTTGGAATCTTGAATATGGGTTATATCCTTGTATAAGATCAATTGAAAATTTAAACTCTTAGACTAGATGAATACAAAGAAACTCTTCAAGGAAGAAGTATGTATAATCCATCTCAATGTGACTGTATTTGAGAAATAATATCTCTTTTTTTCTTAGTCAGTTTATCTAGATATTATTACTCATAAGGTTATAATATCCACACATTAAATGAAGAATCCAATGTAGATTCATCATCCCTTGTAAACATGTATAAAATTAGAGAATGAATCTATTTGTTAAGAATGATTTTCCTCAACCAATATTTGATTTTGGAATTATATAAGGAAAATCAATACTTCCCTAATATAACATCATAATCCACTAAAGGTTCTATGAAATTATTTTCATAGAGGTTCAGTCTACAAACATTGTTCATGAGAATTAATATACATGGAATATAATAGTTTTTCCATTTATTGTTCTCATATATTACATGTCTTAAATGATTTCGTATAGTGATTGAATAGTTCTATTAATCATTCAATATATGAATTCATGTTTAGAACTAGAATCAATATATATGTTTTCTATCGTTGAATGAATTAATATCTTACCTACCATCACATCATAATCAAGATCCACCTAAGTAGTGGTTAACAAATATCCCATTCTATTAACACTAGGCTATAGAGGTTTTTCTATTGGTTTTGACTAAAAACTATTGTATTGGGTAATTTCCTTGAATAATACACAATTTTCTAGAATCTATATCTACGTATCTCAGGATGATTGTTCATATGAACCATCTATTATTTATAAGCATTAGTGGGATTATTAATATCATTTTAAAATTTATTACCATGATTTTCCTTTATTACATAATTTAATCGTATACATTTTTCATTCAAATCATTTTTAGGATATGTGTTCCCAATATATTAACATGTGGGTTATTGGGTTTTATTTCTTCATTGAGAACTATCTATTTTTCCTCCCAGTTAATACTCTATATATAACATATTATCTCCAGCACAATGAAAATTTTAAGACTCACCAATCTATATCCT
Organism: Viscum album; assembly: GCA_963277665.1. Taxonomy (NCBI): domain Eukaryota; kingdom Viridiplantae; phylum Streptophyta; class Magnoliopsida; order Santalales; family Viscaceae; genus Viscum; species Viscum album. The sequence continues at coordinate 1,470,946,365 of OY728127.1, read as the reverse complement.
CAACATAAGCGAAAAAAACAATCCCACAATTTCTATCAACATTATTAATTATTAAATATTTTATTAGATTAAACATTATCACACAAAGGAAGTTTTCTATAAGGTTGTTATCATGATTCTTTCCATGTACATATACTATCTTAATAAAATTGATATGGGAATACTTTAGTAATAGGGAATGGAAATTTAAATAATGAAATTATAATTAATATCATATAAATAATAAATAAATACTAGTATATATTTCTATATGGTTTATTCATGGTTATCTAAGGATATTTAGAATTTATGGTATCCAACAAAATAATATATATATGTTCTCTGAAATATTATATTATCATCCTTTGAATTTTCCGTATAATATCCATCTATAGTGCCAAATATAGGTGTGAAATATAGAATCATTATAATGAAATAGAATAAAATCATGTTAATAACCAATTCATATTAATTATGGTTATTACCACCATGTACACGTATATTATCATCCACTTGTTGAATCCAAACAGGGATGAAATTTATGGGAAGGCACTCACCCCATTTTCAAAAAATAGTATTTTATATTCTTCTATACATAGACATTTGACAATGGTTTACACTAATGTATTTCATTCCTAACCCCAAAAATTAATTTTTTCAACCTCTTAAACCAACTGTAGAGAAGAAATCCTTTTAACCATATTATTAAATGACTTTTAAAAAATTTAAATCTATAAAATGCAAAAAAAATGATCTAAATAACTATTTTCAATGAAATAATAGATACATAAAACTATTAATGCAATTTATTAGAAAATATTAATATATTAATCTTAATAAAAAATTTATAAAACCGATTTATCTCCTAAAACTATATAGGATAACATAGGGAATACATAGGATAATGGGGTGTGTTATATAGACCAGTAAAGGAATGAAAAAGATAGAGAACCATAACATAAATATTAAAAGGATTAACATGGTATAAAAAAGGAATATATCATGAAAAACATCATGTGAGAATCTCAAAAATTACATGGTATAAAATGATCATAGAAACAAAAGAAATTTACAAAAACTGAAGAGATTTCTTAATAATATGTACATCCAAACCATTAAGAAAAAATCGTATTGCAGAAAGAGTCCAATAATGGACTATGTTAATTATTTAATAACCAACCTAATAAATCATGAGAAAAAAGAAACAAACCATTTCATTTGTTTAATATATGAGTTCAAGCATCATTACATGTACTTTCTTACATGCTCCATAAAAGGGAATCAGTCATAAGGTATAATCATAATGAATATAGGAAATGACTTTATGGAATGTATTAACATATAAGGGGAATAGAAAATAATAATGGTATATATTTTATTGGAATATATAAATAATAATTAATTATTACATATCATATATTATATTGAGGAAGTGATTTAGAGATAGAATTGTTAGAACCTTAGAAAAAATTTTGGTTCAGAAGCATCATTTACCTTATGTCTATCTATTCCTTAATTTCACATAACATCCAAGAAAATCAAATTAGAGTCATTAATTATATAATTCACAATTATTTAGATATATATTTAATTTATTAAAATTATTATATTAATTTATAACCATTTTAAGGATATGTGATGTTTAATTTCATTTTTAGTGCATTCAACTTATGGTTTCTTGATCCGATTACTTGTGGAAAATTGATGGTGCTCTTATAAAAAGAGAATAAATATGTAAATCATAAATTAAATGGTAAAAATGTACTCATATTAATTTAAATGTTCCAAAATATCATTTTTTCTTATGACATAGAGTTTATTCCTTTACTAAATTTTATATCATTATACAATTAGTGGATCTATATAGATTTACCAGCTATCCTAACTTCATTTTGATTTATTAAATATTATAAAAATAATTTGAATAAAGAATGTGAAATTTAAGTAATATAACTTATTTTTTCATTATAAATTATTGTAAGTGAATTTTAACATGCCATTAATGTGGTACAATAAAACAATAATAGAAAATCCATGATGTTGGTGAACATATATAATATGGACAATGAATTCATTTTTAAAAAAAGTGGAGATGATATTTGATGGATAGTAGATATTCCATAATTGATTTAACAATATACATTATATATGATCATGGAGTTTTTATTCCACATCAGATGATCTATATGAGGATTTGGTATTAGGAGACAAGAATTTTAAAGATGAAAATTGAGAATCTTAACTCCAAAATGCAACCTCCTTAACATTCCCCATAAGGAACATGAGATTTCACCTATAATTATACTTGAATCACTAGGGTTTGGTGGAGAGACTAGGGAAGGTAATTGGGTAGATATTAGGAAATATACATGGCATATATGTTTTTAGGATAATGGATTCTGGGGATTAGTATTTATAATTGGAGCATTGGGGTGTTTTTGAATATTAATTTCCTTAGATTATTATTTTTTCTCAATAATATAAATTTTATTTATTAGTTTTCATATATATAGGAAAATTGTTGGGATATATTGAAATAATGGATTCATACATCATCCATGACTAAGTTATTAATTTATTTAGCATATAATGTTAAATAAGGCACTTAGTTGTATTTCACTATTCATCACAAATCATATATCCTTCCAAATTACAAGAAAATAACCACAAATATAGTTATATATCTGGATTAAAAAAATTATATTCAAATCATGATAATAATTTTTCAATATAGGAATTTTATTATTAAAATCCTCATTTATTCAAAAATTTCCAATAATAATATTTTATAAATTTTTGGACATGTTGAAAACTATATTAAAGTCTCATTAAAGTATATTATCATTATAATAAGACATAATATTAATATCTATACCTATTTTTCAAAATAATATATATTATAATTAATTATATCTATTATTAATGTGAAATATGAACAGTTATGTTTTATAGATATAAAAAAATGTAATTTATTATTCACCAAAACTGTTTACATTTGTCCTGATATGAATATTTCATATTTTTTATATGATACTAAAATATTAGTTTTCACTAAAATTGGTGATGTTACCATTCTATGTGTAATTTTGGCATTCAGGATGTTAATATTACTATTAGAATGGTTATATTACTGTTCTAATGATTAAATTTTGGATGACCATATGGGTTTCCTATATCTTTTATATACCCCATATTTCATTCAAAATTCATTAAAATATTTTTTTTAACATAAGTGTATTTTTATTTTTATTAAATATGAACATTCTATTACAAAAATTATGCTTCATTTCAATAGTTTTTTTTTCATGAGTGGGGTTAGTCTAGTGGATTGATTATATCTAAACATTCATATTGTAGTTTTCTAATTTATATTTTTCCCATTTTAATATTTTAAATTCATATATCAATTTTTATTCACTAAATATAATATTTAAATTAATATAATAAAATTTATTTCTATCATGGGGTTTTAATATATTTTTCTACATTATTAAATATGAAACAATTATAAGAAGGGAAATTGACCTTTAAAATTATGGTTCATTTAAACTAGATTTTCAATAAACACATTATTATAAATTATTATTGAATATATCTTTATAGGATATGGGATATATAATTTATAGATATTGATAATAGAAATTTTATGGTGATAAAATATACATATATGTTCCTAAATATTTTACATTATGTAGCAAATATGTTATTGTGTTATAATATGAAGGCATGAATTTTCCATGTTTTAATAACATTATAAATTCTATCTATTTTCAATTTACTAAAATTAGGCACCAATAAAAAATTTGTAAGTAATATTTCTAAGGTTATTTGTAAAAAGTTGGAAGGGTGTAGTGTTTTGTATTACCTTGTTAAATCTAGTAAATGGAAGGGTTATATTAGTTTCATTAATATGGAAATAAAGGAATTCAATAAGATATACATAAATATGACATTATATTATTATAATGGAGTGATGATACTAATTGTTCACTAGTATTGAGATTGTGGTAATTGAATGATTCATTTCATTGCCATGCCTCCACCATGAAATTAAGGACTAATGATTGGTCATTTGTTGAGGTTGTGTGGGGTTTTCAATGAAATGAAATGTGAAGGATTGTGTAAACTAATTAAAGGCCTTCATAGGATGGTGGATTGGTTAATAAATCTTTTTATTTGAGACAAAGGTATATATGAGAACCTCATAAGGATCATGGATGACTGTTTGTGGATGATAACATTGATATGGAAACAAATGATAATTTTTTCCCATGTACTATACGAGGTACCATATTTATCACAAATATAATAATTAAAAAATTATTTTATAATGGATTATCTTTTCCTTATATATATATGTGAGTAACACAATTCTTGAGAAACCATATTAACATGATGATTTTTTCTATGAAAACTGATACATTGTATGATGATAAGAATGAGTGTGTAACATCCCCGGTAAATAATGAACTTGAAATTTTTATAATATTTAATATTTTTTAATTAAATATTATTTTTTACATTAAATGGGATTCTATGTATGATAGCGTACTCTACACACAATAACATGTTTCTTTGAAATCTCATTTCGCACACCACATTGAGTTATACCAAAAAATAATATAATAAAAATTATTATTTTAAATAGTAGTTAATGCCTAGAAATTTTATTTGTGGGAATAAAAAGAACTAACTAAAATATGATTGGACATGTTTTCAAGATGTTTTAACTTTATCCAATGAATTTTAGATGTGTAAGTAAGAATGAATCTGATTTTAAGCATGAAATACTCCAATATTCTTTAAAATTTCAATTTACCACCTTTTGATGGAAAACCTATTTTAAATATAGTTTTTTTCACTTTGAATCATTCTACATGAAATAATAAACCTCTTATTTAGAATTGGGACATCAAATATTAATTTTTGTAAAATTTCGTTATTTTTCTGAAAAAAATTCATTTTTGGATGAATGCTGAAAATTACTTCATTTTAATTCAAATCTACCGTTTAATCTTATATATTTATATGATTAGGCTATCCTTTTATTATGTTTTAAAATTTAACTATATTATATTTTTATCATTTAATCCAATGTTATTCATTGAAAATAATTTCACTTTGAAATTGGACATAATCACATGTTAGTCTTTTTGGTAGTTTTTACTTTCTAAAACCAAATTTTTTTGTTTTCACAACGATAATTAATTTTAAATTAATTTTTGTAAATAATATGTTATGAATATTGAAAAATTTATTCCATATTTTGAATCAGGAGGTCCAAATTGGGTAAATAGGTATGTTTTATTATTACACATTATAAATATTAACTTCAATAAATATTTTATATACCATGGTTAAAAGGTAAATCTAGTAAATAAGGATAAAAACTAAGATTACAATAATATTAATTCTCCAAGAACATGGCCTAACTACATTAGCTGATAAATTTATGACCATGGGTATCATTGGGTAGATTTTGTAACTCTTGATTCCACTTGTATGTGATAATGATATTTTATTAAAATTAATTTAATGTTAATGAAAATGTAACATAAACAAATATCTTTTAGTAAAAAAAATTTATATGGCGTTATATGGAATTATATGATAAATTATAAATAGTCATTAGAAAGATAAAAATATTTCCTAAATCAAGGTAGTTTATTTATAATTTTTAAACATTAAATAAATAAATGTAATTATGACACAATAGTGTTGTAGTGATTACTTAATTAATAGAGGATTCAAATAAATGATATTATAAATATTAAATTATATGTAATTTGTTTATTCTTATATCAGTTGATAATTTTTTGGATGATAGTTACATGTTATATTTGTATTAATGAATTTTTTTGAATCAATCAAGTTGTTTTGTATTTTGAAAAAAGTCATGATATGAATAGCTTCAAAATTGACTTACTTAATATTTTAAAATATAAAATATTTTATTAAATGTTATAAAATATAAAATAATCAAATATTATGGAAATTTATTATCATAAGTCTGAAATCTTATTATTTACTTATTAATTTTATATTTTTCAGGTTTTAGTAAGTATTTCGATTCTCAATGCGTCAAATTCTTGATAAAAGGATAAGGAAAAAAAAGGGTTAAATAAAAAAATGTAAGGATTAAAAAATATCGAAAACATATCCAATTATTATTGGATGATTTTATTTCAAATTATATTCCTCTTATCATATATGTTAATGTGTTTTGGACCTTTTGAAACAAAAAATCATTTTATAACTTAATAATACATTCGAACATTCCTAAAGAGACCCTCCTCCCGCTTATAAAAGGCCACCACCTATAACCCATAACACACACCTCTCAAGCCCCTTGGATAGTATAAAATATGCTCCATGAAGTTCCAAAAATCCTTATAGTCCTCCTTGAAGTTTTCCCATATGAATAAGGAAATTCATAAAATACATTTTTCTCAAATCAAATAGAGTTACATGTTTTACGAGAAGAAGCAGGGAACATACAAGACTAATCATATTTGAGTTAAGGGAACCTTTCACCCTCTTCTTTTTGTCGAATACTACTTATTGTAATTTATTTTAATTTACATTCTCTTAGGTTTGTATATGTTTTTCTATATCATTTTTTTATATATTTTAAGTCCACATTATAAGAGACCCTAATCTCTCTCATCAACTCATTTTATGAATTTTTATGTGATATTGTTAGGCTGCTGAATTTTCATAATGGAATCTCTAAAGTCAATTTCCTCTCATTAGGGATTACACATATGTCATTGACTATATTATACAATGATTATGTGTGAAATCATTGTTTGTTGTTTTAGGATTTAATTTCTACTTACTTTTTTCTGGATATATTGATGCTACACATAATCACCCCATTGATAAATTATTTTTTCATTTTAATGATATTTATAAGGGATTTCGTCTCAATTTAATATTCCATTGAGATTTATTAGTTTTAATGCCCATATTTTATTTTATATGGTGTATATACTACTCTTTGACATATTATATCATCAATCTCATTATTCTCATGATATGATATGTTTATTTTAATGTTATTCTACAATTATTTTTATTCATTTATTTTTTCAAGGGGTAAGGGACTCTATAACTAAAACAGTGTTTTAAATATTTTAACGATTTAGTCTTTTAAATACATCTGATCAATGTCTATTTTTTCAAAATGGTTTTAATATTTTCTTTATATGTCCAATAATGGTTTAAAATATTAATTCATTTAAAAGTGTCAGTGAGCTATGGGACACATTAATTCAAAAAATATCTGTATCAGATGTTTTAAATGGTATAGAAAATGATTTTGAGAAATCATTTAGTATTTCAATATATTGAAATGATATATTGTGATTTCAATGGGGAAATGTTATCCTTCCTTTATGATTTTTTATGTGTTATGATCATGTTTTGATTCTTGGAAATTGTTTATTTATACGGGTGGTTTCATGATAAACCTAGGGAGGGTGAGCCTGAGATTTCTCCCCAATGCATTGGTAAATGATGGAGGTAAATGTTAATGTATCTCCAAATAGATTTAGGAAATATATTCTGATGGGTATTCCAAAGGTTACTCCATATGAAGCTGTGATATCTATAATGTAAGTATGATATATATGCCACAAGTTACCTTTATGATTTATGATTTCGATGTTTTATTCATTAATCTTATAAATTCATGAGATAAGTTAAAGAGCATTTGTTTTGTATATATTGATGGAATACTGTTTTCTTTTTTATTTTATAACCTTTACTAATATTTTTATGCTCATCCCATGTTATGGATGATTTTTTCACAAGGTGTAACGAAGGGTAAGAGAAAGGATGAATTCTAGAATATTTATATCAAGAAAAGAATTCTTTTTTTCTTTTATGTGTTTTTAGTTTATGAAAATAATGGATAGTGTGTAGAAGTGTCTACTTTGTAATATCTAAGATGAATTGTAATAGTTTTCAAATAATTCTCTCAAATTCTAATCCTGAGAAGATAATCAATATTAATTCATGATTTAACTCAGAATTATGTAATGTTTTATGGATGGGGCCTTATATTTGTTATCAAAGGTCGGTTTAGATAATATTAGATTTTACGGTGTTATTTAATAATAAGTGACATAATCATAATGCTTAGAATATTTGAAAGAGTCATAGTTATTTTAGATAAATTTTATGTGCTTAATATAAAATGAATAAGTATATCTAAGTGTCTACCATCCTCATAATAAATTATATGATGATTTTGTTGATATACAATCACTGGCCATTTTGGTTTTAGTAAATAAATGGATTTAGAAGTCAACAAATTAACATTGGATGTGAATAAAACTGTGACTTTTTTTGAATATGAAACTGAATAAAATGAGAGGTTTAATGAAAACTCTTGTGGTAATTCTCAACCAATTATCTATAGTCATTATTGACCACCTAAATCTTGGTTATTTTTATAACGCATCATATATGCTTGAAAATAATCCCAATGGGAGTTCAGGTAATTACCATAATGGTAAGTTTATTAAAAAACCTATGTGTCAAGGATGTGGAAAGAAACAAATAGAAAAATTCTTCAATGGGATGAGAAGTTTTTTGATATGTGGTAACGATGGTCATAATGAAAGATAATTCCATGGAAAATAGAAGTGTCCAATTGACTCCCAGAAAGGTAATGAGATTATTTCCAAGGGAACAATTGAATGTTTTAAATATTGAGTCCATGGTAAATATACAAATAGATGTAATACAAAGAAGGTTTGGGAATGGGATCAGAAGGATCATACAAATATATGTTTTCTAATTCCGAATCATATTCTAATTGAAGATGAGGAAACTAAAAATGACTTATGAATGACATGGATTATTTCATAACTCAAGATTTGAAATTATTGAATTCATAGGGAATTATGCATGATTTTATTTTTCGGAAAGAATTATAAAAGAATATGATGGAAATAACATGGATAAATGATCAGGAATAATATTTGAAGGCTAAGAAGTTTGCATTTTAGGAATTGAAGAGTTATGGTGGATCTATGGATGAATATTTGTCTAAATGTATTAATGATTGGATTACTTTGGAATAATTTTTTTAGTTTTTGTTAACCTAATGATTGATATGTGAAATTTTTTTTCAAGGAAGAATTTTCTTTTCTTTTCTGGAAATAGTTATAATTAATTGTTTGGGTTTATATGATACTTTAATGAGAGGAAATTAAATGTTATTTCTTTTGGGATGAAAGTGAGAGGAATAAGATAACAATTGTGGTTAAAATATTTTATAGTTTGTTTGAGGATTTTATCTAATTTTTTGTAATGTTATTGAATTATATAATTCTTAAAAGAGAAAACACACAGATCATGTAAAATCCCATCGTGTCAGAAAATGCTGTGGAAATCGAACCCACAACAAAAGTGTGTTGGGTATTTATCACCTACCACTGGACTAGGTGAAATCCTCGGTGAGTATGTCTAATTAATTTTTTTTAAATGATTTTATGGATCAATAATAAGTTGATTTTTGAGAAATTATGTTTTATAAGATGGATATCCTTAGAATAAGAAAATGATTTGTTGATTAAATGATAAAGGTTATTTTTTATGACATTATTTCCTTTGGGGAATCACAATATGGATAAGGAAAATAGAATACTCTAATATTTCATTTCTGAAGTAATGGTTGACATTTTATTTTTGATGAATCAATTATTTTATTGTGGACCTTTGGTGATTTGGGATATTTATGAAAATTATTAACATATCATATATATAATATGTGATTTGGTTATTTACACTTTAGTATGAGACTTTAAGAGTAGTTGATGATTTTTGGAGATAAAGGTCACGACCCATCCCCCAGGGCCCATGTCGTGACTACCCGAAGCCTGACTCCATAGCCCAGGGGCTGGTGATAGACACTGAAAGGCGTATTCCCTAAAACTGGAAGGCATTTCCTTTATATAATTCAAACTCAGAAAAAACAAGCACACAACAAGATACATGCACAAAGTAAACTATATAGTAAACAAGGTTTGTTCATAATTAAAAGGTTCCAAAATAGATTCCCAACTACAAACTACAAGAAAAACTAAAATGTAAAAGTAAAACTAAAAACGGTTAATGAGAAAAAAACACCAAGGATCCTACTTGAAGGGAAAGTACATATCTCTAATGTTCGTCTCTGTGGTACGCCTCTTAAACGTTCCACCTGTGAGTAGTCTCCAGTCCTCGTACCCTCATCCTCAGTCAGAGCTATCCATCATCTACAAATGACACAATAAGGTGTGGGCATTTCTCATTTAGTGGTGAGTATTACAGTACTCAGTAGGGACCCCGAGACCCCCAAAAGTCTCTCAAATCCACAAAGGATAATCCAAAAAACATGGAATCAACTATCAACCATACTTAATAATTAGCCCATTTATATACCAATGTTATCAAGATATACTCATCTTGCACAAGAGTGAAGAATACCAAAAAGATAACAAAATGAAGGTAGAAGTATCACAAGGGTAACACCTCAAATATATAGTACGACATAGATACACCACGAAGATATATTACCAAATAGGTACACCAGGAAGACATATGACTCAGCTCACACAAGTATTAGTGAAGTGTAGAAGTACAAATTATTAGTTGCGAAGCTAGACAATCTTATTCTGTCAAGAGGCACTACTGCTGATTATACAGAGTCTGACCCACACAAGATTGATAGGTACTAACCCATGCAATGACCCACACAGGATATGACCCACATAGAATCGCTATGTGCTAACCCACACATGATATCTATGCGATGACCCACACAGGATCTGACCCACACATGATCAGTATGCACTAACCCACAGAGGATCATTGAGCACTAACCCACATAGGATCGATTGGTACTAACCCCTGCAATCACCCAAACATGATACAACCTTCCTAGAGTCGATAGGTAACATTCTTCCATATTATCTGTCTCTAACCTTCGCCTCACTATCATCCGTTGGGTTCATGCTCATATCACATTAGGGAGAACCACATATCAAGCCATTGGTGGTAACTCAACCGCCCTGATGTCCGATGAAGAAGTATATGAAAGGTCTTTCATGTCATAAGGGACCCAACACAATTGATGGTGAGCCAATCAGATGCCCAATCTATAAATTATTACAGTTTCCACTATGAGAGCTCGGATGGATTCTGGGTTCGATCCAACTTTACCATACTGAAAATTTATCCAAAACCCATGTTTAGTATACCAAAAGAACCATCTCGATCAAATGATTTTGGTGTAGAATATGATTCATCAAATGGACGCCATGTTCTCATGTTATGTCCAAAAAGGGGTATCTGGGTCTAATTGGGCCCGTGTCTGGTCCGACCCAGTCAGATCGACCCGGCCCAACCTGGCCTTGGTTGACCCCACCCAATTTGGTTTGACCTGACCCAGTTGGTCTGGGCTGCAGCAGGTCCAGACCGCTGGGCCATGACCTCTTGCTCTGGCGGTGTGGACACGCACTACCACTCCGCCACATGACCGGTTGGTTGCAAGCCACCACCTTACTCTGACATAGATGATAGACCGTGTCCTCCTGCTCAACCAGCGGTACGGATTCGCACCACCCCACCTTCATCGTGGTTAGCCGGGATCTGGCAGCCACCTTATTCTCCAAGCCATTATGTCTTCATTCCAAGTCCGAATATTTCATCATTTACATATTCACGATTTTTGTGTTGCGGGCTCCACGTCCATAAGTTTTTTTTTTGGAAAAACATGGTTTTTCCTGCGTCATAAAATATTTGGTGTTGATGAACGCACGAATAATGAACAAATAACAAAATTTAAAATGGAAAGGTATATGTGTGGGATGATGGCCATGTTAGATTGGAAATGGTAATTTTGAAACCAGAATATAAATAATTATCAAATAAATTCAATCATAATTCAAAATAAATCCCATACCTTGTTTCTCATTGGAGATTGCATGAGGAAGGAGATGAAGATAATGAAGTCGTCGATGTCCATCTCTCCCGCAACATGCTACAAAATCCATTCTTTGTTCTTGATCCAGAAAACATTTTTCTTTGGAGAGGTTCTTCATTTGGGGGATGTTTCTCCAAAGGCTCTCCCTTTTTAATCCATTTTCCCTTGAGAGAATATATAGCAAATTAATATGTTAAGAATTAACCCAATTAATTTTTGAAAATTAATTATGTTAATGTTGGTACATTAATTATGTTAGGGTTGACACATTAAGTTGGGAAGATTCCAAAGGTTAACTCACATTAAAGTGGAATTTCAAGGGTCAGGTGGTCCCCGCCAATAAATTCTAAGGGGAGGAATCTATTAAAAAATTAAATAAATAATTTTTATATTATTTTCTCCCATGAAATGTCCGAAAACAAATTTTCACCCTCGACCTACTGCGGTCGAGTTGATTATCTTCATATGATAATATCGGCTCTTCTAGTTCAACGGTGTCCTCATATTTCAATTCCATGAACCTCTTCGAATGTTATAAAATGTTACACACGTGATTATATAATGTACCCAAAAAAAGATCAGAAATTCATTCTGGGCACTCCAGGCCTCAGAATCATGCACTGTCAATTTTTTCGGACTCAAAATATTCCATATAATTAAAAAAATACATGGAAAATATCTGGGCCTTTACATTATCTCCACCTCTAGGCTTTGCATCAATGAAATCCACAACAAAAATTAGGGAAAAAAGTGGAGGTACATAGCATTAATCTCAGACTCCCACTCCCATGTGATCTCTTGGATGTTCCCCTGCATCCAAAAAATGCACACTAGAGGTATCGACCACCCACGAAGGACCGGCTCCTGTCGATCCACAATCGTCACTGGAACCTCCAAAAACGTCGCCCCATCATCGATGTCCATATCACCCCGGTAAATGATGTGAAAAGGATCATGTATGTATCTCCTCAGCTGGGATACATGGAAAACATCATTCACCTGGTGCAACTGAGGTGGTAGAGCTATGCAGCATGCCACCTCACCTACTCTGCTGAGAACATAAACGGTTCCGATGAAGTTCAGAGATAACTTCTCACCTCGACCAAAAATCTGCAAACCTTGTCGTGTATGAGACACATAGAAAGAAATTGTCTCTATCATAAAACTTCAGAAGTCTCTATCTCTTATCATCATATGAATTATACCAGCTCTGTGCTGTCTTCATCTGCTCCGGAATGATATACACATTCTCTATGGTAGCCCATACCATTACTGGTCGCACAAGTGATGACTCCCCTTGGTCATCCTAGGACAGAGGTGATCAGCAAGGTCATTTGTAAAACCCCTATAATGGTGCCACACTGATAGTGGAGGGATAGTTGTTGTTGTATGAGAACTCTACCAAAGGAAAGTGATCCACCTAGATGAGGCCAAAATCAAGGACACAAGCATGTCGCATGTCCTCAAGGGTCTAACTGGTCTGCTCTGTCTCACCATCTGTCTGTGGATTGAAGGCGATGCCCAACCGAAGCTACGTTCCAAATGCCTCCTACAACCCCATGTTTTTCATGGAAGAAAAAAGTGCATCATGATAGGAGACAATTGTAGATGGCACTCAATGATGATGTACAATCACTTGTATGTAGAGGCGTCCCAGGATCCATACTGATCCCTACTATCTGATAGGTAGGATGTGGGATGACTTTGTGAGTCGATCGATGATCACCCAGATAGAATCATGACACCTAGATGTGCCTGGATGTCATGTCACGAAGTCCATGGAAATTCCATCCCACATCAACTCTGGCACCCCAAGTGGGTGAACTAAACCCGATGCCACCTAATGCTCTTCCTTCACATGTAGAAAAGGGATGCACCGTGAAACAAACTCTACTACATCGTTCTTCATTATTGGCCACCATTTCTAATGTTGAAGGTCTTGGTACATCTTCTCCACTCCTAGATGTAGTGCTAGAGGTGACATATTGAAATACCTCAACACTTCCTCCCATTGTGCAACTGGTTCCATGGTATGTTCTCTAAAGAGGATGACGTGATCCCCACCTTTAGAAAATCTATTTGGTGCATTTTTATGGATATCCAAGAACATCGATCCTCATAGTTAGTTTCCCAATGTTTTGCCTCCCTAAATAACTAATGGAGTGGGGGAGTGGCTGCCAGAGACTAAAGATTATCTGCTCCATTTAGATCCACATAGAATATCTGAAAAGTGGATTTTTTCACCATCACATCACTCAAATGTTGTATACCAGATCTCCTGCTGAGTGCATCTACTACAAACTTCAACTTACCTAGTGAATAGTCTATCTCGAAGTCATAGTCCTAGAGGAACTGAAGCCAATGATGATGTCACGATTTCCGGTCCTTCTAAGAGAAGATAGACCTAAGACTCATTTAAACAGAGTAAACTGTAAAACGTTCAACCATCAAGTAATGTTTCCACATCTTCAAGGAAAAACCACTACTGCTAACTCCAGGTCATGGGTAGCGTAGTTCTTCTCATGGTATCTCAGATATGGATAGAAATACTCAATCACTGCTCTCTCCTACAACAGGAAACATCCATGCATGGTAATTGATGTGTCATAGTAGAATACATACCCAAAGTCATCCTCTCATAGTCCCAATATGAGGACACCCGTCAGTCTCTATCTTAGCTCTTGGAAACTCCGTTGGAATCTCTATGACCACACGAGGGGTTTCCCCATATCCATCAATGCTGATAAGGGTGCCAAAACTTTGGAAAATTTAGGAACAAACCTCCAGTAGTAACTGTCCAATCCTAGGAAACTCCATAGCATTATCGCGCTCCAAGGTTGATCTCAAGGAAGCATCTCCTCAATCGTCACTAGATCCACAAAAACTCCGGCCTCCATGATATTATCTCCCAAAAATTCAACCTATTGGATCCAGAACTATAACTTCATGAGCATACTATAATGTTGGTGCTCTTAATGTGTGTCTAGAACATTCTGCAGATGATAGGCATGCTCCTCCTCAATCACTGAGTATATTAGGATGTCATCGATGTATACTACCACAATGAGATCAAGGTATGGCCGGAAGATCTTGTTCATGAGTCCATTGGACACTGTTGGGGCGTTGGTCATTCCTAAATGCATAACCAAGAACACATAAAGGCCATACTGACATCTAATGGACGTCTCCTTCACATCCTCATCTCGTACATTGAGCTGGTGATAGCCTGATCTGAGGTATATCTTTGAAAAACATCATGCTCCCTTCAATAGATCAAAGAGATCATCAATCCTCAACAGTGCGTACATGTTCTTCATGGTCACCCTGTTCAGGCACTGATAGTCCACATAGAGTGTCAGACTCTCATCTGCATTCTTGGTAATCAAAATCGAGGCTTTCCAAGGAGAAACAGTAGGCCTAATCAATCCCTTGCACTGCAAGTCCTCCAGCTGTACCCGCAGCTCTCTATGCACTGTTGGAGCCATCTGATATGCTGGTGTAGATACTGGTGATGTCCCGAGAAAAAATTTGATGTAAAAGTCCACCTCTCTGCATGAAGGTATACCAGGAACATCATTAGGGAAAATATCAGTCTACTGGTGCACCACTATAGGATATCTAGGACTCTTGACATCAACCGCTCTAAGGGTTAGGCTAGCCAAATGATTTGTGATCAGCTGCACCCTCCTCCCGGTAAGTCCATCTTGCGCTGCAAATGTAACGCCCCGACCCCAGTTACCTTGAGTCTGTGCATTATTACATAACATTGGCATGATCACAGGGGATCAAATCCCAAAATACCAATCAGTTTTTTAGCTTTAGATGTACTATATACATTCATAAGATTCAAATTATATCATGAAATAAAAACATCAACAACATTTTGTCCTCTTTTGAACACAATTATATCGTTATCCTATCCCGATAGGTCAACCTCAAAATACTTCTTCACATCCTGAGAAAATTAAAACATAGAAAGGTTTGAGCTCAAATGATTAGTAAGGATATCCATATAGTGGAAATTTCATAAATAGGCATAGAAATTTAAGGCAATGTATTAGACTGAAACAAAATCCTTTAAAACATAAACTTCAGCCTAATATGGAAAAGGTAAAATCAAATAATTCCATTTTCTTATTCACATAGATATTCTACTAGTCGAATAATAAAATGCAATTTCAATAGCCACTTTCGTAATGATGGAATGCATAATTCCAGGCTTCATAACCACATAGTCAAGGCCTTGTCTGAATACTAAAAATAATATTTTGTCAAGGCAATGTGTCGAGACACTAGTTTGTCTATTGAGACCTACCAATGTATCTAGGATCTATAGTGGGATCCACCCATCACATACCAATTCCAATTCATTCTTCATATGAAATGGTTAAAATATAACATAAACATTCACATTAAAACATGCGTACAAAATTTCAATAAATTATCAATAAATAATGAATGGTGTAAAAATAACACATCCACAGTCAAACATATCACAAAACATTCAATACAATATGGATGATTTGTAACATAATAAATCAACAACAAACATTCTTAAAATCCATCAAAGGATGTTGACATAGATAAAATTAAAACATTTTTTTTGAGAAATATCTATTTATATTTTGAAATAATTTAAGGGTCATGTAATTATAAAAAGAATACAATTTTTAAAAAAATTTCATATATTCCTCTATAGGAAGCTTTGGTGATGTTATAATGGCATAAAATAGGTGCACTCGCCATATAAGTTAAAAAAACATTCTGACCATAATATTTTCGAAAAGGTCATAATGTTCCTGGTTTGGAAAACGAAAGAAAGATTCCTTCGAAAACATATAAGGTCAAATAAGGGTATAAATGACTTTAAACCATTTTCCAGAAAATAGTAATAATTTCTTGTAATACATTTCTAAGAAAACATGGATGTGGATGATAAAGAGGTCCCCGCAGATACTTAGGTAAAAACAACCTCGGATAATAAAGAGATTGTGGAATTAACCCTTAACATTACTTTTCCTTGGTCAATGGTATGTTAAAATCCTGAATAATAGTAAAATAATTGTTATTAAACTATAAAATAATCACTTACAAAAATATGATATCATATATTATTATCTGATATTGCCTTGATAATAATATTTTAGTAGTATCATCATTTTCAGTGATAACTAATTCATTTTCAATTATATGCTTGGTTACATAATCCATATTTTTTAGGAATATAATGTATTTGATTCATATCTGGAATGATATTATGTTTTTAAACATTTTTTTAATCATAAAATTAAAATTAATCTTTAATGATTACAATGGGTAAGGAGTCTCATTGCGTTCGTGGAGATGGTAATCCGTACGTACGGATGAGCGACAATATCATTATATTGATGGTGAAATAATATGTAATTGGATGGTATATCATAAATAATGAATCATTAACATGTTATATTTGTTATTTAAATCAGTTATACTGATTATTATACCAATCGAAATAATGAAGTGTTGGAATAACAATCTACTCCCCGACTTGGAGACGGTAAGCCGTATGTATGCACATATGGTGACTTTGTAATATGTAGGACGTATTTAATAATGAATATGGTTGAAACATATTTATAGTAACTTTAGTGTATGTATAGGTTAATGGATTTATTATTTTGGTATTGAAACAATGAATAAAATTTATGTGGAAGAAGAAAAGAACTAGAGAGATATGATGAAATATTTACCTCTTTTTGGGTTCTTCCTTTGGATTTGAGAAAGAGTTCCACTTAGGTTGGCATTATGATCAATGTAATTACTATTTGATGAATGTAGGAATGTTGGGAGGATATTTGGTCTAGGGATGGACTCCAAAAAAGGCTTTAGAGGTGTGAAATTATGATAAGGGGGAGTACCCTTTTATAAGAGAGGTGAGGGTCACTTTAGGAAAAGCTTGAAATATTATATTATAATAAAATCATTTTTGGTTTCTAATGGATATAAAATGGTTTATTTAGAGGATATGGTGGAGATGGGTCAAAAAATCCCCATTCAATATGTTTTGTACAGGATTAGGTTACCATATTAAACTTATCATTTAGATTTAATGCTTTGATAAATAATACGTCATTTAACATGCCCCATTGTATTTTTATATTATATTCTTAATAAACATACTATAAACTTTCAAAAGAACCCCAAGTGGTTCATTATTAATATATATATCCTATTCTAAGTACTCTATATGATCCTTATGTTTTTATGAATATTATATCAATTACTCATATAGTATTTATTTTAAAGACTCAATTATATCAATTTTGACAATATTTAGTATTTGGTTTTTGTAAGAATCATAACAGAATGATTACGTCAAAATTTTTTTTTTAATAAACCCTAAAATGTCATATTAACCATGAAAATTTTGGGAAGTCATCATAATTCTCAAATTACATTTATTTGGATATTTATAATATCAATTATTTTAATCTTTTATTAATATGGTTATTGCAAAATTATCACTGTGTTATAAATAAATTAAAATATTTAATGTCTAAAAATTATAAATAAAATACGATTATGTAGGTAATATTTTTATCTTTCTAATGAATATTTATAGTCAAATTTATTTTATGTGTAACCCTATATAAAAAATGGTTAAGTTATTAAACATTGAATTTAACTCTATTAACTATTCTTTATATAAAATAATAATAAATGTCCTAATCTAATCGAAGTGGATCAAAGTGGATAAAATTTTATTCCTAAGGTTAATTTTGGCAGAATAACACTAATACAATAGTGTTAGGACATGTGTTAGGGTAATTATGATATCATTTTTACCCTTAATAAACCTATTTACTTTTAACCGCAGTAAACAAAAGTCAAAAGTTATTATTCAACAAAATAGATTTTCAACTTATTGAACCAAATTTGACAAAATAATATCAACCATTTCCCCCCTATTTTGGAAATTCAACTCATAGAAGTAGTAAAATTATATTTTATGTAAATTTTCAATTGCTCCTAAGAGATGGGTAAAACAAAGTAAAAAGTTCAGTAAAATTTTTATATATCTAAACTTATAATAAACTGACTCTAATGAATTAAATTTAACATATATAGTTATTATGTATCTATTTTGACCTAAAATATATTTAAATAATATAAATATTTATATAAATATTTATATAAATATATATTCGTTTTAACTAATAACGTAATACTTTTCACTATTCATAAAAAATTGAATGTCTTCAGAAAAATACCAAAAAATTAACCCTAAGCTAATTTCATTTTTCCAAATTCAAAAATGAAATCCGTTTTAAAAAATATAATTTTCATATTTAAAAAAATTGGTTATTACTCTTCAGAATGGAAATTTAGATTGGTCGCGATGTGTTAGAATCTCGATGTTGCGTCCAGTGTAAGATATTGAATTATTCAAAGTGAAACGTACCGCAGAAGAATGGGGAGTTACATTCTTTCCTCCATAAAATAATTTCATCCTTTAAATTTTTTTAATACTACCACACAAAATGATTCCATTGGTTCTTCTTCATATGTTCCTTTGTATCCCATGTAGACTCCTTCATCTTACAGTTTCTCTATAGAACATTTACCAGACGAGTCGTGCGGTTTCTCAACACAGGTTCTCCTATATCAAGAATTTTGAAAGGCTCTTCACAAAAAGACATTTCATGTTCTAGTACATTTTCCTCATTGGTGAGTACATGCGTTGGGTTAGGCATGTATAATATCAACAGTGATGCATGGAACAGATAATGAACTTTGGAGAGAAATGGAGGCATTTCTAAACGATAAGCTACAACTCTAATTCGTTATAATATTTTGAAAGGTCAGATGTACCATGAAATCAATTTACCCTTCTTACCGAAACATATAACACCCTTCCATGTAGATACGTTCAAGAAAACATGGTCACCTCTTTGAAATTATAAATCCTTCCTTCTGTTATCAAGATAGATCTATTGCCTAATTTGGGCTGCATTGATGTGGTTTTGGATAACTTTCACATTTTCCTTTGTTTCCTCAAAATTTTCTAGTCCTATGAGTTTTCTTTCACCATCATCATCCCAAAAATATGCCGTGTGAAAGTTCTTTCAGTATAACTCTTAATATGGTGACGTCTGAATAATTGATTGAAACATGTTGTATAGAAATATTCTACCACAGGTAAATACTGATCCCACATACCTAGAAAGTAATGTGAGCAAGAAACCTACATTTATTCAAAGGTTTGAACTGTCCGTTCTGATTTTCCATCCATTTGAGGGTTGTATACAGTGCTCAAACAAAATCTATATCCAGGGCCTTCTGAAGACTTTTCCAGAATCTTGATATAAAATAGGGATCACGATCAGAAAAATAAATCAGGGTACTCCATAATGTCCCACTACATCATTAATATATATTATTGGAAAACATTCAAGTGGTAAATATTCTTTTATAGGAAGAAAATATGATGACGTGGTAAGATGGTCAAAAATGACCCATATTGAATCAATACTTATAGGTGTCTTTGATTGCCCGATGATAATATCCTTCATAGTATTATCCCATTTCCACACAGCTATGGGAAGAGGTTGAATGAATCCTTCAGGAAGTTGAATTCTAGATTTCATTTGATGAAAAACCATACATCTTGTCCTAAAATCAGCAATCTTCCTCTTCATCGTGTCTCACCAAAAATGTTCCTTCTAATCTGAATACATCTTTGTGATCCTAGTGTGTATAGAGAAATTGGAGCTATAACCATATTCCAATAATTCACATTTTAGATCAGGTATATCGAGAACCCAAAGCCACTTCCCAAATTTCAAAATTCCGTCTTCATATATGAATTCACTCAATCTCCCATCATTCATAGCATTAATCTTTTTTTGAAACTCCTTATCATCAGTCCTAGAACTCTTAATCCTTTCTACTAATGTTTTTTTGCCAACTATTTGAAAATGTATTGATATTTCTCCTTCTATGGTTATTCTCATATCCATCTTTATTAGATCCATGAAAATAGGATCCCTTTCAACTCTCATCTTGTGAAAAACTCCATGATCCTTTCCACTCAATGCATCTTCCACCTTATTTTCCTTCCCTTGGTGGTAGTGTATAGTGAAATCATAATCCTTGAGTAGTTCAAGCTATTGCCTTTGCTTCATATTGGGTTCTTTTTGTTAGAAAATATACTTCAATCACTTGTGATTAGTATAAATCTCAAATTTTCACCATAGAGATAGTGCCTCCATATTTTCATAGTAATTATTACAACTGCTAACTCAAGATCATGAGTAGTGTAGTTTTGACCATGATGTTTTTAGCTTTCGTGATACATTGGAAATAACTCTACCACTCTTCTTAAGGACACAACCTAGTCCTTTCATTGAAGCATCACTATAAATACCAAACCCATCATTCCCTGATGGTAGAGTCATGATAGGATCATTGAATAATCATCCCTTCAGTACTTCAAAACATTTTTCACATTCTTTTGTCCAAAATTATTTTACCCCTTCACATAAGAGCTTGGTTTGTGGTTTATCCAATCGGGAAATATTCTAGGTAAAATACTGATAATAACCTGCTAAACCTATAAAACTACATGCCTTTTTTATACTTTTCAGTTCTAGCCAATCATTGATTTCATTGGTCTTGAAGGATCAACCGAGATTCCATCCTCAAAGATAATATTGAAAAATAAATAAATATCTGGAAACCAGAATTCACACTGGGTAAATTTCTAATATATTTCATTTCTTCTAAGATTTCCTAAGATTATGTGCTAGTTATTTTTATGATCTTCATCACTTTTAGATTATAACAAGATATCATCAATCAATACCACTAAAAATCCATAAAGATGTTATTTGAAAACACTATTAATTAAATCCATGAAGATAGAGGGTGCATTAGTCAGCCCAAAATTCATTACTGTAAACTCATAATGCACGTGCCTGATTCGAAATGCGGTTTTCTGAATGTATTCATTCTTCAAACACAACTTATGATATCCAAATCAAAGGTCAATCTTTGAAACATATTGAGCTTAATTAATTTTCTTTAATAATTCATCAATGAGAGGTAGGGGATACTTGTTCTTTATTGTTATAGCATTGATATCCCTGTAGTCATTGCAGAACCTCATAGATCTGTCTTTCATCATAATAAAAAAAACAGCAGCTCCCCATGGAGAAACACTAGTTCTTATAAATCCCTTGTTACTCAATTCCTCTAGTTGTTTCTTTATTTCCACAAATTACATAGTGTATATTTTATAAGGGGTCTTCGATATGGGCCTTGAACCAGGAGTTAAATCAATGGAAAACTCAATTTCTCATTTTGGAGGATGTCCAGGTAAATCATCTGGAAACACATCATCATATACTTGCACAATAGGTACATCCTATATTTGAACATTCATTTCCTCACCCTTATATATTTCATTATCTTCCTCCCTAATAATTGAATTTAGTTGTGCTATTGGGGCATGATCTAAATAAGAATTAGGTGGTGACGTTTCTCCTCTAAATATAAGGTGCTCCTTATCATCATCGAGAATTGTAACCTCCTTTTTCATACAATAAATTTTCACATCATGGTATGAATTCCAATCCATACTGAGGATTATATCAAATTGAATCATGGGTATAAAAATGAGATCAAAAGATAATGAACATTTATATGCCCTAATGGGAACTGATTCAAAAAACATTGATGCAGTGATACATCTCTTAGGAGTTTTGAATGACAAAACCCTTGTACAAGAAAATTGGAAATATATATTTTTAATAGAAAACTTGGAAGATATGAATCATAAGATGATCTAAAATCAAAAAAAGCATTGTCTAAACATGAGGAAACCATTAAATTACTTTCCACCACGACTTTCAGAGCATAAACCTCAGCAGTAGTGATTGCCTAAGCTTTCCCTTTATCCCTTGGCCTTTTCTAAGGTAAGTTCCCTAAGAGATTATGAAATTAATTTTCATAATGAATTTCTCTATATAATTTTAGCATTCAACATTGACAACCTCTTTCATCCACTTGCAATCACAATATTGGTGGATTTTTTCACCACACTTGTAAAAGACTACCATTCCTTTCAGCAAGTTCCAAGGTGTTTCTTTGCACATTTACCACAGGATGGATATTGAACTTATCTCTAGTTCCCCTTATTTTTATTTCCATAGTGTTTAGCATATCTCTTCTTCTCTTGCTTTTCTTTATAATAATATGACATAAAGATTTATTTTTCTGTCTTGATAGGACATGAGACAATATATTGATTTGTTATGAAGGATTGTTTGACTGATGCTTTCTAGATAAATTGTTTTAACCCATATAAAATTGATCAATCCTACTCCTTGGGTTATGTATATAATCTGCAGCATGCCTTGCTATCCATGTAATTTTAGCCTCATATTTTGTGACATTCTCTTTTTTACTTTTGTCAAATACTCAATAATTGACTTTCCATATCCGCTTGATGGTCACAGGGAAAGTATTTTTCAAATAAAATATCTTTAAACTCCATCCATTCTATGTTTTATACTTCTTCATATTTCATTGTGTTTTGGATTAATGACCACCATTGATCTACATCTCTCTTGAGTTGATAAACTGACATGAGATCATTTTCTCTTTCGCTACTCTCCAAAGAATGAAATATTTTCTCTAAGGAACTTATCCATTTATCAACTTCATATGGATTTTTAATCCCATTTAATGATGGTGGTTTTTTCCTCATGAAGCGGTCTATCATTGATCCTTCGTGTTGTGGATCAGGGTGCTCCATACAGGTAAGTTTATTATTCATAACCATATTTAGTTTTCCAAGTATAGTGATAAGATGATCTGCACCAATTGCTTCACGAGCTCCACTATAATTATTTTTAGTAGGACGTAAATACCTACATGTATTACGTGTGTTTATATAGTTTCCAATCCTTCCATTATTCACTAATTCTAAATAGTTTCATACACTATATTAGTTTATAAATCACAATAAATAATTCCGAACTTGTAAAACACATAACATAAATTGAAAAGTTTATGGATATAATCCATAATAAAGAAATGTTTTCTTTGAGAATATATATACTCATACACCCTTCATAATGGTCTGTAATGAAAAAAAATATTATCCTAAGCATATACCCCAGGAGCATCGTAACCAAGAAAGTATCAAGGCCCGTTGTTGTGTACCAGGATACCCCATGTCAAGCCCAAAACTCCTTTTCAGAGTGATCACTCCGAGGAACATCTGTGACAGAGCCTAAAATACCTAATCGTATCCAGACATGGATTTATTTCGTGGAAAATACACAAATTATATACATTACCTATATTCTACGAAGTTCTTCTATAAAAATCCTTAAAGTCTAGCTTAGGGTGATGTGCTATAATTAGTCTTTATCTCAATATACTTTCCAAGGCCTGTACTAAACATCCTAAGATACCAACAGTAAAATCCCAACCCCATTTACCCAGAGTCGATGAATTGTTAAATAACATTGGCATAATCACTTTGGATCAAATCCCGAAAGCCCAATCTATTTAATAGACTTGGAATTACTAGATACATTCATATGGTTTACATTACATCATGAAATAAAAAAAATCAACAACAATTTGTCCCCATTTGGAATCATTTATATACATTTCAAATCCCAGAAATTCGATCATAAAATACTTATTCACATCCTAGGTAAAATAAATGATAGAAAGGGGTGAGCTCAGCTGCTCAGTAAGGATAACAATATAGTTGAAACATTGATAAATAAGCATAAAAATTTAAGGCAATGTATAGGACTAAAACAAAATCATTTTAAACAAAAAATTCATCATAATATGGAAATGATAAAATCAAATATTTCCATTTACTTATTCCTATTGACATTCTAATATTCGAACAATCACATGCAATATCAATATCCACTTTCATATTAATGGAATACATAATCCAAAACTTCACAACCACATAGTCAAGCCCTCGTGTCATGAATACAAATAATATTTTTTCAAGGCCTTCTTCTAGGACACTAGTTTGTCTCATGAGACCTACCAATGCATTGAGGAGCTATATAGGGATCCACCCATAAATTAATATGTCCAATTCATTACCCATATAAAAAGGTTTAAACTTAACATAACTATTCATATTAAATCTGGCATACAAAATGTCAATACGTTATTCATAAAACATGAATGGTGTAAAAATATCACATCTATATTCAAACATATAATAAAACAATCAATACCATAAGGTTGATTTTTATCATAATAAATCAACTTTAACTAAGATTAATATCCATCAAAGGCTGATGACATAGAGGAGATTAAATCTTTTTACGGAAATATCACTTTCTATTTTGAAATAATTTAAATGTAATATAATTATAAAAAACATTTATTTTGAAAATATTCTTATAAGCTTGTATATGAAGCTACGACAATGTTATAACAGCAGAAAATAATGGTACACACCGTATAAGTTAAAAAACTTTCTTACCTTAATTTCGTCGAAATGGTCAAAATGTACCTTCTTTGGAAAACAATGGAAGGATTCATTTCAAAACATATTAGGTAAAATAAGGTTATAAATAACATTAAACCATTTTTTAGTAAATACTAAAAATGTTTTGAAATACATTTTTAAGAAAACACGGATGTGGATGATAAAGAGGTCCCAGTAGATACTTAAGTAAAAACAACCTCGGATAATAAAGAAATTGTAGAATTAACCCTTACCGTGTACTTTTCCTTGGTCAAGGGTATGTTATACACTTGTATAATAGTTAAATAATTTTTATTAAATATTACATGAATCATTTAAATAAATATGATATAATATATGATCTTCTGAAATTGCCTTGTTAATTATATTATAGTAGTATCATCATTTTGCGTGTTAACTGATTTGTTTTCCATTATAGGCTTGGTTACGTAAGACATGTTTGTTATGAATATGATGTATTTTATTCATATATATAATTATATTAAGTTCTTAAACATTATTTTTAAACACAAAATGAAAATTAATCTTGAATGATTATGATGGGGAATAAGTCTCATCGCGTTCATGAAGATGGTAATCCGTACATACACACGAGTGACAATTTCATTATATTCAGGGTAAAATTGTATGTAATTGGATTTTAAATCATATATAAAGAATCATTAACATGTTATATTTATTATTTACATCTGTTATACTCATTATTATACCCATCCAAAAAATGAGGTGTTTTAATAACAAGCTACACCACGATGTGGAGACTATAAGCTGAACATACACACGTATGGTGATGTTGTCATTTATAGGATGGATAAAATAACGAATATGGGCATACCATATTTATAAAAATATCCCAGTATGTAGAATGTAATGGATTCATTATTTTGGTATGGAAAAAACAAGGATAGTGGAAGTGGAAGAAGAAAAGAACTTGAAATAGGTGATGAAATACTTACCTCTTCATCAGGTTCTTCCATTTGATTTGATCAAAAAGGCGCTTTAGTTTGGCTTTATGATCAAGGTAAGGAATCTAGGTTAAAGGGACGAATTTTGGTAGGATATTTGGGCTAGGGTGGCCATGAAAAATGGATTTGGAGGTGTGAAACTAAGAGAAGTGGAAGTACCCACTTATAATAGAGGTGAAAGTCGCTTTAGGAAAAGCTTGAAATATTATTTTATAATTAAATAATTTTCCATTTATAATGGCTCCAAAATGATTTATTTTGATGATCTGGTAGGGATGGGTCTAAAACCTCGCAACCAATAGGTTTTATAAAGGTTTAGGTCACTATATTAACATTATATTTTAGAGTTAACCCTAATGTAAATAGTTTTTCATTTACCAGGTCTCTTTTTATTTTTATATTATATAGTGAATAATCCTAATACATACATCCAAGAGAACCAAAAGTTGTTCATTATTAATATATATAACATTATCTAAGTACAATGGTCAAACCATTGATTTTTAGGAACATTATATCCTTTAATATTATAGTATTTGTTCTAACAACTCAATTATGTCAATTTTTACACTATTTTTGTATTTCTTTTTTGGGAAATTTATAATAACATAATTACTATGAAAGAAATTATTTAATAAACCCTAACATGTCATATTAACCTAAAAAATTACTTTAATTAATCAATAGTCTCAAATTACATTTATTTGGATATTTATAACATCAATTATTTTAATCATTCATTTATAAGGTAATTACATCATCATCAATGTGTCATAAATAAATTAAATTTTATAATGTATATAAATTATAAATAAAATACCATTATTTAATAAATCTATTTATCTTTCTGATTAATATTTATAATCAAATATATCTAATGTATAACCCTATATTAAAAATAGTTTAGTTATTAAACATTGAATTTAACTCTTTTAACTCTACTTTAAATAAAATAATAATAAATGTCCTAATCAAGTCCAAGTAGACCAAAGGAGAGTATATTTTATTCATAAGGTTTTTTGGTCGAATTACATTTATCAAATATAATTAGTAAATTTTTTAGGTTAATTATGATATCATTTTTACCCTTAATTACCATATTTACTATTAACCGTGGTAAATAAAAGTCAAAACATACTATTCATAAAAAATTAATTTCATATTATTGGACGAAATTTTACTTACTGATATCAACCATGTCTCCTAGATTTTTGAAATTAAACTCATAGAAGCAGTAAAATTACGATTTATGCAAATTCGCAACAGCTCATAAGAGGTGGGTAAAAGACGGTAAAATGTTCAATAAAATTTTTATACATCTAAACATATTATAAAATGACTCAAATGATTTTAAAATTAACTTATATATTTATTAAGTATCTATTTTGACCAAAAAGAAATTTAAATAAAATAAATAATTATTTAAATATAAAGCTGGTTTTAACCAATAACGCATTGTTTTTCACTATTCATCAAAAAATGAATGTTTTTAGAAAAATACAAAAAATTCACCCTAAGATAATTTCGATATTCCAAATTCAAAAATGACGTCCATTTTTAAAAATAAAATTTATGAATTTTCAAAGAGTATGTATTACTATTCAGAACAACTAGTTTGATTGGCCGCGTTGTGTTAGAATCTCGATGTCGCATACAATGCAAGATATTGCATTATTAGAAGGGAAACATACCATGGAAGCTTGAGGTTTTACATAAAAGCTTCCCTTATTGTCGGTGAAGGAAAACATGGTCCCATCCATGCAGAAAAATTGCACTTTGTGCCGAATACCTTCATTCAGAGCATTGACAATGGATAAATAGCCCATTCCCAAGATGATGTTTTAAGGCCACAATGCTGCTACTAGACGATCCCAGCCGAAGATCTTTCTTCATAGAGTAATCACACATAGCTGGCACCAGTGTGTAATCATTGAATATACTCCCATAGTAGTATCTAGACATAAGGATCAAGCCAACGGCTCTACCGAAATCTAAGAGCTCCGAACGGGGGATGCTGTAATAAAACAATGACTGTCAGCTGTGTCTATAAGTACTGTAGAAAAACATGGAGTTGAAACATATCATACCTCATATCATCTACAGAGCACCATAGTCATAGGCCTTAGTTCCAGGAGTATAGCTTGTCCCTATCCACTTACTCCCTACGGTCATGGTGGACCACCTGGATTCGGTGGCGGGAGAACCTCAAATCACCACACACAGCCTGTTGCACAACCTCCTCATCTTCCACATACGCCTCCTGCCTGTGGGCCTCCTCGATCGAATATTCACCTCTGCACAGGCGGTCCTTCGGCTGTCTGTTTGTTTTCTATATAGAGGGTCGGTCAGTCTCGAGCCATGTGACCCTTCCTGCCGCACGTGTAACCCTGCTTGTTCCTCGCCGGTCTTGCTCTGTCTTGAGATCCCCACACAACTGACCATCTATCATACAGTCTTACACCTGAAGGTATGGTCCTCTTTGACCTCTATTTCATCTGTCTACTTCCAACTGCCAATGACTCGGCTACGTGGCGTCCAATGGTGGGTCTCGCTGCCAGTGACTGCTCAACAAAGAATATATCCACTAATAGTGCTCACTCTAACACCCCTCATACATTGGGATGCTGATAGAAACCATCAAAGATATAATCTACCGGTTGATCCCTAGCTCTATGTTCTGGACCATGAAAAAGGGTCCCACCTCATATCAGTGGAGTAGCATAAGAAGTGAGTTATTCTCAGTGAATACTATGCCACGACCATGCCACCCTGCTGTAAGTGGAGAAGATCTTGTATACTCACTGAGTGTAAGGTCACAGACACAAAATCTACCATGAAAAGTATTTTGAAGTCCACCCAGATTAGATTCACTTAATCATGAACCTATATCATCATGCTCCACCATCTACCCACTATTTCCGGAATAAGAAATTCGACAACGATCACCATGAGATCTGCTAGATTCCCTACCAGTAGAAAAACACTTACCATGACCTCCATCTAGTCCTCACCCACCTATGGATCTAGCATTCCCTAGAACATCAGTGGCCTCCGGTGCTGGAACTCATGCTACACACTCAAGTGGCATT
Organism: Viscum album; assembly: GCA_963277665.1. Lineage (NCBI taxonomy): Eukaryota > Viridiplantae > Streptophyta > Magnoliopsida > Santalales > Viscaceae > Viscum > Viscum album. The sequence goes on along the minus strand of OY728127.1, from coordinate 1,470,916,836 downwards.
CACCCTCTATTACTAGGGCTAGTGGAATCAGTTTCCCAATGGGTAGTGGTGTTGCTGGTACAACACACGATGGTACAACTGTCTTAAGGTGGCCATGCACCGAGACACGTTGCTTGGTGGGTTGTAATCATGTATTCTAACTTGAACCCTGGAGGGCTGTCCACATGGAGGCATCCTGAAAAGGAACAGATAAGCCATAGTTATTATGTTTATAAATTCTAAGATGACACAAAGAGATCAGAAAGAAATTTTTTCAAAAAAACATACGCAATCAGTGTTTTCATAAACAAAGTTGGAAATTAGAAGTCAGTGTCCTCATGGATGGATACGTCGGTAGCCACACCATCAATGAATTCCCCAAACTAGAAAAACACACTCATTACAAATACCAGTGTTTCCACATAGAAAAGATTATAGTCCTATTTCTTTAGTATAAATGAACTCCTCTGATACCAATTTGTCACGACTTGTCCCTAGGGGCCCTTGCTGTGACTACCACAAGCCCAGCTTCCTTACGGCATGGGCTGGTAACATGCCCTAAAATGTGTATTCCCTAAAACAAGAAGGAATTTACTTTATAAACTACAAACTCACACAAACCAAGAACACAACATGTTACAAGAACAATTTAAACTATATAGTAAAAAGGTGTGTACAAAAAGTAAAGGTGTCAGAATACAAGTCCAACTGGAAAGTACAAGTAAAACTGAAAACAACTCCTATGAACGTCCCCCAATAATCCTACCTAAATGGTGGGAAGAGCTCTCAAACGGTAATCTCTGCAGTATGCCTTGTCAAGGGTCCACCTCTGAGTAGTCTCTTGTCCTGGTTCCCTCGTCCTCAGTTATTGTTTTCCATCATCTTCACAAGACACAACAAGGTGAAAGCATGGCCTGTGCAAGGGTGAGTATAACAGTACTCAGTAGGGACCTGGAGACCCTCGAAGGTGTCTCAAATCCACAAAGGATAAACTGAAAAACATCAAAACAATAGTCAACCCTACATAGGTATATGCCCCAACATATACCTGTGTTATGAAGATGTACTCATCTCACACAAGAGGGAAGAATTTCATAATGGAAACATCACGATGGTAAGTGTACCACATAGGTAACACCTCGATGATACAGTACCACAAAGGTATACCACAAAGATATAGTACCACACGGTTACACCATGAAGATATTAGACTCAGATAACATATTTATACGTGAGGTATATATGTACAAATTATTAATCATGAAGCAAGATCATATTATTCTGTCGAAGAGGCAATGCAGCTGATTACACGGAGTCTGGCCCACACAGAATTGAAAGGTTCTAACCACTCAATGACACACATAGGTTATGAACCACATAAGATCGGTATGCACTAACCCACACAGGATTGCTGAGCGCTGATCCACACAAGATCTGACCCACACAGTATTGGTATGCGTTGACTCACAAATGATCGATGAGCGTTGACCCACAGAGGAGCAGACCAACATAGGATTGGTATGCACTAACCCACATAGGATATATGAGTTATGACCCACATATGATCGATATGTACTAACCACTACAATGACCCACACAGGATCTGAATCACCCAAAGTTGATAGGTAACTAACCTCCATATTATCCTTCTCCAACCTCCGCCTCACATCCAACCATGGGGTGACTTCTCATAGAATGTTTAGGAGAACCAATCCTCAAGTAATAGGTCCTATCTTAACCACCCATATCTTCCCCAAAAAAGTTTCCCTAAGCTCATTAATGTCTTAAGGGACCCAATCCAATATACATTGCGCCAATCGGATGCCCAGTCAGTATGTTATATGCTTTTCATCTCCTACGACCCGGTTGGATTCTTTGTTCGATCCCACCCGGCCATACTAAAACTTTTTCCAAATCTCAAGTGGAATATACCAAAAGGATATTCATGATACAAGGATTCATGTTCCATAGACGGTTCATCAAACAGATTCATGATTCTCACATTACTGAAAAAACGTGTATCTCGGTCTAATTGGGTCCATGTCCGGTCCGACCCGGTCAGACCGACTCGGCTTCAGCAGACCCAACCCAAAATAGTTCGATTCGACTAGACACGGTTGTCTTGGGCCATAGTAGGTCCAACTCGCTGGGTGGCGGACTGTCCCGACCCACGAACTGGTGTCCCGGACCACTTGGGGCAACCAGACCCGCGCTTGGAGCGGCCCGCCCAACCATGCGTGTAGTCCTCCCTAGCCGGCATCCGAGGAGAAGGTGCCCCCATGGTCACCCAAATTTCCAATGGTTCATTTTGTTTTTGGAGGCAGGACCTACCGGAGCGGGTCCTTCTTGGTGCACCACGGACGACGAGTTCGTCGACCGGTCCTCCATCTCCCTGCAACGCGATGACACCGATATCCTATGCGGTTGGCTGAGTGCCACCCTACCTTCGGCCTCCTCCATGGATTCTTGATCTAGTGGAATAGATGCACGACACCGCTCCACCATGTGGCCGATAAGATGACAGCCTTCACCTTGATCCACCGTGGTTGACGGGTCGTGGCCTTCTGCTCAACCGGTAGCGCGGATGCGCATCGCCCCACCTTCTTCGCGGACGGCCAGGTACCGGCCGTCGCCTTCTTCCATGAGAAATTGTGGCTTCACCCCAAGCCCAAAAATTTCATCATTCACATATTCATGATCCTCATGTCTAGGGATCCTCATCCATAGGTCATTTTCAAAAAAACATGGTGTTTCTAGCATCAATAAATATTTGGCATTGATGAATGCCTGAAAAATGCGAGGATAAAAAAAGATAAAGAGGCATAGTATATGTGCAGGATGAAGGCCATGTTAGTTTGTCCATCGTCATTGTGAAACTAGAATATGAAGAATTATCAAATAAATTCAATCATAATTCAAAATAAATCCCATACCTTGTTGATCGTTGGAGACAGCGCGGGGATGGAGATGAATATGATGAAGTCACCGACGTCTGTCGCTCCCTCAACAAGCTCCAAAGTCGGTTCCTCATTCTTGATCTGAAGAATGGTCTTCGTTGGAGTGGTTCCTCGTTTGGAGGATGTTTCTCAAAGGAACTCTGTTTCCATTCATTTTTCCTGTGAGAGATTAGGTGCCAAAATAATAAGAGAATAATTAACGCAATTAAAGATGGCATTTTAATTATGTTAAGGATGGCCCATTAATTATGTTAAGGTCAGCACATTATGTTGGAAGTATTTCAAAGGATAACTCACATTAATGTGGGATTTTGAGGGTCTCATGATCCCCACCACTAAATATAAACTGGTGGTATCAATTCCAAAAATAAAATATTGAATGTTTCTTTTATTTTATCCCATGAAATATCCAAAATCTAATTTTTAACCTCGACCTACCGCAGTCGAGGTGAAGGTCTCCTTAAGTGAATATCGGCGTTGAGATTTCAACAGTGTCCATAGATTTAAATTCCGTGCAATGATTCAAAATTTAGAAAACTCCACTCAAATGTTTACTGAACGTACCAAAAAAAAGATCCGAAATTCATTCCAGGAACACCGGGTCTCCGAATCACGTGTCGTCAATTTTCACAGATTTGTAATATTACATATAGTAAAAAAAGATTAAATGGAAAAATCCAGGTCATTACTGAACTCTTGTGTTTTGAATTTTGAAAAATGGATTCAATATTTGGAATCATAAGGTCCAAATATTGTGAATATATAGATTTAATTTTTGGACAATATGAATAGTAACATCAGTAATTATTTTATTTACCATGCTGGATCGGTAAATCTAGTATATAAGAGTTAATAAATAAAATTATAATAATATTAAATTACATTAACATGTTTTATAAACATATTATCTAACAACTATCTGACCATGCGAATCCTTGGGACAATATTGAGACTCCATGGAGACACTTCTATGTGATAACGACATTTTATAAAAATTAATTAAAATTTAAAGAATATGTAACCTAATCATATATCTTTTATTAAATGAATTTTTATGGGGTTATATAAGTGATATTTTCAACTATAAAAAGTCATTGAATATTTAAAATGATTTCCTATATTACGGTATTTTATTTATAATTTTTAATCATTAAATAAAATAAATTTGTTATTATACAATAGTGATGTACTGATTGATTCATTAATAAAGGATTAAAATAAATGATATTATAAATTTTAAACTGAAAGTAATTTGTTAATTTTGATATCATCCATGAATTTTATGGATGATAAATAAATGTTATCTTTTGATTGATGTTGTTTTTTTCGAATAAATCAAGTTGTTTTCTATTATTAAAAATTTTCAAGATATTAATAGTTTTAATATTGACATAAATCATATTTTAAAATATAATTTTTTACTAAATATTATAAAATTCAAAAAAATCGATTATTCATCAAAATTATTATAATAAGTCTAAAATATATTTATTGACCGTTTAATTGTTTATTTTTTATTTTTGAGTATCTATTTTTATTCTCAAAGTGTTAAATGAATGATAAACCGGTAATACATAAAAAGGGATAAATAAAAAAGTTAAGGATTAAAAAATGCAATACCTATCTAATTATTATTTGATGATTGTATTTTGACATATATTCATTTTATATTATTATTTAATGAGGTGTGTAACTTTTTAATCTAATTTTTTTTTATTTTATAAATGAATAAAATCAAATATTTTTAAATAGTCCATCATTCCTCTTATAAAAGGCCTCCTCCTCTAACCTAGAACCAACAACACTCAACCACCATGGCTCGTCTAAACTCTCCTCTAAGAAGTTTCCCACATCCCCCTTATTCCTCCAAGAAGAATTCTCCTAGGAATATGGACATTAAAGAAAGCCTTTGGGATCTTATCAAAGAGAGTCACACATTTTAACCAAAGGACGAGGGACATACAAGGAAAACCACACTTGTGGTAAGGGAACGTTTCGCCCTACAGTTTTAGTCAAAGACTTCTTTATGTTATGTCATTGAATTTCCATTTTATTATATTTGTATATATTATTATATATCCTTATTTATGTGCATTTTATATCCATGTTATGAGAGACCCTTTTCTATCTCATCGAATTATTTTCTTAATTTTTATGTAATGTTGTTAGGCTGCCGAATTTTCATAAGGTAATTTCTAAACTCAATTTCCTAACATTAGGTTTTACGCATACATCTATGATTATATTTTACCCAGATTATGTGTGTAATAAATGATTAATTATTCATTTTGAAATCTCCAATTCCCTCTATTTTAACATAATTTTTCTAAACATAAGCACCCCATTGATAAATTCTTATGTCATTTATAAGATATTTTTAAGGGATTTCGTCTCAATTTACATTCCATTAACAAATATTTGTTGTTATGCACCGATTCCATTTTATATGGTTTATATATTACACTATGACATTATATATCCTGAATATCCTTATTCTCATGATATTAATAGTTTATTTTAATTTTATTCTTCAATTATTTTTATCCACGTATTTTCTGAAGTGGTAATGGACTCTTTAACTAAATTGTTTTTAGAATGTCTTGAAGATTTAATCTTTTAAATCCTTCTCATTAATGTATATGTTTTCAAAATGGATTTAAGGTTTTATTTACATGGAAATTAATGTTTTAAAATGTTAATACCATTAAAATTTTCAAAGTGGAATCAGAGACTTTGATTTAAAAATCACTTTATTAAATGTTTTCCATGGTATTGATAATGGTTTTTAGAAAGGATTGATTATGTCAACATCATGAAATTATAAATTTTGATTGAAATGTAGTACTATTATCCTTCATTTATTATTAATTTATTTGTTATTGTCATTTTATGGTTCTTGGGCTTTGTTTACGTATATGGGTGGTTTTGTGATAAACCTATAGTGGGTGAGCCCGAGATAACCCTCTAATGTATAGGATAATGTAATGAAGGTAAATGTTAATGATTATCCTATGAGATTTAGGGAATATTCTATTATTGGTATTCCATACATTCTCACTATGTATTTGTGAAATCTATTATGTGTGTAGAATATGGATGCCACAAGTTACATGTATGATTTATGGTTTTTATTTGTTATTAACAAATCATATGACTTCATTTGATATGTTAAAGATCTTATGTATTATATTTATTAATAAAATAATGTTTTCATTGCTTCTTTTAAAAACCTTACTGATATTTCTATGCCCGTCCTATTTTTTTGAAATTTTTTTCATAGGATATAAGGAATTGTATGTGAAAGGAAGAATTTGGAAAGATTTATATCAAGAACAGATTTATTGTTTTCTTTTACGTGTTTTTATAAAAAAATGGTTCTTGAGAAGAAGTTTATATATAGTACTATTTGATATGTAATGTAATAGTTATGTCCTAATTCTCTAAAACTAAAAACATAAAAAGTTAATCAATATTAATTCTTGATTTATACCATGATTAAGTTATGTTTTATGGATGGGGCCTTATAGAATGTGTGTCTAATTTACCATTTTATTCCATTATGATATGCAATGTAAAGAACACATTGGATTCTATTAAGGTTATAATTGAATATAATGAATAAAAAATTACATCATTTTGGATGAATATATTTTACATATCATTACAATCCATAATATAGCCATATAGGTTTGGTGACTTTGGAATCATAGATACAAAATAACTTCTAAGCAAAATATCAATGTAATCACTCATTTAATTCTTCATATCTATAACCCTTATTAGTTATAACATACATATAACAATTCATCATATCATGTATGTTATGAAACATAATAACTTGTTGTCTCAGATTATTAGTAATTGTAAACATATATTAATCATTGATCATTTTATGTGATAAATGTGAATTAGGGGATGATAGCATGAGAATAAAAATATAAAATCAAACCCAACCGTTAAATGATAATAATCCCGAGTCACAGTGTAAACAATGGGATTCCCGAATCCTTGAATCATAAAAAAATAATGATTAAAGTTCAAGGAGATCCTATCATAAGAATATTATCATTTCATAAAAGTTATTCATAATGCGAGGAATATATAAAATCATAGAAATATTATATCAATGATCACGTAAAAGGACAACATTTCTAATTATATATATTCTATTTATGAGATATCATACCTGAACAATTACAAAATTACCTTAGGACTAAAAAACACCCAACATACTCCATAATTATAAACCAATGCATTGGAGGGCTATATAATATTATAAAAACCCCTAAAATCATAATAAATTCATTGTTTTAAAAAATAATAATAAATCATTCATTGTATTATCATCTAAAATACCCTAGAAAATAAACAGATTTACTAAAAATCAGATCATCAAAATCATAAAATAATTCATTATGAATTAATATACTCTTGTTAAGGAAAAGTGATTCATATAAATTAAAAAATTATTTTTAAACATACATATAAATAATATAGATATTATTAAAATATAATATTATTAGTGGAGTGTTAAAAACATCATCTGATGTTGAATTAGAAGAAAATTTATTTTTAAAGAACATTTAGAACATATTATTGAAAACATTGAAAATATTATTTTCTTTTTATATCATTGAAATTGCAAATACCAAAAATTTGAGAAATATTTTTCCACTAATATAATGAGTTAATATTATAAAATAATCATTAAATCAAATAATGTTCATGAAATCTGAAAATTATTCATATCATGTGAATTTTAAAAAATGGTCAATTTTTATTTGAAAAAAATCAAATACTACCTCATCAAGAAAAAAAGAATGAATTAAATTTTAAGAATGATGTAAAAAGTAATAAATAGTTAATAATTTACATCATAAAACCGTTAGATCATATAAAATATTTTTCATGATTTTTTATTAAAAATGTGGACATTCATGAAACTTATTCCCAACTATAAGGAGAAATATGATTGATATTCCATATAAAAATATATTCAATTCTATTTGATTAACAACGAGAGTAAAATCAGAATAAAACCTGAAAAAATAACTAGATGGTATAAAAATAAATGATATTTTTGAAATACTGAGTAATACATTTTATCAAATGTAAATTTAAACATAAACTCTTCTAATTAAAAATGTGATTGATGAATTTTCCCTTACTACATTGGTATCTATTGAATCAAAATACCCATGATATAAAGACATCAAATGAAACACAATATTCATAAATATACGTATATATATCATATAAAATGTCAAATGGGATGTATTTTTACCTCATAAAAAAATTGCTGCATAATATAATACATCTCCTAATTAAGATGATTGAAGATGATAAAGCTATACCAAGTTGATTCTTCAAAATAAAATCACATTTTATTAAATAAGGTAAACTGAAACATTACATATCATGAATGATCAATTATACATTATATTACTTGTCAAATCGAAATTATAGGAACCCCATTAATAAATATAGGTTCATAGTATCATTCTTGTCTCAGTGTAACTATAATGAACTAATGAACCCATACCTCACATCCAACTTACATCAAAAGTACTGTATCATTTTGAATAAATAAATTTAATTTATTTAAATTCATTTCATGAAACATATAAATACTTATACCATCATATATGATCTAATTGATTGATTTTAACACCAATTTATCAATAATTCATTATTAGATTTTTTGTTTATGGTTGCTAACAATTTCATTTTCCTTGTATGTCTTGGTTTAGTGGTTATAGTTCTTTTATATTGATCATTGTTTGATAATATATAAACATTTATTAATTATATAAATATAAAATAAATTTAAACTAGTGTAGAAAAGATTTTTAATGTTTTTTTAGCTAACTTGATTAAAGGAAATATTATAAATATTTTTTTACATTTGTTATAAAAAACAGAAATTGTAATTCTATTATAGAACTGATTTTTTACATCAGTTATTTAGTAATTGAAATGGTATATTTTTTATTAGGTCAGTTATTAAACATTCATTGTTAATTTTTTTTTCCACATATGGATTTTTATGTTGGTTATTAACTAACCGATGTATTACACATTATACAACATTGATTATTAAATAAAAAACATAAAAATGAATTACTCGGAAGAATTTTTTACATTGTTATTTAAATAATGGATGTAAAAAACTGTTCATTGTGATGGTTTTTATGTCTATTATTTAATAAACTATGTAAAAAATGTTTTCAATGTTAGTTATTTTAAAACTGATGTGGAAAAAAATTCAAGATGAATTTTTTTACATCGGCTTTTTAATAACCGATGTAAAAAACACTATACGACATCACTTTTTTAAATAACTAATGTGGAAAGCCATTACCTAAATCTTTTTTAACTTAAGCTAAAAAATAAATGATTTAAAACCCATTTTTAACTCATCCATTCCTCTACACTGTATAAGTAGACCAGAAACAAGTAGAACCATACCAAAACTTGATAAAAAAACAAGAATAACTAGAAAAAAACAAAAATAACCTTCATGAAAATAAAACATTCACATTTTAAAATTTAAAACATAAAATATCAACTAAAAAACGATAATCCAACCAAAAAACTACAAAATACATATTTACAATTAAAACATTCAAAATTACATTTTAAACTATAAAAAAACTAAAATCTAACAGAACCTGTAAAATAATTTGACCATTCCACTTGTTAATGTATGACCTCTTCATTAATATAATGCTCAAGGTCATAAAATAGTTAAAATTAAGGGGGAAATTAGTTAACATGTATAATTAATAAATAAGACGAAATGTTATGGAAAGTTTATAAGAGTCTCTAAACTCATCAAACTTCAAAATTGTTCAAGATATAAATATTTCCTACACAAATCTAAACATATTATATCTATATTATATATGGCCTTTTTGTTTATTAAATTTATATTTAAATGAGTTTTTCAATTCCAAATATTCTTTTTATGATTTACATCCAAAATGTTGAAAATAGAAATGAATATTTACCTTTAAATTTACATATTTGATTTTGGATAACATTTTCAATGTGGTTTTTCGAAAGAAGGGTAATGCCATGTTATAAAATAATATGAATGAGATAAATTTAAAATTAATTTTTATGTAAAAAATAATTAATAATTTGAAACCTAATATTCCAACATATTATTAAAAATTTCTCACACCTCATCAGGGAGAGAGAATATCCAAAAAATGTTTTCTCCAATGGGATAAAAAACTAACATCCAATGGACGCTTACATAAAACATTATTTAAGGTTAGAGGTTTTATGTTACAAGATAAATAACACTTTGTGATATATATATTTCATTCCTCTCAAAAAAAGAATGAAACCAACACTTTATGCTTATATTCTATTAAAATCAATGAGTAATATAAATTGTTCATTTTCACTCATCTAATGCATGCAATTTAGGTGAAATTATGTGCATTTCAATGAATACATATACATATTCCTTAAAATTATTCTAAAAAATTCTATAAAGATACCTAAAAAATAGGCAAAATGATACATTTTAGAAAATATTAATATAGAGAAATAATTGTTTTAAGACATACATGAGAAAACAATTCACCAAGTTGATGCCCACCATATCTCTAGTTTCTAGCTCCATGATATCAATTTTCATAATTCCAACATCTATTTCACGTCAACAAACATGAGATTCTATTAAAGACATATAATGAGTGGCCAACAAATTTGAATATCATGAAAATATGTCAAGACTACTCAAATATGTTTCTAATGTTATATCAATTTTCCCTTGTTGATTCCAATATAGTATTTCGTTACCTTTAATGTATTATGGTAAATAAATATATAAATATAATAACATAAAAATTTTAAACCAAATTAAATGAAACAAAAATTATATAACATACCCATAAAACTCGGGTAATGTGTCGCATATGTCTGGATGGAAAAACAAAAAATTAGTCGATACATTGTCCAAAATTCGTCACCTCATCTGTTGGTACTGGTACTCAAGTTGAGATATCAATAATATCATGTACATTTAGCCTATTATAATCAATCTATATCTATTTATGTTGATCTATATTTCCTACATAATTAATCATCCTAAATGAAACACTATGATCGTAAATATCATCAACATTCAACTCATAACAACGAGGATTCTATGGAGGAGGGGTGTAGGAGTTGGATTAAAAATGGGGTCTGCATGCTGAGGTGGAGGATAAATATTGGGGTATGGTTGTAAAGACCCGTAGAATTCAAGGAATTTTTTTTTTTAATTTTCTTTGGGATTTTACAAGAATGCATATTCTGACGGCACTTGATTCCGAGGCCCGGTGTGCCCAGAATTCCTATCCGAAGTTTAGCTCGGGTACGTTCAGTGAACGAACGAGCGGGAAATTCTAACTTTTGAACCAGTGCTCAGAATCAAATTCTGAGGGAACTGATGGAACTATAGCGCCGGTAATTGCTTGTAAACGCCATTTTCGGAGTTGCGTTTACACGAGAGAAGTTGTTAATTTATGTGGAAGGTAAAATAAAAATTATGCAACAATTTTTATTTTACTTTAAGTGGATTAATCATTGGGTGGATGTTGGGGAAAACCACCCAACTTCCATTTATAGGATATGAAGGTGGTGGGGCCCACATGAACCCTACCCCTTCACCTTCCCTAACCTTCCATAACCCTTCATAAATTATGACAACTTGTGTAATTTAATTTTGTGGTTTAATTCAAACTTTTGAATTTCAAACCTTATGTTACATTAATAAATTAAGTTAGTGTCTTATTTTATTTTTGTTGGAGTCTTGTTGCCTTGAGTGCTTTGGGAGAGAAAGCTAAGGGAGTCTTGAGTTCTTCATCATCTTCATCGAAGAACACAAAAAACATAAAGAATGCCAGATTCCTCAGAGGTCGACGTCTCCTTCCGCGACGCATCTTCCCGTGATGGATATTCCGCAACGGATCCTCGTTCGACGAACCTCCGTTCAAGCTACGCTCAAGTTAGGGGTTAAATTATTTATTTTGTTCGTGAATACTACCTTGTCGTTCTACGTGAAAATACGACCAATATCTATCGATTAACGAGAGGGGCTGGATCGCACAATCACGGCCGGCCCTCCTCCCTTATCCATGTAATTGTTTCTAATGTGGTTGGAATGGGAACAGCGCGGTGTCGTCGCACCGCGTAAGATCGTGCGGCAAGTAATGCGCGGTGCCGTCACGTCGCGCCGTGAAATTGAACCAAGTGGCGGCGCCGTCGCGCCACGCCGGAGAACCGCACAAGCACTGCGGCCGGAGCGGGGCCACGACGGAGGGGTGCGGCGCCGTCGCGCTGCATCGGATGAATGAAGGCCACGGCCGATACTGGGCTGCGTAGGAGCATGGGAACTAGCAGCCGGATGCGGGCCGCCGGTGTCGGAGCAGGGAGGGGACCGGCCGTCGCCGGTCCCGTGGTGGCAGAAACCAATCGGCCGGGGCGGGAAGGCTGGCCGGACAAGGGAAAGTGAGGAGTTCAAACCCCATGTCGGCCAGCTGAGCGGCCCCCGTTAAGGGGGGCCGCGGTTACAAACGAGAGGGCAGGCACCCCCCTCCTCAACGGCTTTCCCGTTTGGCCGAGCTCCTGGCCAGCGCACCCAGCGCACCGCGCCCAGGCCGGGCCATGCCCAAGTGGGCCGGACCCGAACCCGGTTCGGGTCGACACGGTGTGGGCCGACCCTGGGGGTATCGGGCCAGGTCGGACCGGGCCCGAGCCCCTTAATACCGAATATCTTCTGGTCGGTTTCCCATAACATGTGATACAGGCCTCCGATCGATGCACCGTCAGTTGCGATGCGATCCTTGGATCGAGACGGTCGTTTCGGAATATCGCACTCATGGTTTTGGAATACTTTGGGTTTGGCCGAGTTGGTTCGTACATGAAACCAACTGGGCCCTCGGAGCAGAAGCGCTCATAACAAAAGCTCCGGACGTCTGATTGACGTGCCGTCGACTTTGATGGATTCCTCTAAGTGAGACAGATCTTTTTCCTTACTCCTCCCGAGGATTGGACGCAGGTGGAGTATGGTCGGGTTGGTTTTGACTTAAAAACCAACCGGGCCCCTAGGACAAAAAAGCTAATAACTCTCAGACCGGGTGCCCGGTTGACGCACCATTTGCGACGTTCAGTTCCTGTTGATGATACAAAACTTTTGGATAAATCAACACCGGACTTTGTGTCAGTCGATGTATCAATCTATCAGCTCGTGGAGAAGACTCTCCCGAACGAGCTTGTTGTGTGCAAGATCCCTAGAGCTGGCTGCAACTGTGACAACGATGACTCTATAGAGATCCTCAGTGGATTCGACTGCGACGACTACATCACTCAGTGATCCTACGTGTATCAGTGCTATCAATCTTGTGTGGGTCCGATCCTGTGTGGTTCAGTGTTCAACTGTTCTGTGTGAGCCAGCGCCTACAGATCATGTGTGGGTCTGATCCCGTGTGGGTCTATGCAGGGGTTAGTTACCTATCGATCCTGTGTGGGTCTCTGCGGGGGTTAGTTACCTATCGATCCTGTGTGGGTCTTTACGGGGGTTAGTACCTATCGATCATTTGTGGGTCTGACGACTTAGATGAATCAGTGGAAATATCTGATCAACTTTATCGTCATCTAAAGAAGTATACTTGTGTGAGCTGAATGCGGTTTTTCTTTCCTATGTGGATTGTGTTGAGCTATCCTATGTGGATTTATGTTTTTCTTTCCCATGTGGACTGGGATGTACTTGGGCTCGGATGTTGGAGCCGAATGAAAATTGATGACTTAGGTATATGTATGGGCATATACCTAAGCAGTGTCGGACGTTACTTCGTGATTCCATATTTCATTTTTGGATTACCCTTTGTGGATTCTGGGAGACCATCGAGGGTCTCGGGGTCCCTACTGAGTAGCTTATACTCACCCCTTCACGGGCTATGCCCGCACTACGTTATGTTGGTTGTAGACGACGGACAACACTGATTGTTGTTGAGGCTTGCGGAGCAGGATGGTACCTGGAGGTGGACCACTGGGCGGTACGTACTCGGAGCGGTCGGCTGGACCCAGCGAGAAGTGGAGGATATCTGTACCCCCCCTTCAAGTGGGACATCCAGTGGAAGGCTCGATGCTGCAGCTCTACTTTACAATTGTTGTTTTCCCTTCCAGTTGTACTTTAATTTCAGTTTGGGTCTGTATACTGGCCCACATACTTTTCTACACTTACTGTTGTACTCAGTTTTTACATAGTGTTTACTTCTAGCTGCTTGTTTGCTCTATGGTGTTTGTTTACATTACAAAGGAAATGCCTTCCCTTTTTAGCAGGATTTACACCTTGGTGCTAGTCGCCAGCACCTGGCCTATGGAAGGTGGGGTTGGGGTAGTCAGGACACGGGCCCCGAGGACGGGTCGTGAAAAATTGGTATTAAAGGGGTTCGGTTCTACCACAGAACATGGGACTCTGATCTTTTTCTATGTGAAGGAATAGTGTTAAGTGTATTGGGTGTGTTTATCAGTCCAGGGAGTCCAGTGTTGGTGCGGAAGCCGACGTATCCATACACCAGGACCCTGACTTCTGATTTCCAACTTAATGCATGAAAACTTTGATTGCAAGTGTGATTCAAGTTTTCTTTGTGATTACTTTGTGTCAGATCACCAGGTATAATTTTTTGATCGTGGCGCACGTGTTTCCTTTTTAGGATGGCCCCACGATGGCAGCCAGCTAGGGTTCCGAGAGTTGTGCGTGACGACAGCCCACCGAGCGACGAGGCCTCAGTGTAGGGCCCTTTGACAGCTGAGGCACCAGCGGTACCTTTACCCACCGAGCCACGGATGCTTCCAGCCCCAGCCGCTGACGATGTACGTCACCTTAGTTCACTGCACGAGGTCCAGCGCCAGCGACCGCCCCGTTTCCGCGGCGATACGGACCCCCAGGCAGCCGAGGACTGGCTGGAGGTAGTGGTACGAGTTTTCAGGATAGTGAGGACACCAACAGATCTCATGGTGATCCTCGCAGCGAGCCTACTGAACATGGCAGCAGGCAGATGGTGGAGCTTGATGCTCTAGGTTCATGAAGAGGCATATCTCCTCTGGACGGACTTTGAGAGCCTCTTCCTCTCGGAGTTCGTCCCATCCACCGTCCAAGCGGTACGCATTCAGGAACTTCTACAGCTACGGCAGGGCAGCATGACAGTCACCTAGTACTCGACGAGATTTACCGATCTCTCATGCTACTCGACAGACATGGTACGGGACCCATTATTCTGGGCCCAGTATTTTGAGCAGGGATTGAGGCAAGAGATGAGGGCGTCGCTGATCTCCCTCAGCATTCCGACTCAGGCAGGAGTACAGGAGCGAGCCCTTTTGATTGAGAGCTTCTTTGTTGATCCTTCTTCAGTAGCGAGACCTACCACAGAGTGGCAGGTTGCAGAGTCTTCTGTAGCAGGCAGTCGATGGATGACTCATGGGTCCAGGAAGACCAGACCCTCAGGAAGACGACCTCAGGACACTGGCTCAGCAGTGTGAGGCACGCAGTGCAGAGCCAGTCTTTCGAGAGGAAGGCAGTGTTACTCATGCAGCGGGCAGGGCCACATGGCTTGTGACTGCCCGACCCGCCGTTCCAAAGAGCAGCATACGGTTGAGGGGCCACCCAGGTAGAGGCAGAGGGTCGACTGTGGTGGTCCGCAGGGTGCAGGTGGACGAGACAGAGGAGTTGGCTGAGCATTAGGTGGTGGGTGACGCTTTGAGGCTCTACCACCACCACCACCCGGAGGTCCACCCCGACCATAGGGAGCTGGCGGGAAGAGGCAGGCAGAGCCCCAGGCAGCGGAGGCCTATGACCACGGCGTGCCCGAGATTATTCTAGGTACTATCTATGTTTATTCCACTCTTGATGCAATTCTTATAGAGATAGGAGGGAGTCATTCTTTTATAGTCGCTGCCCTTGTTCGGAGCTTGGAGATTCTGACAGAGCCGTTGGCTCGATCCTTACGGCTAGAGACTCCTACGGGAGTAGACTCAACGATTACGCACTAGTGCCGGCAGTGTTAGCTTACTCTATGAGGCGAGAGATTCAGCTGTGATTTTATTGTAGCAGCGTCGAGGCCTTACAATGTCATCTTGGGCATGGATTGGTTATCTACAGTCCACGATCAGATTGACTGTATTAGGCGCATGGTTCGATGTGTACGCACCGATGGGAGAAGGTTCACCTTCATCGGCGAGAAGGGATCCTTTGCAGCACATGATGGACTCTCACAGAGGAGGGGATAGCCCATCACTCATTAGTTGGCTAGTCTCATTCTAGGAGCAGTTGATGTGCAGAGTCCTGGTTTTCCTGCACTGGTGGATTAGTATGCAGACGTCTTTCCCGACGATGTTCCAGGACTACCTCCTCATAGAGAGGTATACTTGTATATTTACTTGTACCCCAAGAGAACCCCAATATTGACTCCATCATATCGGATGTCCCCCGATGAGCTTCGAGAGATACAGGTACAGCTGGTGGACTTGTACGGCAAGGGTTTCATCCGACCCAGTGTTTCACCCTGGAGTTCCTCGATTTTGTTCGCCAAGAAGGAGGACGGGAGCTTGCGACTTTGTGTCGACTATCATCGCCTGAACCAAGTGACAGTGAGGAACAATTATCCACTACTGAGAATTGATGACGTCTTCGATCAGCTCAAGGGAGCACGGTGGTTCTCAAAGATAGACCTCAGGTCAGGCTATCATCAGCTCAGAGTTCGAGATGAGGACGTGCAGAATACGTCCTTCAGGTGTCAGTATGGCCACTATGAGTTCTTGGTTATTCCATTCAGCATAAAAAATTCTCCAGCAGTGTCCATGGACCTCATGAATAAGATCTTTAATCCATACCATGATAGATTTGTCGTGGTCTTAATCGACGACATTTTGATTTACTCGACCACTGAGGAGGAGCACGCCTACCACTTGCGGGTTGTACTAGACAAACTCCGAGAGCACCAGCTTTATGGAAATATCTCGAACTATCAGTTCTTGATACGTGAGGTCCACTTCTTGGGACACGTCATCTCTGAGGCGGGAGTTGCGGTGGATCCTTTGTAGATCGAGGAAGTGCTAGCTTGGGAGCCACCGGGGAGCGTGATGGAGGTGCAGAGTTTCTTGGGACTAGCTGGATACTACTATAGATTTGTGCCAAACTTCTCCAGAGTTGTGTCACCACTCTCAGCTTTGAAGAAGAAGGGGAAACCCATTGTGTGGTTAGAAAGATGTCATCAGAGCTTCCTGGAGCTGAGACAGAGATTGACCAGCGCCCCTATCTTGAGGTTTCCAGAGGAGGGAGTAGGGTACATAGTCTACTGCAATGCATCAGGGACTGGACTCGGATGTGTCCTGATGCAGAATCGAGTAGTGATCCCCTATGGATCACGTCAGTTGAGGAAGCATGAGAAGAACTACGCTACCCATGACCTGGAGTTAGCAGTAGTGGTCTTCACTCTGAAGACATGGCGAAACTACCTGATGGGTGAGCGATTTACAGTCTTTTCAGACCATTAGAGTCTCAGGTACATCTTCTCTCAGAAGGACCTGAATCTGAGATAGTGGTGATGGATCGAGTTCCTCTATGGCTATGACTTTGAGATAGTCTATACTCCTAGGAAGGGGAACGTGGTAGCTGATTCTCTCAGTAGGAGGATGGGCATTCAGCTACTTGAGGAGGCGACAGAGCAGCTAGCCGCTCTACAGATATCCTTCATGGATAGAGATGGAGCATCCTTCCTTCAGTCTCTCACAGTCACCCCTCCACTACTGCAGTGGGTCAGAGAGGCACAACGTGGGGATGCTGACTTTAAGATGCGGCGTGCACATATATCTTCAGGACAGGCACCTGATGGTTTCTCCTTTGGAGCAGATCACGACTTCCTTTTCTGAGGAAGTACCTTGGTACCAGTTGCATTACAGGAGGAGGTGCTGAGAGAGTTTCACACAGCTCCTTTGGAGGTACATCTTTTAGTGGAAAAGATGTACTAGGACCTCAGATGACAGCACTGGTGGCCGGGCATGAAGAAGGTTGTGGCAGAGTTCGTTTCTCGATGCCCCACCTTCCAGCAGGTGAAGGCAGAGCACCAGGTACCAGCAGGCTTGGTACAGCCCTTAGAGGTCCCATAGTGGAAGTGGGACGGGATATCTATGGACTTCGTGACTGGACATCCACGCACTTCCAGAGGTCACGAATCCATTTGGGTGATTGTCGATCGACTCACCAAGTCGGAACACTTCTTACCCATTAGAGAGAAAGGCTCAGTGGAGATTTTGGGACGTCTATACGTTATGGAGATTGTACGGCTTCACGGTGTGCCATCATCTATCGTCTCCGATCGAGATGATCGCTTTACTTCCCGGCTTTGTAAGGGGTTGCAGGAGGCGTTCGGGATGCAGCTACGATTGAGCACTGCCTTTCACCCTCAGACGAATGGTCAGACGGAGAGGACCATTCAGACTCTCGAGGACATGCTCTGCGCATGTGTCCTTGACATTGGTCACAGCTGGGAGGACCACCTACCCTTGGTGGAGTTCGCGTACAACAACACCTAGCACTCCACCATCGGGATGGCACCATATGAGGAGTTGTACGGAAAACCTTGCAGATCTCCTTTGTGCTGGACAACCCCTAGGGAGTCAGCACTTGTGGGACCGGAGATGGTCCAGGACATGACAGAGAAGGTCCAGGCCATCCAAGAGCGGATGAGGATAGCTCAAAGCTAGCAGAAGTCTTATGCTGACAGGAGGCGGAGGCCACTAGAGTTCGAGGATAGAGACCACGTCTTCCTGCGTGTCTCACCTCGACGTGGATTACAATGATTTGGCCGAGGCAAAAAGTTGTCTCCATGCTTCATCGGACCGTTCCAGGTCCTCAGCAGGATTGGAGAGGTATCTTATCGCCTGGCTCTACCACCTCAGTTGCACCGGGTGCACGACCTCTTCCACGTATCTCAGCTGAGGGGATACGTGCACGACCAGATGCATATCATTGACCATGGGGAGCTAGACGTTGATGATTGGGGAGACTTTTACGGAGGTCCCAGTGGAGATCAAGGATCGATAGGAGTTGGTCCTACATGAACGGTCGATTCCTCTAGTGCGCATCAAATGGAAGCACAGGAATCTCCATGAGAGCACTTGGGAGTGGGGGGATCATATGCGTGCTCAGTACCCACATTTGTTTTCCTAGCTTATGATGTATCTTTACGGGGACGTAAAGACCTAAGTTGGGAGTAATGTAAAGACCCGTAAAATTCAAAGAAATTTTTTTCTTAATTTTCTTTGGGATTTTACTAGAACGCAGTTTCTAAAGGCACTTGATTCCAAGGCCTGGTGTTCCCGGAATTCATATCCGAAGTTTAGATCAGGTACGTTCAGTGAATGAACAAGTGGGAAATTCTAACTTTTTAACCAGTGCTCAGAATCAAATTCCGAGGGCGCCGATGGAACCGTAGCACCGGTAATTGCTTAGGAACTCCATTTCCGGAGTTGCGTTTACAAGAGAGAAGTTGTTAATTAATGTGGAAGGTAAAATAAAAATTATGAAATAATTTTTATTTTACTTTAAGTGGATTAAGCTTTGGGTGGAAGTTGGGGAAAACCACCAAAATTCCATTTATAGGTTATGAAGGTGGTGGGTCCCACACGAACCCTACCCCTTAACCTTCCCTAACCTTCCATAACACTTCATAAATTATGACAACTTGTGTAATTTAATTTTGTTGTTTTATTCAAACTTTTGAATTTCAAACCTTATGTTATATTAATAAAATAATTTAGTGTCTTATTTTATTTTTGTTGGAGTCTTGTTGCCTTGAGAGCTTTAGGAGAGAATGCTAAGGCAGTCTTGAGTTCTTCATCCTCTTTGTCGAAGAATGCGAAGAACGCGGAGAATGCCAGATTCCTCGGTGGTCGACGTCTCCTTCTGCGACGCCTCTTCCCGTGACGAATATTCCCCGACGAATCCTCGTTCGACAAACCTCCATTCAAGAAACACCCAAGGTAGGGGTTTATTTAGTTATTTTTTTCGTGAATACTACCTTATCGTTCTTCGTGAAAATATGACCAATTTCTATCGATTAATGAGAGGGGGCCGGACCGCACAAACACGGCCAACCCTCCTCCCTTATCCATGTTATTGTTTCTAATGTGGTTCGAATGGGAATGGCGTGGTGCCGTCACGCCGTGCGGGACCGTGCGACAAGTAATGCGTGGAACCATGAAATTGAACCATGTCGCGGGGCCATCGTGCTGCGCCGGAGAACTGCAAAAGCACCGCGGCCAGAGCGGGGCCGCAGTGGAGGGGTGGGGCACTATCGTGCCGCACCGAATGAATGAAGGCCGCGGCCGATACCTGGCTGCGGCGGAGCATGGGAACCGGTGGCCAGAAGCGGGCCGCCGGTGTTGGAGCAGGGAGGGGACCGGCCATCACCAGTCCTGTGGTGCAGAAACAGGCCAGCCGAGGCGGGCCGACCGGACAAGGGAAATCTGGGGATTCAAACACCCGACCGACCAGCTGAGTGGCCCCCATTAAGGGGAGCCACGGTTACAAACCAGGGGTGAGGCGCCCCCCTCCTCAACGGCTCGGCCGTTTGGCCGAGCGGCTAGACAGCGCGCCCAGCGCACCGCACCTAGGCTGGGCAGGGCTGGGCCGCGCCCAAGTGGGCCAGACCCGGTGCGGGCCGACCCTGGGGGTATCGGGCCAGGTCGGACCGGGCATGAACCCCTTAATACCAAATATCTTCTGGTCGGTCGCCCATGACATGTGCTACGAGCCTCCGATCGACGCAACATCATTTTTGATGCGATCCTTTGATTGAGAAGGTCATTTCGATATATCGCACTCATGGTTTCAGAATAATTTGGGTTCGGCCGAGTTGGTTAGTACCTGAAACCAACCATGCCCTCGGAGCGGAAACACTCATAACTAAAGCTCTGAACGTCTTATTGATGTTCCGTAGACTTTGTTGGATTCCTCTAAGTGAGACGGATTATTTGTCTTACTCTGCCCAAGGTTTGGACGCAGGTGGTGTACGGATAGGTTTGTTTTGACTTAAAAACCAACCGGGCCCTAGGGAAGAAAAAGCCAATAACTCTCAGACTGGGCGTCCAATTGACGCGACGTCTGCGACGTTGAGTTCCTGTTGACGATAGAGAACTTTTGGATATATCAACTCCAGACATTGTGTTATTTGATGTATCAGCCTCTCGGCTCATGGAACAGACCCTCCCTAACGAGCTTGATGTGTGCGGGAACCCTAGAGCTGGCTGCGACTGTGACGAAGACGAATGTACAGAGATCCTCAGTGGATTCAACGGCGACGACTATAACACTCAGCGATCCTATGTGGATCAGTGCTACCGATCTTGTGTGGGTCCGATCCTATGTGGGTTAGTGCTCAGCGGTTCTGTGTGAGCCAGCGCCTACAGATCCTGTTTGGGTCCTATCATGTGTGGGTCTTTGCGGGGGTTAGTTACCTATCGATCATGTGTGGGTCTTTTCAGGGGTTAGTTACCTATTGATCCTGTGTGGGTCTCTTCGAGGGTTAGTACCTATCGATCCATTGTGGGTCCGACAGATTAGATGAATCAGTGGAAATATCTGATCATCTTTATCGTCATACAAAGAAGTATACCTGTGTGAGATGAATACACTTTTTCTTTCCTATGTGGATTGTGTAGAGCTATCCTGTGTGGATTTACGTTTTTCTTTCCTGTGTGGACTGGGATGTACTTGGGCTCGGATGTTGGAGCCAAACGAGAATTGATGACTTAGGTATATGTATTGCATATACCTAAGCAGTGTCAGATGTTACTTCGTGATTGCATCTTTCCTTTGTGGATTATACTTTATGGATTCTGGGAGACCTTCGGGGGTCTCTGGGTCCCTATAGAGTAGCTTATACTCACCCATGCATGGGCTATGCCCGCACTACGTTGTGTTGGTTACAGATGACGGACAGCATTGATCGTGGTTGAGGCTTATGGTGTAGGACGGTACCTGGAGGTGGACCACTAGGCGGTATGTACTCGGAGCAGTAGGTTGGACCCGAGGAGCAGTGGAGGCTATCTGTACCCACCCTTCAGGTGGGACTTCCAGTGGATGGATCAGCGCTGCAGCTCTACTTTACAGTTGATGTTTTCCCTTCCAATTGTACTTTACTTTTAGTTTGGGTTTGTATACTGGCCCACTTACTTTTCCGCACTTACTGTTGTACTCAGTTTTTACTTAGTGTTTACTTCTAGCTCCGTTCTTGATCTGTGGTGTTTGTTTACTTTAAAAAGGCAATGCCTTCAATTTTTAGCGGGACTTACGCCTTGCTGCTAGCCTCCAGCCCCTGGCCTATGGAAGGCCGGCTTGGGGTAGTGATGGGACGAGCCATGAGGACGGTTCGTGACACTGGTGGTGGGGGAGTGGGAGCTGCTAGTAGAGGTGGAGGATAAAAAATGGGGTCTACGTGTAGAGGTGGAGTAGTGGGATATGCAGTATAAAATTGACTTTGAATGTCTTCAATAATAAACTATACCAACACAATAATCTTTTCCTCCACCATCACATTAATATTTTGAACTTAAGCCTCCAATGCTTTAATTATTTTTTTATAAATAGACTCAATGGAAGAATCTGAAGAACGTGGAAACATTTTTCTTACCAATAAACCTGTCGGGAATCCTCGTACACAACCCGGGTGTTCAGGCTTTCCTAATGAGGCATATAAACTATCCTACCTCCCATTAGCTTAAAATTCCCCCAGTGTGGTCTTCTCCTCAACAGAATCTTATATGAATTAATTGATGAATTATGTAATGTTTCAATGTATATAAAAAAGTAGTTATATTAAATGAATAAAATAAATTTCTTACATTATTCCCAGCTATGATATGTAATTACTCCATAATACATTTCCCTTTTTTTCTCATCCGAGTCCTATTCAAATTTTCATGTCTATATGGAGGGGATAGAGGGGTAACCTCATCGTTTATTGATGACTTAGATCTTTTTTTTTTAAATTTTCCACCATCATTTAGTATTCCAAAAAAGTATACCATCCCAGAGATATATTATAAGTGTATACATTTTTGCATTGGGTCTCCTAATAAGATATCCTTGTTCACTATAAGTTAAGAATACAATATCCTTATGAAATAAATAATATGATTATTAATATATGAAAAAAATAATATTTTTAATTGGGCTTAAAAAAATGAATATTTTCCTCGACCTTAAAATAAAATCATTCAATATGTCTTCATCTATACAAGGATATATATTATATGTATTTTCATGTTTCATATGACCAAAAATGAAATTAGATGTGATGGTTGATTTGAAATCCCTCCATATCCTAGATTCCATTGATAAATATTTCTTCCTGACTCCTCCGGTGTCAGAAATATCAAACGTCATCAGATAATGATGAGGGAAAATATATTATACTATAAACATTTAATGATTAGTAAAAAAATATCAAAATATCTAAAAAAAATGCCTCCCCCTATCTTAGATAGTTTTCATTTTTCCACAATTTTCCAACATTATAAAAAAAATACTACTTCACTATTACGTTGAGTTGATACAAAACTCATAAAGTAGTTTTTATTTGGACCTATCTAAATAGAATTATCATAAATCTCTATGACTATAATGTGGTTAGGGATACATGAAAGTAATAGTTTTGGTAAATGTGTTAAGCCATGACTAAAAATTCTTGAACTCTTCATTTCCATTGTGGGAGAACATGGTGAATATTGGAGATCATCAGGAAGAGAATGTGAATGTTCCTTAGGGATATTATATATATAATTAATAATTTTGTTTCTCTAATTCATGAACTCTTGTTAAATGGATAGTATATAAAAGTCATATATTGGTATTATCATTTCTTGTATATTCAACTGAGCGTAATGAATATTGTTTCATGATATGAAAGATTACATGATTGTGACTGTTTTAATTAAAATTTATAAGGTGTTATATATACCCACACAAAAATAAATTACATAATCTTAATATTATATTGTCTATATAAGGTTTATGATTTATTAATAACGTTTTTTTTTAAATCCCATAGTATAAAAATGTATAAAGAAATATCCCCAGAATAGGAGAACTCAGAAATAGAATTGTTATATGGATTAATGTATAATTGTGTCCGCTGATATGTATTAAAAAGGAAAAAATTATAAAATATGGACATTTTTGAGTGAAACATTAATTATAGAGAATGATATAAAAATGGTTATGAGAACATTAATGACAATAAAACCATAAATCAGTGAACTGTAGAAATGTCTATAAATTCATTAAAAATTTAACAAGGAATACATTTTCATTTTATATATCAATTTACCCGAGTAATGTAATTATTTTAATATTGAAAAACCAAAAATAAACATACTAGTTTTCTACAATTATATAATCATAATTTCTTCCATTGTTTGATTGTTTCAATCAATTTATAGCACTTACCATCCCAAATACCATTAGTGAAGGATAAATATGATTTATTAATTTCTACAACACAAAATTATAATTATAATAGATCACCTATCAATATATGGATGACTTTTAATTCCTATAATCTATATTCAGTTATAGAAACAAAATTTATTTAGTAAGTTATATGATAACTGATATGAATAATATGTCATTTTAATGAGTATTCTAATAGATATCAATAATAATAATCGAATATCTAGTTCATTAATTTTATTAATTGATAAATTACAAAACCCCTCATAGAACACTTAACCAGCATTCTAAAGCCAATGTATTTAGAAATAGGGAAACACAAAAACACAAAAAAATATAATTTTATTCACGAAACAATATAGATTATCATATAATGTCTCATATGAAACTCGTAAATCCCTTTGTCATATAATTACCAAAATCATTTTAATAACTTAAATATATATAAAATTTCATTGAAAATATATATTAATTAAAATATAAATTCATACCTCATTAATAAAAAAAATCATAGACTATAAATTATATTAAATAAATTTAAATAAGAAAAAGCCGTCATCAAATATAATATAAATCACTTTTACATCAAATCTTTAATCTTTATCAATTTAAAAAAATATCTAATTTAATTTTTCAATAAAAATAATTTTTTTTCAAAAAAAATTTATTAAATATTCATTATGAACATAATAATTTGTATTTGTCCTTCGATCACTTGTTTTATAAAAATACCCCCTAAAACTATAAATGTTTTTCTGGTTTATCAGAATGACTTAATATATGATGGAAAATTTATATATAGAAATGATTTTATAATAAAATATATATTTTTGATGATTATTATAAAAATAAATACATTGATAAAAAGGAACCAAAACATAAATCATGAATCCCAATACATAAAAACATCTACCATTCCACATCATTAATTTTTTTAATATTGGTCATTCATTGGTCATGAAGATAAACCTTGGATTATGACATTTTATTGGATAATTAATAATTTCTCTAGAAAAAATAAATGTATTTATAAAAATTACCTTATGTTGATGTTCATTTTCCTTCATCAAACTCTTAATTTTTTTCATGGAATGAACATCATATGTTACCTTTTTTTCGAAACATAATTAATCTTTCATTGAATAGAAAAAATTATCTGGGTGATTCTTCCCGTATTCTAAAATTTCTGAATAAAGAATATTCCTACCTCAAATGACTTCATGAATATCCATGCACCATTTGTTATGTGTGTTTCAAAAACCACGCAAGTTGGTGATTATAATAATATAATGAGATATCTGGTGAAGTATTATCATATCATTTTTCATTATATCTCTCTTTTAATTTTATTTCTCATGAAATAATTATTTAATGGTCCATCCCATTCAATGTCAACATAGTATCTTCAAGTTCAATCCACTTACTATACCCAAAAAACATATTTTGGGAAAAACTGATCAAAGATTAAGACCATATATATATTGAAATAATTTATAGTGTATATATTTCATAAAAACATATTTTCATTCTATGACACACAAGGTATAACCTAGGTCATCCATGTTCATCATATATTAAAATAAATAGAAATGTTTCAATAATAAAATTTGAATAAACCCATGAATACCCCTTATTAGTGTATATCTGGTTGTATAGTATTAGTATCCATAATAATTTTCCAAAAATGATTGAGTTAAAACCCAATCCACCGCATTTAGTGTCATTTCTATTGGGTTTATCTATGCCCCTACTATATCTATATCATAGTATCCAAAAATGGGTTTTTTACTTGGAAAACAACTCTAATTTCATTTCAATAAATTGGTTTGTCTGTATATGATTAAACATATCCAAAGTGTTATCCATAATGTTTTCTCACTCTAGTTTTATTAAAACTATCAAACAGTTCCCTGGGAAAAATGTATGTGAACAACACATTTCTTATAAAAATATAAATCATTTTAAATTAATATTCATAACAAATTATTAGGATTTATTCTAGAAAAACGTATGTTTAGAGTATTTGTAAACATGGATAGACAAACACATTGTTTTAAAAAATCTACATACCCTCCCCTGAAGTTCCTCCCATATAGTGACTTTTTTGGAAAAACATTGATAAAATCATTATTCATATCATTTGGAATATAGAAAATAATAATGTGTGATATCAAATTCACATATGGGGTTAACATTATAGATATTGGTAAATTAAATTTATAAGAATAACATGTTAATATGGACATGAGAACATGAGGACAACAATAGAAAGTATTCCACAAAAAGTCATTGATCACAACCACGAGTCATGGTGTAAATTAGAGATTTCCATATGATATGAAACATAAGATAAAAAAAATTTATTGTCTATTAGAACAGATTATAATATTATTATAAAAAAATAAAAGATTATAAGTAGTTCTTTAAAATCATAATTTTTAATTAAATATATGAGGGATCACTTACAATACCATCATTTCTTAGTGGACATAACCTCTCTATAGAAAATATTACCTTTTCAATTCCAACATTCTCATAGAAAAAACTACGCCTGAGATAAATTCATCATCATCACCCAATTCATTTTTGGTAATTATAACATTAAGCCCACCCATCACAAAAGAATAATCCATTCATATTTATTCCCTAGTACCCATACTATTCATTATATCATTATTAAATTTCTTGTGTAAATTAAATGTCCTTCATAAACATATCATCGTCAAAATCAGAAAATAATTCATTATTGATTATTCATCATGTGGATAAAAAACTTGTTTAATTTCAATAAAAATTTCATCAAATACCACCGCGAGAAAAATATATATACAGTAACATTATAACATATCCCTAGTGTAATATGATATCCTAAAATTTGTTTTTTTAATTAATAATTATCTTTTAATAACATTTAAAACATTTCATTGAAAACATGGAAAAAAACATTTGTCCAATATGAATTTAAATTTTACATTAAAAAATATTGGGGAAATTATAATCATTGAAAATAAAAATGGAATAATTTTAATGAATATTCATATAAAATCATGGTCATGATGGCTGGAAAAATAATTCCAAGCATATATGATTAAAAATTCTATTGAAACTATTGTAAAAATTTTAAATCTACTCCAGTCAGAAAACTAAATGAAGATAATTTTTATTTTTAAAATTTTTAAAGAGAGAAAATTGTGTTGAAACAATCATTGTAGAATATAAGTGAAACTTATTTAGTAAATTTTACAAAATAATGATATGTAAAATAAAAGATCACAGACCATAAGGAGACGAATGAACTTGTTTTATTAAAAAAGGTTATTTTAGTTCAATTTGAGTACCAAAGTGGGTTATATTAAAAGAGAATATAAAAATATAATTATATAGAGTATTAGAATAAAATAAATGGGCTTTAGGACATTGAAATTATAAAATTCCCCAAATTCAAATTTGATCATAAAGATTTTAAATAAAATGAATATTGAAGAATTATCATTTACACAATTTGAAACAATTTAATAATAATCCATATGAAAAAACAACATAAGAATAAGAATAAAATATAATTAATAGGATAATTTTAAAGATATAAAATTTCAAAAGATTAGTATTTTGACCTCCAAAAATATTATCTCTTTAATACAAGACATATCTCCCCAAGAAGTAGATTTGAAATAATAAATCATTAAATCATTGGTAACATACGAATCAAAACCCCATGGATGATATAAGCTTAATTTTCACATTAAATAGGATAAATTATTAATGGTACATGATATAACATTTAAAAGTGGTCGTATATAATTCTCATAAACATAACTAGGTGCTATAAATCAAACATGCCTCTAAGAATTGTTTTGAGATGTAAAATCCATTCCCTATTCCATACAATATTTTTATGTTATTTAAACTCCTGTACAATAAATATAATGTTATAATAATTCTAAATGGAAAAATATATAATTATGTTTTCATATTTGATTAAATTATAATATTTCATCACTGAATTATCAATTATTATTTTATGAAATAATTATTTTTGAGTGTTAGATATTTCACTTTTCAAATACGTACCAATTTTTTAGTTTTGAATCTTATATATTGATCATTGATCCATCATAGAAATATTGGTTATGTTTTTATAACTATTTTATAATCTCATTAGGGAGATATTTAAAACCATATAAATAATTTATAGTTATAAGAATGAATGAAACTATTCATGGATATAGTAATTTTTATAAATGCATGAATTATAGTTTCATTGTCTAATTAAAATATGGAAATAAATATTAATTATAAACTTATAAAAATAGTGATTTTTTATATCAATTGTTATAAAAATCCATGTGAGGTGGTAATGGAAAATGAATTGTATCGTTTCTTGGATATTGTAGTTCACACGTATGCACACAAAATGGATTGATATTCCAATTGATAGAAATATGAGCTAAATGAAGACATTAAACTTTGGAAAAAAATATCCACATTTGGGATATACTTACTTTAAAAATTAGAATGTCTAGTATATTATTTATGGAGGTATAAGAAAAAGTAAAATGAAAATGCACAAAAAATATTATTTTGGTAAAAAGATGTGTTATATTCAATAATGGGTATTAAATAAATTTTTCAATAAAAAATATAATAAAATTACATCCCTATTACAAATATAATTTTTTTAATTTAATATAATTTTTCCAAGAATTATCAAAATATTATTTGTGGGTGAAATTTAGGAGTTCTCAAAAAATTATTAATTTTCAATGAATAATAAAAAATTAGAATTTTTTATAAAATGATTATTACTTTTCAAATAAAAATCAACTCAATCTTGAATATGTTATAAAATTATCATCAATATAAAATAATGATAAATTAAACATTAATTAATTATGAATCATATTTATAATTGAATTTAATATAAGTATTTTTTTGGGCATAATTTTTTTTAAAAGGAGGTTATGCACCAATGTGTTTTGTTATTAATAAATTAAAATTTTCACAATTAGTAATTAGATTTAATAAAATTTAGATATTATATATTAAATTATATATTTCAAAATTATTTTTCAGTTTTTACTGGTAATGGAATGTCTGAAAATTATGTTTTATGCTTGAATATTCAATTTTCAAATATGGGTTTTGGATTTGGATTGCACGCTTATCTAAAATTATCATATTCCACTAATAAGAATTGAATATGGTAGGATTGATTAAATATTTTCTTTCATCAAAATCAATATAATATAATATGATGAACCTAATTATTTTTCATTGTTAATTGTAAAATAGTAACATTTTATTACCATAGTTTAGTTTAGAACATGATTATCAGGGGTTTAACAAAGTGATATGGGTAGGATTTCAACCAAAAATAATATATTTCATTTTAGATGAATACATTTATACATTATATTAAAATATATTACAATTATTTTCCATTTGTAGAAACATTTCAATGAAGGTGACATTATTCAATGGTAATAATTTATGGAACTCTATGTGTTTCCCTCCCATTTCATATAAAAGGGGACCACTCCTTATCCCTTATACACACCATTTTCACCTAATATGCCAGAATAAAGGTTCAAATACTCTTCAATATAACCCATCCCTAAATTCTAGTGAATTTTTTATTACCTTATGTCCAATGACTCATGTATTAATGATTTATCCAAACCATGTCTCTCAAATAGGAGGTATTGTTCATTACCAAACATTCGAATTTTATTTCTTATTCTACAATCACTACACATATTGAATCTAAAAAAGAATAATTAACATAATATAATAAATATATTAATATTTTATTAGGAAGATTTCACAACCATTTACCATATATTATCAATCCAATTTGAGAAGAATGTATCAGTCCTATGTGCTTGTGGACTACCGACCCCAAGTAGTCATACAATTCAATTTCTAAATCCACATTTTTGTAATGATTATTATGAAGTATTTAATTATTATATATGGTAGTTTAGATATAATTATGCTTATATAATTATAATATCATATATTTCTTCTTACATTCTATTCAATTTGTAAATTATAATATTTCTTGTGCTTACATATGGACTACAACTTCCATGAAGATATGTGAATTGTATATCATTTCATCATTACATTGATGGTAACATGGATATATTGAATTATAATATTCGAAATTTATTAGAAAATAATTATTACGTAATGGTGAATAATATTTGACCTTTATTTCATTCCATATATTGAATTGTGGAGACATTAACCAGTTTTCCATTCGAATTACCATCTCCACAATGAGAGGTAATTCATTTTACATCACATCATATTATATATGGATATAAATAAGTAGATAAATAATGTATATTATATTAATATAATTATTAATATTATACAGATCAAGGAACCATGCACTAATTTCATGGAAATAACATCCATTCGAAAACATATATAAAAAATGAAGCTATTAACATTTGTAATGATGGATTTAATAGAAAAATTTTATTAAGAAAATGATATTTTCACATACTAAGATCATATATAACATTATACGTATTAAAATCAATATCTTATATAAATATTATATATTTAAATTTATTATATTTGATTTTAGTGTGTAGAAAATAAAAGTTAGACATAGGTTTTAGATTTCATATCAATTTATCTTAATTAAGAAATATTATAATGTTATACACAAATTTATTATTTATAAGGTGTATATATATACATGAATAGATTTTAAAAAAATAAATTATTTATTTATTGTCACTTTTTAGAAACAAATTATTTTCATGAATCTTATGTAATTCGTTTAAAAAATTACTTCTGATATAATGGTTCTTCAACTCAATTTTAATTCATTGAGGTGTGTCTGATGTTTTAATCATTTCATATGTTTTACGGGGTATGTACTACCAAATTTTTATTTTTACATTAATATTATGATGATAATGAAATTTAATGTCTCGTTTGATTATTTTTATTTCATGAGGGTTTTTATTCAAATGTTACCACATCTATAATTGTTTTTTGTTACAATCACATTTTTTCTGGGATTATTTATTCACAATTTTATAGATGAAAAAATTATATTCTCTGTGTAACCCAAATTATATTCATTTTTCATATACACTTTTTGGTACTTTGGATTAAATTTTTTTCCTTTAATTTGACATAAGTTCAGTTCACAAAATACCAAAATAATGGTTTTACGGAAAGCTATCTACATTTTTTTATTTTGATTGCAATCATTTCTTATATGTTCATATTTTTTTTAAAATATATTCATTAATATTTTCAATATTATCTGATAGATCGAAAAATTAATTTTCATCTATTACTAATATCCTATAAATGTTATTTAATGAAATATTATTTCCATATTTTTAGTGAGTTACATCTGACTTATCATTGAAAATGTGAATTTATTTTTAGTTTCAACATACTTTACATGAATGGATTTCCCTAAAATCCTGAGTACACTCTTCTATAATGATTGCATCAAAATTATTTTTATTCATAGTGATGAAAGTTCTATAACATTTTATAATTTTTAGATTATAATTAAGATATTTTAAATAAAAAAGTTATTTTCCTCAATAATCATTGTAATAATAATTTAATTGTATTTTTATATATAAGAACATCATATTTATTTTTGTATGATTTAGAAGGGACATGATCCAAAAATTCCATCTTTATGTTTTCTTGTGTTTTGTTATTATGATTATGAAATATTTATGAAACTTGTATCCTTTCCATAAATTGTTATATGATGTCATCATTAATGTTTTATGATTTTTTGTAAAACATAAGTAAGTTTTTATTTTGGGATGCGTTGTTTCATTATAAAGCAATGATGGATATTTCAATTATAAACAAATGATGGATGCTCAAATTATATTCCTAGTATGGATGAGACTATTATATCACTCAGAATTTATTTGAAATGATAGTAATCCCAAGAGATAGTATGGACTCAAATTGGGAGTTAACATGATTTTTCATAGGAATTTATAAAATATGATAGTCTTGGGAGTTAACCCATACTAATTAAATTATGAAATGAAGACTAAACACAATCAGAAAATATTTTCATGGTTGTGGGACTTGACTAAGGAAATGATTTTCTACTCTTTTGTGCATTCCAATAACATATGAATTATTATTATGATATTTTTTAATGGATAATGATTTATAATTGATGTTTCCAAACCATTGTGAAGTATTAATTTACAAGGAAGATACATTATTCCATGTTTTGTGTTAAAATATATTCGACTGATATGGTATGTTTATTTTATGTTATAGTCATATTCTTATACCCTTATTCTAATCTATTTCTCACTTATTATTTTGGATTAATTTCTCTTCTGTTTATCCTTAGATAGAATCTATGATTTCCCTTTATCTTGTATCATATTTCTAGATAACAGAAAACTTATTTATTTATTATATGTCTAAGAAGGTTTATACATGTGGATAACAAAAATGTAATTGTTTTAGATCATTTTTGTACAATTTTTTACATAAAAATTTTTCCAATGAAAAAATCCATCTACTTTCTTCATACATGTATTATTTTCAAAAGTAATTTATATTCATCTCCAAAAATTACTATTTACAAATAAAAAATTGGGGTCAGTATAGTTAGTATCATATTCTGGGTATAGTAATCTATTGAAACAATGACATAAAGACCTCAGTGATAACCCTTTGGATAATCCTAAGTATAAGATAATATACTAATGTTTTGGTATGTTATAAATTATATGTCCTTCCATGAAAAACATAATAGTATTGAAACTACATGTGGATATGGTTTTGTAAAAGATGTATAAATGGTTAATAACCACAAAAAATGGTTGCGTTTATTTCCTGCATTATTTTGTAGCAATGTGAATGTCTTGTTAATACACACTCGGATTGACACACATTTGGGATATGTAAAGATAAATGAAATTTTATATATGAATCTATACAAATGATTTTGATTGATAATAACGAAGGATTCCCTAGGTTATAAAAAATGTTTTATTGGTTGAGAAGAAGGTTTTTTTGGTTTACACATCATATAAATGTTTTTAAATTATTTTATGATTACATAATACTGTCTCTCTCACCATAACATTGTTGGATTACAAAAATTTATAGAAAACTGTGTAATATTATAAAGGTTGTATATTACTGATTATGTAAAAAACTATTGGGAGAAACCAAAAGATATGGGCGATGGAATGTGAAAGATTAATACTATTCCTAATAGGTTAATTGATTACATTATTAACAAAACTAATATAGGTGGGTTTTGAACGAAAATACTATATGAAAAAAAATATTTTTTAAAATATCATATAGGAATGAAGATTAATCATCCTACATGTTGAGATTGTGTGAAGAATCACCTGAGGAAATATTTAATGCAATGAGAATATATATTGTGTGTATAAAATAAGGACATAGTTAAATTAACATATATGGGGAATTGAAAAGGTCCTCTAACATAATTTATGAGAATAATTATCTATATATGGTATCACATATGGATAAATCATTTAAATGTGGAATGTATATTCACCATGATCATATATATCCTAGGGATAATTCTCCGGAAGAGGATTGTCATATTTTAAAAAGTAAATATTTTATTTGTGATGAAAAAATGATGATGATTGTGTAATATCTTATCCCGAACCATTGGGATCGATCTGGTATGATATGCGACCTCATGCACACAAACATGTATTCAAGAGGTTACCTATAACATCCTATTACCGATCTGAAACATATGCCTTTAACCTTGACATGGGTTTTCCTTTTCATTTACTAGTTAGAAATGATAATTAATTTATAGGATATATATAACAGTTAATTCTATGATTTTTTGGTCTCATAACAT
This sequence comes from Viscum album, assembly GCA_963277665.1. NCBI lineage: Eukaryota > Viridiplantae > Streptophyta > Magnoliopsida > Santalales > Viscaceae > Viscum > Viscum album. The sequence continues at coordinate 1,470,882,506 of OY728127.1, read as the reverse complement.
TAACTAGATCTTTTGGCATGCTGTTGGTGGGTTACACACAGTATGACTAGTGTCACGAACCAACCCGGGTACCCTGGTAACCCGATAAATGAGCTGGTCCTAACATAGCCGAAAGGGCATTCCCGATCCCCATGGGTCGGCAACTAGCACCTGGCATCATACAACCTACATGTGGGAACAATTTTTCCACAAGAATTCTGAAGCAATGGTAAATCAAACAGTATGCATAACAAAAGAATCTCCACTAGGATTGATGTACAATAATACAAAGAGGCAAAAAATGCCAATGTACAACAACCCAAGTACTAAATATGGGGGAAAAAGCCCCAAGACCCCAAAGGACACAACTCACCAAGACCAAAGATCAACAGCTGGATCCACCTCCAAGAGGTCCCTTTCCATTGCTCTATCCTAGAAGAAGAAATTCTACAAACACTCGAAGCCAAATGTAGGGTGTGAGCCTAAGCCCAGTAGGATACCACCAAAGATTCTATAACAGATGCCAAAAAATAGATTATCCAAAGAAAAGCTTTGAATTTATAAATATACAGGTTTGGCAATCCAAAATCATATTCTAACAAAATATGCCAAACATTTTTAAATGATGGAAAAAAATACATTAAGAGAACGCTTTTCAAATGATGTAATATTTTTAAAACAATGGCTTAAATAAAAAAGTTACATAAAAAAGTGTATGTAAATTTCTCAGGCAGGTAAAACAGTTCACAAGAATTGGAGTACATTTGTATCTCAAATATAAATAAACTAGCGAGCAACATGGTCATCTAAAAAAAGGTACCACAGTATTAACCAGATATAGGGTTCCAAACAATCTATGTGAAATCAGAAAAATGTGTATACACATGTCCCTATGACAATGGAAAAAGGAGACTTGTCACCAATTTGTCAGGGATGTGACCCGCCGTAGGTATGTTTTAGAATGTTGTCATAGTGTAGAGTGTATCCAAATAACTCACTATTTACCAAAGGCTTTCATGCACTCTTACATGATGGGTGAAAATTTTAAGAATTCTTAAAATATATCCATCCCATTCTAGCATTTTCAATAGAGTCAATTTCATTACAATTAAAATCAGAACAGGTTTTATCCAAAAAAATTCCTTTTTCACAAGATAAAACCAATGGGTTTCTATCAAATCATTTTAATTCATTTTCACTAGTTTGAAATCCAATCAAAACCAATCCCATAATTTCACAATTAATTTCCCCATTTAAATTAAAAAATTTAATTGAAATCATTTCTATCAATTCCACCAATTAAATTAAACAATTTAAATCGGCCAATTTCTAAAAACACACCCAATTCAATAGAATTGGTGTTTTCCAAATATTCTTGCCAAAACCATTTCAAATAACTCGATTCAATGGAATCGAGTTTATCATCAATTTAATTGAAAGAAAATATGATCATTTTAATTTAAATCATCAATTGAAATAAATCAAAAAAATACAATGATAATAAATTTGGCAAGACGGGACGGAACCACCTACCTTGATGTTTTTGACCAAAACCTCAAAGGCCGAGAATGATCAAGAAAACCAGTTATGTTCTTCAAGAACCCACCTTAGATCTTTTCTCTTAGAAATATTATGACCAAATATCATCAAATTTGATGCCACACACTTAGATCTACCAATAATGGGCGTATATCTGAGAAACCGAGAGAAGAGGAGAAGTAGATCTAGGTATATCTAAGAAACCAATCAAGAATGGAGAAGAATGATCACATTCCTTGAGAATAACACTTCTATTCACCAAGAAGAGCCTTTGGATCACCTCCAGAACAAAGGGAGAACATTCGTTGACCCCAGGAGAAGACAAATCCCGTGTTAGGGACACTTAAGAGGAAAAACGAAGCCTTTAGAGGAAAAATGGACGAGATCCACAATATAAGGATCTAATTTAATGTGACCACACGGTTTGGCTGTATCTCAAATAGGTATAAAGTGAGACGACTTGGTCAGTCTGTCGGTCATAACCCATACCACATTCTTCATCCTCAGGATTTGAGGTAACCCCACCAGAAATTCCATTAAGATTTCATCCCACTTCCATGTAGGGTCTGGAAGTGGTTGAACCAAACCCGAAGGTTTCTTGTGCTTGACTTTCCCTGCTGGCATGTATAGAAACGAGATACAAACTCAGCAATGGCTCGTCTCATACCTGGAAACCAGAACTACCGCCGCATGTCATAGAACATTTTTGTTGTTCCTGGGTGTACTGCCCACCGAGACTTATGGAAAACCCCCCATCACATCCTTCCTTTCCACTAACGGCACAACGTAACAGTTTCAATAACACAAAACACCCTCTTTGGTGAACGACCACTGGGTTTCGGTCTCCCCACCATCAAGAGAGTCCCTAATTCTATGTAACTCATCATCTAGATGTTGTTCTTGAATAATCAAAGAAATGATAGATGAATTCAACTGAACACTGGCTAAAGAAACTTCATTCCCCTTCCACTGAACTCTAATATGCAACTGTGAAAAAAGAACCATTAAACTCCACTCTTCTGTAGATTCTTTTACAGACTGAGATAGAAGTTTCCTGCTTAACGCATTTGAAACAAGATTCCCTTTCCCAAGGGTATAGGCAATGTCAATGTTGAATGATTGAAGGTACTCCACCAAATGCCTTAGACTGAGATTCAAATATTTTTGAGAGAAGATATAACTCAAGCTCTGGTGGTCTGAATACACAGTAATCCTTTCTCTATAAAGGTAATGTCTCCAACACTTACGTGCATGCATTAGAGCTGCAAGTTCAAGTTCATGGGTCAGATAGTTCTTCTCATGAGGCTTAAGCTGACGAGACGCATAGGCAACAATATGATTACCCTATGTGAGTACACATCCCAAACCTGATCCCAATGCATCAGAGAAGACAACATAACCTATACCAGCCTCAAAAATAGTTAACAATGGTGTAGTAGTCAAAAGTTTCTTTACCTCAACAAAAGAACTCTGAAATTTTTCATTCCAGGAAAACTTCACTCCCTTTTGAGTCAGAGAAGTCATAGGAGAAGCTAACTTTGAGAAGTCTTTAACAAACCGGTGATAATATCCCGCTAAGCCCAAGAAGCTCCGAATCTCGAAAACATTTCATGGTTGTTCCCAAGTCATAATAGCCTTCACCATTTCAGTATAAATTGATATTTGTTGTTCCGACATGACATGTCACAAGAATTATACTTCCCGAATCCAGAAATCACATATTGAAAGCTTGGCATAATGTCTGTCATTGCTAAGAAGACTCAAAACTGTTCTCAGATAATGCACATGACCCTCCTCCGACATAGAGTAGACAGGAATTTCATCTTTAAAGACAACCATAAAAGTATCAAGATACTCACGGAACAACTAGTTCATCAATTCCATGAAAACTGTAGGAGCATTTGTTAGGACGATGGAAATTACAAGGTACTCCTAATTGCCATACCTACTCCGAAAAGCGGTCTTATGAATGTAATATTACTTTATCCTCAACTGATGGTAACCAAATCTAAGATCAATTTTCAAAAACCACTTTTCCCCTTTCAATTGATCAAAAAACCATCAATTCTGTGTAACAAATATTTGTTCTTTATCGTAACTCGATTGAGGTTTCGGTCAACAACACATCACCGAAGAGAATCATCTACCTTCTTGGTGAAGAGAATAGGTGTTGCCTAAGGTGACACACTCGGGCATATAAATCCCTTCTCAAGAAGATCCTCTAACTGAGACTTCAGTTCTTTTAGTTTAGCTGGAGCCATTCGGTAAGTGGGAATAGAAACTGGTTGAGTACCATACATTAGGTCAATAGTAAAATCAACCTCTCTTACTAGTGGCAAACCATAGAAGTCTGAAGGAAACACATTGGGAAACATAGTGACGATTAGAGGTAGATCACCACATAATTAATCTCTCTCTAGATCGAAATCAAACATTGATATAACATTCCCCAACTCTGGAAAAGGGGGTCCGCCTCTACTTGACCTTGGGCACCATTCTCCTTGAAAAACTAGAGGCACACTACTGGGTGTAGTAAGGTAGACCCATCGAAGGTAACAATCATTCCAGGCTTTATTGGTAATGAGCAATTCCATCCCAAATATGACGTCAAAAGATTTCATGTAAAGAACCAAGAAACTCCAAGCATGATCAAAATCTGTCAGAGAGAAGACACAAGAAGGACTACAGAGACCCTTTTCTCTCATTACACCAAGGGGTGTAGTAATATCCATTGAACAAGGTAATAGTTCCATAGGTAGATTAAGCAGATTAACAAGATGGGATTAAATAAAAGAGTGAGATGCACCGGTATCAAAAAGAGATGTCACTAAAGATGAATCTATAGTAATTGTACCTCTCACAGTCGCAGGACCTATATCAACTTCCTCTGGCGACTCTTCCACTGCATGAAGAAGATTCTTTCTGGATTCCTGTGGCTAGAACCCTATTGTACGTGATGCAATTTGATTTCCCCGTAGTTTCTAGAGGTGATGATGATCCTATTCTACCACGTGGTGTAGAGAAGTGATGTCAGAATCATTGTAAGTGTCCTAAACGCCATCATGAGCTACAGTTCTTAGGTTCCTTAGTGAAAACCATTTTAGAATGTCTTGGCTTCCCACACTTATAGTAAGTCAAAGAAGCCCCTCCTAGTGCTACTGGAGGTCTGGGATGACTCTGCTGTCGAGAACTGCTATGAGAAAAGTCACGCATCTATTTTCCATTAAAGGAACCCACACTGCCCCCAGGAGGGAAATGAACCTCCTTCAACCCTAACTTTCCTGCCAGGCCCATCTCAACCATCATGGCCCTATTTAGGACATCAGCATAAGTGGGTATCTTATATATGAAAACCTGATAATGGATATCTAATCGAAGTCCCAACTCGAATCACTGATCCTTCATCATCTCATTAGATAAAATCTCAGGAGAAAACTATACTATCTCAAAAAACGCGATTTGAGTACTCATTCACTGTTTTGTTGGCCTACTCAAGCATTAAAAACTCCACATCCATGGCGAACACCATTGATTCTGGATAGAACTGGTTAGTGAAAAGAACCCTAAAGTCATTCCACTTCAAACCCTCATGTTTCCCAGCCATCACCATTGTCTCCCACCATATCCTACTTGGTCCCTCCAGTACGAAGGTGGAACACTTCACCTTGATCTCATCAGGTGTCTCCAAGAATCCAAACAGATGTTCAGTCTTACTCAACCATTCCTTAGCATGTTGAGGATCAGTGGAGCCTTTGATGACTGGTGGCTTCTGGCGTAGGAACTCTTGAGAACGACTTCAGAGAATATCACCATGAGGATCTATAGCAGGAGATTGGACAACAACTGGAGGTGGTGCATGTCCTATAGATTGGACAGTGTGAACTATCACCTCAAAAAGACACAGATCCACAATAGGACTTTCTTGCTGAGATTTAGCAGCAGCCTTTTTTTGGATTTGATGTCCACGTCTTCTCAAAGGCATGATGCTACATGACATCAACAAATAAAAAAGAAGACCTTAGATTAATACTCAACCTGAGTAACACGTAAAACTACTCTTAAATGAATGGATAAGTATATTTGGATTCCACTCCATCCAAACCAAAATTGGGAAAAGGCTAGAACTAATCCACAAGTCGCCTTTCCCTAACCACCGCTATTGACTTATGGTTCATTGTGGGGAGAGCTGGACAAACATTTAGTCAAAACTACCTCATATGTCCCGATAAGAATACACAAATGCATACTGTCATCAAGGCAAGATGTTTCAACCTCCCATTAATGCCACTTTGTCACGAACCAGCCCAGGTACCCTGGTAACCCGATAACCGAGCCGGTCCTGACATAGCCCGAAGGGTGTTCCCGATCCCCACTGGTCAGCGACTAGCACATGGCATTATACAACATACAAGTGGGAATGATATTTCCACTAGAATGTGGAAGCAAGAGTAAATCAAACAGTATGCATAACAAAAGAAACTCCACTGGGAGTGATTTACCAGAATACAAAGAGGCACTAAATTCCAAATTACAATAACCCAAGTACAAAATATGTGAAAAACAGTCCCAAGATCCCTAAGGACACAACTCATCAAGACCAAAGATCAACCGCTGGATCCACCTCCAAGAGTTCCCTTCCCATTGCTCGATCCTGGATGACGAAAGTCTACAAACAACTAAAGGAAAAAGTATTATGTGAGCCTAAGCCCAGTAGGATACCACCAAAGATTCTATAATAGATGCCAAAAAATATATTATCTAATGAAATGCTTTAAATTTTCAACTAAATAGGTTTGGTAATTCAAAACCATATTCAAACAAAATAGGACAAACATTTTCAAATGATGGAAAACAAAATACATTATGAAATGGATTTACGAAGGATGGAATATTTCTAAAACAATGGATTAAAAAAATTAGTTACATAAAATAGTTTATGTAAATTCAGTAGGCATGTAAAAAAGTTCCCAAGCATTGACATACATTTATATCTCAAATATAAATTAACAAGCGAGCAACATGGTCATCTTCCAAAAGGTACGATAGTATTAACTAGTTATAGGATTCCACACTCTTTATGTGAACTCAAAAAATGTGTATACACATGTCCATATAACAATGTCCAAAGGAGACTCGTCACTAACCGTTCAAAGATGTAACCCTCCATAAGTATGTTTTAGAACGTTTTCGTAGTGTAGAGTGTATCCAAATAACTCATTAACTACTAAATGCTTGCATGCGCTCTTACATGATGGGCGAACTATTTTAAGAATGCATAAAATATGATAAATCCCATTCTACAATTTTCAAAAGTTCCAATTTCATTCCATTTATAACCATAAAAAGTTTTATTCAAAAACATGCCTTTTTCACAAGATAAAACCAATGGGTTTCTATCAAATCATTTTAAGCCATTTTCACCAGTTTGAAATCCATTCAAAACCAATCCCATCATTTCAAAATTCATTTCCACAATTAAATTCATAAATTTAATTGAAATCATTTCCATTAAATCCACCAATTAAAAAAACAATTTAAATTATCCAATTTCCATAAACACACCCAATTCAGTGGAATTGGGGTTTTCCAAATATTCATGCCAAAACCATTTCAGATATCTTGATTCAATAGAAACGTGTTTTTCATTAATTTAATTGAACAAAAATATGAGAATTTAAATTTAAATCAAAAAATGAAATAAATGAATCAAATACAATGATAATAAATTTGGCAAGACGGGACGGAACCATCTACCTTGATGTTTTTTACCAAAACCCTAAAGGTCGAGAACGCTCAAGAAAACCGGGTCTCTTCTTCAAGAACCCGCCTTATATCTCTTCTCCTAGAAATATTAAGACCAAACCTCATCAAATTTGGTACCACACAGTTAGATCTACCCATAACGGGCATAGATCTATGAAACTAAGAGAAGAGGAGATGTAGATCTAAGTAGATCTAAGAACCCAATCAAAAAAGAAGAAGAACAATCACATTCCTTAGGAATCCCACTTCGATACACCAAGAGGAGCCTTTAGATCACCTCCGAAACAAAGGGATTACCTTTTCTGGCCCCAGGAGAAGACAAATCCTTAGTTTGGGCCACTTAGGAAGAAAAACGAAGCATTTTTAGGCAAAACGGCCTAGATCCACATTTTAAGGATCTAATTTTAAGTGACCGTACGGTTTGGCTGCACGGTTTGGCCGCACGGTTTTAAAAACCGTGCGCTATCCATGAGTGATCCAATACTACACCCACCCTTCTTTCATAGCTTGGCTGCATGGTTAGACAAACCGTGTACCACCCGTGTAGAAGCTTCTGTCCAAGTTTCAAGGCTGACATAGTTTGGTCGTACGGTTTGTCAAAACATGCACAAACCATGCACAACACACTGTCATCTAGTTTTTATTTAAAAGTTCACCCAAACACAACCTATGTCTTTAATCCAAAACATGGGTACATAGAACCATCAAAAAGTACCTAAAAATGTAACAGGATTTTACAACTAGGATACATGATGTGTAAGAGTTGTTAGATGCACATTTTTAAAGGCTCCAAGCTTTGAATGGTAAATAATATGATGATTCTTTATAACTTTTGAGTTTTATAATGATTGGTTTTTAATTCAAAGAGTTTTTTTATTTGATTTTATGTATTTGTTTGGATGTTTCGGATATTAACCATTTTACAATGTGTAGTAGGATTACATATAATGTGACACCCTAACTATAGTTTTAAAACATTTAGTTGGCTGATATATCTCTTTATTTCTCCTATCCAAATTCACCTCCCTTTACCCAAATCCTTGCTCAGGAAATATCAAGGCTCTCCAACCCTTTTGGATCCTATAATATAGTGGTCAACCATCATTGGGTTGGTTATGGGATTCTTGGGAATCCTTCTACATTGTTATTCATCTGTATCTCTTTCTCATACTTTGAGTTTTCAGTGGATCATCAGGAAATTGATGGACCAATTCTTTGTAATATAGGATCTCGTATCATGGAAAAGTTTTGAGGTATTTTATGCCTTAGTTCCCATTTACGGGTTCTTTTGTGAGTGTTGGTTTCTGGAAAAAGAATGGTGGTTCTCTTACCTTTGGAAAAATTAATTAACTATGAATTTCTGGATTTAATTCAATTTTTTATAAATTCAATTGATCAAAAAAACATTAAATTCAATTGATAAAATCCAATTCTATTTAATTGGGTTATTTAAAATGGATTTGGAATGAGAATTGTAGACATCCCCAATTACTTTAAAATGGGGACCATTTGTGGATATTTTTTAGTTAAAATTTTTTATTGAAATTTTAAATTTGATGGAAGGAATTTCAATTAAATTTTTTATTTTAATTGTGGAAATGGATTTTTGATATTTTTGAATGATTTTTTATTGATATCAATATTTGGATAATGTCTTAAATTTATTTGATAGAAACCTATAAAATTTACCTTATGGAAGTGGCATGTCTTTTATTTAATCCAGTTTTGGTTATAAATGGAAAAATAAAATTTCAAATGGTAGAATTGAATTTTATTGTAATTCGAGTTGTCTAGAAATATATTTCCCATCGTTGATTTTTTATGAGGATATGAAACACTTGTGTAGTTTGTGATTTATTTGGACACACTCTACCCTGATACAAAATTCTAAAAAATAAATGCATCAAGTAACCTCAGGGATTGGATGGTGAAGAGTCACATTTGGATAGTGTCAAAGGGACATGATTATACACATATTATGGTGATCACTTAGAGACTATTGAGTCATATAGCTTAGAAAATTCGTACCAATTTGTCATTTGAACATTTTTCTCAATTGTTTTATATTTCTGATATATAAATATAGTCCATTATTGATGAACTATTTTTTGTTCCTTGTGGATTTATATAAAATTATTTTTTTAAAAACATATTTAATATTTTTTTATTGATATTCTAGCACTTCTAAAGTCGTTTATTCATGTATTTTTCAATGATTTTGATTTTATAGAATTATTTTTTTAGAAATGATTTAAAATTACAAATATATTTATTCTGAAATTTAATCAATTACATCTGTAAATCTATTATTGGAATCTGATATGGATTCCATGGTGAGACCGTACTGGGGTTTTTATCTCACACACCATTAGTTCCTTAAAATTTTGTAGATTATATCCTTCCAGGTTCGAGTAGGGGAGAAATATCATTTTGAGGTGGGAACATCTATTGAATGATGAATGCGGTGAGTTTTGTCCTTATGGGTTTGTTTTTCTTCCTAGTTTTTGGACATGGGTTACAGTACTTATGGAATTAATGCCTTCTTCAATTCTGGTACATTACTCCTAGTGGAGTTTCTTTTATATGAAAATTGATTTTATTGTCTTTGTTCCACTATTTTTTGTGTAAAATTCATTCCCACTTGAATGTTTTATGATTGTAGCTACTAGTCACCAACCTGTGGGGATCGGTAATTCCCTTCAGGCTATGTTGCAGATGGATCAGTTATTTGGTATGCAGGGTACATGAGAAATTTGGAATAAAATTGTATCAAAGGAGGTTTTTGAGTTTCTTGTCATGAATTTAGTATTCATTATGACACCATTTTATGACATATGAGGTTGTTGAGATTGGGTTTTTGGGATAATCACACTGAAATTATTCCTATTTCACCAAGGGTGGTTAGGGTAAAATAAATTTTGAAATAGTTATATTATTTACCCTTTTGTCATTTGAATATATTGAAATCCAAATGTTTATTGATCTATCAATCAAGATATTGTTTCCCTTGTTGATTATTTTGGTTGTCAATTAGATATATTCTTTATTGTATGTTGATGTTTTACAGCAATATGCATGTGCGAAGATGTGAAAATATGATCTAAGAAGAATTTGTAGCAGAACCATAGTGAGAAAGACATCTAGTGAACCAAAATATACTTAAGGTGATTCTGCACAATGACCACCTAATGGGGTATGCTCCAAATATAGTCAACATTCATGCTATTACTATGGATCCCCATGGAGATGTTCTATGTAAAAATTCTACAGAGTTCCTTCACATGAATCTACTAGTATTAAAAGGATCCAATGATCCTCAGCATGATGACTAATGGTTGGGTATGATAGGATGTATGCTTGAGTTATTGGAGACACTAGATGTGACCAAGGTGAAATTTTCAACCATCGTGCCTATAGGAAAAAGTACGAGAAAGTGGGAAATACTGGATATGGAAAAGAAACATGATAGAATAACATGGATTGAAATCAAAGTTCCTTTAAATGACCATTTATACCAAGAGTCAATGGTTTTTTCTTTGGATGTGGATTTTTTCAAGATTTATCAGGTTGACATAACTCTGACTGAGAATTCAAATCGCATTAATGCAATTATGCAGACTACATAGGATATTGTATCTAATTAGATGATAAAGGATCAATAGTTCGAGTTGGGAAATTGATCTGAAATTTTTCTGAGATCTTATAACTATAACATCGCACTTATGATTATTTTTTGGATAGGGTGTTGACGGTTGATATTAAGCAGGATATAATGTAATGGATGATGGGAGTTCCTTTTTCATCCAATGGATGTTTTGGTTCCATCATGTTAAAGAAAACCCAATATGATTATCAAAATACTTATTGATGTAACCATCCTTTCAGGACACCTAAAAAACAAGGTGTAATATCATTAACATTATGTCAGTGTGTCCTCCCAAATCATAGAAAGAAGGTTTTCATAGAGACACCCAAGAACTATAGCTCTTGCAACCATTTAAGAAACTTACATATATTCATCCGTATCATTTCTACTTTGTTTAATGTAAAAGGATCATCATAACCTCCAAAAACTACGGTGCAATAAAATTACACATATATAAATGCATTATAACTAATTGAATTTAGAACGATGCCACTTTAGGTAATGGAAGATTCTCCATAGGAAGAAGATACATGTCCAGTAACTGTGAGAGGTGATATTACTATATCTTCATCACAAGTGAATTCTTAGTTTGATATTGGCTCATCTCATTCATATATTTTAACCCATATTTTTAATATTCTATGTCTTCATATATGGGATTCATCTTATGCAATGGATATTACTACACCCCATGAAACAATGTGATGTTAGGGTTTTCAGATACACACTTGTGTATTCACTCTATCAGACGTCAAGTTGGCTTGGAATTTTTCGGTCCCCTACATTAATCCTATTGAATTAATATTTTGAATGGTTTAGATAATTTCCAATAAATCTCTAATTGGTATTTATTTACTACTAGATTACCTAACTACACCCAAAGGTGTGATTATTTTCATTCATGGAGTCTAGGAATGAAGGTTGACTAGGGACATGCCTTCTTATCGAGAGTTATAGAAGGTAATATCATTTTTCACTTTTGATCTCGGCTGGGAATCTTTGAGTTGTGAAATCCCTCCATTTTTTTAGTTTCCTGATGTGTATCATTCTGATTTCACTGGTTTTTCACAATTCCAATAGGTTGATTTTCCAATTGTCTTAATTCATAGTGCTCAACTTGTTTTTATTCCTTATTACCATATGGCTCCTATAAAAATGAAGGAGTTGAAGTCATTGTTGGAATATCTTCTTAACAATGGATTTATACGCTATAGTGTGTCACATTGGGTGGAACATGTTTTCTTCACTAAAAGGGATGAGGGTTCACTTTTATTATGTGTTTATTAAAAAAACCCCAATCTAGTTATAATAATGAAAATATATTTGTTTATATGAAATGTTGATATGTTAGATCATATGAAAGAAGTGAAGTGGTTTTCAATGATTGAACTGTAGTCCAGTTACCATACATTGATGGTTAAAAAATGAGATATTCCGAAAACCAACTTTTGGGTATGGATGCAAATTATGAGGACCTTATTAATCCCTTAGTCTATAAAATTATCCTAAAACACTAATGGACATGAAAAAAGTTATTTTTCTTGAATATCTTCATACCTTTTTGGTTGTCTTTATTGGATGAAATCCTCATTTACTATATGTCCGAGGATGATCATATTAATCGTCTGAGAAGAGTTATGAGTATACTGATAAATCACCAGCTATATGGAATTCATTAAATGTCTGATTTAAGGATTTGGGAAGTGAAGTTATTATGACATGTTATTTCTGAACAGATTATATAAGTTCATTCTAAGAAGGTTATGTTAATTATGAATTGGGAGAAAACAAATAATTTCATTAATATTCATTATTTTTTTCTGATTAAAATGATATTATTGTCAGTTAGTGAAGGAATTTTGGATGTCGGTTTCTCTGATGACTATAGAAACTTATATGGGGAGATGTTTTCTTATAATAAAAAATTTCACAGTTTGTTTGTTGAGATGAAATTCCTTTTTACATCAATGTTATTGTTGAATCTTCCAAATGCCAAACAATGCAATGTTGTGTTTTTTGTTTCATCGAGTTTACCCTTGTGCTATATTATTTTGATTGATATCATGTATTTTCTTATTCATTTATTCATCATATTCTAGATGACAAAATTATTCCTACACATGACCATAATATTGAAGATGTGATTCTTACAATTAAGAGTTAGTGACATTGACTTTTTAGAGACATGTTTACTATGTATCAATACCACAAAATATTGAGTTATATCTTTTCTCAACTAGATTATATCATATTATTGATGTGTTTGGTAGAGTAACATTAATAATTAGAATTTTAGGTTTCCAAAACCCTCAGGAAATGGAATGAATTTGTAGATGTAATGAGCATGAAACATCATACCATGGTAATAAGAAAATATTGGGATGTGTTGAATTGGATGGATAACGTTGGACAATTGTATATTGGAGTATAGGAGATTAGGGATGAATTTTCATTATCCACATTTCAGTTGACTTGGTCTTTTCTCAAAATTATTTTTCCAGGTCAACATGTTTATAAATAATTTTGTAGCATTAGAGACATTTTTATGTTGGGGAGATAGATTCAAAGTTGTTGTTCCCAAATGATGATGTTATATGTTATCATATTTTTTTTTGCAGTTAAAAGAATGGAAGGCTATGATGGTGTACTATCATAATTCCTATAGGTTTTGGCACCCAGGAACCAATAAGATATTCTTCGATATGAGGCATCATTTACAGTGTCTCTGTATTAAATGAGGAATTGATGTGTTTGTTTCTCCCCATTATACATTCCATTAGTTTAATCCTTAGAATTAAAAACCATCAGGTTTACATCAGCAACTTCAAGTCCCTACATGGAAGTGGGATGAAATATATATTAACATTGTTGCTGGGTTTCCTCATACATATAAGACAAATATTGTGACATGGTATATGGTTAATTGGCTGGCCAAGTCAGGTAACTTCATACCCATCTAGGATTCATACAATGTTGAGGAGTTGGGAAATATATATGTCAAAGAGATTATTTGTTTGCACAGTGTTCTATCTATGGTAGTCTCTAATAGTGATCCTTAGCTCAGTTAAATATTTTGGAGATGCCATCCTAGGGCACTGTGATATAAGGTCCATTTCATCATGTCCAACTATCCATTGTAGGATGTCTGGATAGAGTGAGTTATACACATTATAAAGGATATTCTCTTCACATGTGTTTGTATCTTTAGGGGGGTTTGGGAAGATCATTTGGGGCTGACTGAGTTTTCTTATAACCATTATCAATTTTCCAAAATTATAATGGATCCATTTTTAGACTTGTAGTGACATCCTTTCAAATATCTATTTTGTTGGTCAATGATTCGTAGATGATCCTTGGTTGTTTAATGTTTGGTGTATGAGTCAATGTAATTGATTCACTAAATTTGTTAGATATTATTGATGGAACAGAGATGATATAAGTATTATGATAATCATCATCGTAGACTATTGGAATTGTCAATTGGTGACCTTTTTTTCTTGAATATTTCACCGCTGTTGGGTAATTCACGGCAAGGGATTAAAGACAAGATACCTCCTCACATTATGGGACATTTAATGGTTTTTGAGTTAGTGGGGAAGGTTGTATTTCATTTATTACTTCCAAAACTACTGAGATTGATACATATCATATTACATCTATCACAGAATATAATGTATTTATCTTGTCAATCTCATATTTTATAATGGCGTGATTTTGAGATTGAACCAGACTTATCATTGACTAAACGACTAGTTAGGATAGATGATTATAAGACCAAGGTACGTCATGGGAGGATAATACCTTTAGTTTGTGTACTATGGCAGTATGGATACAATAATCAGGGGACCAAGGAATGAGGGGAACTAGTAAGAGAATTGTTTCCAAATCTTATTTGAATTGAATCTTTATCTAAGGCTTAATGTGGATTGAAATTTTTTATGATGGGGGGAATGTAACACCCCCTTCTTGATCTGTTAAGTTTGTCTTTAACCTTATCATGGTTATTCTGTTATTGTTGACTGGGTAGGGTATAAAATGAATTATGAGGATACCTATAATGGTGAAGTCATAGATTTTTTGTAATATTTTCTTTTATGGGAATATTCAATAGGATATAGGTGGGTAACAAACTTTATAACTAGGTTCCATGAAGTGTTAGTGTTTCTATATAAAAGGCATTAAAGGATTCACACAATCAAGGGTACAAGACATGATAATTCTATACAAATTGTGACTGAATTAATGTTTAGTTTTTAATTTTAAGTGTTTATTTTTAATTTGAGTGATTATTTATTCAAAAGGTACATATATTAACCATATGTTGATGTGTAGTAGGATTACACATCGTGTAATACTATGATAGTAGTTTGAAAAAACGATGCATCGATTATCTATGTCTTTTTTTATCCTCTATAAATTATATTCCCTCAAACAAAATCCTTACCAAGTTATTGTAGGACCTCTCCAAACCTTCTGGATCCCTTCATCTGGCATTCAATCATCATTTGGTTGGTAGGGTGATTCAGGGGTAAGTGTGATTCCTTGTTCTTCATCATTATATTGTTCTCCTCATTTGGGATTTTAATAGATTATCTTGAAATTTAGGGATCTATGCTTCACCCATTTGGATATCATTTCAAGGTTGAGTTTCAAGGTAATATACTCTTTTATTCTCAATAAAGGGGTCAATTTGGAGTGTTGGATTTTTGAACAAAGTAGTTTGTGTTGTTTCATTTGGAAAAATCAGTTAACCTTATATATATTGTTTGTTTAAATTCTTTATTTAAAATAAATTGATTAATTATCATTTTAATTGATTTTATAAATCCCAATTCTACTTCATGGGAGACTTGAAATGGGTTTGGTAGAAAAATTTGGAAATCCACCCATTCTATAGAAATTCAGTGAAATATTAGAAATTGGAATATTTAAATTGATTCATTTAAATTTTAAAATTTAACAAATCTATTATAATTATATATTTTAAATTACCTAAGTAAATGCATCGCAAAAATCATGGAATTGGATTTTAATTGATTTCAAATATGTGATAATGCCTTAAAAATATCATATAAACCCAGTGGTATTTTATTATTAATGACAAATGTTATTTATTAAAAACTGTATTGGTTTAAAATGGAATATAGCTATTTTAAATGGACTGATGGGATTTATTTTTTTTATAAGTATTCTTAACATAAGTTTTATTTTATTGATTATTTTAGTTCACATGCATTCACTTGGAAGTTTGTGTGTGATTTAAGAACACTCTATTAATATACAATGTTCAAAAAATGAAGAAGGACACATCCCCAATGGGATTGTGATTGGTCGCCAGTGGCTAGTGTCATAGGGACGTGTGTATATAAATATTTCAATGATCACATAGAGAGTGTGGAGTTAAATATCCTAGATCCATTGTACCTATTTGGAAGATGAACATGGTACTCTGTATTATTATATTTGAGATATAAATATATAAAAATGTTTTTAAACTGATTTACATCCCTTTTGGATTTATATTATCTATATTATTTAATTATTTAATTAAATAAATTGTTTTATAAATAGTTCATCACATGTATAGTCATCTTTTAGTGTATTTTTCCATCATTTTAATTATTAATAATGTCTTGTTTAAATATGATTTAAAATACCAAAAATGTTTATTCTAAATTTGAAGGCATTCATTAGATGGTTCTACTACTGAAATCTGATATGGAATTGTTGATGAGACCATACTAAGTATTTTATCTCACCCCATACTTCTATCTTTGATTGAATTTTGATTATCTACTTCTAGGTTTGAGTAGGGGAAATGAACTTTTGGAGGTTGATCCAGCTGTCGAACCATGGATATGGTGAGTTTAGTCCTTAGGGAAAGGTGTTGTTTTTCGCAGTTTTGGGACGTGGGTAGCAGTATGTTGCTATTTTATTCCATGTTTACTTGTTGTACATTACTTCCAATGGAATATATTTGGTATGAATATTTAATTTATTATCTTCCTTCTACTAATTTTTGTGGAAAATAAGTTCCCACATTCTTGATATATGATGAAAGGTGATAGTATCCAACCCGTGGGGATCAGGAATTCCCATTAGGATATGTCCACGCTATCTTTGTTATTGGGTTACCAAAGAAACCACGCTACTTCATGACATTTCTGACTAGCATCAACGGTCTCAAGTGAATCATGGAGGAGACTACACCCTTTTTATCATGTCATTGGAACAATAATAAATATAAAAAAATATAATAAATAATCATAATAAGATAAATAATAAGATAATTACAGTAAATAATAGAACTAAATATTTCATTCAATGTATATAAATTTGATCTCCTAAAGTGGAATGTTGTCCCGAGTAATGAAATGAAGATTACAAATAAAATAACTACAGGGTCCTCTAGTGTCTGTGCTGGTTCGCTACAACTCCATACTCTAATTTCTCATCCACCCACCATAGGGCCCGTTCCCTGTACTAATTCACCATAGAAATATATAAGTTCATCGAAATTTCTAATATGGTTTTGATGAAAACACTATTTTCTAAACCACTAATGTGCCTTGGAAATTACATTCCCTTGTATACATGTGTATGAAATAATGATAATAAATGTAGTAATAACATAATCATACAATCTAAAACCAATTGGTGGTGAGTTAACCATGTTGCGACAACCTCTGCCCATAACTACATCAGATCATTACTAGGGTTAATAAAATGTGTCGAATGAAGCAAAACAATCCATGTGTCACATCCTCACATTGTTGGGGACGTTATTCCCTCTGTCATATATCCCTAATTTTTACAATGTATCTTAAGTCTTCTATAATTGAAAAAATTACTCACATAGACTAGGCTATCTAATGGTGAATAGAACATGGAATCATGTAATCCCCGAGCACACCCTTGACATAATCTCATATAGTCTTTGTACCTCCACAATTTTCTCATCTAACTAATTTCATTGGTTTCAATCATGCGTTATCCCCCAATAGGAAATAAATATTTCATGACATTCCACCTGTCTCAAATACCCTAAAAAGCCAACAAATCATGGAAATACATATACAGGGTGAGAAAAAAAGTAGGATTAGTATATAAATAGTAGTATATAAAACCATACACAATAACTTGTGAGAATTATTAAACATGTGTTAAAGATAAACTAATATCACAAAAGTAATCAAAATATTTTTTATGGGCTACACAGACATTAACATGTGATCAAAATCGATCATGGTCTATGAAAATACAAATAAAATTATAATCATCAATGATAAATGTTTAAATGCGAGGATATTGATGTATTAACCTTATTTCCTCAAAAGTGATGATGTATATGGAATTGATAAAGCACCCTATGTGTTCTAGTGGATGGAGTGGAAGCCTTAAGACTAATGAACACCTCTTTGCGACGTTAATTAAAAAAAACATCAACACATTGACTCTCAATGATCATAAAAGGTTCCTCAAACCAAAACCAGTTATGGTATTTCAAAAATATAGAAAATATTCCAATGTATTTATACTTTATCACTCCTACATAATTTATTTGTTCAGGTTTTAGGCCAAAACATGTACATTAAAATATCCACTAATAATTTGTTATAAATAATCTATTTGTAATTTTCTCATTATAATTTCTATTAAATTATCCTTTCGTAATTATATTTTGGTAATTTTTCATAAATTGTAATTTCATAATATAGATATTATATTTCAATAGAATAATTAATTTTTTATTTATAGTACGCATAATTATCCTACGATAAATTATCAAAAATATTTTTCTTGTGTTAATTACCTATTAAGTATAATTTTTTAATATGTGAAATATTATCTTCGATAATTTGAAGATATTATTCTTTGATAATACATTTAACTTAACATTGGATAATTAATGACAATTATATTTTTATAAATTCACAGTATTTATATGAAGTTAATATCCCTACATATTATCCATTGATAATTTATATAATTATCATGTCATATTTTTTTTACCTTTCATCTAATAATTTTTTAACTATCAATTGATTTTTTTTTGAATAATTACACATTGAATAATTTTTTTATTATTAATTTAATATTAAACAAATTGTTCCAATAATTTTTAATTTATATAATGATGGAATAAATAAACTTAAATATTGATATTAAAATAAATAAATATTAGACTCGCCTCAGATACGCAACACAGATGGGACATGAAGGGAAATCATGTGGCTAGAAGGTGAATAAGGAGGACCTTTACAAATTCCCCAAATCACCAAACATGTTACTAGATACTCAATCGATCTTTTCAAAGAATGTTTCTAGGTTTCTTGAATGAAAGTGGATTGATCAAAAAAAAATATGAAAAAAAATTAGCGGTATAAATCCCCAAACACGGGTTTAGTATTTCACCAAATAAAACCCTCTATTTCAACCATTAATGAACCTGTAAAAAATGAGTAGTAATTAATATCCACTTATAAGGTTGCATCTATATTAATTGTGGTTATAATGGTGGAAAAATGAATCTTGGATGATTTATGAGCGTTAAAATAGTGGGCACACCCTTTTGACAGAAGATGAAAAGAAAAAATTAATTAAATTATTAACATTATTAATTTAACATAAATATAAAATAATTCCAATGGACCATTGTACATAATAGTTATACCCCATATAGGGTAAAACCCCCATTGTATATCCAAAAGTTGTCTCATATTTCTCATGTGACACACAGTTTGTGGGATGTTAATTATTTATTATTTAAAATTTTTATGAAACAATTATTTAAAAATAAATAGGTTCATTTCAAGAAAGAGAAATCCAATAAAATGACACATAATAATGTTATACCCCAATTAGGGTAAACCCCATGTTTCAGACCTAACAGTGGTATCATATTTATCACATGATGCAACCTTTGAGAGATATTAATTTTTTTAAAAGTAATATATTTAATATTATTTAACTATATTATCTCATGGGTGTGGATTTCAAACTCCTATATACATCAAATTTTTTACATATCCAAGAGTAAATATAGTGTTTGAGGATTTATAGTGGTCTCATATATCACATATGGTGCATCATTTTGGATTTAGTCAATTATTTAAAATAAATTGAATGTTCTTAATGAAATTTATAAAAAATTATTATATCATCATTGAGGCTTTACAAGCCTAGGAATCTCACACTCACTTAGTGTATTAATAATAAATAATTCAGTTGAATGTGAAAATGTGTTAAATTACATTTTACCCATATCAAAAATCCTTTAACACATCATATGTTATTTTTTAGTGGTAAATCATTTTTTACAGATTCCATTTATAATTTCTCCAATTGAGGTATTTTATTATCATTGCAAAAAATATGTATATTTAATTTCCTTCCCACTATATAATTATACCCACGAGAAGTATCTCAATTAGTCTTTTATAGAAAACTCTCGTCATTGAGCTTGAACATCAAACTCACGCTCTCACATCTCTTCCTAGATTCACACATGCTGCCACTGAATCTGAACTATTGCTATCATATTTCCTTGAAATTACTTTTATTATAGATCAATTATGCACACCGGATAATCCTCATAAGATACATCAGTCTCCGACTCAATGTACTCACAATCTATTACATGAACAAGGTAGGATATATACCTCGGAATATTTCTCACATTGAACATGTCGTGCCTATCTCAATTATGTGAAAGGTGGTCTAGTGGACATTCAAGTACCCCTATCCAATCATTGACCTCAAATGGACCCAAAAAATTTGGTCATAGATTCTCTTGCTTTCCCAAATGTCTACTCACCAATTGTGGAGTAACTCTCAAGAAAATTTGGTCTCCCAAAACAAACAAGAGGGTTTTCCTATAAAGATTGGAATGCTATCTGTTTCCTCTATGACTGGTAACAAATACATTAGAAATAAGTATCTCTCCCTCATAGGTCCCCAGAACCATATTGTGGAAAAAAATGCCACCTCGCCCTCCTCATTCAAACACATCAGTGAATTATATGGAATCCCAAAACGATCCTCAAATGGTTCCATCAAAATCAAATATTTTTACCAATTATTGAATGAAAAATCAATCATGTCATTGTTATCATCCCAATTTCAACCAATTTCTACAATTGAATCTCAAATAATATCCTCCACTGTGCCCACATCATTCTCATATTATTCTTCTAATGGAGGATCGTATTCCATGATCAATATAGACTATGTCTCTAGGATTTTTTGTATTGCCTTACCAAATCGTTATGTAAAATGTGCATTTGTAATATAAATTTTTTTAGAGAAATTCCTTGTTGGAACACAATATATTATGCCTAATGATTCCCAAACCCTTCCATTTTAGGAGTCTCGTTAATTAATATGAAGTGAAATGTATTCATTAAGAGATCAAAAATCACCAAAACATCTTGAAAACTCCTCAGGGGTCCTAGGTAACCCAATTATAATATAAATAGTTACGTCTTATAACTTCCACATAGGTATTTGGTGTGACTGCAACAACCCACCAAGATGATGGTTCTCCTCCTTCACCCTCTAGCATGTGGGGAATCGAGGGACAATACTAGAAATGTCTCTCATCATACCTAGCCAGCAAAACTGTCTCATAATTCCATGAAACATTTTTGCCTCACCAATATGTTCTTCTTATATATATATATGGTAATTACTCATCATATCCTCCATAGTATAATCTAGGAATACAATTCTCGCAGTTAAATTTATTACATCATCATCCATCGACTGTACAAACATTGATTCGTCACCATCTAGTTGTTTAATCATTATAGAACACTCTGAGTCTGACTCCTGAACAAAATTCACTCGGTTGACATGTGATTTTTTTTCACTGAATGGTAAATATTCATTTCTCCATGATCCTAAGAATTATCCATCTTCAAGTCGGAATACAATCTCACCACGAATCACTACTCCACAGAAGTCCACTCACTATGTTCATTTTCAGCCTCCATCTTATGGATAAGAGTATGGACTATGAAATTTACCTTTATAGTTGAATATTTCTTCTAATATTCAAATATTTGTATAAACTCAACCCAGTTCCACGTTCTAGGATTTTTTTTCCTATTAATCAATATATAGAAATGGTTCTTGTGGTCCAAGAAATGATAAATCTCTCACAAAAGAAATATTTCTCTAAAATTTCACATAGTGGACCCCCAATGCCTATTATAATTAATATGTTGGGTAGTTCTTCCCACAAATTCATAGATGATCAGACCCATGGGTAACTACCTATATTCAATTCATCAACACTGCTCCATGAAAAATGCATGATGCATCATGGTACACAACATAACAAATCCCATACTAAAAGAGTGTTATTTCTAGAGGAATCGTCGACTTTTTTACTTATCTAATAGTATGAATCTTCAAACTACTCTGATCACTAAATAATTACTCTAGTATTTCTTAGGGATGACTTTTGTGCTGATATTCAGAATAAGTCCTAGAGAAACCATCAGTAATATCATATTAAACCCTGAATGATCTTACTCTCAAATAGGTTATGTGGAGATGTACATGAAGGGAGTTCATCAAAATTATCTAGGTATGTATATATATATATTTCTCAAACAAAACAAATCCGATGCATGGGACATATAATAATTGTATGAATAATTATTGAAGAATCCCTACCACCTATACCACAAAGCATGTATAGGAAAAGGCTCAATTGCATTCTCCAACATGCCCAGTTGTAATAATAAAAACTCTTAATTTACGAAATATTTGTTCATACATATCATGTAGGTCCATAATCTACATAAATTTGATATCATATGTAATATTATGGAAGCATATTAGAAAAGAAACAATGTCATTAAGATAAACCGTATTCTGTCTATGTGATGAAACAATGTCTTCGTAACATATTCATGGGATAAAAAATGGTTTCCTAGGATCCTTCCATTATCCCAAGGTAGGTCACTCCTAGAACTAAAACTTGTCATAGTAAAAACACATTATTAAAAGTAATATTATATATACTAACTCATCAAAATCCACCAATTCATATATATCACAAAAAATGGAAACAAAAATATTTCACATGAAATAAACAATACCAAATAGATATATCAAATTAAAGCATCAAATTAATGAAAAACATTGCAGCACAAAAATAGGTATATAGAGGGAAAGGGAATCTATGTTTCTTGTCTTGATTCATAAACAAACTTGAAATATCATAACTAAAATATAACACCATTTCCATCACCCATGGTGAATCAATACAAATAAAGGAACATAAATTACACATATTATGGAAACTTGGGGGACCACTCTATAGTGCATGCCATACAATGTAATATTCTTCCTGCCTGAGTTCCAACTATCTGAACTCTTTTATACCCTATCCCGAACTAAGACAATGAGAAGAAACAAATTATTGATACCTCCTTGGAATCCATTTTGTAAAATCCTGACATGAAAAAATGATTCCGACCTAGAATGCTATATGACCTCATGCACACCTCCCCATATGCAAGAGGATTATGACTACAATTGATGGTCTCATGTGATTACTTGAGGATAAAATACAATCAATATTATGTCATAGTATCGAAAATAAAAAATAATAATTCTAATAAAAAATCATAACCAATCATAGAATAAGATAATTACAGTAAATGTAGTAACCAAATATTACATTCACGATGTATAAATAAGACCACCCTAGGTGGGTGGATGACTTGAGTAATGAATAGTACTCAATAAAAAAGAATTGAAGGGTACTAAAGTGTATTCCCAGGTCTACTCTAACTCCATGCTCCACTTTTTCATCCATCAACCATGAGGCACATTTCCATTACTAGTTCTCCTATAAAATGTACATGAAAATAAAAATTACCAAGTAGGTGTGAGTAAAAAACTCAGTTGGAAACCACTATTTTTCCATTAACGTATTTTCTCAATTGTAAAAGGGTGTTACAAAATAAAAATAAATGAATGAAGCATATAAAAATGCCATATAAAATCGAGTGGTACTGTGCTAACAATGTTGTGGCAGCCCACAACCGTACCATAATCAACCCAATTCTTGATGATATCGAAATGAATTAAAAGAAACAAAAAATCCAATGTATGGTGTCCTCATGGTGTCATGGAGCTGATACTTGTCTTCATTTATCCCTCAAGTGGAAAAGGTCACTCGGATCCTCTAGACAACAATAACTTGTAATCTCATAAACATGGATATCTCATGGTGAATGGAACTTTGCATCAAGGAATCCTTGACCACACCCTCAATATAAATCCATAGTTTCCTCACACCTCTAAACTATGATCAAGACCCTCATCACTATGGTCACTATTACACATTCTCCACCACTTTGGAATAAATAATACATGAAACTTCATTGATCTCAAAACGCAAAAAAAAACAAACAAGGAATGGTAATACATATACATGGAGAGCATACAATTAGGCATAATATATCTGTAGAAGTATGTAGAAAAATTCACAACAACCTGTGATAATAATAAAACATTAATAAAAGCTACAATAATATCATTCATTGAGTAAAAATTGTTTTTGTAGGGTATTAAAATTCACATGTGATTAAAATCAGGCACCATCAAACCAAATTAAATATAATATAGTCATCATTATAACAAGAGTAAACACTGCACAATGACTATAAGAAAATACCTACCTCCAATGATAATATGTAAAAAAAAGAAAATAACACCCAATCTAATTTATGGATGGAGTGAAAACCTAAATAGTCATTGACATATTTTTAATGACTTAATTAAATTACACATCCACACGCTAATGCTCAAGGTTTTTCCAAGGTTCCTAGAACCAAAACCAATTATTTTATTTCAATGATAACATAAAATTTCACATGAAAGTTACATTATTTATCCATGATAATTTCTATGCTATCATTTTTTGAAAAAAATAATTCATAAAATCATCAATTGATAATTTTTTATAAATTACATATTTATAAATTTATCTTTATAATTTCTCATAAATTATCTTTTTATAATCTAGAATTTTTCATTTGATAATTATAGTAATTATACTGGGATAATACACATAATTATCCTTTGATAACTTTTCAAAAATCATGTTCATCAGGTAAATAAATTTTAATGATCCTTTTATAATTTCTGAAAACTTTTACTTGATAATTTTATGAAACTATTCTTTGATAATTTGTTTCAATAACTATTTGACAATTTTTAATAATTATCATTTGATAAATTCATAAAATTAAACTTTTCACAATTTCTTTTTATATTATCATTGTATAATTGAATATAATTATCATTTTCTATTTTTACCTATCTTTGGATAATTTATATATATATAATTTGTAAAAATTGTATAAGAATTAAACCTTGAATCTATATTCATTTATTTAATTAATTAATATTATACCAATATTTTTTCTAATATTTTGAAAGTAGTAAATAATGGAATATATAAAATTAAATAATAAAATTAAAAAAATAAATATAATACTCTCCTGGGATACCAAACAAACAAGGGAGATGAAGGGAAAATATTTGGATGAAAATAGAAGAAGGGGGACCATCTCTGATGGATATAATCAAAAGAGAGGTGTTGGATATATAAATGATTACATATAAATAGGTTTCTAGGTTTCTTAGATGAAAATCATTAGATGAAAAATGAATCCAAGAATGTTCTGCTTTATGAAATCCAGAAACATGAGTTCATTGTTTTTTTAAATTAAATACCTAATTTATTACATTAATAAAAATGAAAAACAATGAGGAATCATATATGTATAGTAATTAGGTTGTTTCTATATTAATTGGTGCCACAACTTTGGTAAATTGGAAAAAAATTATTGGAAGATAAAAATGGGGGCCATACCCTTTTTAGTGAAGATGAACATCAACTTGTAATTAATTAAATTAAAAAAAATTATTATTTAAGAGAAACCTTATGTCATGAAAAATTCACATTTAGAATAATATTTATACACTATTTTAGGACAACTGCCCATTCTAGACCTAATGATGGACTCATACATCACATACAATTCACCATTTGATATATATTAATTAGTTTTTCTTTAATAACAGGATAAATAGTTAATAAAATGTAAAAGGTTCATTTCCCGTGAAATTTATACAAATACCCAATGCTTACACGTGTAATACCCCAGCTAGGGTAAACCCAATGTTGCAGACATAAAGGTTGTCTCCGATTTGTCATATAATGCACTATTTGAGAGATTTTAAATTATTTTTAAAAAAAATGATATCTAAAATATTATTTAATGATATTATATCATGAGTGAGGAAACAAAATTTCCATATCCTTGAAATTTTTTTCCCATTATATAGTTAAAAATATTGTTTGGGTCTGAAGGTGGTCTTTAATTTCCCATGTAATTTACCATTTTGGATTTATTCAATTATTTTAATAAATTCTTGGTACATAATAAAATATATTTTGAAAAATAATTATACCTCTGTCAATTATTTTTTAGCATTAGAATATTACACTAAATTAGTGTATTACTAAGGGAATATTCGATTGAATATTCCATAGTGTTAAATGATATTTTAAACATTAAATAATCCATCTACAGATTTTTATTTTTTATTTTTCATTGATAAGTATTTTTTCACTTATGAAATCTATAATTAATAAAAATGAAGGAATTTATTCTCATCATAAAAATCAGGATATTACCGAATGAAACCAACATTTTATGAATGATTTTAAAAAAATTACTTTTACTAAACATATGAATCATGATTAAATTGATGTTACTGAATCTTAACACCTGATTTATATATCATATTTCTATAATAAAGAATTAAAAAATGGGTTAGTGATACTTGGATACATGTATACAAATAAATTGGTATGATTGATGTATGTCTGTATTGGGTTACAATATAAAAGTTCAATAAATGTTTTTTTAATGATATATTTTTCATATGATTCGTGAAATATAAAGGGATTGTTCCTTGATAGTTTTTCATCATGGATTCGAAATCATATGTTCTTTTTTTCTGATAACATATACTACTCTTATAGTGGTAAGGGGTATTTTTTTGGAGAAAACATGAATGAGTTATATATTACAAAAAATATGTTATTACGGTTGAGATAAAATTGCTTATTTGTGTGAAAGTGATGAATTATATTAATAAAATAAAACTGACTTTTACCATGAAATTAATGATTGATTTGAGAAAAAAATTATGTTTTTTTATCATGATGATGTGTCATTCATTTTTTCATATATTAATTACAATAGATTTCATAATGTATTATTTATGGAATAAAGATATAGTAAATTTTTTAAAGAATATATATTTTCAATGTGGACTCATGGTGATTCATATTATTCCCATGTTTTAGCAAAATAAATGTAAAATTTATTTAATTATTCAGTATTTGACACTACGTGCAACATTTATTTGGGGATTACTATTGAAATAATTTTCAAACATTTCTATAATTTTTCCAAATCATAATGTTTCAAAAAAATTTAAACATATGTATAAGGCCCCAGCCTTAAACCTTACTTAATCTTGAGTTATTACAAGATTACACATTGAGGATCTTTTCAGGTTTAGAGTTTTAGAGAATTAGATCATGAAACTTGCATTACATTCCACAGTTAAACAAAGTGGTTACATAAAAGACAGTATTCATTCTTCCCATCAACGGAAACATATTTAAAATATAACACGGATTTTTTCTTGACACATCCTTGACACTATCATCACATCATGTACCGTTCCCTTGACCTGTGAAAAACATTTCAAAAACTTGGGATGAGCATAAAAAGCTCAGTAAGAGTTATAAAAATATGGAAAGGAAACATGAGTTCATATATACATTAGAATGAAATCACACTTTACCCATAAAACATAGGCATATCAAATCATGAATAAATTATAGAAAACATAAGACATAAAGGTAACTTGAGGCATTAATAACATTCTTACATAGGGAGTAACCCTCTTGGTTACGTTTGGAATACCCATCACAGTATATTCCCTAAATCTCTTCGGAGAAACCTTAACGTTTCACTCCTTCGCGTTACCCAATGCATTGGAGAGCTATATCGGGCTCACCCGCCCTTAGTTTATCACGGAACCACCCGTTTTCATAACAATGCCCAAGAACCATAACATAAATGTATCACATAAAACATGAATAAAGGAAACATAACATTTCCACATTTCAATCACAATATAGCATTTTAGTAAATTGAAATAATGAATCCTTTCAAAAAGAAACCATTTCCAAAACAATTTAAAACATTTAATAAAGATATTTTTGAATCAAAGTGTCTCATACCACCTTGAAGCTTAAAATTTTAAACCATCAATATCCATATAAATAAATCCTTAAAACCATTTTGAAAACATGGATATTAATAAGAACAAATAATTATAACATTTAAAATGATATTTTGGTTAAAGGGTTTTTACCAAAATTAGAGACTCTTGAATACAATAATTGAGGAATAACATTTAGTCAGAACTTTATAATATCATGAGAATAAATGGATTCATGATATAATACTCCAAAGGACAGTATATACACCATATAAGAGTGAATTGGTGCATAACCACAATGAACCCTCAATAGAAATGTCAAATGTGATGAAATCCCTTATAAAGAAGGTATCCTTAAATTAAGGACAAATAAATCTCAAAAATATGTGTGAAAAATATAAATACACCCAATATAAGTGGATATTAAGTGTAAAAAAATAAAAGGTCATTTACACATATTCAATGGATGACATATTCAATGACTACATGTTGAACCCAAAGAAATCGAAATTGGGTTAAAAAGTTCCCTTGACAGCCTAACGGCATCACATAAAAATGAGTTGATGAGAGATAAAAAGTGTATCTCATCACTTGGACATAAAATTTAAATCAATAAGGATATATGAGAACATATCCCAACATAACAATATGAAAATTAAAAGACCGAACAAAAGAAGTCTTTTAAAAAAGAGGACGGTGAAAGGTTCCCTTACCGACTTGGGTATCTTTCAAAACATACACCCCATGAAATAAGGAAAATAGATCATTTATGTAAATACTCGTAAACGAAAGTATATTACACAAATAGTAGAATAATGGGCAGTACATACACCACTCAATGTAATTTTTGGCAAATGTAGCATAAATCTCACGGGAATAAAAGTGAGATGAAAAATCCCTTACGAAAACTCGGCAGCCTAACAGCGCCACATAAAACTTCCGAATATGGATTGATGAGATCAAATAGGGTATCTAATCACATTAAAATAAAATTTACATCAAGAGGAATATAAAATAACATCCCACAATATTACAAAGGGGAGCTTAAAAGAAGTGACATAAAGGAGAGTACTTAAAAAGAAAGAGAGTGGTTAGATCTCTTATGAATGTTCGGCAGCCTAACGACACCACTCAAAATTTGCAAAATGGATTGATGAGAGAGAATAGGGTCTCTAATCACATGAACATAAAAATTATAGTAAGTGTAATATAAATGATCATCCCAATAACATGAAATATGAGCTTTAAAAGGAATGACATAAAAGTGTGTACTTAAAAAGAGAGAGAGGAGTAGGATCCCTTACCTCGGGTCCGACTTGACTCGATCGTTCTTTAACGTCCTGAATAATAAACTTGAGTTAATTTCTACTTGCTTCAGAACCTTTTCAAAGTTAATTATTCCTTTTATATCAATTATTGACATGTTATAAACATTATGTAATCATTTAAGTTAATAATATTTGTTTTGCCGATATTTGGTTCTTAAGTCGAAAGTGGACTTCTTACAATTACATGTTGTTCGTGTGGTCAAAGGTTCTTTATATTCAGAATGACATTCCTGATTTGGATATCATATATATCATATATATCCAGCATATAAATGTATTTATAATATTACATAATCATTTAGAGGTAAGAAATGAAATGCACCGTTCATGGAGACGGTAGGCCGTACGTACGCATGAACGCTACTTTCATTTCTTTGTCATATTAATGGAATTAAAACTAAATGATAGGTATGTATATTTCAATTACAGAATTATATTCATCATTTAGATGTATCATTCATCATATATATCCATTATATACATGTACTTATAAAAGTACATTACATTTGGGGATAAGAAATGAAATGCACCGTTCATGGAGACGGTAAGCCGTACGTACGCATGAACGCTACTTTCATTTCTATCTCATACTTTAATGGAAAGAAATAATAATTATATAGATGTATATAAAAATTCCAGTATAAAATCATATATAATAACATTAAATCCATCCCTTATACGTCCCACGTATGGCATTAACGAATCACATCACTTTGAGGGGGCGGTAGTCCGCACTTCCTAAAATGAAGATATCGCGTATACCCATAATAGAAGCCATAATGGTAAGGAAAAAATGAAAAATACATAAGTATAAGTAAAACATAAACATATTATATATCATATATAAAAATATTGACAACATAATGGCCACCTTTGATGGTGTTAAATGAGTATTGAACAATCATCGTTTCGGGAGGCAGAATTTCGCCATCCACAGAAACTGTATGTTCTTTAACCATTTTATGTAGTTGTGTGAGAGTGTAGCTTGAATAAATCTTATAAAAACATCCTAGTATATTGAAGATACTGTAGTTGTTACAAAAGGAGTAAATAAAAAGAGTTTAGGGGGTTGTAGAAGCAAATTAAAACAAATGAACATGAGAGAACGAATTACCTTTAAAAGTGTAACTCCTTTTGATTTGAGCATAAAGGCTTCCTTTGAAATGATTATGCCCAAAGGGAATCCTCTAGGATGAGGAGAGGTATGTGGAGAGTGTAAATGGGAAGGGTTTGGCCGAGCCAAAGGCTTGAGGAGTGTGTGAAATGAGGTAGAGGTGGGGGCCTTTTATAAGAGGAGAGGAGGGGTACTTTTGGAAAGTAAGTAATATTACTTTATTTGAAAATGTGTTTCGGTATTAAAAGGTCCCAAATTGATATTATTCGTGGATAAGGTGTTAAGGGTTAGACATACACCCATCCAATAAGTTTTGGACATGTGTAGTTCATAGATTTTACATTATCTTTCCATTTTATTTAAATCGTCAAATAATGATGTCATCGCTGCATCATTATTATGTCATAAATAATTTAATTTATTTAATGTATAAAAATTATAAAAAAATACTATGATGTAGGAAATAGTTTTAGCTTTCAAATGACTATTTATAATCAAAAATATGACTTGTATAACCCCACTTAAAAATTGTTTTAGTAAAACATATCATGTTTGTGTCATTTTTACTTTTACATTAAATAAAAAGTTATTTATGTCATTTCCCAACCAAAGTGGATCCATGGGGTCCCCAAGTTGACCCATGGCTTGTCTTGGTCGGCCATTACACCTCCAATTAGGTTAGGACATGTGTCAAGTTAATTTTATTTTATTAAAGTATTATTTTTACCTTAAACTACACTAATTACCACTAATCGCGATTAAAAACTTAATAAGTTATTATTCACCAAAAAATTATTTTTATCCCATTGAACCACATTTTACTTCTTAATGACAATCATGTATGTCGAATTTTTGAAATTCAAAACACAGAAGTGGTAAAATTTCATTTAAAAAAAATCATCTTTTATAAGTACCACTTAGTGGTTTCACTATTCATCAAAAATTGATGTTTTTCAGAAAAATCCCAAAAATTCACCCTAATCTATATTTGATATTCCGAATTCAAAAATGAAGTCCGTTTTAAAAAATTCAAAACATATTAGTCACGTTAATTAATTTAATAATTAATTCCCGCTCGCAGAGCAAATAGCGTGTTTTTATAAAACAATAAGTATCAAAATATTGACACTAGTTTAAGTCTGATTTCAAAGTGAAATTAATTCCAACGACCACTATTGGATTTAATGGTAAAAATATTTTCTAATTTCACTTTAAAACCAATTCAAAATATTATCTAATCATATAAATAAATTATATTAAAAAGAGGTTTTGAATTAAAACACAACATTCTACACTATTCATTAAAAAATGAACTTTATCGGAAAAATACCAAAAAATTACACAAAGTAAAATTTGATGTCCCGATTCTTAATAAGAGTTTTATTTGTCCCAAAATAATTTATAAGAGTGATCAAAACTATATTTAATGACAGGTCTCCATTAAAAGGTGATAAGTGAACCTTTAGTGAAAACTAGGGCATATACACCTAAAATTTAATTCTTTCCATATTTTAAGCCTTTATCTTTTATTGGATAAATGTAAAAACATTAAAAAACATATATAATCATATTTTAGTTATTTATATCCATTATTGCCAATACAATGTGTAACGCCCCGACCCCAGCTACCCAGAGTCGGTGCATTAATTATATAACATTGGCATGATCACAAGAAAGATCAAATCTCGAAAGACCGATTGGTTTAGTAGCCTTGGAAACACTAGATATATTCATAAGTTTTACATTACATTATAAAATGAAAAACTACTACAACAACATAATGTTTCCACAGTCCACACTATTAACCCCTCATAAAATCCCTGCAGGTCATTCATAACTTACTTCTTCACATCCTGGGAAAAATAAAACATAAAAAAAAGGGGTGAGCTCAAATGCCCAGTAAGGATAACAATAAAGTGGAAACTTTCATAAATAAGAATAAACATTTAAGGCAATGTATATCTAAAACAAAATCCTTTTAAATACGAACTTTCAACATGGTATGGCTTAAATAAAATGAAATAATGCCATTTACTTATTCACATGGATATTCTACTAAATGAATAATCACATGCAAAAATCAATAACCACTTTCATAATGTTGGAATGCATAATGCCAGACTATCATAACCACATAGACAAGGCCTCGTGCCAAGACTACAAATAAGATTTTGTCAAGGCCTTGTGCCAAGACACTAGTTTGTCTCATGAGACCTACCGATGCATCGAGGAGCTATAGCGGGCTCCACCCGTCACTTATTAAGTCCAATGCATTCCCATATGAAAAGGTTTAAACATAACATAAACATTCGTATTAAAACTAGCATACGAAATGTCAATACTTTCACAATAAACTATGAATGGTATAAAAATAGCACATCCACAGTCAAACATATCACAAAACCTTCAATACAATATAGAAGTTTTGTATCATAATAAATCAACATCAAATAATCTTAAAATCCATCAAAGGATGTTGACATAGATGAAATCAAAATTCTTTTTAAAGAAATATCTCCTTTTATTTTGAAATCATTTAAGATCCATATAAAATAAAACATTTTCTTTGAAAATATTCTTATAAGCTTGTAAGGAAAGCTTTGAAGATTTTATAACGGCGTAAAATAACCGCACCCGCCGTATAAGTTAAAAAAACATTCTTACCTCAATTCTGTCGAAAAGGTTAAAAAGGACATTGTTTTGAAAACGATGGAAAGATTCCTTTATAAACCTCTTATAAAAAGTCAAAAAAGGGTATAAATGACTTTAACCCATATTCTTGTAAATAGTAAAAATGTTTTGAAAAACATTTTTAAGAAAACATGGATGTGGATGATAAAGAGATCCCAGTAGATTATTACGTATATACAACCTCGGATAATGAAGAGATTGTGAAATAACCCTTACCTTGTACTTTTCCTTGGTTGGGGTAGGTTAACCTCCTGTATAATGGTGAAATAATTGTTATTAAATTATACAAGAATCATATATATTAATATGATATCATATATGATCTTTTAACATTGATTTATTAATAATATCTTAGAATTATCATCGTTTCGGGTGTTAACTTACTCATTTTCTTTTATATGTTTTGTTACATAAGCCATGTTTGTTGTATCTTATTCATATCCAGAATGATATAAAGTCCTTAAACATCATTTTTAAATCATAAAATGATAATTATACTTGAATGGATACGATGGAGAATGAATCTCATCGCGTTTGTGGAGACGGTAGTCCGTACGTACGCACGAGCGACAATATCATTCTTTTTATATTAAAATAATATATAAATGAATGGTATATCATATATACATAATCATTAACATGTTATATTTATTATTTACATGAGTTACACATCATTATTATACCCATCCAAATAATATTATATTGAATAACAATTACACCACGACGTGGAGACGGTAAGCCGTACGTACGCACGTATGGTGACATGTTATTCAAAGGGTGGATAGAATACTGAATATGGTTGTACCATACTTATAATAACATCACAGTATATGTGAGATACTGGAGTTATTATTTTAGAATGGTAAGAACAAAGGAAGAAGAAGTGGAAGAAGAAATGAACTTAGAAAAGGGTGGTGAAATCATTACCTCTTCTTCGGGTTCTTCCTTTTGATTTGATCAAAAGGGCTCCTTAGGTTGGCTTTCTGATCAAACTAAGGCCTCTAGGTTGTAGTGAGGGATGTTGGGAGATTATTTGGGCAGAGTTTGGCCGAACCAAAAGGCTTTGAAGGTGTGAAGAAATGAGAAGGAGGAGTGCCCTTTTAGAAGAGGGGTGAGGGGCACCTTTGGAAAAGCTAGAAATATTAATTTATAATAAATTCATATTCGGTTTCTAAAGGCTCCAAAGTTGACTATTCAAAGGATGAGGTGGGGATAGGTCGAAAACAACTCATCCAATAGAATTTAGACAGGTTTGGGTACTTATATTAACCTTATCTTTAAGTATTAACTCTAAGTTAATTAGTTTCACTTTTACAATGTCTCTTTGTATTTTTATATATTATGGTTAATAAACTTACTATATACATCCAAGCGACCCCCAAGTGGTCCATTAATTATTAACCTATCATAATATAAGTCTCTTGGCCGAACCTTAGATTTTTGAGAATTTAATATCAATTAATAATATAATATTTGTTTTAAGAACTCTTTTATGTCAATTTTGACACTATTCAATAGTTGATTTTTGTGAAACTAATAACAGATTGATTACTTCGAACAAAGTCCATTAAATCAATCCTAATATATCATATTAGCCTAGAAAATTAGTTTAATTCAATAAAAGTTTCATATTATATTTATTTGGGTATTTATAATATCAATTATTTTAATTTTGCACTATTATAGTAATTACTACATCATCATTGTGTCATAAATAAAATAAATTATTTAATGTCTAAAAATTATAAATAAAATATAATTATGTAGGAAATCTTTTTAGCTTTCTAATGAATATTTATAATCTAAAATCCATCATATATAACCCTATGTAAAAATTGTTGTTCTAAAAGATATATGCTTGTGTCATTTTTGTATTCATTTTAACTAAATTAAAATAAAGTGTCATTATCACTTACAAGTGGATCCATGGGGTCCCAAAATAGACCCAAAGATGCCCATGGTCGACCATGTATCAACCAATAGGGTTAAGACACGTTTTAGGGTAATTTAGTATTATTATAATATTATTTTTTTAACCCTTATTTACCGGATTTACCCTTAACCATGGTAAATAAAATATTTACCGCAGTAATTATTCAAAATGTCTAAAAATAAAAGTTACCTATTTACACAATTTTAACATCCTGATTCCAAATATGGAATCCATTTTTCTAAATTCAAAACACAGAAGTGGCAGAAATTAATTTAAAATTAATTCCCGCTGTCAAAACAAAAAGCGTGTTTTTAAGAGATAATAACTACCAAAAGATTGACACTTGTTTATGTTCGGTTTAATTGTAAAATTATGTCCAATGACCAACATTATATTAAATGATAAAAATATATTCTAAATATACTTTAAAACCACTCAAATTCATAATTTATCACTATTACTTATTTTGATTAAAAAAGTTGTTTTTAATTAAAATTTAGTAATTTTCACTATTCATCAAAATATAAAAGTTATCCGAAAAGTACCAAAATTTCACCCTAGGATAATTTCGATATTCCGAATCCAAAAATGAAGTCCATTTTAAAATATAAAATATATATGATTTCAAAAAGTAGGTATTACTATTTACAACGGCTAGTTTAATTAGTTGTGGTGTGTGTTAGAACTCGAGGTTGCGTACAACACACGCTATCGCATTATTCGAAGGGAAACGTACCGTAGAAGCTTGGGGTGTTACATTCTCCCCTCCTTCAAATAATTGCGTCCTCGCAATTTCTAGGGTATTACTGCATAAAAAGACTCGGGTGGTTCTTCATCATAAGTTCCTCGGGTTCCCACGTTGCCTCTTCCATCTTATGATTCCTCCACAAAACTTTTACCAGACGCGTCGTCCGGTTTCTCAGCACTTGTTATCTCATATCAAGAATCTTGATGGGCTCTTCGAAATAAGACAGATCGGGTTCCAGTTCTAAATCTTCATAGGTGAGTACATGCATTGGGTCAGGCATGTATTTCCTCAACAGAGATACGTGGAACACATCGTGACTTTTGGAGAGACTTGGTGGCATTGCCAATCGGTAAGCTACAGCCCCAATTCGTTCTAGAATTTCGAAAGGTCCGATGTACCTGGGACTCAATTTACCTTTCTTACCAAAACGTATGACTCCCTTCCACGGAGATACCTTCAGGAAAACATGATCACCGACTTGAAATTCCAAATCCTTCCTTCGATTATCAGCATAGCTCTTCTGCCTACTTTGAGCTGCATTAATGTGATTTTGGATTACCTTCACCTTTTCCACCGTTTCCTCCACCAGTTCTGGGCCTACAAGTTTTCTTTCACCAACGTCATCCCAACAGGTTGGTGTACGACATCTCTTTCCGTATAACGCTTCATATGGTGCCATCTGAATACTCGAATGGAAGCTATTGTTATAGGAAAATTCTACTAGTGGTAAATATTGATCCCACATACCCTGAAAATCAAGTGAGCAAGATCTCAACATATCTTCTAAGGTCTGAATAGTCCGTTCTGATTGTCCGTCTGTCTGAGGGTGGTAAGCAGTGCTCAAATGAAGTTCAGTATCCAGGGATTTCTGAAGACTTTTCCAAAATCTTGAAGTAAAACGGGGATCACAATCAGAAACAATCGATAGGGGTACTCCATGAAGTCTCACAACTTCATTAATGTATAGTCTTGCTAGACTTTCCAGGGGTAGATCTTCTCTTATAGCAAGAAAATGTGCTGACTTGGTAAGACGATCAACAATAACCCATATTGCATCGTTCCTTCTAGG
Source organism: Viscum album (assembly GCA_963277665.1). Lineage (NCBI taxonomy): Eukaryota > Viridiplantae > Streptophyta > Magnoliopsida > Santalales > Viscaceae > Viscum > Viscum album. The sequence goes on along the minus strand of OY728127.1, from coordinate 1,470,845,362 downwards.
AGTCTTTGGTAGCCCCATGACAAAGTCCATCGTAATATTGTCCCATTTCCACTCCGGTATGGGAAGAGGTTGCATGACTCCTCCAGGCTGTTGCCTTCCAGCTTTCACTTGTTGACAAACCATACATCTTGACACAAAATCAGCAATCTCCCTCTTCATTTTGTCCCACCAAAAATGTTCCTTCAAATCTCTATACATTTTGGTGCTCCCAGGGTGTATAGAGAAATTGGAACTATGAGCGTCATCCTGCAATTCCCTTTTTAGATCAGGTATATTGGGAACACAAAGTCTCTTCCCGAATTTCAAAATTCCATCTTCATACACAAAGTCTCTCAATCTCCCATCATTCACAGCTTTAATCTTCTTTTGGAATTCTTCATCATCAGTCTGAGAACTCTTAATCCTTTCTAGTAAAGATGGTTTGGAAACCATTTGAAAAAGAATTGATGTTTCACCTTCCCTGGTTATTCCCATGTCCATCTTCACTAGCTCCATGAAAATTGGATCCCTTTCAATTCTCATATTGTTCAAAACTCCATGGTCTTTTCTACTCAAAGCATCTGCCACCTTGTTTGCCTTCCCTGGGTGGTAGTGTATCGTACAATCATAATCCTTGAGTAATTCAAGCCATCTCCTTTGCCTCATGTTGAGTTCTTTTTGTGAGAAAATATACTTCAAACTCTTGTGATCAGTATAAATCTCACATTTTTCACCATAGAGGTAGTGCCTCCATATTTTCAAAGAAAAGATCACTGCTGCTAACTCGAGATCATGAGTAGGATAGTTTTGTTCATGAATTTTCAACTGTCGTGATGCATAGGCAATAACTCTATCATTCTGCATAAGGACACAGCCAAGTCCTTTCTTTGATGCATCACTATAAATAACGAACCCATCAAAGAAACGATCAATCTTACTTCTTGGGTTGCGAATATAATCTCCAGCATACCTCGCTAACCTTGTAAAGTTAGCCTCATACTTTGTGACATTCTCATCCTCCTTCTGTCTCAGACTCATAAATTGCCTTTCCATATCCGCTCGATGGTCGCGAGGGAAGTATTTTTCTAAAAACAGATCTTTGAACTCCCTCCATTCCATATTTGATACTTCATCATCTTCCTTCATGTTCTGAATCAATGACCACCATTGATCAGCATCTCCAGTGAGGCGGTAAACTGCCATGATAACTTTTTCCCTTTCACTGCTCCCCAAAGCCTGAAATATTTTCTCTAGGGAAAATATCCATTGCTCAGCTACTACGGGATTTGTATTCCCATTGAACGTTGGTGGTTGTTGCCTCATGAATCGATCTAACATTGATCCTCCATGCTGCGGATCAGGGTGCTCCATACGGGTAAGGTTATTATTCATAACCTGAGTAAGTTGTCCCAGTACGGTGATTAGCTGATCAGCACCAGTTGCATCACCAGCCCCACTATAATTATCTTGAGCAGGAGGGCAATCCCTACATGGAGTGCCTGCATTGATACGGTTTCCATTTCTTCCACTAGGTGCTATTTCTAAAAAATGGCATAAACTATATCAGTTTATGCATCAAAATACATAATCCCATACTTATAAAACACTAAACATAAATTGAACTATCTATGGATATAATCCATAATCATAAATATGTTTTCTTTGAGGAAGTATATACTCATAAACCCTTCATAATGATTTGTAAAGAAAGTGAGAGTTATCCTAAGCATATCCCCCGGGAGTGTCGTAACCAAGAGTGCAGCAAGGCCCGTTGTCGTGCACCAGTTCCCGTTCGAGTCTAGCTCAAAGCGGTGTTTTCGGGTTTTACCCCTAGGTACATCTGTGCCAGAGCCGCCTCTACCTGCTCGTATCCAGACAGGGATGTATTGCTCGGAAAACTCACAAAGTCTCTACAATACCAAAATTCTAGGAAGTTCTTCTATACTAATCCTCAAAGTTCATCTTAGGTCTATGTGCTTTAATCAGAGTTTATCTAAATATAGCTTCCAAGGTTTGTACTAAACTTCCTCTGATACCAACTGTAATGCCCCGACCCCAGCTACCCAGAGTCGGTGCATTAATTACATAACATTGGCATGATCACAAGAAAGATCAAATCTCGAAAGACCGATTGGTTTAGTAGCCTTGGAAACACTAGATATATTCACAAGTTTTACATTACATTATAAAATGAAAAACTACTACAACAACATAATGTTTCCACAGTCCACACTATTAACCCCTCATAAAATCCCTGCAGGTCATTCATAACTTACTTCTTCACATCCTGGGAAAAATAAAACATAAAAAAAAAGGGGTGAGCTCAAATGCCCAGTAAGGATAACAATAAAGTGGAAACTTTCATAAATAAGAATAAACATTTAAGGCAATGTATAACTAAAACAAAATCCTTTTAAATACGAACATTCAACATGGTATGGCATAAATAAAATGAAATAATGCCATTTACTTATTCACATGGATATTCTACTAAATGAATAATCACATGCAAAAATCAATAACCACTTTCATAATGTTGGAATGCATAATGCCAGACTATCATAACCACATAGCCAAGGCCTCGTGCCAAGACTACAAATAAAATTTTGTCAAGGCCTTGTGACAAGACACTAGTTTGTCTCATGAGACCTACCGATGCATCGAGGAGCTATGGCGGGCTCCACCCGTCACTTATTAAGTCCAATGCATTCCCATATGAAAAGGTTTAAACATAACATAAACATTCGTATTAAAACTAGCATACGAAATGTCAATACTTTCACAATAAACTATGAATGGTATAAAAATAGCACATCCACAGTCAAACATATCACAAAACCTTCAATACAATATAGAAGTTTTGTATCATAATAAATCAACTTCAAATAATCTTAAAATCCATCAAAGGATGTTGACATAGATGAAATCAAAATTCTTTTTAAAGAAATATCTCCTTTTATTTTGAAATCATTTAAGATCCATATAAAATAAAACATTTTCTTTGAAAATATTCTTATAAGCTTGTAAGGAAAGCTTTGAAGATTTTATAACGGCGTAAAATAACCGCACCCACCGTATAAGTTAAAAAAAACATTCTTACCTCAATTCTGTCGAAAAGGTTAAAAAGGACATTATTTTGAAAACGACTGAAAGATTCCTTTATAAACCTCTTATAAAAAGTCAAAAAAGGGTATAAATGACTTTAACCCATATTCTTGTAAATAGTAAAAATGTTTTGAAAAACATTTTTAAGAAAACATGGATGTGGATGATAAAGAGATCCCAGTAGATTATTACGTATATACAACCTCGGATAATGAAGAGATTGTGAAATAACCCTTAACTTGTACTTTTCCTTGGTTGGGGTAGGTTAACCTCCTGTATAATGGTGAAATAATTGTTATTAAATTATACAAGAATCATATATATTAATATGATATCATATATGATCTTTTAACATTGATTTATTAATAGTATCTTAGAATTATCATCGTTTCGGGTGTTAACTTACTCATTTTCTTTTATATGTTTTGTTACATAAGCCATGTTTGTTGTATCTTATTCATATCCATAATGATATCAAGTCCTTAAACATCATTTTTAAATCATAAAATGATAATTATACTTGAATGGATACGATGGAGAATGAATCTCATCGCGTTTGTGGAGACGGTAGTCCGTACGTACGCACGAGCGACAATATCATTCTTTTGATATTAAAATAATATATAAATGAATGGTATATCATATATACATAATCATTAACATGTTATATTTATTATTTACATGAGTTACACATCATTATTATACCCATCCAAATAATATTATATTGAATAACAATTACACCACGACGTGGAGACGGTAAGCCGTACGTACGCACGTATGGTGACATGTTATTCAAAGGGTGGATATAATACGGAATATGATTGTACCATACTTATAATAACATCACAATATATGTGAGATACTGGAGTTATTATTTTAGAATGGTAAGAACAAAGGAAGAAGAAGTGGAAGAAGAAATGAACTTAGAAAAGGGTGGTGAAATCATTACCTCTTCTTCGGGTTCTTCCTTTTGATTTGATCAAAAGGGCTCCTTAGGTTGGCTTTCTGATCAAACTAAGGCCTCTAGGTTGTAGTGAGGGATGTTGGGAGATTATTTGGGCAGAGTTTGGCTGAACCAAAAGGCTTTGAAGGTGTGAAGAAATGAGAAGGAGGAGTGCCCTTTTATAAGAGGGGTGAGGGGCACCTTTGGAAAAGCTAGAAATATTAATTTATAATAAATTCATATTCGGTTTCTAAAGGCTCCAAAGTTGACTATTCAAAGGATGAGGTGGGGATAGGTCGAAAACAGCTCATCCAATAGAATTTAGACAGGTTTGGGTACTTATATTAACCTTATCTTTAAGTATTAACTCTAAGTTAATTAGTTTCACTTTTACAATGTCTCTTTGTATTTTTATATATTATGGTTAATAATTATACTATATACATCCAAGAGACCCCCAAGTGGTCCATTAATGATTAACCTATCATAATATAAGTCTCTTGGCCGAACCTTAGATTTTTAGGAATTTAATATAAATTAATAATATAATATTTTTTTTAAGAACTCTTTTATGTCAATTTTGACACTATTCAATAGTTGATTTTTGTGAAACTCATAACAGACTGATTACTTCGAAAAAAGTCCATTAAATCAATCCTAATATATCATATTAGCCTAGAAAATTAGTTTAATTCATTAAAAGTTTCATATTATATTTATTTGGGTATTTATAATATCAATTATTTTAATTTTTCACTATTATAGTAATTACTGCATCATCATTGTGTCATAAATAAAATAAATTATTTAATGTCTAAAAATTATAAATAAAATATCATTATGTAGGAAATATTTTTATCTTTCTAATGAATATTTATAATCTAAAATCCAACATATATAACCCTATGTAAAAATTGTTGTTCTAAAAGATATATTCTTGTGTCATTTTTGTATTCATTTTAACTAAATTAAAATAAAGTGTCATTATCACTTACAAGTGGATCCATGGGGTCCCACAATAGACCCAAAGATGCCCATGGTCGACCATGTATCATCCAATAGGGTTAAGTCACGTTTTAGGGTAATTTAGTATTATTATAATATTATTTTTTAACCCTTATTTACCGGATTTACCCTTAACCATGGTAAATAAAATATTTACTGCATTAATTATTCAAAATGTCTAAAAATAAAAGTTACCTATTTACACAATTTGAACATCCTGATTCCAAATATGGAATCCATTTTTCTAAATTCAAAACACAGAAGTGGCAGAAATTAATTTAAAATTAATTCCCGCTGTCAAAACAAAAAACGTGTTTTTAAGAGATAATAACTACCAAAAGATTGACACTTGTTTATGTTCGGTTTAATTGTAAAATTATGTCCAATGACCAACATTATATTAAATGGTAAAAATATATTCTAAATATACTTTAAAACCACTCAAATTCATAATTTATCACTATTACTTATTTTGATTAAAAAAGTTGTTTTTAATTAAAATTTAGTAATTTTCACTATTCATCAAAATATAAAAGTTATCCGAAAAGTACCAAAATTTCACCCTAGGATAATTTCGATATTCCGAATCCAAAAATGAAGTCCATTTTGAAATATAAAATATATATGATTTCAAAAAGTAGGTATTACTATTTACAACGGCTAGTTTAATTAGTTGTGGTGTGTGTTAGAACTCGAGGTTGCGTACAACACACGCTATCGCATTATTCGAAGGGAAACGTACCGTAGAAGCTTGGGGTGTTACACAATGGCTACATGTTAACTACCATTTGAAATAATATTATTTTATTATTAGAGTTCAACGTAAGATTCCCAAGAAACATGTTGTTGCGTGTTGGGGACGCCATCGAGCATAGCATCCCCTTTAAAGTCATATTAATATTTTATTCACAAATATGGATAAATATGAAAATTTCATATTCTTTATTTACCTGGGGTGTTACATCCTTCCCCCCTTTTGGGAATTGCGTCCTCGCAATTTTAAAATTGAGCTTGTAAACATCCTTGAATGTCCCACATCGGAACAAGAGTCGGTAAAACAAGCACTTTAAAATAAAGGAAGATAATTACAGAGGTCACCCGAGTAAAACCATACTAGGATTCCATGTAGGAAAACATGGACATGGAGGAGAAAACATATGGTCATGTTCTGATGGAGAGTGATAGAAAACATGTTTAGGAGAAAATTAACCACAAGAAAATCACAAACTTGTGATGGGTTAAACGGTATTCGATTCCCCATTATGAAAAGTTAATAGACAACATTTTTGTTTTAAGTTACTTTTTATTAAGGAATTCATAAGGAAACATAATCACTTATCATGTTGAATCTCATCTTTTACTAGATTCCTTAATCAATCTCATATTTTTTTTTCCAAAAGACGAGTATATAGTGTGACTTGTTCACATTAAGAGTACTATAATCAACTTCTAGAGAATCACCTAATCCGCCAAATAGAACTATATACATCCCATGTGTTTAGACTTTAACCAAAACCAAAACGAAAAAGGTTAGTACAAGGTCAGATAATTCAGAAAAGGATAACCCTTTATAAAAAGAAAATCTATTCTTAACCTCCAAAATTTATCCAACAAAACCCAAAGTTCAACGAGGACCATTCTATAATCAATTTGTCCATAAAATTCGTCAAATTAAACCAATATAAGATTGAAACCCCAATATTTGAAGGATTTAGTCACATAGACTTCCAAGTTAAATCGTAACATTTATCTCCAAACAACATCAGTTGCCCCTAAAGTCTAATATTGAGAAGTAATTAACCTAATCACATATCCTCCAAGATAGGTTAATCATTTTCATAAATAACCCAAATTCAACTTACTCTTAATTCATAAAATCATATAACTAGAAAGAATCAGTCAAACTGACCAGGGACTGCACGTAGTCCAGTGGTAGGTGATAAATACCAGTTGCACTTTGGTTGTGGGTTTGATTCTCACATCTTTGTCCGACGTGACGGGTAGTCACACGGTCTACGTGTTGTCCTTTTTCCAAAACTATATAATTCTTAAAACATTCCCCAAAATGAGATAAAATCTTCAGGAATAATCATAACATATTTTAACCTCAAGTTTATCTCATGCCCTTCATTTTCCATCATATCATATAATAACCCATAATTACCTCAAAAGTAAGGATCATATAAACCCTAATGGTTACCTTAATAATTATTACCTGAATTTCCACATCGAGTTGGCCATCTCGTACATGATCCATTAGAGAACTCACCAAGGTTGAAGTGATTGATCATGACTCCTTTATAGTTGGTTTAGAACAACTATGAGATTCCTCATTGAATCCCTCATCTCATCCAGTATCTTAATCAGAGAACCACCACAGTTTCCTTCAAACCCATTGTCACTTTGGTGCCTGCTAGATCCAGCTATTTACTAAAACCAAAAAGTTCAGTGTGAGTATATCAACAAAACCATCATGTACTAATGAGGAAGGTAAACACTAAGATATACTTACTCATTCACTTTATCTAAAATTAGGACTCTTTCTGAAATCCTAACCATTATGGTAATGTCACTTATGCTTAAAGAATACCCTAACCTCTAAAGTTATCTAAACCGACCTTTTATACCAACTATAAGGCCCCAGCCTTAAACCTTACTTAATCTTGAGTTATTACAAGATTACACATTGAGGATCTTTTCAGGTTTAGAGTTTTAGAGAATTATATCATGAAACTTGCATTACATTCCACAGTTAAACAAAGTGGTTACATAAAAGACAGTATTCATTCTTCCCATCAACGGAATCATATTTAAAATATAACACAAATTCATTCTTGACACATCCTTGACACTATCATCACATCATGTACCTTTCCCTTGACCTGTGAAAAACATTTCAAAAACTTGGGATGAGCATAAAAAGCTCAGTAAGAGTTATAAAAATATGGAAAGGAAACATGAGTTCATATATACATTAGAATGAAATCACACTTTACCCATAAAACAAAGTCATATCAAATCATGAATAAATCATAGAAAACATAAGACATAAAGGTAACTTGAGGAATTCATAACATTCTTACGTAGGGAGTAACCCTCTTGGTTACGTTTGGAATACCCATCACAGTATATTCCCTAAATCTCTTCGGAGAAACCTTAACGTTTCACTCCTTCGCGTTACCCAATGCATTGGAGAGCTATATCGGGCTCACCCGCCCTTAGTTTATCACGGAACCACCCGTTTTCATAACAATTCCCATGAACCATAACATAACTGTATCACATAAAACATGCATAAAGGAAACATAAAATTTCCACATTTCAATCACAATATAACATTTTAGTATATTGAAATAATGAATCCATTCAAAAAGAAACCATTTCCAAAACCATTTAAAACATTTAATAGAGAGATTTTTGAATCAAAGTGTCCCATACCACCTTGAAGATTAAAATTTTAAACCATTAATATCCATATAAATAAATCCTTAAAACCATTTTGAAAACATGGATATTAATAAGAACAAATAATTATAACATTTAAAATGATATTTTGGTTAAAGGGTTTTTACCAAAATTAGAGACTCTTGAATACAATAATTAAGGAATAAAATTTAGTCAGAACATTATAATATCATGAGAATAAATGGATTCATGATATAATACTCTAAAGGATAGTATATAGACCATATAAGAGTGAATTGGTGCATAACCACAATAAACCCTCAATAGAAATGTCAAATGTGATGAAATCCCTTATAAAGAAGGTATCCTTAAATTAAGGACAAATAAATCTCAAAAATATGTGTGAAAAATATAAATACACCCAATATAAGTGGATATTAAGTGTAAAAAAATAAAAGGTCATTTACACATATTCAATGGATGACATATTCAATTACTACATGTTGAACCCAAAGAAATCGAAATTGGGTTAAAAAGTTCCCTTGACAGCCTAACGACATCACATCAAAATGAGTTGATGAGAGATAAAAAGTGTATCTCATCACTTGGAAATAAAATTTACATCAATAAGGATATATGAGAACATATCCCAACATAACAATATGTAAATTAAAGGACCGAACAAAAGAAGTCTTTTAAAAAAGAGGACGGTGAAAGGTTCCCTTACCGACTTGGGTATCTTTCAAAACATACACCCCATGAAAGAAGGACAATAGATCATTGATGTAATACTCATAAAAGAAAGTATATTACACAAAGATTAGAATAATGGGCAGTACATAAACCACTCAATGTAATTTGTGTCAAATGTAGCATAACTCTCACGGGAATAAAAGTGAGATGAAAAATCCCTTACGAAAACTCGGCAGCCTAACAGCGCCACATAAAACATCCGAATATGGATTGATGAGATCAAATAGGGTATCTCATCACATTACAATAAAATTTACAGCAAGAGTAATATAAAATAACATCCCCCAACATTACAAAGAGGAGCTTAAAAGAAGTGACATAAAGGAGAGTACTTAAAAAGAAAGAGAGATGTTAGATCTCTTATGAAAGTTCGGCAGCCTAACGGCACCACTCAAAATATCCAAAATGGATTGATGAGAGAGAATAGGGTCTCTCATCACATGAACATAAAAATTATAATAAGTTTAATATAAATGATCATCCCAATAACAAGAAAGATGAGCTTTAAAAGGAATGACATAAAAGTGTGTACTTAAAAAGAGAGAGAGGAGTAGGATCCCTTACCTCAGGTCCGACTTGACTCGATCGTTCTTTAACGTCCTGAATAATAAACTTGTGTTAATTTCTACATGCTTAAGAACCTTTTCAATGTTCATTATTCCTTTTATATAAATTATTGACATGTTATAAACATTATGTAATCATTTAAGTTAATAATATTTGTTTTTCCGATATTTGTTTCTTAAGTCGAAAGTGGACTTCTTACAATTACATGTTGTTCGTGTGGTCAAAGGTTCTTTATATCCAGAATGAAATTCCTGATTTGGATATCATATATATCATATATATCCAGCATATAAATGTATTTATAATATTACATAATCATTTAGAGGTAAGAAATGAAATGCACCGTTCATGGAGACGGTAAGCCATACGTACGCATGAACGCTACTTTCATTTCATTGTCATATTAATGGAATTAAAACTAAATGATATGTATGTATATTTTAATTACAGAATTATATTGATCATTTAGATGTATCATTCATCATATATATCCATTATATACATGTACTTATAATAGTACATTACATTTGGGGATAAGAAATGAAATGCACCGTTCATGGACACGGTAAGCTGTACGTACGCATGAACGCTACTTTCATTTCTATCTCATACTTTAATGGAAAGAAATAATAATGATATAGATGTATATAATACTTACAGTATAAAATCATATATAATAAAATTAAATCCATCCCTTATACGTCCCACGTATGGCTTTAACGAATCACATCACTTTGAGGGGGCGGTAGTCCGCACTTCCTAAAATGAAGATATCGCGTATACCCATAATGGAAGCCATAAAGGTAAGGCACAAATGAAAAATACATAAGTATAAGTAAAACATAAACATATTATATATCATATATAAAAATAGTGACGTCATAATGGCCACCTTTGAAGGTGTTAAATGAGTATTGAATAATCATCGTTTCGGGAGGCGTATTTTCGCCGTCCACGGAAACCGTATGTTCTTTAACCATTTGATGTAGTTGTGTGAGAGTGTAGCTCGAATAAATCTTATAAAAACATCCTAGTATATTTAAGATACTGTTGTTGTTACAAAATAAGTAAATAAAAAGATTTTAGGGGGGTGGAGAATCAAATTAAAACAAATGAACATGAGAGAATGAGTTACCTTTAAAAGTGTAACTCCTTTTGATTTGAGCATAAAGGCTTCCTTTGAAAGGATTTTGCCCAAAGGGAATCCTCTAGGATGAGGAGAGGGATGTGGAGAGTGTAAATGGGTAGGGTTTGGCCGAGGAAAAGGCTTGAGGAGTGTGTGAAATGAGGTAGAGGTGGGGGCCTTTTATAAGAGGTGAGGAGGGTTACTTTTGGAAAGTAAGAAATATTACTTTATTTGAAAATGTGTTTCGGTTTTAAAAGGTCCCAAATTGATATTATTAGTGGATAAGGTGTTAGGAGTTAGAAATCCACCCATCCAATAAGTTTTGGACATGTGTAGTTCATATATTTTACATTATCTTTCCATTTTATTTAAATCGTCAAATAATGATGTCATCGCTGCATCATTATTATGTCATAAATAATTTAATTTATATAATGTCTAAAAATTAAAAAAAAAATACTATGATGTATCAAATCGTTTTAGCTTTCCAATTACTATTTATAATCAAAAATATGACTTGTATAACCCCACTTAAAAATTGTTTTAGTAAAACATATCATGTTTGTGTCATTTTTACTTTTACATTAAATAAAAAGTTATTTATGTCATTTCCCAACCAAAGTGGATCCATGGGGTCCCCAAGTTGACCCATGGCTTGTATTGGTCGGCCATTACACCTACAATGAGGTTAGGACATGTTTCATGTTCATTTCATTTTATTAAAGCATTATTTTTACTTTAATCTACACTAATTACCACTAATCGCGATTAAAAACTTAATAAGTTACTATTCACCAAAAAATTATTTTTATCCCATTGAACCACATTTTACTTCTTAATGACAACCATGTATGTCGGATTTTTGAAATTCAAAACACATAAGTGGTAAAATTTCATTTAAACAAAATATCAGCTTTTATAAGTACCACTTAGTGGTTTCACTATTAATAAAAAATTGAAGTTTTTCAGAAAAATCCCAAAAATTCACCCTAAGCTATATTTGATATTACGAATTCAAAAATGAAGTCTGTTTTAAAAAATTCAAAACATATTAGTCACGTTAAATAATTTAATAATTAATTCCCGCTCTCAGAGCAAATAGCGTGTTTTTATAAAACAATAAGTATCAAAAGATTGACACTAGTTTAAGTCTGATTTCAAATTGAAATTAATTCCAATGACCACTATTTGATTTAATGGTAAAAATATTTTCTAATTTCACTTTAAAACCAATTCAAAATATTATCTAATCATAGAAATAAATTATATTAAAAAGAGGGTTTGAATTAAAACACAACATTCTAACCTATTCATTAAAAAATGAACTTTATCGGAAAAATACCAAAAAATTACAAAAATTAAAATTTGATGTCCCGATTCTTAATAAGAGTTTTATTTGGTCCAAAAGAATGTATAAGAGTGATCAAAACTATATTTAATGATAGTTCTCCATTAAAAGGAGATAAGTGAACCTTTAGTGAAAACTAGGGCATATACACCTAAAATTTAATTCTTTCCGTATTTTAAGCTTTTAGCTTTTATTGGATAAATGTGAAAACATTAAAAAACATATATAATCATATTTTAGTTATTTCTATCCATTCCTGCCAATACAACGGCTACATGTTAACTACCATTTGAAATAATATTATTTTATAATTAGAGTTCAACGTAAGATTCCCAAGAAACTCGTTGTTGCGTTTTGGGGACGCCATCGAGCATAGCGTCCCCTTTAAAGTCATATTAACATTTTATTCACAAATATGGATAAATATGAAAATTTAATATTCTTTATTTACCCGGGGTGTTACAATATGTTGGATGAGTCAAATTTTTAACTATTTAAGAATTGTTTTAAGAGGAACAGAGGGTTTTTTTATTCTTTGGAGATTAATGTTATATTTATTCATATAAAAATATGTATGTATTGGATCACCTATTATCTAAAAATTATTTTTAATATATATAAATATAAAATTCAATGACATTTCATTGCTATAGGGATTATATAATATATTTAAATTAATTTTATTTAATTGAAAATGATAGAATAATATTGAGTATTTATTTTTTATTGTAAGACATGAGAAGAGAGTGTAAATTAATTGAAAAAAAACAATTATTAAATTATTCATCGAAAATGGATGAAAATGTATTAAATATGTTTTTTTAGAATCCATGGTAAAATAATTTCGTAACTCTAGGAAATTGATATTGATGATTGAAATGTTTTTCTTTTTGTATCTATATTTGAGGAGTATATTTTTGTTTTCAACCATAATTGATCTATTTTTTATCATTAAAATTATATATAAAAATTTCTTTAGCTGTCTATGTTATAAAATGGATATTATCATTCACCATAATTACCATATTATCACTTCCCACTAATTTCCCCCTTTTCTAGGACCCTGATTTTCTTTTATTTCATGTAACCCGTATATTTTCAGCATGTTATTTTCAAAATATGTTTTAATGATACTATATACAATTTGTCGTCAATAAATTGAATTATCAAACATTGTACAATGGATTACCATGATAGAAATTATGATGATGAAAATAATTTAATAGCAGATAATCTAACTCCATGATATTTTAGAATATATTTTTCCCATAAAAAAATATACGTGTTTGATAGCCTCAATTCCACAAAACCCATAGTCTCTATGAACTAAAATATTAACTATTATTATATTATAATTATAATAATTTCATTTATTTATATTAATTAAAATATAATGAAATATATGTATAAATGGTTTATATAATAAAAATAAATTAACTAAGAATAATAAATAAATTATCACTTTTTGTAACATTGATTTGTGTTCCAAATTATTTTTTATTATATTTTATTTCAATGAAAATTATATTATATTTAGTCCAATAAATAATTTTTTATTTTGGATATGAATACAATTTTTGAAACCATAATTTCCTTATTATCTTTTGGAGATTAATTATAATTTTCCTACCAAGATTTGTTTTCAATTAAGTTTAAAAAATACATATTCTTTTAAAATCTAGCAATGACTATCTTGTAATTGTACTATTATGTTTTCAATTTCATATCAAATTAATTGAATATTTTATTAAATATAATGAATTTAATTAATTATATTCCAATAATTATTTTAGTTTATTTGGAAATAATTTCCATTTTTTGTTAGAGAAAACAATTTTATACGAAATTATTTTATACGTATAATTTTTTATCATAATAAAATAAATTAATCATTAATCTTTTATTTTTTTAATTAATTTTACATATTATATTTCAAACCTTCTTTTTTAACATTAACATGTACTTTTACAAGAAATGGAATATATGTAAATTATTTCTCAACCTAATGATTCATTTTCTTAAAATGGGATTTCATTACATATTTAGAAAATTGTTTAAATTAAAATCATAAAAGTATAGAAATTGAATCGGTTGAATAGATTTAATATTTTTTAATGTACTATTTGATATATTTCAATAGTGTCTACATAATTATTGATCATATTGAATTGTAAAAATAGTTTAAAACATTTATGAGGATTGTGGTTGTAATGGGTTTACTTGGGCTTAAACCATGAGTTAATGCTCACCCAAACCCATATATATCATAACGGTCGAATATATATATATACTATATCATATAAAAATGTCCTGTTTTACCCCATTTGGAAAAACATTAATCTGAATATTTTCATAGGTAATTTTTTTTCTTTTTATAAATCCTATGTCTCTCCTACTTATAAAAGGAAACCTTTATTTCTCATATATAAACACAAGTTAATCCAACTATTTCATCCATTCCCTTTTTAAATAACATTAAATAATTAATAAATTCATCCTATATATTTTTTAATTCTCTTTACATTGATCTTTCAATTATTATGGAGTTAGACAAAGGATATATGTTGAAGAGGTGGTGTATATATAAAACAATATCATTCAATTTCATTTCATCATGATAACATAATAAAAAACATTTATACATAAAAACAAGATAAATTAATTATAATAAATACAATTATATGTTATTATGATGATATCATTACTGTTTACAACCACTTTTTAACCCAGAGACAGATGATACTATAGTCTGTTCGTATATTTAAATTAATGCCTCCATGCATGGATACAATTCATTATCCATCAACATAATTCAAGGATGAATATTATGACTTAATTGAAGTTTATAAATTATTTTTATGATATAATTATATGTTTTGATTTATAATACCATATAAAATTTTTTAACATTCACTTCAATGGAAACTATAACGTCTCTTGTGCGTACGTGTGGGATACCCCCTTCCAAAAAATGATGTGATTTGTTTATCACTTTAAATTTACATGGATATTAACACAGGTTTATTTAATAATCATATATTGTTTAAAACATATAATAAATATTATGATGTATATTATTTTTTATAATTCCTTTATTCCATCCATCAAAAATTGGAAACATCACTCATAAGTAAATACATATTTTCATCATTATGAAGGGATGTAATTCATTCTTCATGATAATAAAATATTAATGCATATATATATATAATTAATATATTTATATTTATTTAATTATTATCCTTTTCAATATGAATGAACAATGATCAATGTGAATGGGTTGAAACTACTAAGCTAATATATATATAAATATAGGGTAGTAGTTACCACTTGAAATAATGGAATTAATAGGGGATTGTAAAAAAATCCATATTTATGGGACAAAAGTGGATATTATAAGTTATTATATTCAATTAAGTGGTTTAGGTATATAATTATAATAAATATAAATTCATTATATTGGATTTTATAGTGCATTTAAAAAAATAAATAATTGAGGTATGTGGTTCGTCTTAAATTCTCTTTATTTTTACATATTGAAATTTTACGAACCAAAGAATTATTTATATGATATATATAATACCCAAGATATTATTTTCCATATTACACTATTTAATTCATAGTATTTTTAGAACAATTTTATTTGCATTACTCCAATGACTTTAATTTCAAAAATTACTAAAGTCATTAGTGTTCTTTGACTCAATTTTTTATTCATATATGTTTGATTTTTTAAACATATATTTTTTATGAGATTTATCTAATACGAGATTTATATATTTTATAGTGTGTTTCCTTATTTACAGGATATATAAATTTTAATTTGATATTACTTTTTTCTTGGGGGATATAAATGAAAATTCACCATAGGGGTAATTATTTTAGGTTGTAATCTCATTTTTATCATGATTGTCTACACATATAATTTTTAATTAGTATATTATGTTATATAACTCACAAATATTTCAACTATTTCATTATAAACTGTATGTTTAATGATATTACATTTTTCAATTAAATTTTAATATAATTATATTATCAAAATACCAGGACAATTATTCAAGAGAAAATGAATTCATTTCCATCTTTGGATAGGAATATTTTCTCCATTGTCTAATGTTTCATTATGTTATTTTCAATTATAATTATAGTTTTATAAAATTATTCAATAATGTGATTTTCAAAAACAAATTAATTTAATATATTCAATTGTAAATGAATATTCTTTTTATTTTTTTAATGTTTTATATACAATTTGTACTGAAAATATTAGTGGAATTTCATTAATGTACACCAAATAAAATTGATTACCCCATTATCGGGAATTTTAATTTCATTAAATCATTGATGAAATGCTAAAAAAATTTCAAACAACAAATTCATTTTTATTATGGAATTTTTAGAATCTATGTATTGGATTTCAAATTAACATTGTATTTCTTGAAAAATGTTCTAATTATATATTTAAGGTATTTCTATATATGACTAAGTACCTTAATGATTATTATTATTTAATGGAGATATTACCAAAAGTATATTTATTTATTCATTATATTGATGGTGTTTGATTATGAATATTAAAATTTTAAATATCATATATCCTTTCAGGTTGTTATAAAATGATGCAATGTTGAATTTTTTATTTCTTTGCAAAACATATATATTGGGCTTTCATTATGTGGTGGGTGGTTCTATTATAAACCAAGGGAAACTAGTTATTTTAAAAAATCAATTGTTTTTTTTGGTATTGGATAATCTTGGGTTCATTGTATAGAGTCATCCATTGATGAGGAACATATGGCTATCTCTATGTATAATAAGGACAGGAATGGGGAGTGAAATGTGCTTAATAAGTAATTTATTCAAATAAGATTCACTATGGTGGAATCTATGAATGATGAAATTATTTAATGAGGAGTGAACCCGATCAACCATTATTTTTTTAATAGTGCTCGTTATGTAAGTAAATTGTTTTATATTCTTATATTTATTCCAAAAAGTTATGTCTTGTTCATACGATATGTCTTTAGGGATCATAACTGAATCTTGATGGTTCTATACAATTATATATGATGAATTTGATTTGAATAATCCATATAATATATTTCGTGATTTGAGATATTTGAATAATTGTGTTTGGTTTTTTATGTATTTATCTTGTTATAATAAAATTATTCTATTAATACGATTACATAAAATGATTTACTGATAGATCTTATGTTTACCATTACCTTGCATTTCATATTACCATTTCTCGTGTTTCTTTTATTTATGTTATTAAGAAGGGGTTTAATAATTCTATGTCGAATAATGATTATAAATTTAATTAATCTAATTTGAAATTATAAAAATAAATTTTGTTCAAATTTTTTAAGAATCCATGTTTCCATAGACAATATACCATTACAGTCCCCATAAGTGTGTTGTTGTTAATTATATCGAATATTCATATAAAATAATATAATATGTATTCATGAAAATCAAGGAATTATATAAGTTGAATGATTTTTAATGACAACCAGAACATATAAAATGTTTCTAGGGAAAGAATGCAGATTTTTTGGGGGGGATGGTATGTATAATATGATGTTTAATTGTGAGGAATGGAGGAGTGCTGATATTCATTAATTATTATGTAGAGGGGGATCCTTGAAATTTTATAAAGTTTTAAAATAATATAAATTAATTTTCACTTAATAGTGGAACCAAATTAATAGGATTTTAATATTTGGTGAATATAATTCAAAATACATTCAACTTATAACATTTGGATATGTTTTTCTGCTGTTTTAACCATAATATTTTCGTTTTTACCAACCTGTTAAAGAATTCTAGGACTAAAATGAAAATTATTTTTTACTCATTAGAGGATATGAAAGATAATATTTAATAAAATTTGATAAAAATGTAAAAAAATTAATGTTATATACCATATACAATGAACTGGGTGAAATAAAATAATTTTAGGATATTAAAATATTTTTATAAAAAATTATTTATCATAAAATATTATTAAACTAAATATCAATAATATTCACATAATTGATATTACCAAATTTTAAATTCAATAATTTATTTCTAATATAAACATTTAAAATATAAAAGTATAAATATATTTATCCAAAATATTTGTTTAATTCTACAACTCACCCAGAAAATATTAATTAAAATTTTTTTATATTCATTTACATCATTTTCAGAATACATAAACATGAATTGATTAGTTATGTGTTAATAATTAATATAAATATGCCATCAATAAAAAATAAATTAAAATTAAAATTTTAAAAAATATTCTATTAATTTTTAATAAAATACATATAACTAAACATAACCACCGACTTTATCGATGATAAATTTTAAGAGTTGATAAAATAAAGAGATTAGAATTTTTAATTTCTAATTTTCATAATTAAAATTAATGTTATTTTAATATTAAAATGGAAAAATAATACCTTCTCATAAAATATTTTACGATTATGTATGTAATTAACTTATTTATTATAAATAACTCTCAAGTGGTAGAGGTTTTTGAATCCTTAACATATTTATTTATTCTAAACTACATGACTAAGAATTACCAATGTGACAAATATTTACCACAATTATGATTCATAATGAATAAAATAGAAATGAAATATAAAAAAATTGGTACATGTTGATTGAAAATATAGATTATATTTTATTAAATTATATATACATATGAAAAATAAATTACATTTTAAATAATCCAACTAAAAAATGAAAAAATTTCTTCCAAAAAATGTATTTCAATATATAAAAATTTATTTATACAAAAATTGATAATAATATAAATAAAATATGGAAATAAATGTTTTAGTTGAAATAAATATAACTATGTAAATTTTAAAATAAATTTGAAAAAAACATGAATTGTTAAATACATGAATGGAATATAGATATTTCCATATAATTTATACTTTTAAGTATTCACTTAAAATTAAATATTTTCATACAGATAAAAAATCATACCCTTATGATAATTTTAATATTTTTTTTTCAATAATTTTATCATTTTGAAAAAACTTATTTTCAAAATGTTTTATTACTAATAAATTTTCCTAATACAAATTAATAGAAAATTTAAAGAAATTTTGTATGTATAAAATTACATGATGATGAACTGTGCTCTTATTCAATATGAAATAATCAATAAATTTTTTAGTATGATGATTACAAATAAAGTTTATAATGTTGATAATTATATTCATAAACTCCTTTTAAAAGGATGTGGTATAATAATAATATTCAATTAATAGTATTTTTATGTTATATCAAATTTCATTAAAAACATATTGTTTCGTGATATGAAATAAACAGATGTTGTTGTTATTGAGAATAAATTATAAGGGTGTCATATATCTACTAGTTCAAATGAAAATATATGAAATTTTTATGGACCAAAATTTTTATCAAATACAAAGCATAAATTGACTATTCAAACCAGAAGGCGTATTTCTATTCACATGATGGTTTTTTAGTTGTTTCAAGGAGAATGTTGTATTAATTCCAATAAATGTTATGCTATTATTCCAAACAATATTTCAATACATCTATATCATGGTTTCTGATTTTTTATATATTTCTATTTGTAGTGATTAATATGATAATATTTTTAATAAAAGAATAGAATTTCACTCTAAATAGAGAAGTATAATTACTCAGTGAGAATTTACATATGAATAACCTTATTTACATTAACTGATACCTTATAGACCTAGTAGGGTTCTTAAAGTTAACGACCTTGTAGGATAAATTATATTATAATAGATTGAATTAACCGAATGTTTCATCATTGGAAGAACCAGTTTTATTTTCTAAGAAGCGTGATGGAATTTTTTTGTTATGTATCGATGACTAAAAATTGATTGAAGTGACAATAAAGAATAAATTTACATTACCTTGAATTAATGATTTATTTGATAAATTAATTGAATATGAATTTTTTAAAAGTTAGGGTGATGGAGGAAAATGTATACAATACGGTTTTTTAATGTCATTTTGAACAATATAAGTTCGTAGTCATTGAATTTTTTGTGAATAATTCACATAGAGTGTTCATGGACTATATGGATCATATATTACTTAAATATTCATATATATTCTTGGTTTTATCCAGGTATTAAATTTTAATTTATTAAATTTCAAAATATTAACATGAAAATCATTGAGATTTTGGTTTCAAAATTTATATTAACATATATTCTAAAAAAAGTTATTATATAGCCACATTTGGAATAAATATGTGAAATTTTTGGAATATAGTATTTTAGATACTGGATAATTTACTTATCATGGGAAAATAATGTTTGTGAATTATTTCAATGTTCAATAATTTATTTTTAATTTTTATGTCTACTTCCACTAGTTTTGAATTATCAGTTTCTTATGAAAAACATATCAAAATTGGTTTTCATAATGACGGATTGAATTCATAAGGTTGTTTAGTTTGAATTCATTGGCACATGATGATTTTTTGTAGATAATATGAGAATAGTTGCTTTAGCATCGGTTATTATCCTTCCCTATAATGGATATGATAATGAGGTATGTTTGGATTCATCCAAAGGAAATCAAGGCTTGTCTTCTTATAAAAGATGGTATTTTAATAGGCACATATAGAGATAATAGAAAAATAAAATATAATAATATTATAGTACAATATCTATATTTGGATTCATTGGATCATGGATAAATGTTCATCATTCATTACAATTTTGGAAAAAATTACTTTTTAAAAAATTATGGTCAGAAAAGTATCATCAAAAAATTAAATTTTAATTTTAAGTTCTAATAGTTATTTAAATTTGAAGTTGATTCTTTATGGATTTTGAATAAAACATAATATATTATGGAAAATAATGATCAATGGAATTTAATTTGTATATTGGATTATTATGACATAGAGAGGAATGAAATAAATAGTGGTCTTGTTATTTCTAGTATGAATGTGATTTTTTTATTTAAATAGGAGAAAATAAAGTCATATTTATATGAATCAATGTTTATGGTGATGTGAGAAAGCATTAATTATGTTGTGACTACTAATATTTATAGGATGGAACATAATATGACACTTATTACAATGAAAAAATGGTAATTAATGGGATATTTTGTGAAAAAGTGATGAGCATATTACATTATTATATTTGATAAGTTCATTTTTTAATTTAATGGATCTAATATAATTTAAATATGAATTCTTGGTGGTATATAATGTGATATGATACTCCTGAGTATGTATTTGGATTCTTGGTTTCTCGTGAGGGGATTATAAAAAACCAATTAACACACATTTATGTTTCAGACATTACCAACAAAAATATAGAAATGAGAATATATTACATTGAACACCTAATTGGGTCAAAAAAGGTCAACATAGAAACATGGTTCTATTTGGGGAATGTTTTATTAACTCACAAATTTGGCACACTTTCTATCAATTTAGATGAAATATTCTCTTAAAAAATATAAAATGTTATATAATAAAAAAAATTCAATGATTCATTTAGTTACATAGTCATTTATTTATAATAGAATCCCTTTTTTAAAAATTTATTTTATATGATAGTTTTAAAATATGAGGGGACTCAATTGAGGTTAGGTATATGTTACCATCCTTAGATGGATAATATGATGTAGTGGTTTATTCAGATTAAACATGGTTTGATTTGATCATGGATTATTGATTATAATAAGTATTATATGCCATATTATTACTTGTATTTATTTTCATATAATAAATATTATAAATAATTGAAATATATTAAAAATTTATTGAATCTGTATTTTATAATATTTTCATCAATATTGTTATAGCAGTACAGGGGTGCAGGGTGACTTGTTAGACCATGTCTGGTTTAAGATATAAATGACATAATTATTGTTATTCATAAAATTTTATAGAAAGAAAAACACTAACATAACTCATATGGTTATAATTGAAGTTAAATATTTGTTTTCAATATTAGGTATCATGTATTTTGGTGAGCATATCATGAATTATAACACTAAAGATATTGTATGAAAAATGTTAGCACACTCTTTTTATGTTCTTTAGTTGATGTGGTAAGAATTAATGAACTGTAAGGACCTAAAAATAATTTAATGAATAGAATATAGGTGTATAAACTATAAAAAATCATCCATATCCAAAACCCCACCCCCCATATTCAAGAGGATTATGATAAGGGTTGATGGAATATTTGAGAATTCGTAAGACTATACCCTCTATAATCACAACCATAGAGAAAAAAATAAAATAAAACACAATTACCTTGAATAACATCATAGAAGATAATATTATAGTGTTTAGTATCTCATATCATGTTCATAAGAAATGTTAATAATCTAGACTCATAACGTGGAAAATGAATGTATATAATTTATTTGTTAGTTGATATATTTTATAAATAGTAGAATTCCTCTAAAAATTTCCATGATACCACTTCCAGCTTTGTACACCATGGATTTCGTATCTGTTGCAGGCCCATTTCTCATAGTTAGATCTCAGGTCATTAATTCTTCTCAAGAATTGAGATTCCAAAACAATTATTAACTAATAAAACTCAATGAAAAACATAAATTGTGTCATTAACATGAATTTATGAATATAATAGGTGAATTTTATCATAAAATAAACCTTTATGTCAATAAATACCAATATATATATATATATAATTTATGTCCTACCCAAGACATCAAGAACATGGAACTTACCTCTTTCACCTCAATGCTATATGTATAGTAATATTGGATATCGACTGTGATTATGTGTTTTCTATAGGGATGTTGGTCCAATCTCTCAATAATCAAAGGGCCTGGATATGAACCAGACCACAAGTCCACTATACCCCACATCCATCAAGAGTAATGCCTCAGGACCATCAATCGTTGGTCGTTCAAATGACATGAGTCTAGGCCATCAAATCTTACCAATATTTTAGGCAAGTCCAAAGGCCATCATACCCCTACTATCATTTCCCCCGGTCTTTCAACAATAACATAATTCATAAACCCTATGATGAGTTTTATTATCATAATCATTGCAAATCATAAATACATACATTATAAAGAATAATGATATTATGGTGGTTCACCTAATCAGAATACCTATAAAAATAACTCTAATTGAGTGTAAATAAAAAAATGGATATAGTATATATAATAATAACATATTATATCATCATGATAATCCATAGTGACATACAAGTATATGTGAATAATATTGATCTAGTTCTAAAATTCTAAAAAGTCATACTTATAAAATCAAGAATTATATGTGGGCCTCATGGTTCACCTAACACAAACAAACACATGCAGTCCCTAACAACCATGGTCAGTCATTTTACCCCAACACGAGTTTCACATAACAACAACATAGTTATGTAAATACAAAAATAGTAATGAACATTCTCCATCAATCATTATGGTATAAATTCCTATGGTTTTTTAAGGAATCATCAGTGAGATCATGTCCACATAATAATAGATTGAAATGAATTTTCAAGGATTCTTAGAAATGATTCCAAGTATATTATACTCAATAATAATTCTTTATATTTTATTATAATTTATCTCTCATGAGAAATAAGAGAACAAGCATGTGATAATTCTTTAATATTCTACAATATTTTATGGAAATTATACTTTATGGTTTTATCAGAATAATTTTCCAAAAATATTTGTTAAGAAATTCTGAAAAATTATACATGAAATATGGAAATTATAAAATATATAATCCTACCAAGAATATATCAATTGTGAAATATTTTTCCACATAATATAGGGGAGAAAATGAGTAATTAAATTCCTAGAAACAATAATATGAACACAATTTGATTGAATAAGAAATCATTGATCATAAAAAAAGTGACATGGACTAACTACACACTACATGATTTCAAAATAAAAATTATCAAATGTTTTTGATTGATAAAAAGAGAATATGGTCTTTTAGTTCATATAGTTGATACCAGAAATTGAAAACACAAATTTTTTTAGTTGTGATGATAATAATTAATGGGGTGATTTTAAAATCATAAATAATATCAGTCATGAAATTAAATGGTTTAGAATATTTAATTTCTCAAGATTTAAGGAATTTAAAATCATGAATCACATTAACGTGTCCAAACATAGAATACAAAAACAAAAAACTAGGTAAATCATTACCATTAATACAAAAAATGGAAATCTGTAATGGTTATCAAGTATTACCCTTAAAAATCATATCAATCACATAATTTTAATCTTTTTTAACCATAAAAAAATTTGGAAACTAATAATTAACATTAATCAACTCACACATTCCTTCATGAAAAGGTTGGGATATCATTACAAAAATTTTGAAAACTAAGAGTTTACTTTCTGATGTTTAGACATAAATTTATATAATGTATGAGTTACCCTGATATAGTGACATATAAATTTATCATATAATTATTACTCAAATATTTCACTTTTACAAAATTCCTAAAAACCTGCCCATGTAAGGGTACAATGTATTTACATTTATGTAGAACAATTGGTCTTAGTTCTGGTAGAAGTTAAATTCAATATTTATTAAATCTCAAAATAAAAGACATATAAATTATAACCAAAAGGATTTAATGAAGTTTAAAATGGATGAAAGTTTTTCCACAAAAAGGAAATATCATAATGGGTATGTTTATCTAGTGGTATTAATCAAATAGCTTAGGAAATTAATCCTTAACATCATACTCATAGTCCAGAATTTCATCTTGAATTCATGGATAAAACTATGGAAATATGATAACTGTATTATTTTCTCCAAAAATTAGAATCTCTATTTAGACTATTATCTACACCAACTAATATACTAACAATGTGTTAGCCTCTAACTCAATTTCCTCATAGTTGTTGACATTTGATGGGTCATGAGTTTTCCTATGATGCTAACAGACATGCAACCGATCAAGAATAACTCAGAATAAATTTGGGATGCAATAAATTGATTTAAAATAGTCCAACAAGAGTAAAAATATAAAATATTCCATAAATTCATGATTCTAGATCCCCATAATTAAGTATCTTTTGATTCCCAAATATAGGTGGAACCAGTAGGAATACCCAATAACCAATAGGGAACTCCAAATGATGAATCATTTGACAGAAATACTATTGATTCATAATATATGTTGTAACTAAAATAATCAAGATCATATTAACCCTCTCGGTGTTCTACCAAACCATACATAACCCAAAAATAGATACCTCACCATACATATTCCTCACAGTGTAGAGAAGCACAATTGAAAAACAAGGAGCAGCAAAAGGTTTCATCTAAATTGAAACATGAGATCTATTATTATTTGTGAAATTAACTAAAGGATAATGATCATCCCTGGTCCACCAAATTCTAAGACATGTACCCAATTTATATTCAATAAAATATGAATATAATTACCATAATTCCAATCCATTTGATGATGATACTCTATACTCAGTTTCAGTTGGGTACCCAACACCTTTTATAAGCCATTCAAATCTATGATTTGAACCAATTTTTTATATATTATATTATTGTCCATGTATATCCATTTAGTAATAAAATCATGTGCATATATAACATCCTGAACTCATCCATTGAAAGGGTCTCCCAAATTTGTAATAGATTGGACACATTTCCGGTTGATCAATTATCAACTAAACTATATGATGACTCCTTAGGGTCAAATATAATTCCATAACTATGTATACCATTATGTCATCCATCTTCAACATAAGAACAATAAATGGTTGAACCATACCACTAAGACATTTATTCATATCCATTATCATATGGAAGGTGATGCATCATGATACAAATCATATGACATCACTCTTCAAACCCAGGGACAAAAACTAAGGCCAAATATCATGGTATATCATCACAATAGGTGTGTATACTATACATGTCATGCAATGAGTTTCTTCCATTATTTACTCTGTTTTGGTAACTAGCACAACTACCCACTCAATGGCGTATATCACATTATTACTAATTAAAGACCATCTAAAAACTCAGTATTCACCATCCATGTGATCATTCGTAACCACGCACTCATGATCATACTCCTAGTTCACATACCTAAGGATTACCATTTATTAACTAACAACTAAAGAGGAACATGATAACACTTCATGATCTCCCCAATATAACACCCTGAGATTTTGAAAAAATATTTTGAAATGAATGAAACAATGAGTCTCTACATAATGAAACAAAGTTTTTGGAGATAGTTTTAAACTATCCATTGATCATAATTTTACCTCTTCTATGAGTTGAATTTAAAAAAATCGATATCTACAGTTCCGATTAGTATGTTATTTGGTGTATGATGAAACCAACATGTTTTGATAGTGAATAGTAATAGTCACTTATAAATAATAATATGAGTAGTAATATTACACTTAAGAATAGTAAATCATATTATTATTATTATTATTTCTTAGGGTTATATAATAATGAGATATTGATTTATTTATTAATGTCACATAAATTGAGTTATAGTTTTAAAATTGTATTTTTTGAATAAATTAACATTTTATTTAAAAAATAAATTAATAATACGTATACAATTATTTTCAAAAATGGAGATTATTTTTTATTTCTGCACATTGAATAATGATTATGGTATTTTTTGTATTTTTATGAGAAAAATGAATTTTTTTAGTGAATAGTTAAAATACAATTTGATGTGTTTTGGTGTTTGATGACATCATAATGTTGTAGCAATGATGTAATAATTTTTTTAGATTCTTGAGGGTTAAAATATAATATGAGATTTCCCATGATCCCAATACCATGGTAAAAACATTAGAAATCCCATGTATTTGAAAATACCAGTAATTATGTCACCATTGCAATTAATTTAAAACTTTATCAATTTCACTATAAATACCACCCACCCCCTTCCTCTCAAACATATCAAGATTTGATAATTCTCTAAATTATACATAATAAAAAACTATAGGATCTTACTCACATCCAATACTTTTCATCCCTAACAATAGGCCAAAATCAATGAACTTAAGGAGGATCCCAGTGTGAAGAGATGAAGAGGTAAAGATCCACATTCAATTTCTTGTGTTTTCATTTCAATTATTTTTTATTATACTCTCTTACCCTATAATTAACTAGGTGGACAAAAATCTCCATAATCATAAATATTTTGGATGATAACGATTTTATGGAATAATTCTTTAATTTACATCTTTTCCTCCCCCCTTTTATTCTAAAAATAATAACACAGTCCATGATGTTCTAATTTTCTGAAATCGTGAAGGATGTATTTTCAATTTCAATTAATTCCATAAACTCTAGTTATCAAACAATTTTAATTGTTTTAGTATCATTCAAATTAAATTATTTGACCCCTCTTATGTTCTATAATTAACTTATAGGCACAATATTGAAGGTATATGATTAACAAATTTTGTGATTATTGAGAACCCTCAAAACGATATAAATTAAAATAACTATGATTTATCTAATGATTAATCCTAAAAACATATATAAAATTTATTTATTTAATAATTTAATATTCTAGAAACGTATTGGATTCAATTTTACCACTTCTATATTTTCTCAACTAGTCAAAAAAAAAATACATTACGAACAGAACAAGCAAAATAATTGAAATACACTAAAAAAATGGATATAAAAAATTATTATTAATAAATGGGTCGAATAATGTTATAAAATGATAAATATAATTTTTTATAGACATTATTATTCTTATTTATCATATTAATAACACTCTTATAATCATTAAACTAGTGTTTTATACATGTTTTATTTAAGAAGAACTTGAGTTAAGGAAATTCTTATCCCAATTTCAATTATTTGGGTAGACCTAGTACAATATTAATTATGTTGTATTAAGATTATTTTTCTGATGAATTTTCATTTATAAAATGTTTTATTATGTGTAATTATAGTGTATTATCATATTACATTCATTAAATTTATTTCTCAAATCAATTATATAATATTTTTAAGGGACTTCCCTTTAAAAATATTATTTTAAAATTCTATTTTATGAAATTGAAAATAAATGGTTTTATGAAATTATTAATGATTAGTGATAATGTAATGGATAATGGGAAATTATTATGAAAAATGGTGGGACCTATATATCAATTAAACTAATTGGGTATGTGTATATTGGTGGTCTGCATTATGGTTACCCCTTGTGTTATTATGATGGTTACACCATAAGGTAGTTGTGAGGGTCATATAGTAAGGTAGCCGTGAGGGTTAAACATTATAAGGTAGTCTCTAGGGATACAATATAAGGATTTAATTTCCAAATAAAACATTATATTTAATATATATTAAAAATGTTTTATATAAGTATCACCTTTCACAAAGAAGGTATATATGGGTTAGAAGTGTGTCTTGTGAAATGATCTAACATGTTTATAAGTATCTCTGGACTAATGGATTCATTATTTATTTTAATATCCATTACTAAGATATTTATGATCATCCAATGTTTTTAATGATTTTCATTTGTTATAAGGATCTGTAAGATAATCGAGTAATTGATGTTAAATTCTAAAATGATTTTTAAAAGAATTCATGTTGTTGTTCTGTGTTAAAAAATTATGTTTTTATAGAAATGGATTATAATTTAAAGGTACCCACTTCATATTCTTGTGGGATGATGTGTATGATTTATATCCTTAATTTCTAGAAATATGTTCAAAAATAGTATTTTGGAATACAAATATGTGAAATGTTGTTGTAATAGATAGATTATGTTTTGTGTAAGGTTGCATCTTTATAGTTGGAATCATATCATGGTTTACATAAATTTAAGTTTTAGGATAATGTTAATGGAATTCAAAAAATAATTTTTACCTTTTGTTTATGTTTAAATGGTATATAATTTATGTTTTAACATGTCTCTTCATCTATGATATATCATGTCAGAATGTTTTTTCATAGATTAAACATAGAAGCGGATGTTGGAAAGAACCAATTGGCTGATATCTTTCTGATTCCTCATCCAGGAAAGGTGGGAAGTGGAACTAAGCAGTTTCTGACAGTAATGGATCATCTAACCTATGAAATAAATGGTGGTCATATCCATTCATGTTAACTACAAGATATATGACAGTTGAACATAATGATAGTGGAATCTTTTTTGAGGAAACACTCTCCTGCTATCAATGTATTTTATGACCCGGTAGTTTTTTGAAGAATGGATTAAGGAACATGAAAAGATATTTCATGTTATAGGATGTTTAGATAATAAAATGGTCAATGTTTCCATTGTTCATTTTCACGGTGAAGCTGATCAGCAGTGGTAAATGGTGAGGAATATTTGGGATAGAGTGGAGATTGAATCCCTAGAATGTGATGAATTTAAAATTATTTTCTAGGAAAAATATTTTCCTATGGTGGGTAGACATCTGATGGAGAATAAGTTATATGAATTTAGGAAAAAATTATGAAGCATCTGTAGAAGTGTATGAAGAAAACATTACCCGACTAGAAATGTAAGCTCAAAATCTTATTCAGGATCCTAATATCCAAATCTATCGATTTTATTCATGATTGAATACAAGATACAAAATGAAATTGGCCTCCAAAGAATTAAACTGCTATGAAAATGTTGTCTGATGTACTGATAGGATATAAATATAGTTTTTAATGATAACATGTACGTTTAAAACAAACCTAAGAATAGGTATAGATGGAAAGTAACATGTTAGAATAGATCACAGAAATCAGTTGGTAAGAATTTCATGTTTCAATTTTGTAAAAATTCATGTAAAAAGGGCATTAGTGAATGTATAACCAACACTTAGAAGGTTTTTTTATGTTGTATGATTATAAATATTTCCTGAGATTATAATGAAAATTATATTGAGATCATTATAACATGAAAACTATAAATTGTTTCAAATGTAGTGAGATAATTCATTGTGAAAATTCCAACCCAAAGAAAGATATAAGTAATGGAAAAAATCCAGACTATAAGTATGATGGTTTTGTGGGATTCCTTACAAATACATTAGCATATGTCAACCCATTCAAAGAAGTGGTATCATGTACATTTTTTGTTTACTCATTTTTTATAATGTATTGATTGATACATGGTCCACACATTTTATTATTTATCAGTGAATTTATGGAAATTTGGAAATATAACCTAAAAAAATACGTCCAAAACAAATTGTTAAAATAGAAGGGGTGAGTGTTATAGAAAAATAATTTAGAATCTTAATATTTTTATCTATGGAATGGAATTATTTGAAAACAGTTTTTATTATCCCTTAGTAGTGTTTGATGTCATTCTGGGTATAGATCGACTTTCA
The DNA here is from genome assembly GCA_963277665.1 of Viscum album. Classification (NCBI taxonomy): domain Eukaryota; kingdom Viridiplantae; phylum Streptophyta; class Magnoliopsida; order Santalales; family Viscaceae; genus Viscum; species Viscum album. The sequence goes on along the minus strand of OY728127.1, from coordinate 1,470,814,777 downwards.
GTTTATCATGTTATTATTGATTGTTGGGAAAAAGATGTTTTCATTTAGAATGGGTATCAATTTCTATACATGAATAAATACAATCAATGGATAACAAATCAGAAAGCTGAGATACTATCAAAATATGGAAATAAAATTTATCATGATCATGTTGTTGAAAATAAAGGAACAATATATTAATAATTTTCCATTGGTAAATCAATACCAAATTGTTTTTACTATTGAGTTACCAAATGTTATACATTATCGTGAATTTTAATTCACAATTGACATAGTTCATGATGCTAACACAATTTCAATGTCCCCCATTTGAAGTGCTAAACTAATAATTATTGAATTGAAAGATCAGTTACAGGAGTTCCTCAATAAATGCGTCACTCATCTTATCTCTTCACTATGGTGAGATAATTATTTTTATAAAAAGAAGTAATTTTACATGAGACTTTGTATTTGTTATAGAGAATTTAAATACAATACTGTTTAGAAAATTTATCATTTTCCCCATATTGATGATGTGTTTGATCTGCTCTAGGTATCTTAGTATTTTTCTAATATTTAAATGAGATTCATGTAGCATCGGCTTTTGGTGAAGTAGGATGACATTAAAAAAATAACTTATCATAGTAGATATGGTCACTATGTATTTTTTGTTATGTCATTTGGGTTAATTAATGCACCTTTTATAGTCATAGATCTTATGAATAGAATATTTCATGAGTTCTTGGGTAAGTTAGTTGATTATTTATTGAGGAAATTATTGTATTTTCTAGAAGTAATGAATATAATGAAAAATTTATAAGTGTTTTTTAAAACCTTAATAGAAACAATATGAAAATTTTATCAAGAGAGAATATTGGTTATAAAAAATTTCATTCCATGGTAACATAGTTTATAATGATTGTATAACTTTTATTCCGGCTAAATCAATAGTTGCTGAAGAATGGCCAACACCCCCAAATATAACCTATGTTCATATTTTTCTTATCTTAGTATGATATTATTGTATTTTTTTTAACATTTCATGGTTATCTATGCTATTAACTATGTAACTCAAAATGTTGTAAATTTCACCTGGAAAAAATAATGTGACGATTATTTTAGGAATTGATATATTAATTTTTGACTCCTCAAGTTCCAATCATAACTTCTTGAAATAGAATTTTTTTCATCTATAATGATGAATCATTAAATAAAATTTGATGGGTTCTGATGGATAATGATCATGTTTCAATGTAGTCATCTTTGTAAGACAAGATTAAGGAAGTGTAGAAGGAATATGGGGAGTTACACAATAAGGTAGAATTGGTTAAAATTGGTATATTTCAAGAATTTAACATTGATAAATATTTTTTTCTATTATTTGGAAAAATATCATGTTCTATTATTAGGAAAATTATAGTGTTCTCACTTTGAATCATAGTTAAAGAAATAATTGTTTTTAAAGCTCATATATCTTTGTTTTTAGTTGATCCTAGAAGCATAATGATATACCGAGACCTTCGAGAGTATTACTCATGGGATGGAAAAAAATATATTCATGATTTTACCATGAAATGTTTGACATGTAGATAGTTTAATGAAGAGAGGATGTTACCGATGGGGAATATTCAGCCTTAACCTGTTCCAGACTAGAAATGGTAAAATATATCAATAAACATTGTTGTGGTACTACTAAATACTTACAAAGGTAACAATTCAATCTAGGTTATTGTTTATTGAATGAAAATATCTTCTTATTTCCTTCCAATTCAAAATTTTATATCTTTGATCAAATTTCTCCTTAAAACCTCAATCATATTATCAGGTTAAATGAATTTCCACTTTCCATTGTATTAAAATGTGATCTTAGGTTCACTTTTAAATTTGGAAAGGCCTTTAGAATTTGTTGGGTACAAAATTAAATTTCACAACATCTTTTCAACCTCAGCTAGACAGGCAGTCAGAATGAATGATTTATACTACAGAGTATATTATTTTATATTGTTCAATGGATTATTAGGGATGTTTGGATCAACATATTTATTTATTTTATTTTTCTAATAATAACAGTTTCATTCATGTATATTAATGGTCCCTTTTTAGGTGTTATATGGGATGTTGTGTCAAATTCCATGTTATTGGGATGGTGTCTGGGAAATGAAGTTGATGGAACACTAATTAGTATATGAAGTGTCTCAGAAAGTGAAGTGGATTCATCAACTCAAGAGGATATCTTAGAGTAGGTAGGAAAGTTATAGAGACAAATAGAGGAAAGAATTTTCATTCCTGGTATATGGTCATTTTTTTCATAGAATCTCACCTTCGAAAAGTGTTAAAAATTTTGGTAAAAAGGGAATTTATATCCATGGTTCATTAGACCATATGATATCCTCAAAAATTTTGGACCAATTTCCTACCAAGTAGAATTTACTCTATGTTAATCTCAGGTACATAATGTTTTTCACATTACGATTTTGAGAAATTATGTTCCAGATTCATCTCATGTTTTGAGCCCTGAAGTAGTTCAGCTAGATTAAAATCATTCATATGAAGAGAAACATATTCAAGTTATTGATTGAAAAGAACAAGTATAACCAAAGTAGTTAATCCAAATTTTGAATATGAAATATTGGAATCTGAAATTTCAATGAGGGAATGGTACCCACATTTTTTTGGTATGCTAATAAAATTTTGCAGATTCAATTTTAGATGGTGGGGAGAAAGTAACAGCCCAAGGTTTTGAAAAAATAAATTGAATTGAATGAAACACAAATTAACTACATAATAAAAAATTTTATGGAAATAGTTATAAGCTAATCATTAAAAATAATATTTCTACTTAATTGATTTGAATTTGGAAAAATAGACATCTATGTTTGTGATCAATACGTTTTTTAGAGTTTAATAAAACTCACATGACTTTTTGCTGAATAGTAACATATCCTTATGAATAGAAATTTGACTCTAATAAATATTAAATCTTATTAATATTATTATTATTTTATGTCTTATTTTTATAAGATAATGATATCTAAATTAAATTTTCATAGTGATATAAAACATTATATAGTTTTAAAATCTTTATATTTTGAATAAATTATAACTTTAATTAATAATAAAACTAAAAATATTTTGGAAAAAGTTTTTAAAAAATGGAATTCATTTTTGATAACTAATTTTTAAATAATGCTTAGGGTTTTTTGGCATTTTTTTCTGAGATATATGATTTTTCTTAATTGATAAAATACTATTTTATGTTCTCGGAATTTTAATGACATCATACTGATTTAACAATGTTGTAATAATTTTGGTAATATCATGAGGATTAATATATAAAATTAGGTTTCCCTAGTTTCCAATTACATGGGAAGAAACCTGGGAAGTCCTATAGTTTTTAAAATACCACTAAGTAGGTTTCCATTTAAAATCATTAAAAACTCCCCCATGTTCACAATTAATACCACACTCACCCCCACTTTTTATCACATTTATAATGAATTGGGGATTTTATAAATTATATAATAATAACTTTATAAAGAAATTCCACATGTATGAGCCATTATGGTCTCATAAAAATACTATAACCAAGTCATTATGGTGGATCTGAATCAGATGAGATCAAGAGGTAATGATTATCTTTAATTTTCTAGTGTTTGATTTCCAATTCTGTTATTTTCTTATAATCTCTTTCCCCACCCTTATAAAATAAGATTGGAAGCTTCATAATTTCGTATATTATGAATTTAATCATTTTTATGGAACAATTAATGAATTTACTTCATCTCCTCCCCCCAATGATTATAAAAATCTAATCATCATTAGCAATGTGATGATTTACCAAAATCGTGGATGATTTGTTTTAAATTTCCTTCACATACTAGAAATATGGTTATAAAACCATATTAATGGTTGAAACAATTCTTGATTTATATTATACAAAATTTTATATGTTTTTGAATTAACATATAAGCATAATATTAATGGTATTTTATGAAACAAGTTCTATATAAATGAAGATCCTCTAAAATGATCTAAACAAAAATAACTAATTGTTTTTATAATGATTAATCCTCATAAAATATAACCAAAATTATGTATGGAATAAATTAATATTTTGGAAACATATTAGCACCATTTTTTACTCCTTCTAGTGTTTACCACCCATTTGACAAGATAATACTTTATGAACTTACAATGGAAATCATGTGAAGTACACAATCGAAACAACGGAAACAACAAAATATTTTTAATAAATGGGTCAAATGATATTATAAAATGATAATATATATTGTTATAATTGTGAATATTATTCTTTAAAATTGTAATAACACATGTTTAACCATTATACATGGTTTTTTTTTAAATTTTCAGCAAGAATAACCTTAGGTAAGGGAATTATTAAACAAATTTCTTTTTGTTGATATATCCTTCTACATTATTCATTATATGGTACAATTATTACATTCAAGGGGATTTTTTATATTATGTTATATAGTGTTCATTTATAGTCTATAAAAATATTCAATAAAATCTATTAAATTCTCAAATATATTATATTCTATTTTAATGGGGATTTCATTAAAAAAATACTCATTTGAAATTATATTTTTTGAAATTCAAAAGCAATGTTTTTAAATAATTATTCATCTTTTAGGATTATATTCACGTTTTTAGGAATTGTTTATGATTAATGGTAGGACCTATATCTCCAACTAATTCATTGGGAATGTGTAAGTTGGAGTTTGGATGTATGGTTACTAAAAGTGTTAATGTGATGGTTACACTATAATGTTTCTATGAGGGTTACATTGTAAGGTGGCTAAGAGTGTTGCAAATCACATGGTTGTCATGAGGGTTTAATGATATGTAATTAATTTTCCAATATACCTTTGTGGTCATATATATATATATGATCCTTAATGTTTCAAGGAAATATGATATTTCAAAATGTAACTATATATGGGTGAAAAGTATGTCATTGTGAAATGATATCATATGATTATAAGTATTCATGGACTAATGGTTTTGTTCCTTCTTTTTATATCTCATACTGTGATTTTTACGCTCATCAAATGTTTTTAAATGTTTTTAAAAGTTTATAAATATGTGTAAGACAATAAAGGAGGAAAATTAAAGGTAATGAATATTTTTTCAATGAAATCATGTTGTTGTATTGTGTTCAAATTTTATGTTTTGGGAGAAAATGATACTGTTTTAATGGCACACAAACTGAATTATTTTCGGTTGATTTGTATGAGTTATGTTTTAACATTATAAAAATATAAACATAAAAGATCTTTGAGAATGTAATGAAATGAAATATCTATACAATATACATATTAAGTAAATTTTAAGGTCGGGTCCATATACGCAATGCATCCACTAGCCACTCATCCATTAAACTAATCGCATTTTGATCCTATTAAGACAGTTAATCACTTAACTCCTAACTGGAGAAACTAAAATCATAATACATTTCCCTTGATAATATGTTTTTAAAAATTCAATTTCCTAAAGATTCTCAAACACTTCCCAATTCCATATATTTTTGTTATAACACCCATATATTTTATAAAATAATTTTCTCAAATAAGTTTTATTTTTCCATAGATTTCATTACACGCAAGACCATGTTCATACACTCCATGATATAATTTTAATATATCATTATTTGTGAAAATTATAACTAATATATTTATTTTTATGATATATATAAGATGAAATAAATTTTGAGATATATAAATATATCAAACTTAATATAATTGTATTGGTTAATTCCTAGAAAATAGAAAATACAATTTTTAAGAATGATAATTTTTTTTTGTAAAAAAATTGATTTCTTTATAATTTATTTTCAATGCATTCTGTGTGTAAATAATATAATTATCATAAGAAATTTTGAAATTTTTTATTACATAAATATAACGAATTTTTTGAATTTAACATATAAGAATTATCATATTGTTAAATTTTTATTATTTTATGAAATATTTTATTATTTTATGAATATTAAAAAATAATGTTAATTATTTAAAATTATATTTTCATTAAATTTATTTAAAATTTAAAATAATTTTTTTTGATAATTTTAGAAATTAAATTAGATTATCTTTATTTAATATAATCCAAATATTAATTGATAACTAAATTATTTACATTAATTTACAATACAAATATTATTTTTTTTAAAGGACATTTGTTTAAAAAAGCATCACATTGGGTTTTGGGAGTTTAATTTATTATTATATTATTTATCTTCTATGTATTGGATTTTAAAACAAATTAATCCATATATAGAATCAAAAAATCTAAATTTAGTAAATGTTTCTATTTTTTGTTATATATAAATAATAACTTTCATATTTTTTTCCAATAGTAATTGATAAAGAGGGAAAATATTGAAAAAAATAAAATGAAAATGAATATAAAAGGACCCTAAAACATGGATTAATATTATTTTATGATTCCATTTCATCCATGATCATTGAAAAATTTGTTATATTTTATTGTATGTTCATTTTGATGAAATTTTTATCATTGTAACATTTTATTTCCAGATTTTTAAAACATGTTACACTATTGTTTCTAATAAAAATAATATTTTTAATATGGGGTATTCCCTTGGATATGTATGGTTATATATCTTATTGATAAATATAAAATATTTGTATTACATATTATAATTCATTTATAATTGTTCATGAATAAATAAATCTTATATATTCTTACGGAATACATATGAAAAAATTATTCATGTAATTAAAAAGTAAAATAATTGAAATTAAAGATAATAAAACTATAATAATATGAAAAATATTAATATTATAAATAGTTTCCATAGATGACCATGACATAAAAGGGAGGTTTTTAATCACTAACTTCCAACTTCTTCATTTTTTGGATGTATTTAAATTCAAATTAATTGGATTGTGTGAAAATTAATAAAAATCATATTGTATAAAAACGATATTTTATTAAAATAATTAAAAATCATAAAAATAATGATATAATACATGGTGGTCATAATATGGTCTAAATTATAACAAATTTTCCATTTTTTATAAAATTTTCCCAATATATTTATAAATAAAATCTATTAATATTGAATATTTTAAACATATATTAAATTAAAATATGTTAACAAAGGGATAATAAAAATTATAATATTTAAAAATAAAACAAAAAGTATAAAAATATATATTTTTTGGTGGTTATAAGACCCCATACAATATTATATTAGAATGAATTTCTACATAAAGGTATTTTGATTGAGAATGAATTGGTTAAAATTTAATCATTTGGGAAATTTTAATAATTACTCTAATCATAATAAGAAAATGGATCCCACTCCCCATCCACTAAAATATTCTTCTGAAAAATTACCATCAACTATTCCACATATAATTTCTATATTTTCTAATAATTTATAAACCGTAAAACAATCATCCCTAAGGGGATATTTAAAAGAGTTCTAACCATGAAGAGGTAATCCCCTAAACAAGAAACATACTTTTCTACTCTTTATAACCTCTAAGAAATATTTTTCATGTATAATAAAATTATTACATTAGTATGATCACTATTATTAAATTATTTTATTAATATTAAAACAGTGTTATACACCCTCATTTCTATCATACATGAACTTAATGTATCACTCGTGCGTATGTATAGAATATTGTCTCCAATATACAAGGCAATTAATTTTTCATAACCAAAATTAATTGAAGGGTATTATGATGGATTTAATATATAAATATATATATATGTGATATTTATGAAATAATTATACTTATTTAATTATAATATCATGTTTATCTACTTACCATAAAATCATTTGGGAAAAGATAATTCCACTCATTCGTACGTGCAGACAACTATCACTACAAAGTGATGTGATTTGTTTTTAATTTATATTATTACTGGAAGGTAATAAAGATGAATTTTAGGAATGTATATTAATTATAATATATTAAAAGTATCTTTTAATGTATAATAAATATTAATCTTCATTTCATTATATCAATTAAGAAACTGAAACAATGTACATGCACTGGTACAACGTACTCTCTCCATGAATGGTGTAAATCATGTATATATCATTAATATTTAAGTTTGATGATGAATATGAATATAAATAATTTCTTTAAAAAATATTATTAAAATTATAAAAATAATGGAATGATGATCAATGTGTTGGATCAGGACCACTGAACTGAAACATGCATGGATGAGAAGGCAGTTCTCATGCATAATGGTGATTTAAAAAAACAATTATTAATAAACTCATAATAATATGACATAAATAAATTAGTCAAGATATTATATATTTTAATATAGTTTTATGAATATAATATTATTATAAATCCAGATTTATTCTCATGGTGTTTGACTATGAATGGGGAAATGTAAGATATGGAATAAGAGTTAATTTCACAATCCAATCGTTATCTAAGATTAATTATGTCTATACATCTCCTCGGGAAAATTTCTCTTCCATATACAAGTTTTCTAAAAATATTTTAAGATAACAATTGTAATATTTTCCTAAAAAATGAATGTCATTTTTTCAAATTTATTACTTTTTACAAAATGGTTTCAAAATGAATTTTTTTCGTTATCCAAATGATGTACTTTTTGTCTATTTTAAAAAAATATGGAATGAATGTTTTTCAACATATATAAAATGAATTTAATTTTTATAAATATTGAATAATATTATATTTCAAACAAAATTTATATATATGAATGAAATTTTCATAGTTATTTTTTATCTTTACATACATAGTATTTTTAAAATAATTATTTTCAAAAATATAATGGGAGTTTTCCCCAAGAATATTTTTAATTATCTATAATGATATTTCTTTTCAACTACTATAAAAATAACAATTTATGATTCTTATAATTTACTAGGGATATGATCCAAGATTACCATTTTATTTATTTATTGATGGGTTATGTTTATCACGAAGGATGTTTATGAAGTCCATTTATTTTCATGGGTTCTGAAATGATTAATTTTTTTATCTTATGTAATACATATATATGACATTAGTTATGGGATGTGTGGGACCTACATCACCATCAAATGCATTGGGTAATTATTAATGTTCCATGCTCCCAAGGTGTACACAACATGATATCCCAATCTCAAAGTATGTTACCTGAGAGTTTCTACCAATCCTTTTGTAGATACATAGGTTGTTACACTAAGCCTAAGATGTTATGAATGTAATATTAGGTAGCTTTGACATAATGTTTTGAATGCTATTATATATTCCACAATTAATGTATTATTCAAATGTTAAAATATCAAGAATCATTTTCTATAATTTCTTAAATATATATGTCTTATGAACATTGATGATTTAATTCATGACACATATTTATGATATATTATATACAGAGTATTATATTCAAATGTTATGAAAATAAACTTATGTTAAGGTCATTCTTAGGTGATTATTTGTAAATAACTTGCTTAAACATAATGAGAATTTGATCTAACCCCATATTATGTTTTCATACAAAATTAATAACTATATATTTTATTTATTATAAGTCTCAAAATGGTTAATGATAGGAATAATATAGAGGGAGATGATTTAGTACACCCACATGCCAACATTTTGTGTTTTCATATATCTAAATACACATGACAAAAAATATTCTTGTATGAATCGTTATGTTATATAATGAATATTGACCTATTAATATGTAATATTATTTTTCCAAAAATTATGCTTCATCCTAGTTTTTAACAGGGAAAGGGTTATATAATCATTGTAAATTATAATGAGAAAAAAATAGTGAGAACCCAAAATATGTGTCTGATTATTGGATAATTTATAGAATATTTAGGTAATGATAATGAATTACATATGATAAAAATGTGATTTCATTAATTGAAATAATGAAATCGTTATGTGTAAATCCATTTAATGGACATTCATGACTATTTGGTTGTCCCCTTTGATCAACACTACTAACGGTTCAAATTTTTATTTTTGTTATTAGATGGAACCTAAAATAATCATGTAAAAAATGAGTATGATATTGAATGCATCGACTATAATAATGATAAATATAATGGATTAAAAACTGGGATAAAATATTTTATAATTATTCTCACTCAACACACTCAAGCTATTACTGGTAAAAAAATAATTTCAATCTCCCATATGCACCAATGAGGGAGTGAAATGTTATTCAAACTTTTATGTGGAAATTTATACCACTCTAATATGGGTCTTTTAATTAATTTGTTTTAGAGAAACTGATAAATTTGATTAAAAAATATATTTTTATAGAGATCATACCATGAAAATGTTTCCCTTTCTATTTATAAATTTGATGCAGATTCAGATAAATGGTGGAATAATATTAAGAATATGAGGAAGGATGCAAAACATTATTACATAGAATTGGATGTGATTTAAGGAATGTTTTGGGTAAATACATCAGTTTTATTTTTTTTAAATTTATATATATGGAATAATGTGAGAATATTCAAATGGAATATAAACCTATAGGTGTAGTTGAGGAAAATTTTACATGACATTCTGGTTATTATTTAGGTTTAATGAACAACACTAAAGGTAATATTAGTTCATTAATTAGTGGTTTAAACAAATTTTTTCAAAGGAATTTTTTTTAATGTACATTGGAATCTATGTTGAATTCATACGATGTTCACTATAAGATAAAATGTAAGATAGAAATCCTTAATTTTATTGTGATTTTAAAAAGGAATATTAAGATTCATAGATGATCTAGTGGTGTGCCACATGGTGGGATGAGAAATTTTGAATCCCATGCATGAAAGAAATATGGGAATGATAACTCAGGTTAATTCAAATAGTACTCAGAAAATGATAAAACTATAGGATTCCAGTCTATCAACTAAAAAAATTCTATTCTGATTTAATGTTCCCATTAATAAAAACCAATAGAGGTATATCTCAGTAGAATACCCCACAAACACTTTAGTTATACAAATTCATTGAGTTTGTATATTATGAGAAAAAATGCCATATCATATGGAAAAGCATTATAATTAGTCATAAAATGACATAATGTAAAATGGAAACGGGAAATATTATATAATAAGAAATATTTAATTAAATCATGATAATTAAGGGATATTTATCCTATAATTTTGGGATGGGGATTTTAGGCTTATGTTTCCATGAATACTCCCTACCAAATATTATAATCCATACATTATTAAAGGATGAAATGTTAATGAGCATTTACTACCTCTCTCTACAAATATTACTGATTATGGAAATACCATTTCATATTTTAGTTTATCTATTGAACACAAATTTGTGGAATGATTAACGCCTAATTTAAATAGAAATGTTTTTAATTATGATAAGAGCTCATTCAAGGAATAATAAACGAATTATATTTCTGAAGATTATAGGTTTTTATGTAAGGTTAACATAACATTTTTGTATTTGTTAATCTCTTTATTTTGGTATTATTTTTCATAAGTACAATGGATTAAAAAATTTATTTTAATTTATTGTTTTGATGGTACATAGTTTTTAAAAATTCACTAGTTTTTTGGGAGAATACATTATAATTTTTTCATTGACCTTTGGGATTGGTATATGATTTCCTGTTTAGTTAGTTATGGAATATTTGATAGTGTGATTTTGAAATTTATGGTGGTAGAACAATGATATATTTATAGGGTGATATTTATATAGATATTCATTTTAATGTTATAGATTATCATTTAGGTTGGTATCTAAATTTTATTCATGTTATTTTGATTACATTCACTAAGTTTAAATATATTTTTTTAGTAATTTATCATTTTGTCAAGGATATTTAGGTGATGATTAGTTTTGTTTACATATATGTATCCCTTCATTTTAACAACCCATTTACAACTAATGATTTTTTTGATGAATGATTAAAATTTTATTTTAATATTTATGATGATAGGTTTGATATATCCATTTATATTAAGAAACTATTTTATGATAAGTTTAATGAGGTAATTATGGACATTCATCTTAATTTTGTATTTCAAAATTTAAGGTTATATCCATTTTGAGATTTATCATATCCCAACCATTTTTTTAAAAAAATTGACAATAATCATATAATCTTGATATCGTATTTTGATATACTATATGTTGGTATTTATTATTGAGAGATGAAAAATTGATCTTGAATCCTCATCGTTTGGAGAAACATTTTAAATTATAATAGAATTTTTAAAAGATGAAATTCTACATTTTAGGTTACATTATATAAATATTTTGTTATTTTATATTTTAAAAGAATTCCTAAACACTAGGAATATGATCTTAATATAATAATGTTTTAATATAATCATCAATTTATATTTAACAAATATTCTTTTTACACTTGAAAAATTCAGGTTTTGTGGTTGTTAATGATATCCAAACCATTTATCTATCACTATTTATAATTCTTTGGATGTTTTTTCACCTCAATGTACATATTTTAACATCCCAAAAATATTTAAATTATTATGGAACACAATTTAATGTTAATTCTAGTATCTGTTTTGTTTTATATATTCACTTTTAAGGGTTTTTTTATTATTACTTTATACATTGATGTTTATGAAAAAGGAATGTAATAATATTAAAAAAATTGAATAAGAAAAATATTGAATGATAAATTTATTTATGTGTGGATAATGTTACACCAAAAGATTTTATGATGTATTTTTTCCATATAATTTTTTTTCCATTAATATCATGCATTACATGCAGCAGAGTGTGTAAATGAACAATAGAATACAATATAAATATAATTGTTTGTTATAGTTATAACCTAAAAATTAAATTGGAGGTTTTGAATAGGATTAAATAATTTGTGAGATATGTAAAAATATTCAACTAAAAAAATTATTTTTTAATTTTTAAGTAATATGTACTAAATTTTTATCAATGATATATTGTGCGTATAAATATACTTCATTCAAAATAGATTTTATTTATTTTTATGTGAAAAAAATATATTTAATATTTGAAATTTTAACTAATAGTATTTCATAAAAATGAATAAAAACTAATTATAATTTCAAAATTATCAGATGGTAAAATTTATGATTTTTAAAGCATCAGTTTTAAATTAATAGTTAAAAGTTATTTTCATTTAAAAATGTATTGTCATTAAAATCAATAATAACGTGAAATTAATTTTTTGAAATTTTTATGAAATTAAATTATCTCCATTTTATTTGGAATATTACAAGTATGGGTTCAAAAAATTAATTTATAATTTAATTTTGTATAAAAACAATTTATATATAAAAATATCCATTTTTGAAAAACTTGTTTTTGTTGCATTTTGTGGGATTAATTTTAAATTCAATTTCTCTCCATCTGTATTTTGAATTTTTTTAAAATTTAATTACATATTTTTAATCAATAGATCCAAAAGATATTTTATCATATAAGTATTACATGGAAAGATAAAATCATTTTAATTGATATGGTATTATATTTTCAGTTTTGAGTGAATAATTAATTACATTAATTTATTACACTACATAGATGCTGTAATTATTTAATTAATAGATAATTAGCTAAATGATATGTAAAATAATAATAATTATATATTATATGGTATAAATTATATTATCCATGAATTTACAAAATTACCATGACATATAATGTAGTTTTAAATTAATTAAATTCCAAAATTTTATTTTTATTTATGCATTTAATGCCAAATTAAATGAATAGTTTCAAAAAGAAAAATAATGATATTTTATAAAAATACATTCTTCTAAATTTTTTTTAAAATATATAAAATATTTAAATAATCACAGTGTTTGATATAAAGTAAATATTTCATTAATTTTATATTGTGCGGTCCTATTTTAACCTTAAATGATCCAATTACAACAATTTAATAATTAATAATTTGTTACCATTGTCAAAATAAAAATAGTTTCACAATGAGTTAATCAAAATGGTAATGCTTATAATTAGAAAAACATGTCTAAAATAAACTGTTCAATGTTATTAAAACCATATTCCATCTTATCTTCAAATACCATTCCATTTGGATGTATTTATATATATAGTTAATTTATTATTATTTAATCCTCTCAGAAATTGCAAATGTTTCTCTCACACTACTTATTGATGGGTACCTCCACCAGTAAATATTCTGACCTCGTTGACCCTTCTGGATTAACCATACTATATAAAATTTTCTTATCCACTTCCCAATAAAAAAACATTTTTGATGGTATTATCAAAATACCATCTCTAGGGACCATTAGAGGGGATATAAGGAGTTCCTTCCAAGAATATGTAGTGGCCTTAGCCATTCAATTTCATTTCTATAATATTTTAAGTTCAGTAAATCAATATAATTTTCAAAAAATAAATAAATTCATTATAAAAAATATTATTAAATGTTATTATTAATATAAGACAACCAGTTTACATCACTTTGTTATCCAATTAGAAGATACATTATCATTCAAGAGTTTGTCCATCTAATTATCTCAATGCGAGGATACAATTTATTGTTAATTAAAAAATTTATATATTGATATATTGATGGGTTCATTATATATATATATATAAGTATTTTATTTAAAAAATAATTATTATTTGGGAATGATAATATCATTAATACTTTTTACAATAAAATCGTTTTGAAAACAATATCATTTTTCGTGCAAGCGTGTGGATTACCACCACCATGAAGTGATGTGATTTTTTTCATTTATATATTAAATCGATTGTAATTAGGATCAATTTGATTAATATATATTATATATATTATATAATAATGATCTCATATTTATGGATTATATTTACCTTTGGTTCTTTCTATAAGTTGTATAAAGGAAACTGTGTTCATACAGGCATAATACATACTATCACCATGAATGGTGTAATTAATTTTTCAATCCCTTATTATAATGTGTGGTATTAAAATTTTTTATAAATAATTTTTTATTATTATTTATATCTTGATAAATATTAATTCAATAAAGGAAACATGATCAAAGTATATCGACACAGACCTCAGATCAAAACCACGACTATAATACAATATAGTTTTCAATGAAAATATTGATTATAATAACAATTCATTAATAAATGGGTTAAAAGATTTCATAAATAAGTCATAAATTTAATGTTATATATGGATATGGTTATTTAATAAATTAATGAGAAATATATATTTATTACATAGGTGTTTAGAAATGAACAATGAAATATGTGACTTGAGGTAAATGGAAATTTCACAATCTCAACTAAAAGAACATTAGATGTTCCTTAATCATTACTGGGATATGGGAAAAGGATACTATCACTATTTTTTAACTAGATGATTTTGGATTATGATTTAATTATTATTTTTGAAATCAATTTCAATTCATGGAATCTATTATGATGAATGATTTATGATCATATGGAACACATATATACTATTTCATTTTGTGGATAGGGGGGCCAATATCTACTGCATTTTTATTAGGAAATGATTAATGTTATATGAGATCTAAGGGTACATATGAGGTTATCCACATTCCCAAACATGTTGAATGGTTGGTTTTCACATGTATGAAGATGGTACATTGGTGGTTAGCCCTTATGTAACATTTTATTAATGGCTTGGTAGAATGCCATGAAATAGAGATTTATATGAATATTTTTTTGAAATAATTAATTTCTTATGGAGGTTTTCTAATCACATGGATAATGTTCTATGACTAATTTATTTTTCAACAATGATGAACAACCATGTTCTGTTCTATAAATCATGCCTGTGAAACGTGATATATAGGGTACTGATTTCAAATTTTGTTCTCCTAATAGTATGTTCATGTTATCCATTTGGGGTTATTGATATATACATTCATTATAATAAATTATATTCCTATATCACCATCTGTTATGTTTCCTTCCACATTTTATAGTGAATAGTCTTAGGTGTGCTATTTCTATCAAGGGTGATAGATTTGAATATCATTGTGGGATAAGATATAGATCACATATGTGAATGATTTTTATGTGCCCATGCATCCAATGGAAGAAGAAATAAACTAATTTTTCATTTATCATTAAGTCATGTAATAAATATTTAACCATTAATAAGTAATAAATG
Source organism: Viscum album (assembly GCA_963277665.1). Lineage (NCBI taxonomy): Eukaryota > Viridiplantae > Streptophyta > Magnoliopsida > Santalales > Viscaceae > Viscum > Viscum album. The sequence goes on along the minus strand of OY728127.1, from coordinate 1,470,798,667 downwards.
TATATAAAATTTTTGGGTCCTTATAGATTTTATTAGAGAAAGGTTTAGTAAACCTAAAATATACTAGCCATATGGATTCATCCGAGGAACATTATTTGGTACTTTTTGAGGATTTTATGTAAATTTGTTTTGGAGTAGTGTCTTGGGGTGAGTTTGGGTGTCTTTCTAGGTAAACCTACCTAATAGTGGGTTGTGGACGGTTCATGTATGTTATGAAAAACTATTTCACTAAACTGTTCTAACCAGGAAAACACGGACGTAGAGGTCCACACGGTAAGCACACAGTCTGAAAAACCATTATACTAATCCATTCTAATCACAAAAATGTGGACAAAGAGGACTGCATGGTTAGCAAACGAGTTTGCCTAATCATGATCCCCTACCTAGGAAATTGTGCGTGTGAGATTAATTATCCGAAAATCTATTTCAATACCACCTGATCCCCTGAGAATTTTATATTTCAACCTTGGAAAATAATTGAAAATTTATAACCATTCATAGAGCCTTGTAGGGGGATTCCATGGTGATTTAAACATAGTTCTTTGAGATGAAATTCTCGGATTAAATATCCACTCAATTTCTGGTCAGTGGAAGTAATATCATTGATCCCTTGTTCTTTCCTCTAGATTTTGAGGATTTTTTCATCGATGATATCCACCATTTCAATGAATCTAAACCTATGATTTTGGATATTGATCTTGGATTGTGGATCTAGATCTAGATTTTTCTATATATTGCTGCAATTGATCTTAATTTTGGTATTACAGATTTAGATCCGGAGCATGATCAATGAAGTTGTGCCAATCGAATTTTGGGAATTTCTATTGTGATAACATAAACCAGTAAACCGAGGTAGGTGGTCTAAATTGAACACCCATTAGATTCTATAAGTGAATTTGAGTTTTTTTATTTTCTATCTACCATTGATAATTTATTTTTAAAATGGAGTAATTTTGAATGTGGAATATAATTGTGATTTCCTTGGTTATTAATTGATAATTGACACACGGAACAAACGAAGGGGTGCTTTCTAAATAGATATTTTTTTGGAGATTGGATATGGGGTTAGATATTGAGATTGATAAGTATAATTGATTGTGGAAAGATAAATAATCAGGGCATATTAATTATTATATGAGTTTGTCATTGTAAGAAAACTAATTGTGGGAATTCCTTTTGTTCCCTGATGTTGATCAAAGATAAATAATTCTGATAATTAATTACTTAATGTTGAGATTTGATATGGGTAATTAACTGTGATAAATTAATTTTGGAATGGTAAATGCATTTATTGATTAATTAATATATTAATTAATTAATGGGTCATGTACTTATATAATTTTTTGTTTAAAATGGAATTTGAAATGTTTAACTAATAATTGGATTAGTTATGGATTGATGTGGATAATTATTATGAAATAATGAATTATTAATTGGATGATATATTTGTGGTTTTAGACATTGAGTTCTAGACCGATTTGAATTTGGGACAACGACATGGTTTTCATCGAAAATAGATATCCATGATTAACATGTTAGGGAGATAGGCATTATTACCTACACGAATGAAATATAAAGTGCTAGTCCTGATGACCTAAACTGAGTGAGAAATAGAGTGTTAGGCATAGAGACCTAGAGTGAATGATATTTGGGGTGCATGACATAATGTTCAACACTAAATGAATGATTATAATGAATTATTATTCAAATGGATAAAATGAATTGAATTTACACCTAATGTGATGATTAAAGATAAAATAACCATGTGATAACTGTTTAATTTTTCATTGTATGTATTTCACCATAAAACTGCATAGACTACCTTGTGATGGGACTTGCTTTAGACATTGTTGGTTGTGGCCAACTGAGTTTTACTCACACCCTATTCGGGCCACTTGATCGACACCCTAGTGGACTTTGTTGTTCTAGTAATGGAAAATGGCAAGGCCGTGTGATTGGTTGTAGTTTGAGATTGGTGCATGGGAGAGGGAACTAGATGTGGTTTGGGAGCATCTGGAGAGTCATTATGCATTTTCATTTAGTTTCATTGTAGAAACATGACAATCACATTTCAATTGCATGTATCACCATTCAGTTGAGTGTCTTATTTTCTTGTTTTGAACATCATATGACATCGTATTGTTCTTGTTATTCAAACTCTCCAACACATCAATAATAATGTTTTCTAGTATTAGTGTTTTATTCTGATAAAAGAGGGTATATTATCACCTATACTGATATACGAGACCCTCGTATCTGGTTGGAACCCTCTATCAAAAGAGGAGGTGCGGTTGAGGGCATGTGGCCAACCAGCTTGGGCACCATTTTATGGAACCCGGGTCAATATGTCACAAAGTTCTGTTAGGGATGTATTCTTTTCATTCATAATATTTTTTCATACTGTTTTGGGAAATGTAGATATGATACTAGGAAGGGTCAAGGCTTGGAAATGTGCTCATGCATGGTTGTTTCTGAACCATGTACGAGGGAAATCGTTCTACTCATTGTGGTATTTTTTATTTCTATTTTTGTTACAGTTGGATATTATATATCCTTTGGTGATTCAATTTTGGAGGGATGTGATATTGTTTTAGTATTTGATGAATTTATATTCATTTCCTAAAGAGGCACAATACATGAGTCTGTGTGCATCAATTTAGGAACATATGGTTGTTGGGAGTATCATACTTCTATGAACTCACATGAAAAGCAGTTATGGGTATGTTGTTGAACATGAATTCCATTTTTTTATTGTCATATTGAAAAATATGATGCAAAATGATAATAAATGGGTGTCTAATGAGATCATTGATTGATGAAATGAGAATGATTAAATAATTAATGTTTGAATTAATTTATTTTTGGTAGTGTGATTAATTAATGGTTTTATTAATTAATGAGAATTAATTTTTCCCCTATTATCTAAGACATAAGAGTACAGTTGTTAAGGGTAGTGATAAGGCATCAGTTTTGACTATTTGGTGATAGAATGGGGGAAATTAAAATTTAAAACTCGTTGTGATAGTTTTTCCTCATATATAAATGTTAAAAGGTTGCATTATGAGACGAAAGACATGTTCTTTTTTTTGTAGAGATATGATTCCATGATTATTGTTGAGGGAGATATCGATGGGTATGGCCTGGAATGAACATCCAGATAGGGAGCATGAGGAACAATTACTGCAATCCAAGGAGGATGGCATACAGTTCCGAGGGAACATTACCCATTTCATGAAATTTATGGAGAGAGACCTATCGTAGGATCTAAAAATATTATCTTAGTTGACAAGGGAGTTTCTTTTGTAGAACCCTCCTAATTTTACTGGAGTGGGAGGACCTAATGGAGTTTAATTCTGGATTGATACTGTTGAAAGAATACATTATCATTTAGAGACTGTAACTAGGAGGAGGTTCGCATTAGATGTTTATATGCTATGGTGATTAGTGAGGTGATGTTGGGACATTCTGGTATGATATGGACATACCAATGATATGGAATGGAGGATCATTTTAAAGATGTTCTTGGAGCACTTCTAAACAGAGGTGATGAGACAAGATATGGATATCTATTGTATTAATCTCACCAAAGGATGCAAGTTCATAATGTATTATGCTATATGTTTCACATATTTACATCATTTTCCTCTAGCATAGGCGGTAGATGAGGCTTATTCAGAAGAATGATTTCAGAAAATACATTGGTATGAAATTATGTACAAGGTAAATATCTTTAGGGTGATGCAATTCACAGAAGCGGTTAATCAGGATCTCAGTGTAGAGGGGAACATGATACTTTACAGGTAGCTACCACTAGACGATGAGGTAGTGGTCCTTTCGAGAAAAGGAAGTGTTTTTATAATAACCTCATCAAGGATAGTGTAAATCAAGGTGTGAATCCGGGGGGAACAGTTTCACAAGATCATAACCTAGATCTTTTCCATTAGTGTGGCTGGCTGGGACACTATTGTATAAATTGTCCTTGATAAGTGGTGGAATGCCATTTTTTGGAAAGATGGGGAACCTGAAGATGTTCTGTAGGGTGAAATGACAAGCTTGTGTTGAGGAATCTACTACAATGAGTCAGATTATTGAAAGGGGTTCTCCCACACCAAAGAGGTCTGGCAACATGAGTTATATGGGAAGAGGAAGTATAGGTAGTGGACATAGTGCGTTGGGGGTATGAGTGCAAGAATCATTTTATTTTTGCTAGTCATGTGATTTAGAAATCGGCACAAGGAATAATGGTATGATATTTACATAAAGTGAAACCTACATGTGGGAATAGAGAGAATGGTTTATCGACAGTGAGATGTACTGTTCTAGTTTCTTCTACATTATCTACAGCCATGTTTGATATGGGTGCCCTTAATTCCTTTATATTTGAAAATCTTGTTAATGGTTTGAGCCTGGAGGTGGGGTCCATAAGTGGGGTGATGAATATTGATACATGTTTGGGAACATGGTATAGGTATATCTGTTTATGCAAGAAATTTTTGCAAGAGATCAGGGAGTATCTTTTTTTGGGATATATATGTCCTTAATATAATGTGATTTGACCTGATTATGGCTATGTAATGGGAAGCTTCATACCGATCCCATGTAGATTGTTACCTCATGAGAGAGACCTTTGTATCTCCTAAGGGTGACAGGTATGGTCATCATGTAGAATAGGATATCCATGTACACTGAGCTAGGCCAGTTACTCAGCATGTAGGAGAGATGACATCCCATGTTTCTTGACTTTTTCTAGATGATGGGAGTGGTAGAAAATATTTAATTCCCATAGTAGTAGAACTATTTCAAGATGCCTTTCCTAAAGAATTTTCAGGGTTTCCACCAAAGAGAGATGTGGAATTAACTATTGATATAATGTTCGGGGCTGAGTAGGTTTCTACTCCACCTTATAGAATGGAACTGAATGAGATTCAAGAGATCAAAATGTAGTTGGAGGTATTGGAGGATAAATGGTTTATATATCCAAGTATGTCTCTATGGGGATCACGTATGTTTTATTCAAGGAAGGATGACATAAAATTATGGTTTTATTTTGATTAATTTATGTTGAATAAAATTACTATGATGAACTGATATCATCTTCCGTATATCGACGATCTATTTGAAATGGTGAAGGGGGATTGTCTGTTATCAAAGATCAAGCTGAGATCAGGTTATCATCAAGTGAGTGTTCAGACCTCTGATATACCAAGAACTGATTTCAGAAGAACTTATGGACTTTATGAGTTTTTTTAATGCCTTTTGGGTTGAAAAATACTCTAGAATTATACATGGACTTGATTAAAATTTTCTTTCATTAGTGATTAGACCAATTGTGGTTGTTTTTTGGATGACATTTTGGTGTACTCTAAGACTCGTGAAGATCATTCCCAACATATAGACAACATCACGGGTTCCCTGAGAGAACATTGAATATATTCCAAGCTATTTATATTTCAATTTTGGATTGACAGGGTACACATTTTGGGGCACATCATCTTGGAAGAAGGTGTGGCAGTGGACTAGGAAGAAGGTTTGGCAGTGATTTCTTTGGAGAATCCCAAGAATTTTTTTGATATTCGATGCGTTTTGGGATTAGAATGTTATTACAAGAGGTTCATCCATGAAGTTCCCATAGAGGAAGCACCACATGCTGGTTTGAAAAAGAAATTCATAAGGATTTATTGGATAGAAAACTGTGAGAATTCATTCCAATAGTTTAATAAACCATTGAAATTGGCAATAATCATTATCCTACCTGATATGGGTGGGGAGTGCACAATGAATTTTGATGCTTTTGGGATCAGAATCGGAGATGTGTCAATGTAAGGGGATCAATTCATTTCTTACCGGTCTTGGTAGCTAAGGAAACATGAACAGAATTACCCTATGCATGTCCTAGATTTAGAATATATGGTTTATTGTCTCAAGTGTTTCCAACACTCTCTTTTGGGGGGAATTTTTATACTTTTTAAGGATCATAGAATCTTAAAGTATATCTTTTCAAATCATGACATGAATCTTTAGCTGTGAAGATGGGTAGTGTATATGTAGTCCTTTTATTTTGAACTCATATACACACCAAGAAATATGAATAGTGTGGTTGATTCCTTGAGTACGAGAACTTAGACACAACTATTATAAAAGATGAGTGTAAAGTATAAGATGATGTATTTGATAGAGGAAATGAATGTGGTAGTTCAAGAGGGTCATGAGAGAATGGAAATGGTTTCTATAGCGGTGGAGTTTATACTCTTAAGATAGATCAGTGACATGTAATATGATTATCATGATTTCTTATCATTACGAGAAATCCATGAAGGTTGGGAGACACCATTTTAATAGATAATAGATATGGATGAGATCGTTTATGTGAATAATCATGTTGTTGTTCCTATGATTATGTGTGTGAAACTCATATGAGAGTTTCATGCCTCAAGGTGGGTGGTACATCCTTGGGTGAAAAAAATGTATTATGACCTATGACTATTGTTTTGGTGTCTAGGAATGAAAAAAGCGATAATAGGGTTCATAATAAGTTTTTTCACTGGTCAGTAGGTGAAGGAATAGCATCAACGACATGGAGGTCTATTGGAGTCATTGCCTATTCCAAAATAAAAGTGGGATGGAATGACTATATATATTGTGGTAAGACTACCAAGGATTCCTAGAAAGAATGATTTGTTTTGGGTCATCATGGATTAACTATTTATTATAGAACATTAGTTTCTATCAAGAAAACCATTACATTTGAGACGTTGTGAGAACTATATGTAAGAGAGATAGTTCATTTAGAATGGTTTTTATGGTCTATAGTTTCAGATCGTGATTCTTTCTTTACTTCATGCTTCTGGAAGGCATTGATAATTGTTCTTGGTTCATATATTTTGTTACTACGACCTTCCACCTAGAGATAGATGGGTAGTTAGATCATATATTGTAGGTGTAAGAGGATATTCTACGAGAATGTGTTCTTGATTTTGGGGGTTCTTGGGAGAATCACTTGGCTTTAGTTGATTTCGCCTATAACAATAGTTATCAAGGAACTATATAGACTAACCAACATGAGGCACTTTATGTTAGCTATTTTAGATCACCTCTTTGTGCGTTAGAGGTGGGTGAGTAAGATCTATTGGGACAGAGAATCATTTAAGATATATCGGAGTAGGTGCAGTAGATTTTATAATGCATGGCTAAAGATCAGAGTATGCAGAAGTCGTATTCTATTAGACAAAGATTCCCCCTAGATTTTATATAGTGTGATCAGGTATTCCTTATAGGTTTTCCAAGATTGGGTCACCAAAGGATATAGAGTAAGGGAATTTTGGCATCATGGTTTGTAGGACCATTTGAGGTATTGGAGAGAATCATGCCACTGGTGTACTGATTATCCCTTCCAAAAAAAATCACAGTTATTCATAATTTTGTCCATGTGTCACAACTATGGTGGTATAAACCTAAACAATCTCATGTGATTGATTAGGAAGAGTTTTTCTTCGAGATATATGTCACCATTGAGCAACATCTGATATGTGTGATGGGTCGCAGTGAGAATGTGATAAGAGGAAAGACTGTGTCGTTAGTTCATATGTTATGGGAATGTTGAAGTATTCAAGAAAAAACATGAGATTGGGAATTACAAATGAAGTCCCAACCAGAAAATAATTTAGGCTCAGAATATTAGAGAATTTTGGGAGTTCAACTCAAGGTAAAGTTGTCATGATGTGAGGAGATTGTAAGATCCCATAATTTCATGGAGTCATCATGGGTGAGTTTTTGTGTATTTTTGTAGGATTTATGAAACATTATTATGGAGTTTAGTCTTGGAGAGAGTTTCAAGGAATTTTTTAAAAAATAAAGTATAGTGGGCTATGAACTATTTGTGCACAGATTGAAAAACCATGTGACTAAACTGTACTAACCATGTAAACCTGGACAAAGAGGATTGTACAGTTTGTGTATGGTTTGATAAACAATGCGAATAAACTATTCCAACCATGAAAAACTGGAATGGGAGTTCCGCATGGTTGGGGCACAAGTTTTTCCATAACAGTCTACCCCTACCCTAGAAATTCGGCACGTAGGATTGATTATCTGAAAATATTTCTTAAAACCAACTAATGCCACAAGACTTCAATATATCAATCACGAATCAAGAATGACATGTTCTAGGTTATCCCAGATCCTTCCGAAGGGATTTAATGGTGATTTAAACTTCATTCATCAAGATATAATTCTTGGATTGCCGATATTCTCCCTTCCATGTAAACTGATTTCATCCCATTACTACCCCTTTATTTACTCAATAATTCCATGATATTTTCCTTGAATATCTCCACAATTTCCACATATCTAAACATATGATATGAGATCAGGATCTATAAATTTGGATCTAGATCTTAATTTTCTGGATTTTTATTCCTTTGATCTTAATATTTATGTTAGATATATAGATGCAGATCTTGATCGACAACGTTGTGACACTCAAATTTTGGGAATTTATGTTTGGATAACATCCACTACTAAATCGAGGTTGGTGGTCTAGATTGAACTCCCATAGTATTGGTTTTGAAATGTGGATTTGAGTTTATAGATTTTCATTCTTCCCTTGATAATTGATTTCATAAATTTTAGTAATTATTATTGTGTAATTTTTGTGTGGCTGTCTTGGTAATTAATTGAAAATTGAAGTCTGAAAAAATTAACGGGGGTTTCCCAAATTGATATTTATTTTAGATTTTGGTCATGGGTTGTGATATTGCAACTAAGATATTGAATTGATTGCATTAAGATAATAAATTGGGGGAAATTAATTATCATATGATGTTTGATATGTAATATAATTAATTGTTAGAATTAATAATGTGAAATGATGTTGATAAAATATAATTAGTTGTTAGAATTAATTGTTACATGTTTATATTTGATATGGATAATTAATTATGATTAATTAATTATAGAAAGATAATTGTGTTGATTGGTTAATTAATTAATGGATTAATGGATGATGTGCACAGTTCATTGTTGAGTTACGTAATGGCCATTGAGTTGTTAAACAAATTTTTGGATTAATAATGGAATGATGTGGCAATTTATTTTTAATTGAAGAAGATTTTTATGGATGGGTTTTTTTTTGTGATAGACAATGTGTTATATATCAATTAGAAGATCGGACTTGGACATAGTGTCCCTCTCCAATAGTTATCAAATATTTAGATGTTGGGGTTCTAGGGATGACGACCAACACTGAATGAAATATGGGGTGTTATACATGATGACTTAAACCAAGTGAGATATGGAATGTAAGGCATGGAAACCTACACTGAATGAGTTTTTAGGTGCTCGACAAGGAAATCAACACCTAATTAATGATAATATTAAATTATGATTCAAATGGAGGGCATGAATTGAAACTGAACCTAATGTAATGATAAAATATTAAATGACAATGGGATAACATTTTAATTATACATTGAATTTATTTCTTCCTAAAATTGTATACACTGTCTTTTTTATAGACTTGTTTTAGACACCTGTGGTGGTGGCCTACTAAATTGTACTCACACCCTATTTAGGGTTCCAGAATGACACCCCAGTAGACATTGTTATTACAGGAAAGGATAATGGAAAATCTCTACCATAGGTTTTTATTTGGGATTGAATCATGGTAGAGGGAACCATACATGGTTCAAGACCTTATTGGGAGTTTCTATGTCTATAAATTTAGATTAATTTAAGACTCATGAAATTCACATTGTCACAGTATGTTTTACCATTCAGTTGTGTATTGTATTTTTTTGTTTTGATCATCATATGATATGGTATTGTTTTGGTTATTTAAACACATATGCACATGGATATTTCTATTTTCTTCCTTTTTTTTATTCTGATAAAAGAGGGTATTGTTTCCCCAAGACCTAGGTAATTTGATCCTCACTGCTAGTCAACACCATATAGCATACAGGGAGCCATGCATTAGGGAATCGGGCCAACAAGCTCGGTGTACAGTTTAGTGGCACCTGGGTCAGGACATCACATAACCTTGGGAATATATGATGATAAAAAAAATTCATTGTTGCAAAAACCTAATTTAACTCACATATTTTATATATTCTTGATGAATTTTTATTACATTTGAAAAACACACTCATGAATTCCATAATGGTTTAGGGACATTCAAAACATAGACACATGAACAACTAGTCTATATGTGAGTAATGTCATTTCCCATTGAGATCTGTATAACTATCATCATTTTTAGACAGATCACACATAATAAATTTCATAACAAACTCAGAAAAGGAACATATTAAATGGTGACCTGAGATTCTCAGTAAGGGTGCTCATGCGATATATCATTATAACATGAGAGTGAAATATGTAAACCATAACCTTCAAATAATATATTATAAACACTAGTAATGTAATTAATCATGGATGTTAATAAGGAATGAACCATAATAAATTCAACAAATTTGATCCATGTAAGAATAAAAAAGAAGAATGTATAGAAATATGACATATATATGATCAATGTAAAAAAAATTCAATAATACTTACCAATACATTCATAACATGACAGGATTAAGCTGGAATCTTATTTACCTACTTTGGGTTTGGGATATCCTTCTATGTACACTCATTAAACCATGGGTAAAATTCATGTCTACCCTCTTTCAAGCTTAGGAGATCCTCCATTGTACCATGTTTTGGGATTATGGAAACCTCACATTTATTCATTGAGATTATATAATGTTAATCAATACACAATTCATTTGAGTTTTATATTGGTTTCACCCCTATGTTAATTGAAATCATAAGTATTTTGGTCATAAGATCATAAAATATTCATCTTATCCAAACACCTCAAAAGAAATGGGAATCATAATATTTTCATTATATCATAACCTCTAGAGAAAAGATAGGTTTCATAATGAATTTATCTTTTAATCGAAGAATATTCAATTGGAAAACGAAGCATAATTCATAATAATATTATTGTGTTGTAACTCATGGATGTGATATGGGTTTCATAAACATAATTTCAATATAAATATCTAAGAGAAATAATAATAATGTTTTCAACAGTTTATATCCCAATTAAATCATAAGATACATTATATGATTTAATCATATTTGTAAAATGATTTTATATGATAACTCACCAGAAATTATCATTCCAGAATAATGTTTTTATTTGGAAATCACATTATAAAATAAAAAATTCAAAATATTTATATCGATAATATTAATTGAAAACAAATAAGAAACATATAATGGATGATTAAATAAGCTTTTAAAACAGTTCTTTAGGAAACCATCATCTCCACTTTGAAACAAACATTATAAATTATAAAATATTTTCAAATTTATTTTTTATAAATACAACCATTGAATGATAAAAATTAATATTTAAATCATTTTTTTAATTAATGGGGGAAATAATGTAAACATTAAAATAATACATTAATTTCACATTTTTTGTAAAAGAAAAAAATGTAATTTTTGAAAAATTACATGAATAAACAATTAAAATAATTTAAAAAAAATGAAACATGGGTAGAAATAACCTCAATAAATAATTTTATAAATTTGTAAAAATTTACTATTTTTATGAAAATAATGTTTTTGAAGAAAATATATTTTCCACCAATTTGAGAAATCTAGATAATATTTCATAAAAATATAATTTTGATCCCTCGTGTATATAAATAGATAAAAATAAAATATAGACATGTTTTTTCCTCATCTTGATATGTAATATAAAAAATGATGATTTTATTGATAGATAGATTGTATCCTTTCATCATTAGAAGCATAATCATAAATTATACAGATAGTTTTTCAGAGTGTAACATAAAAATCTATCAACATTGGCATCATTTAATATTAATTTAAAAAAATGAATAAAATTAATTGAAACATATAATATCATGAGACAAAATTTTTTTCTGATATTCCATATCAGTTGTAATTTTTTTCATAATATAAGGAGAGATAATTTTATATCATAACATATTCATCTGGAAATAAAATTGTCAAAACAATTCATGACTACTTGGGTGTTTCTCAAATATAAACACTGTGAAAGTTATATATTAATATGGATATATGAATACTAATAACATTATGTCGAATATATATAGAAAATATTAACGAAATTTATAAATATCTCAAATGGGAGACATGTCGATAAAATGGCATGTATCTCATATATGTATCAGTATGGAATAAAACCATTAGAGATTTAGTACGATTTTAAATCACATTACACATTACATAATCACATTAAATGTAACATTAAATATCATGAAAATGATGAAAATAATTATATCAACATTCATTGAGGAATTATATACTCCACATAAAATAAAATAATTGTTGAATTTTCATATGTCTCACATAAAACAGAGACAGTAGAAATCAAAAACAATAAGTATCGACAATCTTCATACACATTCAAACATCCCATATAATAAATATATGTTTATTATATATAAATAAATAACTAAATAATTTTATATAATACCATATATGAATTATTTTTGATCATTTATTACATGTTTACAAGAAATTCCATTTTAATGTCACATTTCGGGAACATATTCTTTTTCATGTATGTTTTTGTTTTTGTTTTATATTTGGACATATTTCATTTAGGATGGTTCTATTATTTCTAGAATTTTTACCATGATAATAAAAATATTTATATTCTATATTAATGAATTTATATAGATAAATATGATTTATATATAGAAAATTTAATACAGCTTCAATAGAGACAGTAGGTCGTAGGTATGACTAAACACTATTTCTATTTTCTTGATGGGTATAATTTTTGAATTGTAAATAATATATTACCATTATAGAATCATTTTTGTTACACATATATCAATATTTCAATAAAACATATATCAACCCATATACTAATTTAATAAATCAGTTTTATATTTACTAGGATTCTATAGTTATGTAGTTATTTTCCCAAAATATATATGAAGTAGTTATTTTAATAAAAAATTAAATGGTTCTTTTATACTCAATAATTATAAGATGTCAATTTATGTTTTAATTATAAATTTATTTATTATTTACATGAAACAATATATTTCATTTTTAAATCAATAAGTGAATATTATCTTAGGATTCATTTATTGTAATTTTCATAGAAAATTCAATTTTCAAGGATTCCTGAAGATTATTGATTTTTTATAAAAAAAAATTAAAAAATTAAAAAGTAACATTATGTTTTATATTAGAGTTAGTATTTAATTAGTTACTTTTGATTTATTATAAAAGAAATGTTTAATTTTGAATGCATATTATACTTTAATTTTGTATAAAAATATTTTATGGTTCAAAAAGGTAATGTTTTTGAAAAACAATTTGTATTGAATTTTTTTGGTCTATTTTTAAATTAAATTCATTCAGTTATATTTTATTAATTATGAAAATTGGCTTCCATATTTGTAATTCTAATTTCAATATTTATGAAATATGTTATTTTATTGCTGGATAATATGAATAGTAACATTATTTATCTTTATTACCAGGGTAAATGATGAATTAGGAAATTTTTCTAAAATATTAAATTCTATGAACCATAACATTACCCAAAACCTACCTCAATATTATTTTACTTGAATATATCAACAATAATCATGCATTTGTCGAATGTGTGAAATTATCAGTGAAATTGGATGATCATATTTATCTTATTTGTTTTAAATTAATGTCTAACATGTCACACCCTTATTTTTAAAAAGTTTATATTTTGGATGTCTTGTTTTCTAAAACATATTTTTGACTAAAAGTGTTTTTAATGTATAAAAAATATTTGAATTAATAATGGTAATTTATTTGTTAGTTTTAGTGAAGAAATATTTACCTTTAATGATTTCACAGTGTTAATATATTAATTTTATAATTATTGAATAAATAAATAAATAATTATATTAAATATATAAAAATAATTTTCATTTGATATACATAATGTGATATAAATAACTATATATAAAACCATAACCTGTTAGTGATATAATAAAGTAATTTTTTCTTATTTTCAATGGTTTCTTGATTTAATTGTATAAGAATAGTTTAATAGTTCTAAAAATTGATATTATGGACATTTTAGAGTAAAAAATATATTATTTGTTGACATAAAATTTCTAAAAATATATATTTGGAGAATTTATATAAAAAAGGATGAATATATAATCCATTCTCCATTTATAATTTTTTAATAATTAATTTTATCCAACATTATCCTCTTAATAAATTATTTTTTGGGTATTTTTGGAATAAATAACTATTAAGGGGGTAACTGGGAACCCGCATTCATTTCACAGAGATTGGAAAAACCAGAAAACAATTACCTCATTAGACACCTCCAACCCATTTTTAAAATTCAAAAATACAAAATTATTATTCAATAGAAATTATCTACACCCAATAAATATTAGAAGCATCGGGATAGTGAAAGCATTGACATTGATGTCTAAGTTCATTCACCTAAACTCCCATCACTCCCATCACTGAAGCCTATCAAGACCAACTAAATGACATCAAAAGAGTCATTAATGACATAAGATGAACATTTTCAAGACTAGATTGATCCTCAACACTTGATTGTCAAATTAAATTACTGAATTTATTCCATCATCTCCACTATAAAACATTCAAAAAGAGTACCATATTAAAAAGACCCTCCATCTACAATCAACATAATCATCAAATACTGCACCAATACAGAATAAAATCATTCATCACGATCAAAAGCCAAAAAAACTAAAAATCAATTGAATATGAACTAAAACACCACTAAAAATAAAAATCATCATCTTATTTGAGGATAAAACCCACCTAAACAATTCCTTACAAACCAGGGAAAGTAAGAACCACACCACCTGAACAGAGGGCCACAAAAAATTGAAATGTCCCAAAAAAAACTAGGAATCAAAACCCCAAATAAAAAATCATAAAAAATTGTAGGAATCCAATAACACCATTGAATGGGTGACCAAAACATCCCCAAAAAACCATGAATGAAAGAATCAATTTTCTTATTGTATGATCTAAAATGGTCAAATATGGGTTAAAAACAAAAGATAAGGGTAAAAATATAGTTATAAACTATAAGAAAATGTTTTAGAAGTATTCAAGAAATACTGATCAATTTAATGTATATAAGGATGTTCTTTTCTAGAAATATTTTGTTTATATTTTCAATCCTCGTATGACTTGAAAAATAATTGGAGAAAATTCATAATTTCTTAGTGAAGATCTTTGTGACTATGACAAAACTCACTACAGCTTCATGAATAGATGAGGTTTCTGTAGTTGTTTTCGAAATTTTTGAATATATGATACATGTGGTGGAGTAACATGAATGATTGAAGCTACAAATATTATTCTACCCCTAATTCATTTTACATGAAAATAATTTGGATGAACAACAGAATCAATTGGATATAATGAAGGTTGGTGAATTCCGAAATCTTATTTTATGTATGATCTTGTACATCACATGAATACTAGATTTGTCTTGTATAATTTGAATGCTTTTATATAGATTGTGATTTCTAGTGATAGGGTATTCCACAATGTCTGAGTGAGCATCGTGAAGGCACTGTGTTCTACAAAGTTAGTTTTCATCGTGGAGGTTGTGAGCTTCACGATGGAGCTTCGCGAAAAGAAATTTTGAATAAATGGGTTTTTAATAAACAATTCATTAAAAATGAATCATATCAGGTCTATAATGTAAGAATAGTGTCATTAATATTAGGTAAAACTATATATTCCATTCCATTAATGTGAACTTCATGTTGATAATGTGATTTTCACTTCACCCAAGGAAGCTATCTACGCATGAGTCGAGGGTAGTGTTCCTCGGGATGTAGTGTGATATCCTTATGTCTTGTAAAGAAAGTGTTCCATTTATAGAGTGATTTTTCATAAAAATCAATATTCCACTTC
This sequence comes from Viscum album, assembly GCA_963277665.1. Taxonomy (NCBI): domain Eukaryota; kingdom Viridiplantae; phylum Streptophyta; class Magnoliopsida; order Santalales; family Viscaceae; genus Viscum; species Viscum album. Next base: position 1,470,782,698 of record OY728127.1, on the reverse strand, counting down.
TAGTGAAGATTTATTGTTTTATGTATGGCCAATACACTATCATTGTATTCTTCTTGAACAAGCCCTCTGTTGTAATCTATGTAAAATCGTTGTTTTTTGAATCTTCATGTGATTGTATTTCAATAAATCCCTATTATATTGGTTTAACTACTTCCTTCCAATGCGGGATCAAGAATAATCAATTTATATGAAAAACATGACACCCTGATTCACCCTTCCCAACTCACAATGTTCCAGGGTCTTACAAGTGGTTTTAGAGGAATATGTTGCTGGAGTTAAATATTTTTCTCTTCTATTGTCATTGGTAGTTTAGTATTTCTCTGGGGAGTTGCCCAATTTTATTGATTTAACTTCCAAATTTTTAATAATATGATGAGATATTATATAATAACTCTTGGAATGGAAGTTCCTTTCGCTATTGTACAAAGGATATTAGTCTCTCAAGCAACACAATTTTTTGTGACTAAAAAAGACAATAAAGTGCTTGATATAGATTACAAAGCACATAATGCCCAGATACTATCTTTATCAGATAAAATAAATGATATATTTATATGTTTCAATTGATCCATGTCTAGGTGGGGTGATTGGAATTTGTTTTTAAGTAGATAATAATGCAAAAGAGGAAAAAATCCATGTTTTTTATAATATGCCTGATGATATGAAAATTTATTCTAATGAAAATGTTGATACCTTTTTAATGAAATCACATAATTTTTGGAGTAATACGAGGACTTTGTAAAGAAATTAAATACATTAATGTTTTGAAGAAAACTTTGGGATGGTTTACACCAATCTATAATCCAAAAGAGTCACCCCTTAAGGAAAAGGATATGTCTAACCGTTCCCTGCATGATCTGGTGAGAAGTATATTGGATTGTTAAATTAGTGTCAACAAGATGAAGCAAAAAGTTGAGTCAGTATGGAAATCAATTCTAGGCCATAAACAAACATGTTGCTTCTAGACATAGTATTGTTGAAGTTAATGAGGAATAGAAATGAATTTCTCTATTTGACAAAAAATTCAATAGGGGAAAAGTGAGATTTGTAGGAATGTTACCTCTATCCTATTTTCATTGTTGTAGAGTTGGGAGAAAATACACTTGGCGATAAATGAATTTTTATGATCAATAATGTCAAACTAGAAACATGATAAATCCATTGAAAATGTTTTATCAAATTTGAGACATAAAATCTAGAATGAAATTATAGATAGTGTTTTATTTATAAAGAATAATATGTTGAAAATGAATTATTTTAAGGAACAAGAATGAGATTTTAAATATGGAACCCAAGCATTAATGATGGTTAATGTTGAGAATATGGAACCATAAAAAGATAAACCATGATATAGTTATTTTATTGATGATGATGATCTCATGTAAAAACTTCAGGATACTCTTGATGGAATTAGAATCAATGAAAGAGAAAAAAAAGTAGAGAGAAGTTCAGGAACAATATTTAGATAATTTTGATCAGCTTGAATCTGAAAATGATAGAAAAAAGTAGTTGTAAAAGAACATTAAAAACATTTCAATGAATTCAATAAGTAATATAACTTATGATCATTACTACAGAACACGAAATGATCATCAATAACTGTACATCCAAGCTGGGGGTGTAGTCCTAGACTGTTTAGGGTCATGATGTAGTAGTTATTAGTATATGGAGTAAACTAGAATGTGAATCAAATTCATTGGAAATTTTGATGAAAATAAAAAATTGGATGATTCTCAGATGCTGAGTTGTTAGATATATATCTGAGTGGTCCTAAATGAGTATTTAGGGAATTTAATGATCAATGATCCACATGCACGTGAAAAATTGGAATTTTTTGTGATGATGAAACATCACATGTTTGAAAAAAGATTAGCCTTATTAATGGGATTCAAAAATATGGACATATCACAATATCACTAGATATCTAAACAATTAATACATCTAATAAAACGGAACGGATAAAAAACTATCCAAAAGTATCCAAATATGACCACCAGTCAAATTATTTTCCTAAAGAATGTGAAATTATATCATTTATCCTATATAAATTTTTTTTGTAGGGATATTGTTTTCAGTACTCTATATATGGATATAAAGCTATTTATTATAGGAAGTGGTAATGATGTAAGGCTTCCTAAAAATCATTGAAAAATGTTAATACCCAAAAACCAGATGGTTTGTCTCTTAAAAACATGATTTATCCTATGTAAGAAATATATGAGTATGATGAACCAAATCAAATGGAAAAGATATTGGAAATTCCATCATTATGCTCCACTCAATAGTATATTTAATTGAATGAGAAGAGAAAAATGAGAAATCCATTCTTAGATAAAAATCTATCAAAGCCACAAATAATAATATCACCATGATTATTGACTATTGTATCACATCCCATATGATAGGAAATTAATACTTATTAGAGAATTTTAGAAAATGGTTGACATAGTAGTATGTTCCAGCAATGATGGTTTATTGAATATCAAAGGAAGTGGAAGTACGGAGCTGATAGATTAAGAGATTAAGAAGTATTATGTTCAATTTTTGGATGGTTTTTAGTTATAATATCTATGTGTGATTTAGCTCAGTGATTCATGAATAATAATAACATTCATCAAAATCGGTGCACTATCATTGAAATGATGGGAAATTTTCACAGGAACTGATGAAGAACATGTGGAAAAATGTACTAGGTTGATATTATATAGTTTATTTGTTACTTAAATGTTGCAGAATAAAACAACTTATGTCATAGATTATTGAGTCACATTAGAAAAAGGAATGTAAAATACATATAAAATTAATATATTCATAAATATACAAATATAAAGAATGAATTGGTGATGACATGTGATGATTTCAATCAAGGAAATTTGTTCTGAAGATTATATCGACCAAAGAAGATAATTGAAACAAATCTACATGATGTCATCCACAAAGATCTTTGGGTTTGATATATATTGTTGTGACACATTAAGTAAGGTACTTCATTATATTTATTCATTATTATAGTATAATGTATTGTGTGATGATTATACGTAGGAAATGAAAAGTGAATTATTCCATGCAAACTTGTCACTGAATAAATTACAATGATATTGGGTGAACAACAAATTTTATATGACATGAAAATGGAAATAAATATGAATCCATTGAATAAGAAATTAGAATGATAAATAGAGAATTTTGCATGATTGGATGTCGTGAAAACCCCCCAACAACATGGAGCTTTTGAATGTAGAAATTGATATGAAACTAATATGGCTAGAATGGTGGTGATTGAGAGTCGAATATATCATCATTAAAAGTAATATATTGGTCATGTAGTTGTGTACTGTGAAAATCAAACAGGGACCTATTTTGATGAATCCAAGAAACTATAGGAGTTGTATCTTGGGAGGAAGTCCTCTCTAAAATATATTCATTTTTTTAGATGTAAATAGTTCCTCCAAAATGAAGAATAATATCATGTAAAGTAGTGTGAAATTAATGATAGGGAATATTTAATGGATATTCAATTAATAGAAAATCATAAAAATGTTTCAATGATGATTTTTGGAGAGTTGGAGAAAAAAGTGATTTCACGATCATTGAAGATAAAAAAAATATCTAGAGGTATTCTTATTCAATAATGATAGATGATGAGGAAGAAAGTGTAAATAAAATAGATGGTAATGGAGAAGGTGAGTAATTCCTAAAATTCATTTATGGATCACAAAACAATTATGATTCACAAGATGATTAAGAAGAAGAAAACCTGGCTTGAGAATCATCATCTGAACCTCGATGGTGAAATTGAAGAGAAGAAATTGTTCAATCCAACATCATTTGTGATTGGAAAACTCCAACACCGACAAGGAGAATGAACAGGGAATCACGGTCATCCTTTATATAAATTTTAAATCCAACCTTGTTTGATGAATCTATAAAGGATAAGTCATGTGTTAAATCTATGAATGGGGTGTTGAACTAGATTGGAAAGAATCATCCATGAGATATTGTTAAGATTACAAAAAATAACTATGTGACTCAAATGAAGTGGATTTTTAAAAGTGAACTTGATGATCATGGAAATATGATTAGAAATAATTTATTCTTGTTTTGTAAAGGTAAGTGATTGATTCAATTTGTTGATATTGATGAAAATATTTCATTATTGGTTAGACCATAGTCAATCATACTCGTTCATCCCATATCTATTCAGCGAGGGTTGAAAGTGTATCAAATAGATGTCAAAATTTATTTCTTAAACCAGTTTCATGGATAAGATTTCCATATTAAAAAACCAATGGGTTTTATACTTGGTAATGATGAAATGATGGTTTTCATATTAATGAAGTAACTCTATGGTCTGAGGCATATTGCATGAAGATGGGATTCTCAACTAAATTCAAGACCAAAGTAGCTCAGATTTAATATAGGAGGAGTGGACCAAAATCTATATGTAAAGAAATATTAGAAAGTAAAATTCATATTTATTGTGTACATGGTTGAAAATATATTTTGTGAAACCTTTTACGGATCAGTGGAAGAGTTTTATAGTCAAATGATATAATAATTTAAAATTTCTAAGATTAGTGAACACGAAAACATCTTGGGGTTTTAAGAGATTCAGAGTATGGTATAAACTTTTATCTCTAAAAAAATATAAAATATAGTTACTAAAGAAATTCAACATGCACGACTCTAAACAATTTATGACTCTAATTTATGGTTGGGAAAAAACTGGGAATGCATGAGGATGAGACATATATTGATCCGGCACTGTATTGTAGAATCATTAAAATCCCATTAAACATTATTGCAACACTAACCAATATTGTATTTACAGTAAGCTTAACAGCCCGTTTTCTGAGTAATAAAAAAGAACAACATTTGATGGAAGTAAAAAAAGAAAATTGATGTACATTTATTGAACAAAAAAATTATGGATTATATTTTGATGTATAATGATATGATGAACAATTGGAATTCATTATTTAACCTTGTTCTAGAGATGTGGTGGATTGAAATTCCACATGAGGTGGATCATTATTTAATGGAAATAAATGTGTGGGATGGTTATGAAATAAAAATAAATGAACTTATCTTAGTAAAACTAAATTAGAATCTATATATACTACTATAGAATATGCTCTGATTTTGTGGATAATGATATAAGTGACTAATATTGGTGACTAGGTGAAACAGCCGATGATGATTCACTGTGAAAACAAGTGTGTGATCGATATTATGAAGAATCTTGTTCATTTCTATTTTACTAAACAAATTGACATCATATATTACATCAACAAATAAACTTTTGAATAATGAATTATTAAAATTGTTAATGTGGGAGTTGATGACCAACTAGTAGACATAGTGACAAAGCCATTTGCAGCACATGTGTTCAAAAAACAACAATTGAGCCCTAGTGTTCTACCACATCTTAACGATTGGGGAGGTTACTAATTTTCCACTCCCCCCATTTATTTTTATTTTTTTATTCTATATATGAATTATATGTAGGTTTATGGGGGAGATACATTTTTGGGAGAGTGTTCTTTATTTCAACACAAGTAAACAATCATGTTCATTGGGTTTGTTGAGAAAGGGGGAGAATTGAGTAATTCCACACGACAAAGGTTCATTGGTTTTAGGGGTTGAAAAATAATAATTTGTTTTGAGAAAATAGTTAAAATATGAGAATTCATTGTTATTAGGAAACATTGACAAGATTAGAATTCTTTTTTATGATGAAACTATTACATGCTATGAATTTTGTGTTATGAGGAACGAATCAAAACATAGCTTCATTGTATTTAAGAATTCCAATGCATGATAACACAATTCATATATCCCCTCTTGTTTTCTTCAATGAGCATTTCTAACTAATATATAGAGTGTCGGATTATTATTTTTATTTTGAATCCAATTTTGATGGTGGATACTTCATTATTTAATTTATCTACATCCTACCAATATATGAAAAGGGGTATTTTGGAACTAAGGATATTCTATTATGAAAAATGGAGTAAAATTTGTGATTTTATCAATCCTAAATTTGATGATCGTGGATTTTTTAAATAATAAGATCATAGACTACATGAAAACATCATTATTTATATTGGCGTTATTTCAGGTGTTTTAAAATTTTTTAGTCTCAAAATAGAGAGGAAAGATATATAATTATGAACTTTTTTTTGAATTCAAATGTTAAAAAATTTATTAATGGCCTCTATTTTCTAATATCTAGGATCCTAAAATGTTATTTTCATCAGTTTTTGAGGGGTTGATGGTTTAATTCACCAAAATAAGAAGTGTAACATCATGAATGTGAAATGATTTGATAGTGATCTCATTGACATCGAGAAATATAAATAGGGATTCATGAGTGGAGGAACTTCGTAATGATGTCTATGAGGAACTGAAAAATTTGATAAATTTGATGGGTAATCACCCATGACCAAGCCTATAAATATGAGGTTACCCCAACTCATTGGATATGAAACTTATTACAAAAATCTCAGAATCACTCTGATTTCATGAAGCATGTGGATCTTCACGAATGTAGTTATCCATACAGGATTGAAAATCATGAAAATAATTGTTTATACTTGAATTATGCGAATACATACATGAAGGTAGTTTTCATGAATAATTTTTTGATCTTAACGAATGAGTATATAAGGTGTTATTTTTGAAACTATAGTTTCTAGTCAACTGCACATTTATAGTGCATCAACTCAAGTCTACAGTGAATGTAGAGTCTCATGCATGTACTAAACAAATTATTAAATCCCAATCCACAAATGTATCATTCAAGTCCATAAACTATTTTTGAATTCACCCAAGGTACAAGGCTATATAGATTTGACCTATGGATTTCAAGGGACACAATGTTCTATCCAAAAAATATTTTATCTGTTGTATGCTAAGAATAGAGTGACTCTGTTATAACATCTGTATTAAACTACTAGTAATGATTTTTGGATTTAGGTATGAATGAAACATTATCAGTGTATTATTCTTGGACTATAACTTTATGGTGAACCATTTAAAATGTTGTCATGTGTCTCTCCATTTGATTATTTGTTTTCAGCATGTTCCCATCAAAAATTATTAATATGTTCCTACCAATATGGGGAAAATATCCATATCATTAGAAGAAAAAGATGACAACCTGATTCATCCCTCCCCCCTCAGGGTGTTCTGGGGACCTACACTGATCATCTATATAACTCACTTGGGATCCATTTTGAAATTAATTAATATTATATTAATATAACATTATGAGAAATTAATGAGTTACCCTACCCTCTATTATAAACATATCGTCTTATTCTCCTTTAATTGGACATGAAAACCAATTTTTACTTCAAATACCTAGAAAAATCCATTCATTGAATAACTTCCCTCATTATATAGTTATTTTATTATGTTTAATACCCATTTTAGTGGTATTAAGGTGTTAGTAAAATAGGTATTTTCAAAGAACATGTATTGTTTTTATCGATGTGTTTTAGTTTTATTTCATCCTACGCATCACTTAAACCATCTTCAACAGTTATAAAATAATAAATAAAGTATCCTACATATATTATTATTTTATTCAGTTATTTTAATTTCCTATATTGATTTATGATTCTACAAAATGGGAAAATGAAATCATTCTTTGAATTTATGAAATACAACAACCTGACAAACTGAGTTATTTTCTATTACATTAAAATGTCACAATATTGGTATTAATTATGGAAAAAATATTTATATATGACATCCAGGGAATATTTATCACAATGAAATTATTATATTTCATTTCACTTCTTATATTTCCCAGAACTGAATTATTTAGCATTGTTCATCTATATGTGTCGTCTACCACATTCATGAAGAGATGTGATTAACCATACATCTCCATTTCTCATGACTGATATAAATTACTAAATTTGATGAATTAATATTATATATATGATATTGTTTTCATTTAAAATGATAAAATAATTCAAACCATTTTTTATAATGATCATTAAAAAATAGATACGTTGTTCATGTGTATATATGACCTACAGTCTCAATGATTGTAATGTACATAATTTTTTATGACCATATTGAATTGTTAGATTTAAAAGAATAATTTCAGTAAAAATATAATAATTATTTTGTGACTATTATTATATATATGATGTAATTTTTAAATTTTTTACCAAGGTTTACTAATTGTGGCCATTCTGGACAGTTAAAACAAATACACTCAAAACAACAGAAGTGAGTTTTATTAAATTAATAATTAAATATATAATTGTATGTTGTAACGACCCAAACATTCAATAATGAAAATTCCTCTTAATAAAATTAAATTTATTATTATGTAAAATGGTTTTATAACATTTGAACTTCTAAAAACCCATGTAAATAAAGAAATAATACATTTTCATTTTAATTAATATTTTTTGAATTAAATATTAATTTTTCTTTAAATGGGTTTCTATGTTCGATGGCATACCTGATGTGAAACAACGATTTTCATTGAAATCTTACATTAAACTATAATAATATAATATTTTTAATGGTAGTTAATGCCTAGCCATTGTAATGGATGAAATGAACATAAATAACTACAATATGATTATACATGTTTGTTAAATGTTTTTAGAATTATCTAATAATAATTTAGTTTCTTAAACTAAGAAAGAATCTTATTTTATGGATAAATACTCTAAAATTATTTAAAAGGTCGATTTACTTCTTTTAAATGGAGAACCCTCAGAAAATCTAGTTTTGATCACTTTTATATGTTCACATTGAAAAAATGAAATTCTTCTTTAGAATTGAGACATCAGAATTCACTTTGGGTAAAATTTTGGTATTTCTGTGATAAAATTTATTTCTTAATGAATAGTGGAAAATATTGTATTTTAAATCCAAACTGCCTTTTTTATCTAATTTATTTGTATTGTTAGATTATCATTTTTATTATTTTTAATGTCTAATTATATTATATTTTTACCATTTAAACCAATTTTGGTCATTGAAATTAATTTCACTTTGAAATTAGACATAAATAATTGTTAATATTTTGATTGTTAATATTTGTTACAAAAACGTTTTCTGTTTTGACAATGGGAATTAATTTTAAATTAATTAATCCAACATATATGTTTTAAATTTTTTAAAAATGACACCATTATTGAATTCAGAATATCAAATATAGGTTATCTTGAATTTTTGTTATTTTTCTGAAAAAAATAAATTATTTATGAATAGTGAAACAACTCAGTAGTAGTTAAAAATATGACTTTTGCATTTAAATGAAATTTTACTACTTTTGTGAATTGATTTTGGAAAAAATTACATACATAGTTTTTATTAATATGTAAAATTTGGTTCAATTCGATGGAAATAATATTTGGGGAATAGTAATTTTTTCCTTTTATTTACAACAGTTAAAAGGAAATAGGGTAATTCAAGGTAAAAAATATATTACAATAAACAAAAATTAACCTAACACCTTACGTAACCTTATTGTATCAGTCATGTCTGACCATGGGAATCCTTGGGTCAATTTTGGGACCCCAATGGAGCCACTTAAGAGTGATAATGTCACATTATTTTAATTATCTTTAATTAATGGAAAAATGGCATAAACACATATCTTTAAGTAAAATAATTTTTACATAGGGTTGTATATGTTATCATTTAGAATATAAATATTATTTTTAAAGCTAAATTTTTTTCTCTACAAAATGGTATATTTTTATAATTTTTGACATGAAATAAAAAATATTATTTATGAGACATTATTGAAGCAGTGTTTACCACATTCATAAATTATTTAAGTAAATAACATTATAAAGAATAAAAAAAATACACATAACTTGTCCAATTCTTATTGGATAATTTTATTTCGACCATGAGTCATCATAGCTTGAATATTAATTAGTTTTGGACTTTTTGAAACTGAAAATCATTATATAATAAAATAATACTTTGAGACATTTCTAAAGAGCCCCGCCCCTTATAAAAATGCCTCACCTCTAACCCATTACTCACACATCTCAAGGCTATTTTATCATCTAGACCCTACCAAATTAATAACCCTAAAACCCTATCCTTTTAATATAAGCCTTCTCTTTGGCAGAAGTCACTTCAAAACTCCTTTGGGTTCAAACCAAATTGAGTTACCTGAATTAAAGGTAACGATTACTCTTAAATTATTTTGTTTTATTTTATTTCTTATACCCCTAAACTCTTTTTATTATATTATTTTATAAAATCACTATTATACTCAATATACTAGGATGTTGTTATGAGAAGGATTCTAACTATACTTTCATTCACCTCTATGTAATGGGTAAAGAACATACTGTTTCTGTGGACGGAAAACTAACGCCTCACGAAACATTCATTGTTCAATTATCTTATACTGCCCTTCATGGGGACCATTAAGATGGAATTATATATATATATGATATATATTATGTTTATGTTTTATTAATGCTTCTGTATTTTTCATTTATAGCATACCTTAATGGTTCTTTAATGGGTAAACGCGATAATTACATTTGAGGAAGTGAAAACTACCACCCCCTCAAAGAGATTTTACTCATTAATGCAATAAGTGGGACATATAAAGGATAGAGTTAATGATATTATATATTATATTATACTGGAATTATAATATACTGATCTGTCATTATGTTTTAATTCCACTAAAATATGCAATAGAAATGGATGTAGCGTTCATGCATATGTACGACTTACCATCTCCATGAACGGTGACATTCATTTTTTATCTTCAAATGTTACGTACTATTATAAATAAATATATATACTGGAAATAGATGATATATATGATAGATAAATCATTAATACAGTTCTGGAGATAATGTAATTTTGACCACATAGACAACATGTAAATATAAGAAGTTCATTTTTAACTCACGTATCAAATATAAAAAAAATGACCATTATTAACATAAATGATTAAATAATGTTTATAACATGTTAATAATTGATATAAATGTAATAATAAACTTGGAAAATGTTCTTAAAAAAGTATAAATTTACTTTAGATTATTATTTATGAGATTAAATACCGAACAGGTCAAGTTGGACAAGAGGAAAAGGGCTTCGTCTCAATTTCCCTTCATTGATGAATATTTTGTTTTATACATGACTTTATTTAATATGATGTGTAAAAACCTTTTACATCTAACTTTTATTCAAAATGAATATTTTCTCTACTATGCATTTTACAAAATTACAAAAAATAATGTTTCTTTTAACATACACGGTGACAATGACCTTTTTTCCACCATGAGTATTATTTGATCATTGGATTCCTTAACAAGCAGTAATGTTTTTAAAAGGATGATAAATACCATATAATCTATTATGTATTTTGGTAATGAAATCGGTTTTAATATTAGATGTGTAATTTCAATATATTTAAATGAAATATTGTGATTGAAAAATTGAAATGTGATCCTTCCTTTTGGTTTGTTTTATGTGTTATGAATATGTTATGGTTTATGGACATTGTTTTTGTATACAGGTGGTTCCATGATAAACCTATGGTTGGTGTGCCTGAGATAGCTCTCCATGGAATTGGGTAACGTGATAGAGGTAAATGAGAATGTTTTTCCTAAGATATTTAGGGAATATATTATTATGGGTATTCCAAATATAACTCCCTGTGTAGCTCTGATAGCAACAATGTATGTATGATATGGATTTCACATGTTACGTTAATGATTTATGTTTTCTATGTGTGATTAATAAATAATATGATTTCATGAGGTATGTTAATGTGCATATGTAATGTATGAAATGACTAACAAAAGTTTTCTTTCATTGTTTTATAACCCTTACTGGTGATTTTATGATCATACCATGTTTTGAAATGATTTTCACACAACATAAATATGAATAGGGTCAAAGATGGGACCACAAAAAAGTCATGTTGTCTAAAACATGGAACATGACATGACACTTTTTTTAAGATTTTATAATTTTTAAAAAATGGGAACTGAGTAGAATTGCATACATTGTAACTTTTGAGATGTAATGTAATAGTTATGAACTAATTCTCTAAAACTCTAAACCTAAAAATATCCTCAATGTGAATAATTTATTGAATTCAAAATTTGGTAAAGTTTTTAGGTTGGGTCCTTACAGTTGGAATCATTGGTCTTTTAAGATATCTTTTGGAGTTAGGGTATTGTTAAATTAATATTCATAAATTATTTTATGTTAATATTGATATGACATAGCTTTTACAGATTACTATTTTTCTTCACCTAAGATATTTCTATGTTCAGAAAAGTTTTCAATAGAGGAAAATGGATAGCTATTATGGGACAACATCAGGAGGAAGACAACCTTCCAAATTATTAACCTGATATGGTTAGAATTGAAAATGAATTTTTTTTTGTAGTTATGGAATAGATGACTCATGCTATAAATTTTGGTGGTATCCATGCATGAGATCAGCTAGAACAACCATAGCGGAACATGTCAGTATTGGAGCATTTCATGATGAAACATCCCCCATCATTATAGGATCATATGATCATGTTCTAGTAGAAGGGTGGATTAAATCAATGGAGAACATTTTTTATGTCATGGGGTGTTCAGAACATCAAAAGGTTAGACTCAGTGTTTACTGTTTTTAAGGTGAAGATGATCAGTGGTGGACAATAGTAAAAAATAATAGGGACAGTGAGGAGATTGATTCTATTGATTGGGATGATTTCAATGGTATGTTTTTGTGGGGAAATATTTTCCAAAGGTGGTTCATCATAGGATGGAAAAACAGTTCCTGGAATTGAGGTCGGAGGATGACTCAGTGGCAGCTTAGGAAGAAAAATTCACTATACTGGAAAGGCATTCTCCAAATTACATATGAGATCTTGATAGTAAAATCATCTGTTTTTAATTAAGATTAAATCCAGATTATCGAAGGGCTATAGATTCTCATGAGTTCATATGTTATGAAAAACATGTTCAATGTGCGAAGAAGTTGGAAATGGATTTTTCTAATGATCACATCTTCATTAAAAAACAATATAAAAAGATGACAAGGTGCCATAAAAAAATGGAAGAACTCCTCAAAAATGATTGAATGTATGAATCATAAGTTTCCAGTTTGTAAAAATTGAGGTAAAAAGCATGCTGGGTAATGACATTTGAATTCTGGTAAGTGAAACTGATGTGGTAAAATTATACATAAGGCTCGTAATTTTACTACAAAAGATCAAGGTAATGGTAAGAAAAAATATAATTTACAGTGTGTAAATTTTTTAAGTGCAATGAAATGGGTCATTATGCAAATGAGTGCCCATTGAAGAACTCATCTAAGGGAATGCAGTTAGACTACATGCAGAAAGGGGTGGTGAAATCATTTGGAACTATTTTAGTAGATGTTGGGCCATCGAATGAAAATGTATCATGTACAGTGTTTGTTTGTTCATATTCTTCCAATGTGTTGATTGATCCTGGGTCTACACATTCTTTCATTTCTGAGAAGATTTATAGTAAATTTGGAATTCCATATCAAAATAGGAATCCATAACATATGTTAAAAACACTTGGAGGAAATATTGAGACAAAAAGGAATTATAAGAACCTTCATGTCCTTGAGTGTGGAAAGAATCTACTAGTAAACCTTATTGTTTTTACTCTATTAGAGTTTTATGTTATTTTAGGTATGGTTTGTCTTTCTATTTATCATTCAAAGATTTAATGCAGAGCTATGTTGGATTCTTTTCATAAGGATATTCATTTTGTGTACAATAATGAACCCTTTCTTTTGATAACAAATCAGGAAGCTGAGAAACTTGAAAAGGATGTAAATGAGTGTTAACTTGCACATATTGTTCAAAACAAAGGTACTGTTCATATTAATGATGTTCCAGTGTTCAATGTGTATCTTGATGTTTTTTCCGATTAGTTTCCTGGTATTATACATGATTGGGATATTAAATTTTCTCTTTACTTAGTTCTTGATGGTAAGAAAATTTCAAAACAACCTTATTGAATGACTCAAATTGAACTTTTAGAGTTAAAGAAACAATTTCAGGAGTTATTAGATAAAGGTTTCATTTAACATAGCATATCACCATAGGGTGCTCCTGTCTTATTTGTTTGAAAGAAATATGGTTCAATGAGACTTTTCATTGATTATAGAGAATTGAATAACATCACTCTTAAGACCAAGTATCCTTTGCATTGTATCGATTATTTTTTTGATCAACTCTAGGGATCTCAGTTTTTTTCGAAGATTGACTTGAGGTTGGGGTACCATCAGTTGAAATTAAAGGTAGAAGACATTCAATGACAATGTTTCATACTAGTTATGGCCAATTTAAATTTTTTACTATGCCATTTGGTTTATCCAATTCACCCATTATATTCATTGATCATATGAATAGAAATTTCTATGTGTTTTTGGATAAGTTTGTGGTTTTGTTCATTGATGATATGTTGGATTATTATAAAATTAAAGACTAGAAGGAAATTCATTTAATGTTTTTCTTGAAAACCATAAATTAAAAGAAACTATTTGGGAAATTTAGCATGTGTTAGTTTTGGTTACAACAAATTTATTTCTTAGGTCACATAGTTTCCAAAAAAATCAAAAATGATGATTCTACTAAAACAATTTATTGAAGAATGACCAAGACCAACAAATATAACTGAGATTTGTAGTTTTTATGTTTGGTAGGTTACAACTATAGGTTTGTTGAAAATTTTGCACGGTTATCTAGCCCATTGTCAATGTTAACTCATAAAGGTGTTATGTTCGTTTGGACAAAATAATGTGATAATTTTTTTAATGAATTGAAAAGAAGATTGTTGAATGCTCCAGTTTTGCAACTTCCTTAAAAAAGATGAGTTTGTTATCTACTATGATGATTCATTAAAACAAAATGGATGTGTCCTTATGTAGAATGAAAATGTAATTTATTTTTCTTCACATCAGTTGAAACCTCATGAGTTATATTACTTTATACATGATTTAGAATTTGGTTCTGTTGTTTCTTCTTTAAAAATTTGGAGGCATAATTTTTATGGAGAAAAATGAAAAATATATACGGACAACATAAGTTTGAATTATGTACTCACCCACAACGAATTGAATATGAGACAAAGGAGATTGTTTGAATTAAACAAGGATTATGATTTCATTGTCCTTTACCATTCGAGAGAAGAAAATAATGTGGCTGATTCTTTGAGTCCAAAATGTAATGGTTCATTAACCATCCAACAATTGGAATGAGATCCTTTTGGTTTTTGATTTGATAAACATTAGCATAGATGTTCTTAGTGCAGAAAATTGTTCTTTTTTGTTTCATATGTCAGTGAATCATCTCCATCAGTCAAAATAAATCAAACACAGAAGGAAGACAATGAGTTTCTGAAAAATGAAGAGTTGGTTCATAAGATTATGTTTCCTGAACTTAAAATTGATAATGGTTGTGTTTTGAGATTTGTAAAAAGATTATCTATTAATTGATATTAAATTTTGACAAATGACTTCTTATGTGATGCTTGTAGAACCTCGTTTTCAGTTTATCCTAGTAGTACTAATAGGTATAGAGACCTTTAGGAGTATTACTGGTGGGATGGTATGAACAACAATATTTCTAATTTAACTGTGAAGTGTTTGACATTTCTGTAGGTTAATGAAGATTGAAAGTAATCGAAAGGGATGCTTCAGACATTACCGGTTCCATAGTGTAAATGGTAAAATATATTCATTGACTTCGTTGTGGGATTACCGAAGAAATCTCAAGGTAAAAATGAAATCTGGATTATTGTCGATCGATTGAAAAAATATTCTCATTTACTTCCTATTCATGATACATTGTCTCAATATCAACTTTCTCGGTTGTATGTTAAAGATATAGTTTGGTTTCATGGTGTTCCCATCTCCATTGTATCTGATCGTGATCCTATGTTTACATATAACTTTAGGGAAGGACATGAGAAGTCATTGGATACTGAATTAAATTATAGTACCACATTACATCTACAATCAGATGGGCAGTCCGAACAAACAATTCAGACCATAGAGGATATGTTACGTGCTTGCTCGATGGATTACCAGGGAATTTTGGACCAACAACAGTCTTTGGTTGAATTTTCATATAATAACATTTTTCATTCATGCATACAGATGGCTCCATTTTGAGGAATTAAATTGGAAGCATTATTGAAATCAATATTTTTAGATGATGTCGGTGAAAGGATGTTGATGGAACTTGAATTGGTAGAAGAGATGGCAGAAAAAGTTCAGTTTTTTTAGAATCATATGAGAACATCTCAGTGTTGACAGAAAAGTTATGTAGATAACCAGAGGAATGATCTTACTTTTGATGTAGGTGATCAGTATTTCTTAATGTTTCTCCCTAGAAGAGTGTGACACATTTTCCAATGAAGTGAATGTTGAGTCTAAGGTTCATTAGACCTTATGAAATCCTATAGAATTTTGGATTAGTTACGTACACAGTGGATTTACCTCCATGCTTTTCCCAGGTACACAATTTTTTTCATGTTTCAATTTTGAGAATGTATATGTCAGATCCATCTCACTTTTAGGCCTCGAGGTTGTTCAGTTGGAAGAGAATATCATTAACGAGGAACTACTAGTCCAAATTCTTGACCGTAGAGGGAATGTGTTGCAAAATAAGGTAATTCACCAGGTAACGGTTTTGTGGAAAAAGCATATGGTTGGAGATGCAACATGGGAATCATAAAATTCTATGATGGATATCTACCCCCATTTGTTTGATAATAAAATTAAATTGCGAGGATGTAATTTCCAAAAGGGGGAAGGATGTAACTTCCAATATAAATAATAGAATAATACATTATTTTTTTAATTAATATTTTGTTTATTAAATATTATTTTTTATTTTATATGGGCTTCTATGTTCGATGGCATACCCAATATGCAACAACGGTTTTCCTAGAAATCTTATGTTGCACAATAATAATATAATATTATTATCTTAAATGGTAGTTAACGCCTAGCCATTGTAATGATGGTAATGAACTGAATTAACTATGATATCATAATACATGTTTATTAAATGTTATTACATTTATCTAGTAAAAATTTAGAGTCTTAATATAATAAATAATCCAATTTTTAGCATAAATACACAAATATTCTTTAAAATGTTGATTTACCACATTTAAATGGCTAAGCCACATTAAATATAGTTTTGGTCACATTTATATATTCTATTTGAAAAAAATGTAATTCAACTTTAGAATTGGGACATCAAAAATAACTTTGGGTAAAATATTTGAAATTTTTTTATAAAATTATTTTTTTGACGAATAGTACAAAATACTGTATTTTAATTCAAAAATACCTTTTAATCTAATTTATTTATATGGGTTTATTGACATTTTAATTGGTTTTAAAGTGTAATTAAATTATATTTTTACCATTTAATCCAATTTTGGTCATTGGAATTAATTTCATAATGAAATTGGACATAAATATGTGTTGATCTTTTGATAGTTAATATTTTCTTAAAAACAAGATTTTTTGTTTTGAAAAGAGGAATTGATTTTAAATTAATTTATCATACTTCTATGTCTATAATTTGGTAAAATATACATCATTTTTGAATTCATATTATCAATTATAGCTTAGGTTTAATTATTGGTATTTTTTTCCTAAAACTTCAATTTTTATTGAATAGTGAAACCACTATGTAGTAGTAAAAAATATGACTTTTTCAATTAAATTAAATTTTACTTCTTCTATAATTTGAATTTCTAAATTAGGAAAAAATGGTTTTTTAGGTTGTAAAATGTGTTTCAATAACAAAAAATATGATTTTGTGAATAGTAAAATTTGACTTTTATTTAACACGAATAAAGTTAAATAGGGTAATTTAAGGTAAAAAGTATATTATAATAATAAAAATTACCTTAAAACCTATCCTAACCTTATTGTATGAGTCATTTTGGTCCATGGGCATCCTTGGATCGATTATGGGTCCCCATGGAGCCACTTAAGAGTGATAATGACACCTTATTTTAATTAACCTAATTTAATCGGAAAAATGACATAAACAAATATTTTTAAGTAAATTAATTTTTAATAATTTTATATAAGTTATATTTTTTACTATAAATTTTATTTAAAAGTTTAAAAATCTTTCTTACATCATGGTATTTTGTTTAAAATTTTTGACATCATATAAATAAAATTACTTATGACACAATAATGATGTCGTGTTTACCTCATTAATAAATGATTTAAATAAATAATATAATAAAGATTAAAACAATATTCAAAACCCATCAAATTTTTTTTAGAGATTTTTATTTCGACCATGGATTATCTTTTCTTTGACTTTAATTAGTTATGGAATTTTAGAAACCGAAAACCATTATATAATAAAATAACATTTTTACACAATCCTAATGAGACCCTCCTCCCCCTTATAAAAATCCATCACCTATAGCAAATTCGTAACACCCCTCAAGCCCCTTGGCTCAGACAAAATCTTCCCAATTAAGATCCATACATCCCTATCCTCTTCTTAGAGGCCTTACCTTAGCTATAAGGCAGTTCAAGAAGTCATTTTAGTTCAAACCATAGGGAGATACCGGAATTAATGGTAATAGATTCCCTTAATTTATATTCATTTATTTTACTTATACAACCCCTAAAATATTTTTATTCTTTTGTTTTATAACAACACCAATATCCTCAATATACTAATATGTTTTTATAAGATTTATTATAACTAAAAATTCACACACCTCCATCTAATGGGTAATGAACATACTATTTATGTGGATCGAAAACAAGTGCCTCCTGAAACGATGATTGTTTAATTATATTCTACCACCTATCATGGAGTCCATTGAGATTGAAATGTATATATATATATGATATATATTATGTTTATGTTTTCTTTATTCATCAATATTTTTTATTTATATCATAAAAATTATTGTTTCCATAATGGGTATACGTGATTATGCCATTTGAGGAAGTGCGAACTACTGCCCCTGAAAGTGATATGATCATTAATGCCATATATAGGAAATATAATGGATGGAGTTAATGATAGAATATATTATATTATATTGGAATCATAATATACCTATGTATCATTGTGTTTTAATTCCATTATAATTTGAAATATGAATGGAAGTGGTGTTCATGCGTATGTACGACTTACTGTCTCCATGAACAGTGTATTTTATTTCATACCTAAAAATTTTATGTACTATTATAAATACATAAATATAATAGATATATAATATATATAATATCTAATTCATTAGTACCATTCTGGATATAATGGAATTTTGACCATATGGACAACTTGTAAATATAAGTTCATTTTTGAATCAAGTACATAATATCAACTAAATGGACATTATTAACATAAATGATTACATAATGTAAATAACATTTAAATAATTGATATAAAAGGAACAATAAACTTGAAAAATGTTCTTAAACAAGTATAAATTAACATTAGATTATTATTTTATAGATAAAAGAACAAACGGGTCATGTCGGACACGAGTTAATGGACTTCATCTCAATCTCCTTTCATTGAGGGATATTTTTTTTGATACATGTCTTCCTTTTATAAAGTGTATAAACCAATTTATCTTTTCTACTTTTATTAAAAAATAATATTTTCTCTAATAATCATTTAACATAATGAAAAAAAATAATGTTTCTTTTAACGTACGCAGTGACAACGACCTTTCCACCGTCGTGAGTTTTATTTGATTATATGCTAACTTAACAAGTCGTAATGTTTTTAAAAGGAAAATAAATACCATATACTCTTTTACATATTTTGATATTGAAAATGGATTTTATAATTTATTTTTTATGTCAATATATTTAAATGATATATTGTTATTGAAATCTAGAAATGTTATCTTTCCCTTATGTTTGTTTTATGTGTTATTAATATGTTACAGTTCTTCCATAGTTTTTTTGTAAACGGGTGGTTCTATGATAAACCTAGGGAAGATGAGCTCGGGAAATCTATCCAATGCATTGGTTAATGTGGCGGAGGTAAACATTAATGTTTCTCCTAATTTATTTAGAGAATATACTATGATGGGTACTCCAAATGTAACTTCATACGTAGATGTGATAGCTATAATGTAAGTATGATATAGATGCCACAAGTTACCTTTAGGATTTATGTTTTCTACATGTGATTCATAAATCTTATGATTTCATGAGTTATGTTAAATAGATTATGTTATATATGTAATGAAGAACTAATTTTTTCTTTCTCTGTTTTATAACACCTACAGTGCTTTTTATTCTCTTCCCATGTTTTGAAATGTTTTACAAAGGACATAAAGATGAATATGCTCAAGGATGGGACCGAGGAGGATTTATTCATTCTAAATCATGGAACAAGACATGGATATTTTTTAATGATTATTTATTTTTGTGAAAAAAAGGGAACTTAGTAGAAGTGTCTACATTGTAACATTGGAGATGAAATGTAATAATAATAACATAATTCTCTAAAATTATAAACCTGAAAAGATATTCTATGTGAATAATTCATTTAATTTATGATTATGTAATGTTTTAAGGCCGGATAGTTATATCAATTCTTTGGTTTTATTTTTTTGGATTTTAAGATACTGTTAATAATTGTTATCATTGCTAATATTGTAGTTATCACCTGATTAGTATAAATATATGGCTTTAACGAAAACGATTTACTTAGAAAAAGAAAGTGATGATCTCATATAGTAGAATTCCTCAGTACGAAGCCCATTTCTCAGAGCATGTAAATGAGTTGGCATCATTGGGCTTCACTCTTGACTAATCCCAAGCTGAGATTCAACATGATAAGTTCGAACAGAACCTCCTACAAGAGAAGTAGAATTTCATTGAGATTACCACCTGAGCGATGTTATACGATCCACCCAAGAGCCTATCACCATCGCACACCTTACCCTTAGGGCTTATTCTAGTGTAATAAGGGGTATGTAAGAAGACAATAACACTATTATAATTTTCATTATTTGTGTATACCAAAATGAATATACATTCATTGTATTATTGTTACTTTTAAATAATTTTTGAAACACAAATAGTATTTTTAGTTAATATTAAATTAAGAAATATCTTTGGATGAATTAATGGATTTTTAAATTCAATAATATTTTAATAAAATATTATTACTAATTTATTTTATAAAATATAAATTATCATATTATTTTTATGAATACAATTTTGTTTTTTATTATTGTTTGAAAGCCATTTTTATCAAAGCCCATGAATTTTCGATAAATGTCAGTTTTTATTTTATATGTAAAAAATCACATATTTAGAAATTATTTTGAAAAAATTAATATTATTTCTGGAATTAGGACATCAAAATTATCCAATGGTGATTTTTTCATAATTTTCCAAGACCGACAATTTTTTGCATAAAAATTAAATACCATTTAATTATATAATGTGTTTTATAACATCATAATGACCCAATAGTGATTAAATAAAATACTATAAATGGTATTTTAGGCCAATATAATTTTACCATTAATATAATCTTAATTTAGCTTTGTTTTATTTATCTTACAAAGCCTTAGTGAACCCTCCAAGACTTATAAAACCTTTTATCTTTTTTAAATGACTTACTTAAGAGTGTGACTGACATCCATTTAAGAAAAAGTATTATTTTAAGATGTTAGGCCATGGAACATATAAAATAGTGACACCCACTCCCCTTTAATAAAAAATCATGGGAAAACCATGGTTTGTTATGGGTTTTGATATGTTTAATAGGTGGTGGCCACAACCTAAATAATAATGAATTACCTCTCTTTTCCTATATATACCAACCCAAGCTATCAATTCCTATTCACTCAAAGCCTTTAGAGATCCACCAGGCTTGGACCTCCACTCTGTATTATCTTTCCAATGCACCCCAGGATCTCAATAATCCTCTCTCAAGCCTCTCCATTTCCTTCGGGATCACACTTCCACGTATGGGATTCCATCCTTTCTCATTTTATCCATGGTTCTTAATATTGTTATTCCCTTTTATTTTGAATTATAAATGATAGGGTATGATTTCTCACATCACCCATATATCCCTCCTTATGTTTGAATGATGACATACCATTTTCTATCTCATTAATGGCTCCCATGAACAATTGTTACCAAACCAAAATTCCGTAATGAAATTCTATCTTCTCTTTTACATTCAAGCTATTCTCTTGTATTATGAATCTAAATACAATTAAATATGGTGTAAAATGTATTTATATAACCCCCATAATATCCATTTCATATAATTATGAGGAGAAACCCCTTTCACTCTCATCAACCATTTTATGTATTCTTATGTCACGTCGTTATGATATCGAAATTGTACCGCAAATTTTCCAAGCCGAAGTCATTGTGTAGTGAATAAAATACCCACTTCTTTATCATAGGTATTTAGTTTTATGCACAATTATTTATTAATTATAATGTTTTATTTATGAATTCCACATTACATTATATTTTAATAAATGGTGATGTTTAATGAATCCATGTTATATGATCCATGTGGCACTCTTATCCATGAAATGAGATGATTAAGAAGGGCGTGCCCAGACAACACTCCAATTCATCAGGTAATGATTTGTATCATGATACGTCAACTTCAATGAGTTTTTACTCTTGAAAATTATTGTGAAATGAATTTTTACTAATGCTCCATAAGAAATGAGCCTTGAATCTTGCTAATAGCATGTTAAGTGTTGTTTCAACATTTCCATGTTATGATAATCATGTTGTATTATACCTCTATGTTTATATATCTCTTATACTCTATTGATATGAATATATCCATGTATGTTCTTTATTCTTGATTTTATGAATTTTTTACTCCCTTACTATGATTTATAGGTCCCCCTTTTTTTTGCTTGTCATTAGGTTATCCCATGCAATGCTATGTACGATGGAATGTGTGTAGTCATGAAAAAAAAGTTTTTAATAAAGATATGCGTCTCTTGTTATAAGGTATTATGTAATGTCCATAAGCCCCAATGACACTAGAAATCTTGGTATTAATTGTTCTATCAGGTGAATATTTTATTCAATAAATTAGGTTTATGTTTCAAATTAATATAAGTGTTGTTAATGTTGGTATTAGAGTATAGGTCTAGATATTTTTTTATTATGATTAGAAAATCCTTGAGAAAGCCTTATGGATAATACTAAGAATAATAAAAACATCCCCAAATTTTTGTGGGTATTTATTAAGTGTTTTTTCTTTAAAATACATCCCTATATGGATACGAGTAGGTAGATGTGAATCTGGAACATATGTATCCTAGGAGTAAAACCCAAAACACCTCTTTGAGATAGACTTGAATATGAACAGGTGCACGACACGAGGCCTTGTTGCACTCTTGGTTATCACACTCTTGAGGGATACGCTTGGGTAAATTCACAAGCATGGTATCAACCATTGCTAATGGAATAAAAAAATCCCCTAAGAATATATGATTGGAATTATATAAGGGATAACATATATTGTATCCTATAAATTCATAAGATAAGGAAATAAAAATAATTTATAAGTAATCTGTTTTTTATTTGGATTACACATTATATAACACCCCATACATTTTATTGTATGCTTCCCTTAAATAAATTCTATTAAAAGAAATTATTTCATAATGAAATGTGTTCCTTTGAAACAATACTTTCATATTTTGAAGATATTCATAACCTATCCCTTAAACATTATTTTTCTACTTCTATGTTTTGAATTTTGAAAATTGGTCATCTAGAGTTGTGACCCGAAATCCATTTAGAGTCAGATAGAACCAACTAGATTTTTTATGAATAGTAACAAACCTTTATTAATAGTAATATAAATAGTAACATTACCCTTATAAATTTTAAATAATGAAAATATTTTTCAATGTGATATTGTAATAAGATCTTAATTGATTTTTCAATGTGATATAAAACGAAATATACCTTTAAAATTGAAATTTTTCGAATTAAATTTGATTTAATTTTTTTATAATTAAAAATAAATTGATTTTTTTTTAAAATTGGTTTCCATAATTTAATTATAATCATAAAATATGTTAAGGGTGATTTTTAGGGAATTTTATAAAATACATGAATTTTTTCAGAAATAGTAAAAATACATTTTTGAGTTTTCTATAGTTTAATGACATCGTAATGTTAAGATAATTAATAAAAAAGGCAGCTAGACTTATGTACTGTAATATATGAAATTAATTGTACCTAGTGGCTGAAACCATGGGAAAATACCATGGTCAATCCCATGGTTATGCAAAAACCACCAATGTTGTTCCCATTTGAGTTTATAAAAAACTCCGTCTCATTTAATATAAATACCCACTCACCCCATTCATTTTCATTCATTAAAAACACATTATCCTTGAATATGTGGTATTATTACCTCCTTTGGAGTCCTCCCAAGGTTCCCCCAAACCCCCAAGGTCCCAACCTTTATGTTTGGGGAGTTACTATACAAGGTAAGTGAATCTACCACCCTTCTCTTTTCTTAAAGATTTCATTTTATGATTTATCCTTTATATTAAATTGGATTATTGTGAGATATGTCTTCCATATTCCACAATAATTCAATATTATGTACGATTTATTTGATACCCGCTTTCTCTCATAAAAATATATTACGATATTTTTTAGTGGCGTTGTTAAGCTGCCGAATTTTCATGAGATATTTCTCAATTTTCATCTATTTTGAGCTCCTTTCTATTACAAGAATTTCCTCATATCCCCTCACCAAAATTATATTATAATTAAATTACCTTACATGAAATGGAATTTTATTTTTCTAATGGAATATTTCATCATCATATCTCTTTCCCCAACTTTATATACTAAAAATTATAACATCATTAAAGATGTTTTAATTTATAAAATTCAAGGATGACGATATCACAATTCCTATTAAAATAATAAACACTAGTCATGATACCTTTTTAATGGTTGAAATAGATCATAATAAATTAATTTTACCTTATTAAATGTTATGTAATCCTTACACACTCATAATTAAAATAATAATAATAAACAATTTCCTTATGAACAATACCGCCATATAAATCCAAACATTTGTATTTTGATTTTATCTAATGAATCATTATCATGTTATATAACTGAAAATAAATTTAAGATATTTTATATCTCTGTAATTTAATTAATGAGATATCTTAAAATTTCTGGATGTTTAACCACACATAAAAAAACATCCATTCCTGGATACAAGTAAAAAGTCAAGAAAACCATGGAAGAAAATGATTTCCAAACAATAAAATTGAACCTCTTAAACCCATAAAAGGGCCATGAATAAACCAAATAAGGATATAATAAATAAATTAAATATATATGAGGTTCTAAAATTTTTATTAAATGATGATATATTTGATTATTCATGTCATTAAAAAAATGAAGAACACACTCGAGCATAAGGTGAAGGGTTTCTCATCTCACTTTCATTTTTGTGAGATTCCAATTCATTAACAATTATTTCTTGTATGTGGTATTTGTGTACTGTCTTATCATATATTATAATATTATTCTATTTATATTCATTTTATTCTGTGATTTATTTTGTGGTTATTGACATTCATTCTTATGATTCTATTTATTACAATATGGAAGGGGTCTTCTTCTCAATTCTAACTTCATTGAAACCTTCTTGGTATAGTGCACCTAATATTTCATGTGCAGTGTATCTACTACCCATTTTAGATAATTTTTATTTTAAATTGTAAATATATTATATATCCATATTCTGGTTTAATGGATATGAGTATTTTCATAATCCATATACCCTTTTAAATATGGTGTTTATTTGGAATGTTATTTAAACTATGGAAATACTGATGAATCTGTATTGTCTACTCTAAATGGATAATGAGAAGGCATATTTTACTTGTATTAAATATATGTATAATGAATGATTTTTACTTGAGGTGGAGGGTTGGGCCTGCAATATCCCATCAATGCATAGACATGACTAATGAGACAATAAGTTTGGTGACAAATCCTTGTTTTTTTCCCAAAATCATATTGGTTTCTACCCACATAAATAAACTATTTTAATGGTATTATGGTATCATGTGGTAGATAGATGAAATTTAATTAATAATAATATCTCTTTATTAATTTTTTAGTTAATACTACCCATGAAGTTTTCCCTATAATAAAATCTATGGATGCAGTTTGATACTTAGCTTATTAATGGAATTTGTTTTCTATTTATTCACCTTGCCAAATATATTAGGTCAATTTATTTATGATTAACTAATTTTTTAATTCATGATTCAGCTATTCATAACCCTTACTGAGAATTTTATCTCACCCATTTTATTTTTTTCCTTCAATAGGTTCTGGTGAGGAGATCTTCTATTGAGTTTCAGGGCATGCAATTTTTAGTTATTATTATGTATTTTATTTTTTAATACTCACCAATGTAGTGTGAGTTACATCTATGTATCTAGTTTATTCAAGACTACTAACCTAACTGTTCCTTCTGGATTTCATTCCTTCTAACCCTACCAATTTATCATGTGATGCACTGGATAAAGTATAGAGGGGTTGGGGTATTACAGTGGGTATCAAAGGAAATGTTGAAGAAAACTAGGAATCTAGAGTAGAAAATGTAGATTATGGAGCACGGATATAAAGTAGTATTTGAGGAAAAATGTAGAAGAATGTCTTGGTATTTTGGTAAGGAACAGATTATGCGAATCTTTCTAAAAAATACATCCTTGTATGGATACAAAGACGTGGAGGTGGCTCTAGCACAAATGTACCTAGGAGTGAATGCTCTAACAATGAGTTTTCGTGCTTGACCTAGGGTATCCTGGTAAATGACCACAAGACTTAATGCTCTCTTGGTATTGAAACTCCCTGGTGATATTCTTAAGATACTTCACAATTTCATTACAATCCATTATGATAGATTTCAATGTAATTTTTTCCTCAGAGAAAACATGTTTTTAGAATAGTTATGCATATAATTTCAATCTATGTTAAGTAATTTTTTATTTGATATCTATAACCAAATCTGGTGTATTACTTTATTTATAAATTGAACCTAATGGAATGAAGGGGAATCAGTACTTGTGGGAAATGTTGGGATATCCCCATAGAGCATGTCAAGACAGTCAATGATGGAGAAAATCAGATCAGGACCATTTTGGTAAAATATACTCAGGTTGTAACAAATAACCATTCCACACCTCTATTGAATCATTTCCTAAGGCAAAAGAAACATATTTTAGTGGGAATACTAATCTAGTGGTTTCTGAGCAATGATCAAGTCCCATGAAAAGTTATTTCATCCATTAAGATGTAATAAAAATGAAAAGGCAGTTTTAACAGTATATTGTCACAAGGGAGATATAGAGGAATGGTTGTAAATGATTTAGAATACCATGGATGATGAAGAAATAAAAGCTATGGAATGGAGTAATTTTCAAGAATATTCCTTGTAAAATTTTTCCCTCATGAGGAATGAACTGAA
This sequence comes from Viscum album, assembly GCA_963277665.1. Lineage (NCBI taxonomy): Eukaryota > Viridiplantae > Streptophyta > Magnoliopsida > Santalales > Viscaceae > Viscum > Viscum album. The sequence goes on along the minus strand of OY728127.1, from coordinate 1,470,755,150 downwards.
ATGAAGAATAAATTCCATAGCTTAAATCAAAGGAAAGAAGACAGTGTTGTAGAGTATGAGGCTACCATCACCAGGATAGATAGGTATGCCATAAATTACATATGTGTCTCTGTAGACAAAATTTATCATTTATTTGAAGGTCTTAAGATGAGTCTTCAAAGGGCACTGCATTCTCAATCATTTTCATCATATAATAAAATTTCATCATGTGTCTTCAAAAAAGAGGATGAATTTTATAGAACATGTTTGTTCTTAGAAAACAAAGATATGATGAGGTACATGGATAACCAAGGAAAGGTTGAAGCATCAAATAATAAAACGGTAACAAAGAGATTACTTTTACATGAGAACTGTGGAAATAATCATCTTAGGAAATTCATGAAAGGAATGGGAGTCTTCTATAAGTATGGAGAAAAGGGTCATTGAACTAATGAATACATGGGGAAGAAAAAATTTGATGATGTTCAATGCTATAGTGGTAGAGAGATGAAACACAATGAAAATGATTGTCCTATGTGCCAAACAAACATGCCCTAGAAGTGGCCAAGAGAGCAAGGGAGATATTATGAGATTACAACCGTAGAGGTTGATGTTCCTTATGATGTAGTGGTAGGTACTGAAATTGTTTCCTTAATAATTGCCAAAGAATTATTTAATTCTATATTATCACATTCATTTATAGCTTCCCAGTTTTCCATGAAAATTAGACATTTCCAAATTTATTTAATAACGGAGTTGTCAGTAATAACTCTTATGGGATGTATCATTTCCACAATGACATGTCAATTTGTCCACCTCATGATACATAATCGTGATTTTGATGTAACTATATCATAATATTAACGAATGAATTCAATATAATTCTTGGTATGACTGTAAAATTATGATGTGATGATTTACTGAAATATTATGGAAGTTACAATAATTGAAACTGATATAGAATCTCTAATTTTTAGAGGAGAAACCTCACAAACTGATTCTTATCTAGATCCACCCCTGGTACCACTTTTAAAGGCATTTCTTAGAGAGGAAGATAACCTAATGTCTATGGGTGAGGAAAGAATGATTCAAATTGAAAATGTACATATAGTATAAGAATACATTGATGTATTTGAATAGGATTTACCTGGACATACTCAAGAGTGGTAAGTTGAGTTCTATATTTATTTAATTCCTAGTGTAATACCTATATCAAATCTCTCTATAGAATGGACATTATGTAATTAGTTTAGCTATAGAAACCACTTGAGGAGTTTAGTGACAAAGGAATTATGTGACCTAGTGTTTGTCCAGGGGAATCCCATGTCGTATTTGTCATGAAAAATGATGGATCCATGAGGATATGAATTGTTTATAGGGAAATAAATACTATTATAATAAATAATAAGTATCCTCTTCCACTAATTTTTAATTTATTTGATCAAATCCAGGGAGCCCAATATTTTTCTATGATTGACCATTGATTCGGATTTCATCAGTTGTGTGTAAGGAAGGAGGATATTCCTAAGACTTCATTTCGAACTACGTATGGGAATTATGAGTTTACAGTGATGTCATTTGGTATGACTAATGAACACTCTATTTTCATGGATTTAATGAATAGAGTTTTCATGGAATATCAATATTACTTTATTGTGGTATTTATCAATTATATCCTCGTATACTCCTAATTCATTGATGACCATGAGAATCACATGAAGATTATTAAAAAGTCACATATAATAGATGAATTATATGGGAATATAAGCCAGAGGAAATTCATGGATTCAATAAATTTCTCTTCTGGACCATATTGTCTCAAAGGATGGAATCCTATTTGATCCTGCGAAGACAAAGACAATCCACGATTGGCCCACGAAAACATACAAAACCAAGTTACACTATTTTATAGGATTATCTGGTTACTATCGAGATTTCATTCATAATTTCACATGACTGGCTAACCTAATAAATATGCTCGCCCATAATGAAGTAATGTTTGTGTGGAAGAAATAATGTGCATAATTCTTCAAAGAATTGAAAAGAAGATTGGCCAATGCTCCAATTTTGACTTATCCATCTGGAAGTGATGGATGTTTGATATACAGTGATTCATCATAGAATGGACATGGTTGTTTCATTATGAAAAATGATAAATTTATTTCTTATCCATCATGTTAGTTGAATAATCATGAGAAAAATTACCCAACTAATGATCAAGAGTTTGCAGCCGTAATATATTCTCTGAAGAGACATTATCATTATGGTGGAAAATTTGAGATATACACGTATCAGAAGAGATTAAAATAGATTATTACCAAAAATAACTCAACATGATGTAAAGGAGATGGCTCGAGTAACTCAAATATTATGATTGTCCAATACACTACCACCCCAGAAAGGAAAATAAGGATGCAGATGCTTTGAGTATAAAATAAAATGGAATTCTGAAAAAGATGAGAGTTCAACGAGATCCCATGTTCACAGATCTAGTATTAATAGATATGGTAATTATCATGTAACGTAACACATAACTAATATATAAAATGGATGAAAACCTTATTTAATGGAAATGATAAATAATTCACAGATTCATGATTAGGATTTTCAAAATAAAATTAATGCTTTAAGTGATGGGATGAGGATTGACTTTTTATTCAAAGGTGGAATTTTGAAATTTGGATAGAGACTTTGTTTTCCCATGATTCCCGGTCTAAGAATTTCAATATTGGAAAATTATCATAAATCTAATTTTACTATACATCATGGTATCCCAAATATGTATAGAGTTCTAAAGGAACATTTTTGGTGGGACAACATAAAGAGGGAGATTTCTCATTATGTGTTGAGATGTTTGGTTTTTCAACAGGTGAAGACATGATGACAACATCTTAGAGGAGTCATTAAAACCCTTTATATACCTATGTGGAAAAGGGATGATATTATTATGGACATTTTCCTAGGGATACCAAAGGCCCAAAAAATGAATGATGTGATATGGGTCATTGTTGATCGTCTTACAAAATAAGCACATTTTATTTCTACAAGAGTTGATTTACCACCTGATCCTTTATAATGACTATATATTAATGTAGTTTTAAGACTTCATGGTGTACCCATATCAATTATTTCTGATCATAATCCCCATTTAAAAAAATTAATGAAAATAATATAGAAGGAATTGAATATTGAGCTTCGTATGAGTACAAATTATCACCCCCTGACCGAAAAATAGTCAGAAAGGAATATTCAAACTATGGAATACATGATGAGACCATGCTCTGTTGACATTAAAGTTATATGGGATAAATAATTTCATTTGGTGGACTTTTACTACTACAATTGTTCCATTATAGTATTCAAATGGAACCATATAAATCATCATATGGAAAGTGATGTCAAAATCCAACTTGTTGGGATGAAGTTGGTGTGAGGAAACATATAGGCACATATCATAATGAAGAGACCATGACAATGTTGAAGGAAATCAAGGAACATATTAATTCAGCCCGAAGTAGGCAAAAGAGTTTTGCTTACAAACAGAGAAAGGATTTGGAATTACAAGTGTGAGATCATGTATTTAGGAAATTATCTATATGTAAGTGTGTCTTAGAGTTTGTTGAGAAATGGAAACTAAGCCCTCGGTATATGGGGAAATTTAAAAATATGGAATGAATAAGATCTATAGATAACATTTAGAAATGTTTCCATGTATCCCCAATGTTTATGATGTATTCCATGTGTCATTGTTGTAGATATACATGAATGACCTAGTGAATGTACTCACATATGAAGAAATAGAAGTGGAACTCGATTTTTCATAATGTGAAGAGCCTATCAGGAATCTTTACCCTAAGGAGAAAGTATTGAGAAAATAAAAAAATCATATTATAAAGTATCTTTTGTGAAACCAAAATATAGACGATGAAACATGGGAACCTAGGGATGTTATGTAGAAGAACCACCAATATCATTTTTGTGGGTTTTATACCAAAAAGTTAAAGGACTAAATTTACAAAAAAGGGAATAATATAACACCCAAATATTTTATGGTTTTCATCACATAAATACATTATATTATTAGCCTATATTTCATAAAAAAATTCTTCTTTTGAAAAATAAATTGGTCATTTATGATATTCTCATAACCAAGCCATTAAAAATAAATTTTCTACTTCTATGTTTTGAATTCCGAAAAATGGCCATCTAGAGTTGTGACCAGCAAGTCATTTGGAGTCTGATTGAACCAACCTGATTTTTTATAAATAATAACACATCCCTATGAATAGAAAATTAATTGCAATATGATCCTTATAAATATAAAATAATGAGAGTATTTTTTTTATTTTTATATGATAAAAATATCTGAATTAATTTTTCAATGTGATATAAAACTAATTATACCTTTACAATTGTTATTATTCGGATTAAGTATGATATTATGTAAAATTTAAATTAAAAATACTTCTAAAATTATTTAAAAAAATGGATTTCATTTTTTAATTATACACGTTGAAAAATGGTTAAGTGCATTTTTGGGTTTTTTCTAAAATACATGATTTTTTGGGAATAGTAAAAATATAGTTTTTGACTATTTGTTAGTTTAATGACATCATAATGATATAATAATGAATATAAAAGGGTGTTGGAATTTTTTATAGAAAAATATGACATGAGGTGTCCCATGTGGCTAAAACCATATACAAATACCATAGAAAAGCCGATGGTTTTGGAAAAAAGATAATAATATACAATGGGCAAGCCCATAGTTTTACCAAAACCACTAATGTGGTGTCCCTTTTAATTAATAAAAAACATTCTCTCATTTTGTATAAATAACCACTCACCCCCTTCATTTTCATTCATTCCAAACTCATTATCCTCAAGGATCTGGTATTTTTACCTACAAATAATCCCTACCAAGGTTTCATCAATCCCCAAAGGTCCTAACATTCATGTTTTTAGAGTTACTCTATATGGAAAGAGAATCTACCACCCTTATCTTTTGTTAATGATTTCGTTTTAGGTTTTCTCCTTTCTATCAATTGGATTATGTGTGGATATGTCATTATATTATCCCCTTTTATTATATATTATGTAATATTGAAGAGATACCCCATTTCAATCATCAAAATATTTTATGAAAATTTTATGTGACGTTGTTAGGCTTCTGAATTTTCATGATAGATATCTCAATTTCCGATTATTTTGAGTTCTTTTATATTATAATTATTTCTTCATATACCATCATCCAAATTCTATGATAATTTTTTTACTTTACATGAATTTGAATTTTATTATTCTAATTGAATATTACATCCTCATCTCTCATTCCCCCTCTTCTTATACTATCAAATAAATCACAATCTCATATGTGTTAGTTTATCACATTCAAGGACGAAGAGTTCTTAATTTCAATTAAAATCATTAGTACTAGTCATAAAATCCATTTAATGGTTTAATCAGGTCATTATATATGTATTTTACCATATTCAATTTTCTCTAATCCATACACTCTAATAATAAAATATAATAATACAAAACAAGTTCATTATGAACAAAACTGCCAGGTTAATCCAAAATTTGTAATTACATTATAACAAATGAATCATCGTTAGGGTATATAAACTAAATCATTATAACATCATTAATATTTCTATAATTTCATTAATTAGATATATTAAAAATTATGGATTTTTAACCACACAGAAAATGAACTTCCATTCATGATTTCAAGTAAACAGGTCATGAAAACAAAGGAAGAAAATGCATCCAAAACAATAAAATTGATCCTCTTAAACCAATAATATTTCCATTAATGAACCTAATAAAGTTTTACTAAATCAATTAGTTATATAGGAGGTTCTAGAATTATTAATTAATGAAGTTAAATATTATTATTCAATTCATTGAAACAAACAATGAAAAAACATGACCATAAGGTAAGGGGTTTATCATCTCACATTCATTTCTGTGATATTTCCTTTGTTCGTTACTTATTTCTTTTATGTGGTATATGTGTACTATCATTGGATAAAAAATAAAATTATTATATTTATATTCATGTTATTTTGTGATTTATTTTTTGATTATTGACTTTCAGTCATACATTTCAATTTAATACTATATGGTAAGGTTCTTCGCCTCAATTTCCATTTCATTGAGAACTTTATGGTATTATACACCGTATAACTATTGTTCATTGTATCGAATTACCATTTTTGCTAATTTTTCATTTGAAATTGTAAATATATTATATATCCATATTATGTTTTCATGGATTTGAGTAATGTCTTAAGTCATATACTCTTTTACATACAGTGTTTATTTGGAAAGTTATTTTAACTATGGAAATATTGATGAATTCGTATTCTCTACTCTATACGGATATTGAGAAGGAATATTGTGATTTTATGAAATATATGTATAATGAATTATTTTGACATTCATAGGAGGGTGGGGCCTACTATATCCCTTTGATTCATTGATAGGTCTCATGAGAAAATCAGTTTGGCATCAAACCCTTCGAGTTGTCTTTAAAAAACTAGACGGGTTTCTACCCATAGAACTAAACCATTTTAATTGAATTATGGTATCATGTGATTTAAACATTAATACTAATTAATAATCATATATATTTATTAATTTTTTAGTTTTTACTATCCAGGAGGTTTTCACAGTGAATAAATCTATGGGTGCAGTTTCATACAAATTTTATTAATGGAATTAGTTTTCCATTTATTCAGCATGCCATATTGATTATTTCAATTTGATTATGATTCACATGTTATTGAATTCATTCTTTAATTATTCGTAACCATTACTGAACATTAGATATCACCAATTTCATTTGTTAACATTCATTAGGATATGTAGAGGAGATCATTTATTGAGTTTTTGTGGATGCAGTTTTTTTTGTTATGTAATGTATTTTTTAACCTTTCCCAATTTAATTTGATTCGCATCTATCTATATTGTTTCTTCAATAATACTAAACATATCATTTTTTCAGGACATCATTCCCTCTAATCATTCCAATATAACATGTGATTCACTTTCTCCTGTATAGATGGTTCAGGGACATACACATTATGTGTTGCCCAAAAAAATTCCATTTATTCAAACCAGTGTCTAGTAATAGGAGGACTCGGGCTAAAAACCGATTTCAATATTAATGTGATGTCTATTCAAATGAGATACCCAATCTGATGGGAGTGGGAATGGAGAACATTTCCATGGTACACTCTTAGTTAACTCATGTTTTGAATAGAATCGTGAGTGTAGTAGAACATTCAACCCCTTCAAGAATGAACAAGTCACAATCGAGAGCATCATGAGACAACAACCTAATACATTTAATGGATCATATGATCCCTCAATCGTCAAACAATGGATAAAATACATTGAAATTATCATCTCCAACCTTCTATTTTCCATTCAAGAGAAGGTTTTTCTTGCTACTTATCATATGGAGAGTGAACATGATCAATGTTGTACATTGATAAAAAAAATATGAAGCAAGAGGAGGAGATCAAGGTGTTGGAATGGATGGATTTCTAGAATAATTTTTTCCAAAAATATTTTTTGGGCAGCCCGAACATATGATGGATGGTGACATCCTTTCCCTCATGAAAAAAGATGAAAAATAAGTAGGGTCATATAAGGAAAACTTCACAAGGCTTTCATGATATACCTCTGACTTTGTCGTTACCCATGAATTCAGGGTTGACCGCTTCATTGGGGGGCCAAATTTTAGCCTTCAGAAATCCCTAGTGATCCTTTACTCCAAGATCTATGAGAAAATTGTCTGATGTTCCCTATAAATAGAAATGGATATAAGATAATCCCAGGGGTATCGTGGTCATAAGAAGCTTAAGGTGGACTTCAATTCTGGTGGTCCGATGGATAAATCCAATGGGTTTAATAAAATCCAGCACTCTACTATCCAAATGTGTGGAAAGAAGAACCCTTTATATTGCCTGAATGGGAGGAGGAAATTCATTAGGTGTGTCAGAGAAGGGAACTTGACTATTAACTAGATACAAGAGAAACTCATGGATGTGGCATAATAGAGGAATGCTCTGATTGACCCTCAACACCTTGTTCATTGCATCAACTACAAAGAACATGGGCATTGTGCCAACCAGTTCCCTATGAACCGGGTTTTCAAAGTCAACACAAAAACTCCAAGGTAGCAAGGGATAAATTTTCCATCACTACTACCAAAGTGAACCATGATAACGACGTGGTGACGAGTACTCGAGTTATTCATTCAAGAATAGATAACGTACTTATTGATTATGGTTCTACACATTCTTTTATATCTGGAAAATTTAAGAAAAAAATCACAACACCACAAAAAATCATAGAAGTGAATATGATAGTGAGTACATAAAATGGGAAAATAATTTCTACCCATCCCATACCAATATTTTTTTACTTAACATCCTAGAAAATCTCATCAGACTCCCTCTAGTGGAATTTTATACAATTCATCTCACTAATTGGATTTCATTATATAGATCCAACATAAATTTTCATAAGAGGGAAATCTCTCTCCATATATAGAATCAACCCCCGATTTCGTAAAAGTTCAAGGAGGAGGAATATTCAATAGCACCATCATCTCAAGCATGGATATTATTACCCAATGAGCATCTGTATCATTCTCAAATGACTGAGTCTAATGAAGAATCCATCCTATAAGACATTCCAATTGTGTGGGAATTTGTTGAGGTGATTAATGAGGGATTTCCTAGTATTCCTCCTAGAAAATGTTTTGAATTATCAATTCATCTTATACCTATGGAATTTCTAATATCCAGGACTCTGTATAGAATCGCTATTATGGAGAATGAGGAGCTGCAAATAAAACTATAGGAGAATCTGGATAAATGATTTATTTGCACTAGTGCATCGCCATGGGGTGCACCAGTCCTCTTCGTCAAGAAGACTCTTGGGTAAATAATCCTTTGAATTGATTATGGTGAGCTAAAAAATCATGATAATAATGGGTATCCTCTACCCAAATTGATGACTTGTTCAATCATCTATGTGGAGCAAAATAATTCTCTAGGGTGAATTTGTGGTAAGGATATTACCTTATTATGGTGAAGAAGGTGGATATCCCCAAGATTACTTTTCGTAAAATATTTGAGCACTATGAATTCATAGTAATTTTATTTAGACACACTAATGATCTAGAAACCTTCATGGAATTGATGAATAGAGCCTTTAGATATTACCTCATCAAATGTTTTTAGTCTTTATATACTATAGTATAATATAATCCAAAAATAAGGAGTATTATGAAGAGCATCTAAGAATAGTACTAGAGACCTTGTAAAAAGATAATCTCTATGAAAAGTAAATCAAGGGTGATTTCTGGTTGAAGGAAGACTAATTCATTGGTCATATCATCACAATTAATAGAAGATTTGTGGATCCCCCGCCCAGAAAACGACAGTTGAGGGATGGGAAAGGCCCATATAAATAACGAATATCCATAACTACCTAGGGTTATCTAAATATAATCACCGATTTGTGAGAAATTTATCATGATTTTAAAACCCTATGACCAAGCTAACTCAGATGGGATTCATGTTTCCTTTGAGTGACGATTGTGAAGAAAACATTAAGGGTTAAAAATTAAATTTTATTAATGCACATGTGCTCACACTTCCAATAAGTGGTGAAATTTTGTGGTATTTAGTGATTCATTGAAGATAGGCCTGGGCTGTGTTGATGAAAAATGACAATGCCATTTTCTTTACTTTAAAGCAATTGAATGTTCATGAGTAGAACTATTCAACACATGATCTGTAGTAGGTTGCAGTGATCTTCTCTTTAAAAATATGGAAACATTACCTCTTTGGGGATAAGAGTGAAATATATACGGACCATAAAAGCCTCAAGTATATGTTCGCATAGAAAGAGTTGAATATGCAGCAACGAATATGGTTATAGCTGATCAAATACTATGACTACATAATCCATTACCACCATGGGAAAGAGAACATGGTGGTTGATTATCTATTTAGAAGGACCTATAAATTCAATCATTTATGATAATAGAAAAGAATCCAATCATGTTATATTTTATAAAGATGGACATGTGATTCATAAATAAAGGAACATCATCAATCCTTTCACAAATTTTTGCTCAACCATCTCTTTCAGAAAGGTTAAATGATGGTCAAAATGATGATGTGGTAATTAAGAAGAAAGTGGAAACTATTAGAAAAGGGAAATCCTCAGAGTTCAATTTTGATGAATAAGGAATTTTGATATTTTTGTTATGAATATGTTTTCCATCAATTCTAGAGTTAACAAAAGAACTTTTGGATGATGTACGTAGTTCGAATTTATCCATTAATCTAGAAAATCCAAAGATGTATCCAGCTATACAAGAGAATTATTGGGGGATAACATGAAGAATGATATATCTGAGTATACATCAATGTTCCTGGTATGTCCACAAGTGAAGGATGATAGGGAGAAGTCTAAGGGGATGATGCAACCGTTGCCCATACCATATCGTAAATGGGAGAATATCACAATGGACTTTGTCATCGTAGATCCAAAGACATACAATGGAAATAATTCTATCTAGGTTGTTGTGGACCGCATTTTAAGGATTACACTCATTATTAAAATTTTGGAGGATTTTTCATTAGATATACTAGCAATGATATACATTAGAGAAGTGGTAATGCTATATGGATTACCACTATCAATTACATCGGATTGGGATCCAAGATTCACCTCTATGTTTAGGAATACTCTTCATCATGCTTTGGATACTGAATTGAACATTTGTACGTCTTATCATCCTCAAACTGATGGCCAATCTAATAAGACTATCCATACACTTGAGGAAATGTTGAGGGAATTCTCAATGGACATCAATGGTGGATGATCTCATCATCTCCCTCTAGTTGAGTTCCCTTACAACAACAGTTTCCCTTCAAACATCAAAATGGGTCATTATGAAGTCCTTTGTGGGAAGAGGAGTAGAATAGTAGAATGTTCGGATGATTATGGGGATTGATTACTAATATTTTTATAAATGGTAGAGTAAATGGTGGAGATGGATAAGACTATACAATAACACATTAAAGATGGTTAGAGTTTACAAGAGAGGTGTGTTGATGATCATCGGTAATACCCAGAGTTTGATTTCTAAGACATGGTATTCCTTCGCATACCACCATGGAAGAGAGTTATAAAATTTGGGAATAAGGGAATTCTTATTCCAAGGTACATCAAACCTTTTGAGTTCCTTCATTTCATTGGGGTAGTGTTCTATCAACTAACAATCATAGTGAAGATATCTCAAGTACCTGATGTATTCCATGTATCACTCTTGAGGAAGTATATGCCTGAACAATCACATGTACTCAATTCAGAGGTGATACCATTAGATAATGACCTCTCATATGAAGAGAAGTAAGTGAAAATCATAGATTTTAGAGAAAAATTTCTATGAAATAAGATAATACCTCGTCAAGTAGTAGTGGTGAAACCCAATGTTTGAAGATGTTATCTGTGGAATCAGAGGAAGTGATTAAGTAGAGTTACCCACATCTGATTTTTTGTGGGAGAAAGGAAATTTTGAGGGAGAAATTTTTTGAGGGGGGAAGAATGTAATGAAAAAAACATTAATTAATAAAAACTCCACTTGATCTAATTAAATGTCTTATTGTGTTAAATGGTTATATAAAATTGTCAATACATTGGTGTTATGTTTTGGGATTTTAAAATTCCATTATAAATTGTGACCATTTATAATATAGCCATTGAATATTGATCACATGATTAGTATTAATATAGGTTTTTAACAAATCCAATTTACTTAGACAAAGGAAGAAATTTCCTCATCTATTATAATTTCTCAATATGATTCCCATTTTTTCAGAGCTTGGAAAGGATGTGGAATCATTGGGCTTCACTCTTAACCAATCCCAAGATGATGATTAACATGTTAATCTAGAATATAACTTACTATGTGATAAGTGGATGTTGCTAGATATTATCACCTGAGTGATGTTATTCGATCCACCCTAAGAGTCTATCACCATCACACACCACACCCTTATGTCTTCTACTGGTGGATATAATTGGTTATGTAATAAGTCTTTAGCACTATTATTATGTGAATTGTTTATTCTTTTGAATAATTAATATACATTCATTTTATTATTGTTACATTGTAATCAATTTTTAAAGAATAAATATTATTTTTAGTTTATATTAAATTAAGAAATATATTTTAATTAATTAATGGATTTTTGAATAAAATAATATTTAAATAAAATATTTTAGGTAAATTAATTCTTATTAAATATAAATGTTTATATAAATTTTATGAATAAGATTGTTATTTTTATTAAAGTATGAAAGACATTTTTATCAAAACCCATGAATTTTCGATAAATGTAAGTTTTTATTTTAAAATTATAAAATCATATATTAATAAAAAAATTTGATAAAATGAATATAATTTTTCTAATTAGGACATCGAAAATATCCAATGGTTATTTTTTCATAATTTTTTGAGACACTCGAATTGTTGGGTAGAAATTAAATTCCATTAAATTATATGCTGTGTTTTATGACATCATAATGGCCCAATATTGATGTAATAAATTACTATAAATGAGATGTTCAGACAGTATATGTTTTACAATTAAAATAATTTTATTTTTGGTTTGTTTTATTTATTTTACATAGCCTTCATGGACCCTCCATGACTTTTAAAACATTGTATCTTTTTAATATTGTTTCATTGAGAGTGTGAATCACCTCCACATATGAAAGCCTTATATTTTAAAATGATCGGCCATTTTACTTAAGAACTAATGTTTTACAATACCCTTTTGATAATACATGGGCAAAAAACATGGGTTTCTCGTGGTTTTGATTTGTTTAATGTGGGGTGGTAAAAACATAAAAAATAAAGAATTCCTTCCCTTTTCCTATATAAACCAAACCAATCTCCCACTTCCTCATCACTCGAATCCTTTTAATCATGACCAAACTCATCCCTCCTCATTGTATAATCCTCATAAGGTTCCACAAGATCCCTAGAAGCCTCTTTCAATCCACTCCCAAGCCATCGAGATCACATTTCCAAGTAATGTATTCCTTCCTTTCTCATTTTATCCATGTTTCATAACATTTCTATATCATTTTATTTTCAATTATAAATGTTTGGGTATGATTTCAAACCTCCACAATACTACTATCTATAGGTTTTAATGATGAGGTACCTATTTATCTCTAATTAATGCCTCCCATGTACACTTGTTATGATGCCAAAATATGACGAGACACCCATTTCTCACTCATCAACCATTATTATGAATTCTTAGGTTACACTGTTATGACGGAAAAATTGCACTGCGATTTTTGAGGCCAATGTCATTGTATAGTGAATACCATGCCCACTTATCTTTCAAGGGTTTTCTACTTTATGAATAATTAATTATAGATTATAGATTTTACGTATTAATTCCATGTTACTGTATCACGTAATAAATGAGTATGTATAATGAATCCTTGTTATATGATCCATGTGGCACACTTATTCATGAAATGAAACGATTAAGAAGGGTGTGCCCCGATAGAACTCCAATACATTGGGTAAATATTAGTATCATGATATTTCATATTCAATGAGGGTTTATTCATTATAATTCATGTGTAGTGAGGTTTTACTCATTCTCCATGTGTAGTGATCCTTAGATCATGCTAATACCATGTTTAGTGTTGTTGCCACATTTCCATGTTATAATAATCATGTTGTATCATGACTTAATGTTCATGTTTTTCATATGATCCATTGATACGCATATTTCCTAAAATATATAGTATTCATCATTGTATGAATTTTTTACTCCCTTACTGGTCTTTATGGATCACCCATTTTTTATGCAAGTCCTCAGATTATCCCATGAAATGCCATGTATAAAGAAATGTGTGTGTCCATGTGAAATATTATTTCAATAAATACATGTGTTTAAGGTTTTTAGTTGGTATTTAATGTTCCTATTCCCCAAATTCAATAGAAATATCTATTTTCTCTGTTGTATCAATGAAAATTTTATGTAATAAATTATGGTTAAGTGTTAAAAAATTAGTAGGGTTATTATATATGAGATAGAATAAAAGTAAAAAAACCTGAAAATGTTTATAAAAAAGTAAGTAATTAATATATGTGTATTATAAATAATGATAAATAATTTATGTTATGAGTCCAACTCATGTTAAGTGACTATCTTTATTAATTTTATTTTTAATGTTTCCTTGATTTTTTCCCTCTATACAATTGTTTTCTAAAAAAATTAAACAAAAATAACAATATATTATCATTAAGTAATTTCATATTCACTATTATTTAATTTTTACAAAATGGGTTTAAAGGAGTCTAATTATCTGTTTATAAATGTGGTACTTTGTTAAATTTCCAAAAAAAATAAGTAATGTTTTTCTTATGTTATACTACATTAGTGGATTTTACCACCATCATGGAGCCTTGATGATTTTATGTTTCAAATATATGTTTTTTGTAGTTCATTATAATTAAAAAGAATTATTTTAATGTGATTAGTTTTTTATTTAAAAATTTTTTAAATGAAAATTGTATTTTGATATTCAAATGTGTTTTAATTTAATGGAGTTTTTAAAAGTTTTTTATGACCAAAATATGTGTGAATAAATTAATTTATTCATTATACGATAGTTGAGAATTATATTAATAATTGTTTACATCCATAAAACTTATAAGATTGTTTGATCCCCATTATACCTCCTAGGTGATCCCCATAATGACAATAAAATGTGTTAATCACAATTATTTCTATAGAAAAATTGGTTCGCCCAATATAGCTTATATGAAGGGTGGGACCCATTATCATTATCTAATGAATTTTATATTGTGTAACACAATCCATTTATATATATGACTCAAGTTTTATTTGGGTATTACATTTTTTATTGTTTGATAATACATTGGATGGGTTTTCTGCTGGGGTGATTTTGGGTGAAGATTGAGAAAAATTGATAGGATAAGGGCACTGCATAGTTGGAACATGATTATCCAAGACAGTTCTCCCCATCACAAAAAACTATGTAAACATTGAAAAAGTGAAATTTCGTGCTAAGAACATTGTATTTAAAACCATGCTCACTCTTATGAGAAATTATGCACCCCCATAATGGAGGCACAATGATTACTCCCCCTATTATGGGGAAATCGTGTACCCATTCTTATCAAACCACGAATGAATTTTTATCTCACATAAAAATTAAAATTACCCAAACCACCAAAACTCATCCAAATAGAATCCCTTTCAATCCCTGATTTTTTCTCTTTATTTTAGATCCTCCTAGAGATTTCCATGCCCTTAGAGAATCATTTTTAGTGATTCTATGCCAATATCGATGATTCGAACCTCTCCTAGAAATAGTATGTCATACAGCTTGGTTTCTCATTCTTATTCGCTTATTATCATACATGAGAAAGGGATATTCTTCTCGTTACGATTATACCTCAATCTTGGATTTTGGATCTAGATCTAAATTTTTTGGATTTTTATTTTTTGTTATTGATTTGTATTTTGTTATTCGTATCACATTCTCCATTATTGTGTTTCTCATATTATTGGGATTTTTATAGGACTATCGATTGATAAAAAATATAGGTAGGTGTTCTATAAATTAAATAGAAATGTATTTATTCAGATTATATGTATGTAAATTTTTAAATGGTACAATATGTTTAGGAACTATGTTCTGGATTGAATTAATTAATTTGGTGAATTAATTAAATCTGGAGATGTTTAATTGGGGATTATGTGAATTACATATTAGGATAATTAATTGAAAAATTAATTATGAGACACTCAATTTTTTCATTTGAGATAATTAATTTTATAATTAATTATGAAATATTGATATTCTAGAATTGAGATTATTAATTGTATAATTAATTATGAAATTTTGAAATGTGATAATTGAGATAATTAATTGTGGATTTAATTATGATGTTTTAACATTATGATTGAGGTAATTAATTGTGTAATTAATTATGGGATTTTATGTTTGTCGATATTGATTTGTTAATTAATGAATTAATTAATGGGATTAACATACCTAATTAATATTGGAATTAATTAAGGGGATCTTCCTAATAAACAAATTGTTGAATTAGTAATGAAGTTGGAGTGGTTTGGCATTTTTTTGAATTGAATAATTGAATTAAAGTGACTAAATTATTTTATAAATAATTAATATTATTAATTTGATTAATTAATTTTTAAATTAGTTAACGTTGATGATGTGATTATTTAACTGTGGAATTAAATCATGTAATTTTTAATTTTAACTAATTTTTTAATTACTAATGGAATTGATGTTACCAATTATTTATTGAATTATTTAAATGTATTGATGATATAATATTATTATTAAATTTATTAATGTATTTTTTATGTTTAACTAATTGTTTAATTAGTAATAGAATTTATTTGGACAATTACCTATTAAATTAAATATGATTAAATTTATGGTAACATGGAAATTTGATTGTGAAATTATGAATAGAAATATGGTCCTCTATTTAAGAAATAATGGATGGGAACAAGGTCATTTTAATATTTCATGTGAGAATGGTAACATGTGCATTCAAGTTTGAATTATTGAATGGTAACCCAACAATTCAATTGTATGAATTAATGAATGTAAACAATGTCATCCAATTGTCTATATTAATGAATTATAATAGGGGAATTTAGAGGACTTATATTCATTACGAACCTCTAAAACTCTATTATGGGATGATGTATGTATTGATATTTAGGTGTCTATTGGAATGTGAGGGTTTATGCAGTTAAATAAAGAATAGTTGAAAACACGGTAACTATTTATTTATGCATTGTTCTTAATTATTTATCCATATGAATACATTAATAATTTAATAGATATTGTTTTAATTGCTATTGGTCGGGGCCTAAAAAGATATACTCAATACGTAATCAGGTTGTCTTACTATTACCTAAATAGATTTCATCATTGTAGGACTAGATAACATAAAATTCCCTATGTTAGGTGGCTGATTTGAGATGGAGCATGGATTAGGGGCTGACCGTGGTTCAGGGTCCGTTAAAGAGTAGTCAATATATTTACCTTTGTGTTTTCATTTTTACACATTTCATGTACATTAACACGAGACATTTATTATTCAATATGATATTGTATCTTCCATTTTGTTTATCATGTGATTGAGAATCATTATGGGTTTGTTTATATATTTAGTTAATATATATTTATTATCTTGTCGGTTTATAACTTGGAAAAATATAAATTCACACAATGAATGATATTAGACCCTCATTGCTAGTAAATAAACTCTGGTGTATAGGGAGTCACACATGATGTCATGTGGTGAACAATCTCAGTGAACTAGTCTGTGGTACCCAGGATGAGATGTTACAAAGTGTTATCACGAGTTGTTCCCTTTTTTTAAATTCATGTCTTAATATTTTGGAAAGCTATACTAGAGACTTGAAACAGTCTACCATTGGTTATGAGTATGTTCATGGTACTAGTTACCCCACATATATGGGATAATCCATTTACATAGGGTTGTATTGTTATTACTGTGATTTTCTCTTAATGTTAAATATTATTTCACAATGGGTGTCGTCCTTTTTGTGTTATGATCTTATTAATGTAGAGGGTTTTTATATTTTCCTCATGGCCAAGTATGGAATGATAGTATAGTTTTTAGGAATTTTTCTAATAACTGGAGGTTATTTTAACATGAATCATTTGTTTCATGTATAGGAAAATGGGTTACATATAATTTGATGAAATTCAACTGCATTCCCTTTCTTATGAAAGTGAAATAGAAATAGCGCGTAACAAGAAATTGATGAATGTAGTAATATTATTCATGATCTGATTAAATGGGTCTCTAAATTGAATACATGATAATGAGAAATTTTTTACCCATGTTAACAAGGAACTAGTAGTATGATGGTTGCGGGTAATGACAGTGCATCAGTTTTGACCATGTGGTGACTATTGGAGAAAAGACTTGTTGTATCTGGTCATGTTTCCCTCCTATAAAAAGTGTTTATTAAGGGTAATATGTACTTTTTTTGTGTCAGTATTTGTAGGGTGTATGCCTACACAATAACCAATGTTGAGAGGATGATCAGTGGAGGAGGATTGGAATGATCATCCATTGGTAGAGCTCAAGGAACTGATTGAGCTAGGTGACAAGGTTGGGGATAATTTCATATAAACATTTTTCGCATTATGAAACATATGTAAAGAGACCCAATGTGGGTTTTTAGGATTATGTATGATCTGATATAGGAGAATCAATTAAAGAACTATCCCAATTTTAATGGAGAGGGTGTAGATGTGGGAACTAAATTATATGTTGGGTCCATCGAGACAATACATGACTATCTTGAGACATTGATTGAGAGGAGTTCCAAGTAGGCTACATATATGCCATAAGGAATTATGAACCGATAGTGGTACATTCATGCATGTACATGATAGGATGGTGATATGCTATGGATGTAATTTTTGGATATTTTCATTGAGTAGTCATATCAAGAGATTCAGAGGTAGGATAGATCTATTGAGTTCATGAAGTTGATTCAGGGGAGTATTATATAGATGAATTATGATAGATTCATTAAGAAGACTCATTTTCCTTCTGTATTGATGGCAGGGGATGAGACAGCTACGCTGGGACATTTTTAGGATGGTATTAAAATAATCATTAAGACTCATGTTAATTATTTTAGTAATTTTTTTGATGTAGGTATTCTGACACTCAATCTTGATGGAAACCTAAATGAGGCTTCATGTATAAGATTGATTGTTATAGTTGTACCATCATTATGCGAAATTCATCGGTGTTTGAAGAATCTCTATGAAAGAATTATCCATGGAAGTAGAATTCAGGTTTCATAGATATAGGGATAAATTTTTCAGGATCGTACTCAAGTGATATTTCACCACTGTGGTAGGTTGGGACACATCTGGACTATTTTATCCCAATCTCAATTATAGTTATGGTCATTCGGAAATATGGGACACTTATGATGTTATATAAGAAACATTGACTAATGAGTAGTGATACATGATCCAAACTTTACTAGGGCATGGAAAGGGTATCTTTTACACCATATTAGTATGTTAGATCGAGTTATATAGGACGATGTTAGTAGAGGGAGTAGAAAAATTGCATCTAGGAATGAGTTTGTGTATCATAATAGTGTTAGATCTCAGGGAGTCAAACTGAATCCTATTAAATAGGGGAAGGAAAATTTCATGTATTGTATAATAGACATTTGGAGAGTGAGGATTGACTATTGACAGTGAGAGGTAAAAATTTTGTAGCCACTACTTTATCTAGTGCCTTATTTCATAGTAGTTCATCTCGTTCGATTATTTATGAAAATTATGTTAATCATTTTAGCATGGAGATGGAGTTTATGAGTGGGGTGATAATGATTGAAACCCCTCCTAGAGTATGATAAAGAGACAATTTATTATGAAATGGGTGTTCTCTAGACATTAGAGATTATCATTTTCTATTGGATTTCTATGTTCTTAACATTTCAGGATTCATCTGAATTATGGGAATGAACTATTTAATAGAATACCGAGTCAATATTAAATTTTTAAAAAATTAAGTGACTTTTAAATCTTATATGGGTTAAAGTTGTGTTCACTATGGCTAATGGGATATCAGGGTTGGATTAAGATGTCCAATACTCATCAATTGGGAGAGCTCAAATAACATGTTTCCATTATATTGTTGGATGATGTAGGTGTAGTGGAAGAGGTTTTCCCACATGTAGTGGACCATATTATGGATTTCATTACTAATGAATTCATTGGGTTTCCACCTGAGAGATATATTTAATGTACAACTGGGATCATTCTAAAGGCATAGCTAGTATATATTCTACCAGAAAGAATCGAACTGACAAAGCATCATGAGCTCAAGAATCAGGTGGTAGAGATGGATCATAAGGTGACCATATGGCTGAGTACATCACCTTGGGGTTCCGCTATTTTATTTTCTTATGAGGATGTGACTTTTTGGTAGTGTGTTTATTACAAGACGTTGAAATTGATGACAATGAAGAATTTCTATCCACTTCCACATATTGATGATTTTTTGAGCAGTTGAGGGGTTATTATGTCTTTTTGAGGATACTTGTGAGATCAGAGTATCATCATTTGAGATTTTAGACATCTAAGATACTTGTTAATAATTTTATAAGTAGTTTGTTTCTATATTATTTCATCTTTATGGTTTTTGGCTTGACTAACACTCAAGAAATGTTTATGGATTTACGAAACTTTTTATTCCATAGGGAATGTGATTTGTTTTTGGTAGTTTTTGTGGATGACATAAATGATAACTCCAAGTCTCATGAATATAATTTAAAACATCTTGACATCATTTTAAGAACACTAATAGAGAATGAGCTATAATACATTATATCGATGTTCAAGTTTTTGATTGATCATGTACACTGCTTTGGTCACATCAATTAAGATTGTGATGTGTCTATTGAACTAGATAATTTTTATGCAGTATTTGATTTGGAGTATACAATGACCATATTCAAAATATGTATCGTTCTGGGGTTGGATGGATGTTATCGAAAATTTCTTCAAGTCATTTCAGGTTTGGTAGTGCAACTTATGTAGTTGACCAAAAGGGGATAATGTCTCCTTGGTCAGAGGCTTGTGGGGTTAATTTTATGGAGTTGAAGATGTGTTTCCTACCAACACAAATCTTGATCTTACATGATCCAGTTGAGTAGTATTTTGTATTTGTGACATTTTGGGAATATGGAGTGGATAGTTATTGATAATGGTATATCGAGTTGTGTTAAATTGATCTCGGTAGTTGAAGCCATATTGATTGAACTACCTTAGGAATGAACTCGATTTGGATGATATGGATTATGCATTAAAATATTGGAGTGTATATTTGATGGGTGAAATTTTTACTATGTATACAGAAAAATTAATTTGAAGTATATCTTTTTGTTGTGAGATTTGAATCTATAGTAGTGGAGATGGGTTGAGTATATGTAGTCTTTCTATTTTGCCTATCATATATTTCCATAAATGGGAACAACATTAGTGATTATTTTATTAGGAAAACGTAGACTCATATGGTTTATTATTCCATTACCGAGTTAATGCTGATGACTTAACTAGATGAGATGCACATTGTAGTTCAAGAGATTCAGGATCAGCTGACACTCGTAGCAGTTTAACTAGAGTGTACTATTTTGAGACAGATCTGAGTATGAGGATATAAAACATTTTACCATGAGGGAATGCATTGATGGTGGGGATATACCATAGGATTAGAGTATAGATGAGGATGATTAATTCAATAATAATACTAATATTTTTGTGCCTATGATCATGTGGGAGGAGCTGATTCATGCATTTCATACCACAATATGGGTTATAAATTGAAGTGCGACAAAAAATAGACCACGGATTATGACAACATTTTTGGTGCCCATGCCTAAAAATAGAGATAATAGTGCTCATGACATGATTCTACTCATGTTAGTTGGTGAAGCATGAGAATTGAAAACCTAGAGGTTATCTACAACTGTTACCCATTACAGAGTGGATGTTGGATGAAGTGATAATGGATTTTTTCTTGGGTATCCCAATGATTCATCATAATAATGATACAATATGGGTTTTTGTGGACATAATGAAGAAGTTACTGCATTACGTTGATATAAAAGATACCTTCTCAGTGTAGTATTTACAATAAATTTATGTTCGGGAGATAATATTTCTTCATGTGGTTGCTTCGACTATAGTTTTAGACTAGAACTCATGTTTTACTTTGTGCATTTGGAAGGGATAGTACAACGTCCCGAGTATACACATTTTGAAAATTATGTACTTCCACCAACATACCGATGGACTGTCAGTGTGTACTATACAGGTCCATGAGGATAGGTTGGGAGCTTGTTTTCTATACTATAGAGGGTATTAGAAGACCAAACTAGAACTACTGTGAGATCACATATAAAAAAATATATCACGAAATTATTCAAAAGGGAGAATATTAGACAGTTTATGGTAGGCCACGCAGATCACCGTAGTAATGAATGGAAAAATTCCAGTTATAGTTATTAGGACTAATTATTATGTGGATGACTTCATAATAGGTTCATTTGATTTGAAAAAAATATGGCTATAACTATGAGAAGAAATAGGTCACATTATTATTATACATCGATGACACAAAGAGATTTTAGAGAGTTATCATGTATTGTTTTGGGTGTCAAAAATATTGGTCACCACATGATATGGGGACATGGTATGCTGGTTTCATGGTTTTTTGATCATTTGAGGATGTAGAGATGATCAGGGCAGTTCCATACAGATTGGATCTTCAAAATATATAGAGTGTTTTGAATGATGTTTTACATGTTCCATAACATCACTGGTATCACCTTGACCATTCACAATTTATCATTGTGGGTGATGTTGATCTTGAGATAAATGTGTCCTTTTAGGGGAAATTTGATATGTGGGTTGTATTATAGTGATATTATTTTGATGGGAAAACCATGTTGATAGTTAATTTATTATGGAAACATGGTCATGTTAAGAAGGAAACAAGGGATATATAATGAGATATGTAGGATCAATGTCCTTATATTATCAACTAAGAATCATATAGATCAATGTGATTATATCTCTTGGATGATCTGTTATATGGTGGGGAGATTTTAGTACACCTAACATTTCAAGAGATTACCCAGTAATGATTTGTGGTATTTATTTATTCTTTTTTTAAGCATACATTTTTGGGTTTT